>CM042257.1:27562469-28162469 GCA_023566225.1 Romanogobio albipinnatus
TACTTCATAACAGTAAATATTACAGATTTATAAAATTTACTTGATATTTTCACAACAGTGATGGTCCTTTTAAAATTAAATTTACTTAATTACTTTTAATAAATACAACCTGCTAAGTTAAAAATAATTAAGTAACATTTACTTACTGTTTTCACAAATGTTACATTTATAATTAAGTACATTTTACTTGATACTGGCAAGTAAGTTGTACTTGATATCACAGCAGTAAAATTTACTAATAAAAATTGAGTGCAAATTGTTACAATGATTTTATCAAGTAAAACCTACAAGTTGTTTTTATCAGTGTAGGCTGCACAAATGAATGTTACTGTTAAATAAAGACCAAGGCTAGCAAACGTCTCCTATCCACACCGCACCACACCAAACAAATGGCTTTTAATTGGTTTATTTAATTAGCAAAAATGATAAATTCTTTCAATCGATCTGTTTTTTTTTTTACTTTCACATTTAAATGATTTCATGAGGTTAACTTATACGGTTATACCCTACCTGTGGTCAGTCTGCACAAAGGCCGAACAACATGATTGTTTGCTTTGCAGCCCCTTTAAATAAAGTTTAAAAAAAGACCAATCATTCAATTAGCTCTATGTAAATGAAGGTGACTTGACTTGACTGTATGTTTGCGTCATTTAATCATTATTTTCTTATTTATCACTGTAAAGCTGCTTTGAAACAATCTGTATTGTACAAAGTGCTATAGAAATAAATGTGACTTCCAATAACGCTATTATTATCAATTTCAGAATTAAAAAAAAATGTTCTTAATCCATGGCTGACAGTATTATCTTTTTTAAAGAAAAGAATAAGAAGAATACTTACCAATCACGTATCGCATCCTATTTTAAATTAGGCCATCTGCAAATAAATAAATAAATATTTCAGGAATTAATTACAACACCCCAGTGGAGGGAAGATTTCAAGGTGAATCTATTGCTAGCAGTTTCAAAAGCACCGGCACACATATCGGTTTAATCAGAAAACATGTCCTTCAACCTACACCATGTACAAAGAAGGAAAGAGTGATGTTTTCAAGCCTGAAAAGATACTTCAGATACTGATCTTCTGTATGGTTACCAAGCTGGGGAAGCTACATTCTTCATGCTCTACATCCTGCTGATCACACTATCTTTGCTTCTATTGGTTTGTTTTATCATATATAAGCATAAGCAAGCTCCATCAGCCTGATGTCTTTGAATACTAGCTTAATGACACTAATTCCAACTGGCACCACTTATAATTGCAGCCTAAATTTACAAAGGAAATTAAGAATAACCCTGCCAGTGTTCCGACTGTTGTACTTCAATAAACCGCAGGCCCTGAGCAGCTTTCACACAATACGCCACTCCGTGTGAACATGCTCTCCGCCTCTACCTCGGAAACAAAGAAGTCTCAAGACTAATAAATCACACAGTCCTGAAGGACAGTCCCAAACGAGCTGAAAGTGAGAGGAGGCGATATTATTAGCCTGACACCCTGGCACCCAAACTGGACGTATACAGGCTAACACGAAATTCTCATTAAGCCCTCTTTGCGTGTTTTGGACGTTTTTAAAAATATGGAAGTTACAGTTACCCTGACATGCAGGATCTATTTCCAAGAGCCCTTCCTTGATTTGGAGCTTTTTGGTAATTGACCAGCTGTCCTACCCATTGAAGTATTGTCCTTTGATACAATCAGACTAAGTCATTAACAGAACTTCACAGTCGGTCAGGAATCACACCTCAGAGATTTCCCCACAGCATTACTAACAAGAAGTCAGAGATTAATGGATGACAGTATTTAGGACCAGGTATTAAAGAGAAAGAGAACAAACTCTGTAGGTGCTTATTGATTTGTTGAACTGTTTTATGCCGTTAATTTACTAGGTACTGTGAAATATGTCAATGTTCCCAATGGGAATGTCACTGCAGGAACTGGATAGGAGCTACAGGAGAAAAAAAGAAAGAAAGAAATTAATTAATACTCTCTCCATACTTTCTAACAATAGTAGTATAAAAATAGCATTTTGCAAGGCTGACATGATTTTGATTTAAATAAATACAAATATGTCATAGAATAGATGAACACTGCACAGTGCACTCATAAATGCATCAAATATATTTAATAAAATATTCAGTGAGGTTCAGAAAGTAGCGAGACAATTGTTATGCTTTTTTATTGCCATATTTTATAGCAATCAACATAAATTATATAATTCGAAAGCTTAAATACTCAAAATTCATCGTGTGAAAACCGATTTGAAATTGGACATTGTGTTACCATGGAAACTGCACTTTAAACCTTTTAGTGGGCTCAAGTTTTGGGATATCAACTTCAAATTTGGAACACAACTCGGTTAGACATGGCTTTGATTTTCTAGCAATTTTAGAGTCCAAGTTACTTTGTAATATATATATATATATATATATATATATATATATATATATATATATATATATATATATATATTGTTGGGGAAAAATTTAATATTTATCTTTGAGTTCACACAGAAGTCAAAATCTGCTTTAGCCATGCAAATCACCTCTCTTAGCTGAAAAGACACAGTGTCTGTGGAAAACCCAGGGGGGTAGTAGTGGGATATCTAAATTGAGAGCTTTCCCGAACCAAAGGTGTCAGATAATTTAAATTAGTTCTAAGACAAAGAGGGACCATTTGTGTATTGTGTTTCTTGCCTTTACCCTGTGTGGAAATGGAAAAATACTGAGAAGGGGTGTTTAGACATTGAGGGTATAAGAAGCTTGTGGCTTCTTTGTGGCCTCAGTTCACACTCAAGGCAGCCTCGAGCGGCTGCGTTTGACCGTGGCTCTTTTTCTTGCAAGGAAAATAAAATCTTTATAAAGACAATTGGACTATGGTTTGTCTCTTATTAGTGATGTCGACTAATTAATTTTTGCCATTACAATATATATATATATATATATATATATATATATATATATATATATATATATATATATATATATATATATATATATATATATATATATATAGTATAATATAAAAAGGTTTAGTTCATTACATTTACTTTACAGTAAACTAAACATCTATACAAAAATTTCAGTTTCATTTGTGGAAAATCTGGATGCCATTGTACAAATCTCACTCCATAGTGAACCTTGAGACTTCACTACTCTCACATGCAAACCACACGCGCTATTGTATTGAGGTGGTGAGTAAATATGTATTATGTAACATGACTGTGCATGACATGCAATTTTTATTCATATAGAGCATATCTTTGCTTTTTATCAAGCAATTGCCATTGTTAAAAGAACATTTTGGTATTTTTTATGAATACTAAATTATTTATAATAAGTAAACACTTTATAAAAAACTTAAATGCATTCATTTTAAACCATCCTTATATTCTAAATTCAAATAATAATTTAAACTTAAGGCCTGGGTGAAAAATTCAGGTTTTAGTTGACATGTAACTGTAGAACATGGCCAATTTCACTTTGGCCAATAATAAACGTGCTGAGGGTACCCTTCTGCTGACATACAGTTATTCACCAGGGAAACACTTTTCAAGGGCCCTTCATCAGGCAGCAAGGTGCCAAGGGTTTCTGGACAGCATGTCAGGTGTCAGGTTTATTGTCTGACTTGGAATTCCTCAGAGGATTTATTCACATCATGTTTTTCAATGAAGCCTGGGAGTGCCATAAATCCTAAAGAGGTCATCTTACAAGCTTTCTTCTGTGTTTAAACATGCATTACTTCAGCGAGACTCAATCTATAATCAATCAACGGGAGACTAAAGAATTATCATTGAAATTCAACTTGGCTCTGTTTGTTGAGGCATTTTTAGTAAACAAGGTTCCCTGTTCCTCATTATAATTTATCCTTGCAGGTTGTCTTTGTTTATATGTGTGAGAGGGATGATTGAAGTCAGAGCGTATGGGGTGCCAGACTGAAACACATTACAATCAAATGACACAGTTGCCTTTGTCTTTTCAAGGTTACATCTTATTTGTGAATTCCATCACATTAAGCTCCCTGATGACAAAATGCACTCAAAATCAGAGGATCTTTTTGTTCGCAATATGCAAAACAAATTTCTTGCTTCAAGCAAGATTTTATTTTCATTTGAAACCTCCCAGTATCCTGACTGATGCTTTGGGTCAAATAATCCTCTCTCGAGGATGGACCTCGCGGCAAGAATCATAGTCATGTACTGCTCAAAAATTATTCATAGATGCTTATGTAAGTCAATCTCTGAACTTCAGCAAAGGCAGACGGCAAGTTAATGCAAGACAGCTGCACTCTAAGAAATAAATTAGGCAATGCCAGAGATACATTTTTAACATCACTTTATTAATTTATAAATGATGTGATTTGTAACGAGCTCCGTTTCATCAGAGGTTTTATTGCAGAGTGGTAATTGATTAATTTGGATGGGTAATTATGAGGGGAAAAATAGGTTAATGACAGTTAAGTGATTGTTCAGCAGCTAAATGAATGGAAACCTTTTCTATTAAAATCAATTACCCTTGCAGTGCTGAGACCCTCATTTCAAATGGACAATGGTTGAACCAAAAACGTAATGAAACTGATTAAATCTATTTCTTTCAGAAAAAAACCTTGGTGCCTGCTGTCTCAGCTGTTTTAGAAAGGTGATGTGCTGACATTTGAGGTTGTAAAACTAAAACAAATTCTCAATAATGTTCAGAACAGGAACAGGAAACAAGAACAGTGTGGCATACAGCTACAGACTAATTAAATTTCAGCATTCCCTATTAGAACATGATCTCCTCATCGCATTGTACCTGTTTGGTGCAGTTCCATCAAAAAAAAGAGTTCAATATGCACACTAGCTAACAAGAATGAAGAGTGCCCTGTCAGCACACAGCCAAAAGAACCCTATTTGGCATGATTAGGTAATCATTTACAGGCCATCACAAAAAAAAAAAAAAAAAAAAAAAAATTTAAATACAGGTACATACTGATAGAATCAGGCTTATGATGCTTCAATAGTCTTCTTGAAAATTAGATAATTCCAGTGTTGGTTTATAACAAATAAGAATGAAATGCATTCCTGTGCCTCGTGGGTCATTAGTTTTTTAAGCACTGGACTGGAGGTCTTTCACATTTCGTGGAAAGACAGCATAAAAACTGTTTATTTCTTGACTTTCTTAGAAGAAAACAAACACAACACAAGGTATTTATTTTAACAAAAACTTTTTCTTCAACTTCTGACGTTTGTAAATAGCACAGCTGTAATGACTTTATGAAATTCTTTACCAGATAATATTAGGAAAAAAATAACCATGCAGCCGTCTACTACAGTATCACAGACAGAGCATTGTAGTGTCACTGAGGAAACATTCCATTCATTCACTGCTATAGGAGAAGAAGTATTGACTAAACTCAAAATCAACAAAGTATGCTCGACCCTCTACCGACTAAGCTATTAAAAGTGATGCTTCCAGCGGTCATAGGTCATAAGAGGATTCTCTTCTTAATATCATTAATTCATCCTTGTCATTAGGATATGTGCCGAAAACGTCTCGGTTACGTATGGTAACCCTCGTTCCCTGAAGGAGGGAACGGAGACGTACGTCGGTTATACCAACGAATTGGGATCACTTCAGAGAGCCCCTATCAGCTTCGAGATTTAGAGAATGGGCCAATGGGCCATTGGCGTGCGAGATTTGCATCTCTCGCTCCGCCCCGCGCCGCGGGTATAAATAGGAAGTGAGAGCAATGCACTGACGTTTTTCACTGAGGAGCCGAACTAGTGACTCGGCCATGCAGTGATGGTAAGGAACTGTGGCGACGGGACGTACGTCTCCGTTCCCTCCTTCAGGGAACGAGGGTTACCATACGTAACCGAGACATTCCCTTTCAGTCGGTCACTACGACGTACGTCGGTTATACCTATGAATTGGGATCCCTTTGGAAAACGCCACAGTTACTACCACTTCCAGTGCCCAGCGAGAGCCCCTCAGACCCCGTTCTGATGCGGGCGGGGAAATTCACGCAGGGAGAGTCACACTGCTGTCCTGCAAGACCCACTCAGCAGACTTATTGGATAACGCTGGGAAAGCGTGCCCGGAGGGATGCTGCGGAAGCCACATCATGCCCGGAGGGAGTTACCATGTGGAGAATACACGTATGGACTGGCCTTGGGCAGTGCAACATATGGAAGACCCAGGGGTGGCCCGGCCTGTTGCAGGCAGGGGAACGACACCGAACTGAGACGGCAGAGGAACTCTGCCGAGGGAAAGACACGAGCTCACCGTAGGGAGCTGTACCATGGAGAATACACATATTGGACCGCCGTAAGGGTCGCAACATACGGAACCCAGCCTGACACAAGTTCCACCAATGCATACAAGTGCCAGACATGGCGTCGGACGCTCCGCCACATCCGACTGCCGCGGGTTGCGGAGGACTCAACAGGGTTCGCCAACTCTTGGGGAACTCGACTGGAGAATATAAGCGCACGTATCCGTTCCATGGGGAAGGGAATGGCGCAGCAAGCCGACACTAGAACGGGCACTTCAGTGTTTCTGACTATGGGAAGCGAGCACACTAGAAGCAACCGGTTCCACACGTAGGCTATAAAACCTAGCGAACGTGTCTGGTGTCGCCCAGCCTGCAGCTCTACAAATGTCTGTCAGCGAGGCGCCACGAGCCAGCGCCCACGAAGAAGCTACACCCCTGGTGGAGTGAGCTCTAACCCCGAGCAGGCAGGGCACGTCTTGGGATTCATACGCCAAGACGATGACATCCACTATCCAGTGGACCATCCTCTGCTTGGAGACAGCCTTTCCCTTCTGCTGTCCTCCGTAGCAGACGAAGAGCTGCTCTGAGGTCCTAAAGCTTTGCGTTCTGTCAACATAGACGCGCAGGGCGTGAACTGGACAGAGAAAAGCAAGGGCTGGGTCTGCCTCCTCTGAGGGCAGCACTTGCAGGCTCACCACTTGATCCCGAAAGGGAGTAGTGGGAACCTTGGGCACATATCCAGGCCGGGGTCTCAGGGTTACCTGAGAGTTACCTGGCCCGAATTCCAGGCACGATTTGTGGACCGAAAATGCCTGCAGGTCCCCTACCCTCTTAACCGAGGCCAATGCAACCAGGAGTATTGTCTTTAGAGACAAGATTTTCAGCTCAGCTGACTGCAAAGGCTCGAAGGGCACCCTCTGCAGTGCGGTCAGCACCAGAGTTAAGTCCCAAGAGGGTATAGAGGGAGGACGAGGATTTAGTCTCCTCGACCCCCTCAGGAACCTGATGATCAGATCGTGCTTGCCTAAGGACTCACCATTTACCAGGTCATGATTTGCGGCGATGGCGGCAACATATACCTTGAGGGAGACAAAGAGAGAAACAGAAAAAAGAAATAAGGAAAAAAGAAAAACAGAAGAAAAGAGAGCACAGATCTGACCGAACACTTTCGGGGGTCTTCTCGGCGAGAAGAGCACCAATCGACGAACAGGTTCCACTTCAACGCATACAGCCGTCTCGTAGAGGGGGCTCTGGCGGAAGTGATGGTGTCAACTACCGCTTGCGGTAGGTCACCTAGAACCTCCGCGTCCCGTCCAGGGACCGGACATGGAGTTTCCAGAGGTCCGGACACGGGTACCATAGGGTGCCCCGTCTATGAGTTAGGAGGTCCTTCCTCAGAGGAATGGGCCAGGGAAGTGCTGTCGCGAGGAGCACTAGTTCCGGGAACCAAGTCCTGTTGGGCCAATACGGAGCTACCAAGAGGAGCTGCTCCCCGTCCTCCCTGACCTTGCACAGTGTCTGTGCAAGAAGGCTCACTGGGGGAAACGCATATTTGCGTAGGCCCTGGGGCCAGCAGTGTGCCACTGCAATTGCCGAGGGTTCCTTCGGTCAGGGAATAGAACAACTGGCAGTGGGTCGTGTCGGGGGTGGCAAACAGGTCGATCTGTGCGGCCCCAAAGTGACTCCAGATCAGCTGGACCACCTGGGGGTGGAGTCTCCACTCTCCGTGGAGCACCGGTAACCGTGACAGCTCGTCGGCTGCACGATTGAGCAGGCCCGGAATGTGAATGGCACGAAGGGATCTCAGATGCTTCTGACTCCACAGGAGGAGATGGCGGGCGAGTTGGGACATGCGGCGGGAGCGTAGACCACCCTGTTTGTTGATGTACGCAACGGCCGCAGTGCTGTCCGTCCGGACCAGAACGTGCTTGTCTTTGAGCGGCGTTTTGAAGCGGCTGAGAGCAAGACGAACTGCCAGCAACTCCAGGCAATTGATATGCCATTGCAGTTGGGGCCCCGTCCACAGACCCGAAACTGCAAGCCCATTGTACATGGCACCCCAGCCGGTGGATGAGGCATCCGTGGAGACAACAGAATGCCTGGACACTTGTTCTAGGGGCACTCCTGCTCGTAGAAATGAAGGGTCCAACCACGGGCTGAAGGTTTGGCGGCATCTCGGCGTCACTTGGACACGGAGGGAACCGCTGTGCCACGCCCATCTCGGGACTCGGTCGTGTAGCCAGCGTTGAAGTGGTCTCATATGGAGCAGCCCTAGCGGCGTTACTCCTCGGTGAGGCGCGCTGTCATGGCGACCGAGTCGATCTCCATCCCGAGAAAAGAGATCCTCTGTACGGGACAGAGTTGCAATGGCCGCCTCCGCAACTTTCGTGAAGACACGGGGCGACAGGGACAGCCCGAAGGGGCAGGACTTTGTATTGATATGCTCGTCCGTCGAATGCAAAGCGTAGAAACGGTCTGTGTCAAGGGAGAATCGAGACATGAAAGTATGCGTCCTTCAGGTCGATCGCTGCAAACCTATCTTGGGGACGGACGCACCTGAAGATGCGCTTCTGCGTCAAAATTCGGAACAGCATCCTGTGTAAGGAGCGGTTCAAGTATCGCAGATCCAAGATCGGTCGTAACCTGCCGCCTTTCTTGGGTACAATGAAGTACGGGCTGTAGAACCCAGACTTCATATCGGCTGGAGGGACCGGCTGGGTGAGATACACACAAACCTGCATCCGCTGGGGGGGCGGGTGAGTGTGAGGAGGCACATTGAGTGCGTCCCGACAGCCAACGCCCCCCGCTGGCGAAGGGAGAAGAGGGAAGGGTTTCCCTCGTTTTTTCAAGGGAAACGAGGCACGGTAGAGTCGCATACCGCCAGACGCGTTCTCCTGGCACCCAGAGATGTTGGAAACTGCTCTTTTACTAATAATTTGGGTACCACTGGCACTGGGGCCAGTGGCGGAACAGAAATAACAGAACAAAAAATTCTCCCCCGGCCCTCCTCCGGGGGAAGGAGTGGTGCTGCAGCCATCTCCTGAAGAGCAGTTCTCCATCTCTGGGTGGCCCGTCTCAGGGTCTCTTACGACGGCGCTTGCCACCTGGCTTGGCAGCGGCCTGAGCGGGCTGGACGTCCTTCCCGCGGCCGGCTCCACGCCTCCGCCTGGGTGGAGGCTGCTGCTGGGCTGAGGCGGGAGCGGGGGCGGTGGCAGGAGGACGTCCTCGGCGACGGGGATGATGGAGGTGCTGCGTCCGGCGGCGAGGTGGTGGCAGCAGCGGACCGCCGGGGCAGTATGTGCTTAATCGCCTCCGTCTGCTTCTGGGCGGCTGAGAACTGTTGGGCGAAGTTCTTGACCGTGTCGCCGAACAACCTGGCCAACGAAACGGGGGAGTCCAGGAACCGGTTCTTGTCGGTCTCCCTCATATCGGCTAGGTTTAACCAGAGATGTCGTTCCTGGACCACTAAGGTGGACATCGCCTGACCAACAGAACGGACGGTGACTTTCGTCGCCTGGAGGGCGAGGTCCATCGCCGTCCGGAGCTCCCGGAGGAGCTCTGGGTCAGGTCTACCCTCGTGCATGTCCATGAGTGCTTGGGCTTGGTGCACCTGAAGCAACGCCATGGCATGCAAGGACGCAGTCAGACTGGACGAAAACCTACAGGCTTTGGACTGGAGACGAGGGTCACTACGCCAGCTGGAGGCGGTCGCCGGACACAGTTGCATCGCGACGGCCCGCTCAACTGGCGGGATCCCCTATTACCCCTTGGCCTGCCTGCCGTCAAGGGTAGCGAGGAGGGAGGAGCCACCAGGTCTGTTTCTGGCACTAAAGGGTGTCGTCCACGACCTGGTAAGCTCCTTATGCACTTTCGGGAAGAATGGCACTGGGGCGGGATGCTGAGAACCAGCACGACCCCCCCCCAGAAACCAATCATCCAACCTAGAAGGTTCGGGACATGGTGGAGGGTTCCACGCAAGCCCGACCTTCCGTCGAAGTAGGTCTATCCTGGGGGATAGCTCTAGATCGAGGTATGGGGAGGGGGACTCCACCTTCCCGGAGGTAGGTGTGTCTCGACCTAAGCGCCACGATAGTCATGTTCCCGCAGTGAGAACATGAACTATCCACAAACGCTGCCTCAGCGTGCTGAACGCCCAAACACGTGAGACAGCGATTGTGACCGTCAGCGGGTGAGAGGGAACGACCGCATCCAGAAACGCACGGTTTGAATGACATCTTGAAAAAGAAGCAGGGTCAAACTGTGTTGCTCTTTTTGTGAGGAAACGCTCTTTTCAGAAGTGCTGAAGCACCCAGGGAAGACTGCGGCAACACACAGGAGATCAGCAGTCTGAAACTCTTCATCAACGCCGTTCGGCTCCGAAGTGAATGACGTCAGTGCATTGCTCTCACTTCCTATTTATACCCGCGGGGCGGAGCGCGAGATGCAAATCTCGCACGCCAATGGCCCATTGGCCCGTTCTCTAAATGTCGAAGCTGATAGGGGCTCTCTGAAGTGATCCCAATTCGTCGGTATAACCGACGTACGTCGTAGTGACCGACTGAAAGGGAACTTTTAAGTTGGCTATTATTAAACCACTTGGCTATCAAAAAATGCAACTTGATCCTACAGAATTAGTCAATTACAGGCCAATCTCAAATCTACCCTTTCAGTCAAAAATTCTAGAAAAGGCAGTGTCTTCACAACTATGCTCCTTTATAGAAAGAAATGGTATCTGTGAGGATTTCCAGTCAGGATTTAGACCATATCATAGTACTGAGACTGCTCTCATCACAGTTACAAATGATTTACTCTTATCATCCGATTGTGGTTGTATCTCTCTATTAGTGTTACTCGATCTTAGTGCTGTATTCAATACTATCAACCACAACATTCTTTTGAATAGACTCGAAAATTATGTTGGCATTAATTGCATTGGCATGGTTTAAATCACACTTATATGACCATTATTAGTAGCAGTCAATGAAGAGATGTCACACCGATCACAAATTCAGTATGGAGTACTGCAGGGATCAGTGATAGGACCATTGCTCTTCCACTGGGAGATTTCATTAGAAAGCATGGCGTTAGTTTTCATTGTTGTGCTGACGATACTCAGCTCTATATTTCTTCACGCCCTGATGAAATTGACCAATTCACAAGATTAACGGAATGCATAGCTGATATAAAAAATTGGATGACTAGTAATTTCCTGCAACTTAATTCTGCTTGAATGGCTGAACACTTGATGGCTTCTCAGTCAAGTCCTCGTCGTCAGTTTGGAACCTGGGTGTGCTCTTTGATACCAATCTTTCATTTGAAAGCCACGTTTCTAGCATCTGTAAAACTGCATTCCACCATCTTAAAAATATATCTAAATTACGGCACGTTTTCAATGCAAAATGCTGAACAGTTAGTTCATGCGTTCATGACCTCAAGGTTAGACTTTTGTAATGCTCTACTGGGTGGTTGCCCTGCTCGCTTAATAAACAAACTCCAGCTGGTCCAAAATGCAGCAGGAATATGACCATATTACCAGGAAGTATGGTCAAAATGCAGCAGGAATATGACCATATTACCAGGAAGTATGGTCATACTTCCTGGTAATATGGTCATATTCCTGCTGCATTTTGGACCAGCTGGAGTACCATATTACTTTCAACACTGCACTAGCTCCCTATTAAACATTGCATATATTTTAAAATCTTGCTTATTACTTACAATGCACTAAATGGTTTAGCTCCCCAGTACTTGAGCGAGCTCTTAACACATTATACTCCATCACCGTCTATTGCGGTCTCAAAATTCTGGCCAGTTGATAATACCTAGAATATCAAAATCAACTGCAGGCGGTCGATAATTTTCCGGGAAGCAGACGCACTCTGTCAGTTTAAATCTAGACTAAAAACACATCTCTTTACTATAGCATACAAATAAAACCTTTTTAATTTATATTTTTCAAATCAGTTAAATGATTGTTAGGCTGCATTAACTAGGTCAGCCGGACCCGGGAATACTTCCCATAACACCTGATGTCCTCATTACATCATAAAAAGAATGGCATCTACGCTAATGTTAGTCTCTCTGTTTATCCCGAGGTTTACTGTAGTCAGCCAGATCCAGATCAGATGGTGGACCTGCGCCTAGACATGACCAACGCATCCCTGAAGTGTCTGCAGAGACCATGTCAACTAGACTCTCCTCTGTGATGGCCTCATCGGCACAACATCCTCAAAACCGTCTCCTGCGTGATTACCAGATAGAACTGGACAAATATTCTGTATGTTCCCATCTAATCTAACTTCTGACTTGTAATGTTACCTGAATCATAATAATACACTGTTTGTTCATTGGCCAGAGGAGAACTGGCACCCAGACTGAGCCTGGTTTCTCCCAAGGTTTTTTTCTCCATTCTGTCACCTGATGGAGTTTTGGTTCCTTGCCACCGTCACCTCTGTCACCTTTGGCTTTTGGCTTGCTCAATTGGGGATGCTAAATATTCAACTATATTACTGATCTGCCCACATTGACACTATATGATAACTGAACTGAGCTGGATGACATCACTGTTTTATCAAGACTGGCTGTACAGCCGAATCAAATTCTGTTGCATTATTTTCCTGTTTAACACTGTGAAGCTGCTTTGAAACAATCAGCATTGTAAAAAGCGGTGTATAAATAAAGTTTTTTTGACATGCACTATATTGCCAAAAGTTTTGGGACATCTGTCTTTACATGCACATGAACTTGATTGACATCCCATTCTTAATCCGTAGGGTTTAATATGTAGTTGGCCCACCCTTTGCAGTTATAACAGCTTCAACTCTTCTGCGAAGGCTTTCCACAAGGTTTAGGAGTGTGTTTATGGGAACTTTTGACCATTCTTCTAGAAGTGTATTTGTGAGGTCAGGCACTGATGTTGGATGAGAAGGCCTGACTCGCAGTTTCTAGTCTAATTCATCCCAAAGGTGTTCTATCAGGTTGAGGTCAGGACTCTGTGCAGGCCAGTCAGTGCTCAGCCATGGAAACCCATTTAATTAAGTTCTCTATGCACTGTTCTTGAGCTAATCTGAAGGCCACACAAAGTTTGGAGGTCTGTAGCTATTGACCCTGCAGAAAGTTGCCGATTTCTGCGCACTGTGCCCCTCACCATGCACTGACCTCGCTCTGTGATTTTACGTGGGAGTTGCTGTTGTTCCCAATTGCTTCCACCTTGTTATAATACCACTGACAGTTGACCGTGGAATATTTAGTAGTGAGGAAATTTCACAAATGGATTTATTGCACAGGTGGCAACTTATCATGGTACCACCTTGAATTAACTGAGCTCCTGAGAGTGACCCATTCTTTCACAAATGTTTGTAGAAGCAGTCTGCATGCCTATTTGCTTGATTTTGATACACCTGTGGTCATGGAAATGATTGGAACACCTGAATTCAATGATTTGGAGGGTCGTCCGAATACTGTATTTTGAGTCCCACTATCCTTATCCATGCTCTTGTAAATTACAACATTAAGGTCACCCTCACCACAATAATTGCACCATGTCTTAAATACCTTTCCGCGGCCACCAAACAGGCCACTTCTCTCCATTCTACAAAGGAAAAAAATTGGTAACCTTTTACAAAGACTTTATAATGCATTATAAAAGTATTTTAATGCATTAATTATGCATCATAATGCACCTTATGTGTTGTATGGTCTCATGAATAATTGTAACTACAGTTATATTACATTATAATACTTATCTATTCATTATTATATTGTGTATAATAGTATACAATAGTATAATACAAAATGATGCATTAAAACACATGACAAACAACCAATTTGTAACAAGGAATCTGCAAATATTATTATGTATTTTAATGTACATTATGAATACCTTTAAAATGCATTATACATAAAGGCTTTAAGTAAAGTTTTACCCAAAAATGTATTACAAATATTTTACCCAACAAAAATATATATTTAGATATTTTTTTTAAATGAAGTACACTCACACTAGAAGACTGCAGTCATATCAGTGGGAAAATAGCTTTTTGCAATGAAACAGAAGTAGCAAGAGAACTTTTCTTCCATGTTGTGACCTACATTTGATTCTAAAATATATATATATTTTTAAGTTAAGTCACCTTTAATTATATATTGCTTTATACAATAAAGACTGTTTCAAAGCAGCTTCACAGCAGTAAACGAAAAGACACCCGAATCAATCATGCAAAATTCACACCAAATATGGTAGCCTACAAATTAAATTTCTTTATAGATTTTATCCTTTGGAATTTATTGGATCGTAGGAAGTTAGGTGTTGCTAACTAAATGGAGGCATTTGAATAGGCCTACCAGTCTGCAGTTATTACACTTAAAAATTTAGCAATTAATTTTTGGCAATAATCTGCTGAGTGTCTTCTGTAAAAAGAGACCAAACTTCCAAAGCATTTATGAATTACAAGCATTTAAATTTGGATTAAGTTTTCACGCCTATGCTCAAAAATGGTTGACAGGTTAATTATCAATTAACTTATAAGTACGTAAAATATTAATTGCTTGTTTACAGAACTGTATGAAAGCAATAGGCTATCACGCTCTAATGATATTCAGTACAACACACTTGCTTCTTTAATATTGCAGTTTCTTAAGCGAGAAGAAATACTAGACGAGACGGCCAATATTCTGTTGCATTTAAAAAGCAGTTTGCCACAGAAATGATGAGTTGCTTGTTTTGCTGAGGGATCTTGCGGTAATTGATAAGTAAAGCTGTTGGGCTGGTGCAGCATCCCATCCAATAAGAGAGTAATAAAGCTCAATATGGCACTCTTGAAAACATTCAGAAGGAGGCTGGGAGCAGTATGGGATTTTCACTCTGAAACAAATGAAGTAGAAAACGAAAGCTGACAAGCTAGCACCGATTTCAATATTTAATGGCCCTTTTCATAAGTCATTTCGCCTGCTGCTGTCTCTAAAATTGGGCATCCGGACAGTGTTTACATTAGGGCACCAAAGTGCCTTCCTTGTACATGAAAGCACTGTGAGCTCACTATACTGTTAACTCCTGTCAGATTTTGGATGTAGATGAGCTTTTATTCCCAATACTCAAAACCATTTCTCTGAATTAATAATCATATGGTTTTCCCTTATATTTATCACCCACAGACAACCAAAATCATCACACAATACCCAATGATGACCGAAATGATAGCAGAAATCCTCAGCAGTTACAAGGAAATTCACACTGATTTTATTTCATTAAAATGAAAGTCAGACTAGATTGAAATGAGCCAGCAGCCACCAAATGTATCCCTCAACCTTCAAATGACCATATTAGCAAACTACACTATGCAGCGTTGCCCTTTCTCTGTTCAGTGGTAAGGACAAAGTGTGGTCAAAAACATAAGCAAATTCCTTTAACGGACCACTTGCTGCCTAGAGAGTGAGCTGATGAACTGCCATGACAGAGTGAAGATGTCAATCAATTCATCACACTTTGGCAGGGGCAGACACCAACGCAAATCCCTCTTCAGGCTGGCCAATTATAATCCACTTCTCATGTTTGATGGTGTTAAATGTAATGACACCACAGAGCATTGCAATCACATTTACACACATTAAAACTCACAATGCACCATAACTATTGTCGGCATGAATTGAAAATTCACCTTCTTTTTGCCATCTATGTTACAGATCTTATTTGTGAACAATTCATCCGTGCGTACACTATATTGCCAAAAGTACTGGGACACCCCTGTATTGGGATCACCTGTGCAATAAGTCCATTCATGAAATTTCCTCCTTACTAAATATACCACGGTCAACTGTTAGAAATTGAGAGCAACAGCAACTCAGCCACGAAGTGGTAGGCCATGTAAAATCACAGAGCGGGGTCAGCGTATGCAGAGGCGCACAGTGCGCAGAAGTCGCAAACTTTCTGCAGAGTCAATAGCTACAGACCTCCAAATTTTGTGTGGCCTTCAGATAGACTCAAGAACAGCGTATAGAGAGCTTCATGGAATGGGTTTCCATGGCCAAGCAGCTGCATCCAAGCCTTACATAACCATGTGCAATGCAAACTGTGCCACTGGACTCTAGAGCAGTGGAGACGTGTTCTCTGGAGTGATGAATCATGCTTCTCTGTCTGGCAATCCGATGGACAAGTCTGGGTTTGGCGGTTGCCAGGAGAACGATATTTGCCTGACTGGATTGTGCCAAGTGTAAAGTTTGGTGGAGGGGGGATTATGGTGTGGGGTTTTCAGGGTTTGGGCTTGACCCCTTAGTTTCAGTGAAATTAACTCTTAATGCTTCAGCATACCAAGACTTCCCAGAAGAGTTGAAGCTGTTATAACAGCAAAGGGTGGGCCAAATCCATATTAAACCCTAAGGATTAAGTTTGGGATGTCATTAAAGTTTTATGGGATGTCAAAACTATATAATGTATGTTTTGGTTTTGACATCGTAAAAAGGTGACTCGATTTCTGAAATGTAAAACAGGGACATTTCCTAGTTCAGTGGTCAAAATATCATTGAAATCTCACCATCATCTATGAATTAAAAAAAAAAAAAAAAAAGGTCATAACTGGTATTAATACAATTCAAATAATACACAAACAAAATTATGATTTTTTTTAAAAACACAAAAATTAAATTACAAAAAAACAAAACTAATAAATTACAAAATAGAACTAAAACTGTATTTAACAAATATATATATATATAAAAAAAATCTAATTGCATTTATTTTTTTCACAAACTATGAGCACTTCTTTCTATATAAAGTACAGTCATTAAAACTAACTTTTTTGAAATGTTATTTTATGTTTTGTGCTTTTGGAATGTTAACTCTTCCTAATCAGGCTTATTGTTTTGCATTCTAGGCTAATTTTGAGCATAAAATATGCAATTTCTGCAAATGTAATTGTTACAAGTGTAATTGTTTAGTTATTTATTCATATCAGGGTGTACTTTCACAGGTGGACTGACATCTGGTTTGGAGTCTGATTTTACCTTTAAGAAATCCCAAACCGCTGCTCTAGACTCTGCAGGCTAAAAAAGGGCATCCAACACATGGATCCCATTCTCTATTGTCATGGCAACAAGTGCTGTTTCAAAGCATCAGAAACTACAGAATTTCTAACATGTACCACTTTCAAAAAAATGCCATGGTAACCATATTTGCCTTCAGCAACATTCAAGCAGTTTATATGACACGTCACATTAGCTATACTTCTAAACCTATTTTACAGAATTTGTCTAATGTTGGTATAATTATGACATTTTATTTCTAATGATAACAGTGGCTAAATTACTTTAAAAAAAAAAAAAAAAAAAAAAAAAATATATATATATAAAAAAAAAATATATATATATATCAAGGATAATAATTTTATATATATATACACTATACTGTATATACACACACACACAATAAAAATATATACAGTAATATATACATATTTTTATAATAAGTATTTTGACAAAGTTTACTCTGGTAATTAGTTTGTAAGAGAAACAACTCATTACATTTTCTCAGCAAACAAATTAAGTATTCACAATAAGAAAATTGTCCAAACTTTGTCCACTAGGCATCATAAACAGGCTCACAACTGGACTTCCATTTTGCCCAAATGAAAAATGTATTGATCTCTCTTACAAGTTGAAGTACAATATGCATTTGATGAAGTACAATATGCAATTAATGTTCCGATGACACAGTCGTTCACCTGCAACACTGCAAACACGAGTTATAGCGTGAATAAAAACATTGACATGTGATTGCATGAGGTCACTCACCTTTCTGGCAAAACGCAGGGAATTCAGTAATTCACTGAAGCTCTCTTTCTCAGGTGATATAGTCACAAACATCAAATTGTACAGAGGTAAAGAAATAAGTCACAGGTTCCTTAAAACAATTAAAATGATATTCTGCAAAACCTCAAAAAAAAAAGAAATTTACAACACAGGCTATAAAACATGCCTTATGCTTATGTTTTACTGTTGCCTTCAAGGCAGTTCAGGAGGAATTGTGTGAACAAAGCTGTCCTGAAAAGTTGAGTAAGTAATTGAGTGTGTAAAATCCTTATTGCACAGCAAGTTTTTATTTAAATCTGAAGACACCATCTTGCGTCTAATAACGCCTAATGTACCAAGAATTAAAAAAAAACTACAGTTTTGGTTTTGAAAATAAATTTTATACAATAAGTATGATATGAGAGTGTTACATTCTCCAATAAAGTTGCATGTACTTTACTTTGTTGGGCAAAGCAGCGATCACAGGTTGGTGAGGGAAGTGTTGACACATCCACACCCCTTTAAGAAGAAGTTTATCTATTATCAAAGTTATTGTAGATGCAGGTAGTATGTGATTCTTACACTTGTACTCCCCCTCTATGTCTAGCTGGAACACAGAGTGAGAACGTGAAGTGATCGTTCATGCACGTGCAGGCAGTGGACCGGTTCTTTTTTGCCATAGTGATCAAGCTGTGCACCTGAGACATGAGGAAAGAAAGAGGCACATTAATAAACTGCAACAAGCATGTATGAAAAATGTATTGATCTCTCTTACAAGTTGAAGTACAATATGCATTTGATGAAGTACAATCATCAACGGTGGTGTCAGGAGCACAACCTCTCCCTCAACGTCAGCAAGACCAAGGAGCTGGTGGTCGACTTCAGGAGGAATGAGAGAGAACACCGCCCCATCACCATCGATGGAGCACCGGTGGAGAGAGTCAGCAGCTTCAAGTTCCTCTGTGTCCACATCACAGAGGAACTCTCATGGTCCGTCCACACTGAGGCCGTTGTGAAGAAGGCTCATCAGCGCCTTTTCTTCCTGCGACGGCTGAGGAGGTTTGGAATGAACCGCCACATCCTCACACGTTTCTACACCTGCACCATAGAGAGCCTGCTGACTGGCTGCATCACCACCTGGTACGGCAACAGTACCGCCCGCAGCCGCAAGGCCCTGCAAAGGGTAGTGCGCACGGCCAGCTGCATCATCGGAGGTGAGCTTCCCTCCCTCCAGGACATTTACGCCAGGCGGTGTGTGAAGAGAGCTCAGAGGATCTTCAGAGACTCTAGCCACCCGAACCATGGGCTGCTCTCACTGTTGCCATCAGGCAGACGGTACCGCAGCATCAGAACACGCACCAGCCGACTCCAGAACAGCTTCTTCCCACAAGCAATCAGACTACTTAACTCCTGATCCATCAGGATCATAACACACACTGGACAGAATATCACTCCGCACAACCCACTGTAGATACACACACATTATATACACATTTATTTATCATACAGCATCTATTGCACTTTGGATTTCAATTTTTCAATCTGTGAATAATATTTATACTATACATTGTATATTATTATTATTATTATAGCGTAATGTATATTGTTTAGTGTATGTTTAGTGTATATTGTTTAAAGTATATGTATATTGTAAGTATGTGTATATTGTTTAAAGCTGTGAGAACTAAACTCACATTGTGTAAATTATTTATTGTTTATTGTAGAGTTTACTGTGCTGTGAGTAATTGTGTGCGCATCAGATGTGTAATCTGATGCTGCTTTAAATGTTGTACATGTCATGTCATGACTGCTATGTTGCTCGGAACTGCACCTAAGAATTTCACCTACTGTTGCACTTGTGCATATGTAGAGTGACAATAAAGTGATTTGATTTTGATTTGATTTGAAACAATGAACAATGAAGAACATTTATTGCATACAGCATGAAGAGAAATTATGACCATCTGTTCTTTCCTTCTGTCGCATATTAAAGTTAAAGGTCTTTTTTCCCATCCTTTTGTTCGATAAGCCATGTATATCATGTGCACTGATAAATCCTTATAATAAATAATGCACTTTAAATGAGCAGTACCTCATCCTCATTGTTGGAGATTTTTCTGATCTCATGCATGCAGATACTGTATGCATTGCAGATACCTTCATCCCCACTCCTACCCTCACAGATGGCCAGGGAAACTTTCCATGCAAAAATTGTACTTCCTGTTTTTATTATTTAAAATGCAAATCTTTCACACATCCACTTTCTGGCAAAACCTACAAAATTAAGCAATTGATTGTCAAACTACACACGTGATATACATAATTAGGTCTCCTTGCCCTTTACTGTATGTTGGTAAAACAAAACGTGCATTAGAATTATAGAACACATGAGTGCGATTAGGAGACAAGATTACACCTCTCCAGTTTCTCGCCATTTTGAGTCTACAAAACATTAACTTTCTGATTTCAAGTTCCTGGGGATTGAGAGGATTCTGTCTGAGAGAGGGTAACAAAAACATTCCAAAGAGAGGCTTTTTGGATTTGAGTTGAAGTCGTTAACCCCATTGGACATCAAATACTTTAAAGGTCCCGTTCTTCGTGATCCCACTGTTCAAACTTTAGTTAGTGTGTAATGTTGCTGTTAGAGCATAAATAATACCTGTAAAATTATAAAGCTCAAAGTTCAATGCCAAGCGAGATATTTTATTTAACAGAAGTTCCCTTTCAAAGCCTACAGCGAACGGCTTGGACTACATCCTGGTACTTCCTTCATAAATGACGTCAGTAGAACAGTAGAACAGACTAACCTCCGCCCACAAGACTACGCGGAAAAAGGGGGCGTGGTCTTGTTGCTGTCCCACGTGGAGAAGAGGACGTGTCGCGTGGAGAAAAGGAAGTGCTGTGTTTCCGTGTGTTTGTCGCCATGTCGTCGAGTCAAATCACCTTTGTTTGGCTTTCCCAGGGACGCTGTAGAGATCATTAAGCGCATATATATCTCCCGTTAAGAGGCGTGACCTTTCCACGTGCGCTAAGCTGCTGTCGAATCACAACACAGGAACCGGGCCACGTTCGCTAAGCTGCTGTCCAATCACAACACGGGAACCACTGGCACAATCAGAACTCGTTACGTATTTCTGAAGGAGGGACTTCATAGAATAAAGGAAGTCATCAGCCGTTTTCAGGACAGTGAATACAGCGGTATACAAATAAGTAAATTGTGTTAAAAATACTGTTTTCTTTTACACGCGAAACATGAACACATGTTATATTGCACACTGTAAACACAATCAAAGCTTCAAAAAGACACAAAGAACGGGACCTTTAAATAGTAAAATACTTTCTTTTCATTTGTATTCTTGGAATTGGTTTTGGTAATTCCCCCTCATTGATTAAGCTGAAGTAAGTGAAGACACTTTGCACATTTTTCCCCACATGCATAAATAAAATTAAAGATACATTTCTGATAGACCATGTTTTGTCTGACTGCATTTTTTCAGTGTGTCAGACAACGTTGGCTATACTTATTGACATAACTTATTTTGTTCTACGCCTGAGAACTGACTGGCTCATTTTTTTCGAGTGCATTCAATTATTTTGATCTAGGTTAGGTGCAGAAATTGAACGAAGTAATACAATGTAAAATAACACTGCATAGTTTTCACTATACAAATGAAATATACATTAATCCTTATTAAAGCTACACTATGTAACTTTTCCGTCCACTAGAGGTCGCCTATTCAAAACAAAGGCGTAGTTTGATGACGCCACGTTTGAGCGGAGAATCTTGGGACATGTGGTCTTCACCTCACATCCGGTGGAAAAGAGCCAGGATAGGACTCGGGCAGAAATCATGTTCATAGATGCGATTATTAACATTACTGTAATATGAAGCAGAGCAGGACCGAGTGTTGTGGAGCTGAGCAAGGCTGCAGGAGCGATTGAAGAGCGGGACTTTTATTATGACACGGTCGCCGGCGCCACTTCCACTTTTCCAGTCACGAGAATGAGGTAACGTAACTCTGTTTATCGTATTAGATATATCTTAGTGTGTTGATGATGTTATGACATTACTCTGCCGTTCTCTCGGCGGCTGCTATGACATTTGTTCACACTGCAGTGAGAGTACAGCATTTCTGCTAAATAAAACCGGTAACCTAGGGTAAAGCAGTTATGACGCAATCGACAGGCGACTCCCTCAAACGCATAGCTCACACGTCCCGGTTCCTTGTTTAAAATAGCAATTTCTCACGATTTTACAAAATATATATAAATATAAATATATAACACTGGCCTAGTGTTTTTTGGAATTTTACTGCAAAAATCTTACATAGTTCACCTTTAAAGTTACAAAAGTTATTCAGTCAAAAGCATTGAGTGATTTGCAGTAAGTCTGTTGTTTGATTAACATCAAAAACAGGCAGCAGCAGGACTACTATGATCGCTGTCACTTTAAGATAAAGGCTAATGCACGGATACACTGATACTGTACACATGAGTTTTCTCTCTCTACTTTACGTTCACTCAAGACATAACCAACAATGTTTATTAGGATACTCGCCAAGATGGCCATTTTGACAATTTTGTGTGAAATTGTCTGTTCAAGCGCAAGATGTGAAAGAGAGCTCAAATCAGTATTCACGTCACGGCAAGGGGAAATATTCATCCAAAATATAGACATCTATATAAGCGGAATCAATAATAAAATGTAAATCGTTCAGCATTGTGTAACAAATATTTTTTTCTAATTTTCTAGACTATTTTAAGTTGCAAAGTGAGCAAGATATATTAAATTTAACATATGGTTTCGGAAGGCATGTCTTAAGATACCAAGCAGGGCAGTGGGTGCCTGAGCCCTCCCCAGCTCTACAGCTCCCCACAATTTTCCGATGTAAATCTTTGGTGTAAAATGGAACTGCAGCACACTCCAATTTAGAGCCATTGGGGCAGATTTAAAATTTGCAATTTGGAGGTGCTAAAATGTTACAACATACAGTTTTTTTCTTTTTACTCAAAAAAAAAAAAAAACAGTAATTTACACCCACAAGACATTTTACAAAATCACATATCGAACTGGCAAAATTTACTGCAGACGACATAGCTTCTCAAGCGAGAAGGGGGGCGACCATGGCGGGTACTCCATGCCAAAATCAAGTGTTAGAACGACCGACCGTCAACCGAACTTTGAGTGCCTTACTGAGCAGGTGACCCATGTGATGAAATGAAGCTTATGCGTAAGTTCTGGCAGGAAGATTCAATGTTACGTCACTTATCACATTCAGACCTATCCAATCAAGTCATAATTCTCAGAGTATAAAAGATCGGCAATTACACATGTCTGAGTTCACAGATGCTGACGCCAACATTACAGTTGACGATCCGGACGTTCCGTAGCGGTCGATCGCTGGTCTTATTATAAAATTAATAATGTGCAATACAGTGGCGTTCAAAGTCCATGTCAGCCTATCATTCTGTTCATTGGGCTGTCGCGGCAACAGACTCGAGTTAACGAGAGCAAAAACTCGCATTTAGAGCCAGAACAATCACTTTCAATGGAGGACTATCTGGGCATGTTATCAAAGACACGGCTGTGATCTTCATCACCATTCTGGCGTCATCACTTCATCAGCATTCATCACAGTGATATGTATATGATTATGCATTTCCGATGTCGATTGGGTGTAGCATTTTACGCTTTCTCAATTTGTCGCAAGCATGCATGCATGGAGACGCGCACCTGCTTGTGCAACGTTGCTCGTTATCGCAATTGCTTGTGTTGTAAACTATCCATAGTGCCTCGTAAATGATTCGCATGACACCGGTTACCGTTAACAATTGTATTTTGTTTCGCAAAGCTGAAACAGAACATATGGCACAGCATATTAGCCTCTATCAGTCTCCTCACGAATGCAAGGAAATGTACCCAGTTAATCGGGGCTTCATGATTAACAGAAGTTAAGCTGAAATCGCGAATGGGATCAGTGTTATCAGATCGCTAAAGTTGAATTAACTATGCTAATTTGCTCAGCATAGTTTTTAAAGTACAGCACCGACATCAGTGCTTGATCCGTTCTCATTCAATCGTGCTATTCATCTTGCAAGCACTGTGAGTTCGTCACATACAAAATGCAATTGAAACTGACACAATAGTTTCAAGCTTAGAAGTGTTTTGGGCTTGTCATCCAGCAGAGTACATATTTTGCTCAAACATACGGGGCACCCAGTGTTGAAATGGCTTCATGTATAGTACAATTACATGTATAGTAATTGTGCTTTTGTCTTTGCGTTACTCCAGTTAATTCGACTCTATTTGTGTTTTATTCCACTTCTGATATCTGGATGCCTCTGTCTATTTTTAGGAACTTTAGAATTTAGCGTTACGTCTCACTTGGTCCTTCTGTACTACGACGCCATGGCTACAATTATGAATTAAACAAAGTGTATCTCGCTAGTACTCAAAGCACCATATGTCAAGTAAGGTTTGCATACAAAACAAGGTTTGACTGGATATTCGATAGCAGCAATAATTTAATTCCGTACTCAATCCGACCCATTTTACATAAAGATTGCATCCTGTACAGCAACTAAATTGCAGCACAGGAATACAATTATTCAAATCTTTTATGAATATAGTAAGTGACATACACACCAACAGCGCTCCCTTTATAAACACATGAAACCGTCAAATGCTTCAGTTCAACTAAACTCCGACACTAGTGGAAACCGTTCGGTCAATCTGACTACACCAAATCATGAATCTATAGCATGTTCTACTCTTTGTTGGTCAAACGTATGCACTAGAAGGCAGAATTAGTCAGTGAACAAGCGCTGAACCATTAAATCCTGATTGTGTATATTCTGTGTTATGTTAACTCCTCCAATTAGCCATTGCATTCAAGCGCTCCACAGACATTTACATTTACGCATTTGGCAGACGCTTTTGTCCAGGGTGACTTGCATCGTATTCAAGAAGGTATTTTGTCGGATCTTGCTTTCCTGGGAATCAAACCCATGGCTTGGCGTTGCTAGTGCTACGCTCTACTGTTTGAGCTACAGGAAAGCCGTGTCTGTGATTGGCTACGCTCGCATTGTAAACACCAACATTTGTCAGTCTATCTAGACTAACACAATATACAGGGGAGTAAATATAGTGTGACTGTTTGACATGCGTACTGATTTGACATCTGCACATGCGTACTGATTTCCGCAAATGACGAGCTCTCTCGCAGTGAGCTTTTTTTCTCTTCACCAAAGCTGGCACACACGGTGCGGCTCAATCATTGTGATTCGTTGCTTTTCAGACTGTGATCCTGATGTCACACTGTGGAAACTCCGCTGCATTAATGTCAGACTGCATGATAATCAAACGCACAAGAATTTGTCTGGAGGTTACATCAACCCACTCACATTTGTTTAATTTACTTCAGGTTACAATTTTATCATGGCTGTTGGTGTGTATGTCAAACATGCCTAGGGTCAAAAGAATTTAGGATTGCGATATTTGTCTCAGACTACCAAACGTGGCCAAAAATCATACAGTATGAACTTGGCTTAGGTTATCAAACGATGACTCTAAGTATGTCCATATTCTAAGTAATCCTCATGCAAATACGGGTAGTGGTGTCACAGCGTCACATTCTCAGATTATTACTCATCCCGTTTGTCATTCTCTATAGCTCTTATTTTTCGTCAATGGCCTAACATGGCCTTCGTCTCCAGGTGGCCTAACGTGGCCTTCGTCTCCAGGTGGCCTAACGTGGCCTTCGTCTCCAGGTGGCCTAACATGGCCTCCGTCTCCAGGTGGCCTAACATGGCCTTCGTCTACATGCGGACTAACGTGGTCTTCATTTCCATGCGGCCGATCAAGGCTCTGTCTTGTGGCCGTTCAAGGCTTTCGTCTCTACCTGGCTGATCAAGACCCGTCTGCGGCCGTTCAAGGCTTTTGTCTCTACCTGGCTGATCAAGACCCGTCTGCGGCCGTTCAAGGCTTTTGGCTCTACCTGGCTGATCAAGGCCCGTCTGCGGCCGTTCAAGGCTTTCGTCTCTACCTGGCTGATCAAGGCCAGTCTGCAGCCGTTCACGGCTAATCAGTGGCCAAAAATCATACAGTATAAACTTGGCTTAGGTTATTAAACGATGACTCTCACATTGATTATTGTTTCTCATTGGTTCGGTTGCTTTGCAGGGTTCTATAGCCAGCTATGGTTTATTAGCTAGTAAAGCGTCTTCTAAAACATTCTTATCCTTCCGCAAGGGCATTGTTTGAGGTTTTCAATTGTCGGTTATGTATTTGTCATGCTGTTCTGGTTTATTTTCTTCTGGGGGTTCTCTTAACAGGTTCTGATGGTTAGATGGTGTTCTATCTAGCTGTGAGCTGGAGTCACGCCCAATGGTTTCGAATCCTCCAACTGCAGATGCTAAGAACTGCAGCTCCCCAACTCATCTATGCCTAGGTCATTCTTCGGATTGGGGCTGCTACGAATGCAGCTCAATGTGTGGAGTCCGCATACTCTATCAAGGTGCTGTGTACATGGTCATCCTCAGCATTATAGTACAAGCAAGATCTGACTCAAACACTCAGCAACTTCAAGTAATAATTTTCATGCAAATACTGGCGGTGGCATGTTTTCTCCTTTATTACTACTCATCAATCCTGCTTTTGTTAGTCTCTATAAGCCTTTGATGAATTTCTCTGTGGCCTAACATGATCTCTGTCCAGGTGGCCTATTGTAGCCTTCATATCTATGTGGCCTACTGCGGCTTCATCAGCGTGGCCTTCGTCTCTGTAAAAGAGGATATCTCTAAGCACATCCCTGCACCCCTAATCATTCTGCAATTTTTATATTCCCCAACGGGTCTCCCATATCAAGAAGGTGGTTAAAACTCACCTAGAGACAGACCTACAGAACTGCAGACCATCTCATCAGTATATCAGACATTCATTCAGGGTTATGTGCTGCTACAACAGCAACTGAACGCAGGATTGTATGATGGTCAAGATGGTCGTCAGCATTCTAATATTATAGAATGCTCAAACCTTCAGGTAATCCTAAAATTACCTATGTGTCTTAACAAACATCAGGTAAGTTACAGTTTATCATTTAACTCCTAATACTTTTTCATGGGGTCTATCGAGACCAACTCATGCACCCACGCTGTCTTCTCCTAACTATGGGCTATCGCAGCCTTCTCTGCACACTGGCTTATCATTCTCAGTCGCCGCGTCTTTCTTGTACCCTCTCCTATCAAGGCTGTATACACGGCCTAACCTGGCAGTCATACAGCCTACGTGGCTTTTTTCGTACCCCGGCCTATTGAGGCTGTATACACAGCCTAATGTGGCAGTCCATACAGCCTACGCAGCTTTTCGTACCCCGGCCTATTGAGGCAGTATACACGGCCTAAACATGGCAGTCCATACAGCCTTCGCAGCTTTTCGTATCCCGGCCTATTGAGGCAGTATACACTGCCTAACGTGGCAGTTCATACAGCCTACGCAGCTCTCTGTACCATGGCCTATTGAGGCAGTGAATATATGGCCAACATGGCAGTCCATACAGCCTACGCGGCTTTCCTCCACCAATTCTTGGGGGTTGGCTGCGCCCCTGCCTTCATCTTCAGGCAGGAAATGCAGAGTCCATTACCCTCGTGACGAGCACTACGGATGGGGCCTACGCCAAAGAACCTCTAATTCAATACTTGCTGGTCTGCTAATAAACTTGCGATATTATCATACTTCATCTGGTCTCCTGAGTCTTCCTGGTAGAAATGAAGCTTATGCACAAGTTCTGGCAGGAAGATTCAATGTTAAGTCACTTATCACATTCAGACCTATCCAATCAAGTCATAATTCTCAGAGTATAAAAGATCGGTAATTACACATGTCTGAGTTCACAGATGCTGACGCCAACAACTTCTCATGCGAGAACTGGGGGCAACTATGGCGGGTAATCGTGCCAAAATCAAGTGTCCGGACGACCGGCCTTCAAACCGAATGTCTTGAACTCTGTCTTGAGCATCTTACTGAGCGGGTGACCCATGTGACGAACTGACGTGATATCAGCCTCTTGAAATTAGCTTGTTTTTAACCATGTAAGGAGCCAAGCTGCTGATTAGACTATAAAGCTAACAAAAAAAGGTTATCATAAACTAGTGCTAAGACCTAGAATTTGCCCTAACTAAATTTAACTACGCTACTGAATCACGTGCTGTCAGACGCGGCTTTCTGGGCGCGTGCTTCAGATGTGTATATAGGGTGTGAGAGCCAGTAGTCCCTCACTGCAGAACACGAGATCCAGAGGGTGGAGGCAGGTAGGTTTAGGGATATGAAAAGTGAGTGGAGTTGGATCCAGATCCAGGGGACGGAGACGAGTAGGTTTAGAGATACGTTAAGTGGGAGGAGTTGGATCTGGATCCAACCTCGCCCCCTGATCTCGTGTTCTGCAGTGAGGACTATCTCGTGAGCGCTGACAAATAAGTGGATAGCTTAGCTAACTGAGAGGAGAACTGACGTGTATACACACGCCAGCTGTCTGACCAAAATCCTATAGTATACAGGCATTAGAAGTTAGATATTGGACATTACACATCGCTGAGCTCAATGTGTGCGGCAACAAAGTAGCTGAGAAAGTGATTTTTTTTACTTTGCGTCTGGATGTGTGGAGAACCGCCTGGATAACGT
This sequence comes from Romanogobio albipinnatus, assembly GCA_023566225.1. Classification (NCBI taxonomy): domain Eukaryota; kingdom Metazoa; phylum Chordata; class Actinopteri; order Cypriniformes; family Gobionidae; genus Romanogobio; species Romanogobio albipinnatus. The sequence goes on from CM042257.1 coordinate 27,591,178, forward strand.
ATGTGTGAAGAAGCATCTGGATAACGTACATGTGGAGAAGCACAGCAGATAATCTTTTAGCTTTTGTTTTAGTGCCTATTTATAATATGCACGATTCTCAATGCAAGTTCTGTATCTCTCGTGTGATTGTGATGGTGAGGACATTTAAAATAGTTTTCAAAACAATTATTCTTGCAACCTGCTCAGGCCTGACTTTTTTTAAATATTGCAGTATTTATTATAAATTATTTATCCTTGCCCTTGTAATCTTTGATCAAATTAACTGCCTCTCCCTCTTGCATCCCTTCTCTTCTCTGATGATGTTTACCGGCGTGAGGGCGGGACAAGTTGTCACTCACATGAAATCGTAGTAATAATAAACCACACTTATCCAACGATCCAATCAATTCCTGATGGACAAAATCATGTCCTGACCTACAAGTCAGACTACCGCAACTTCCGTTTCATGCTGACTTTAAACAAAATGTTATCTTGTACATTAAGGACAGGACAATTTCATAACCCAATGCCATGAAGCTTGAAAATTTCTACTGTGATGACATGTAAGCATACACCCACAAAAAGGTTTGTTTACAATGTCACATTAATTTTACCTCTGTGAAATTGTGTATTAGTGTGAGAAGTGCAGTTGTGACCTGTGTCAGTGCCGAGATCACGAGGTGCAGGTAAAATGTATTACTTACTCTTCTCTGATGACAGCCACCCTCCATTTACTGACAGTGGAAATAAATGAGTATCATACAACAAGTTGACCCCCCAAACATTCATCTGGAACACTCTTCATCCCCATTCACCTTGCTTCTTTGGAACTGCCTTCCTCATCGGAGCATTTTTTAAAGGTGCCCTAGAATGATTTGAAACAACATTTTAAATTGTTCTCTGGTATCTGGTATTAATATGTTCTATGGCTTATTTAAGGTCAATAATTGTCCAGCTACGGTTTTACAGGTCCATTTAAACTCTAGAAATCTTCCCCAGGATGAAATGGTCTATTTTTGCCTTATTTGGAAGGGTCATGAATATTAATGCAGAGTTCTGCTCTGATTGGCTGTTTCACTGTGGCTCAATGATAGCAGGCACAACTTTACTGACCGTCTTGACGATTGAGAGATTAGGCATTCAACCTTATATATATCAATCAGTATATAATCATACTTCAGTTGTCAAAAATATAAATAAATAAATAAATATCAAATTACTATCGTTTCAACTTAAATGGTGGAGGTGGTGACATTAGCTAGAAGGATCGAGTGAGCTATGTGTAAGCAACTAAACTAACATAGTATGTTACGTATCTATGGTTGCATTTACTAATTTATGACAACACTGGCATGAAATAATATTAACCTTTGTCATTAGACATACTATTTAGTTGTGTAAGCCACTTGGATTATCCTATTCTTACCGTATAGCATTTTGCGTTGGATATATACAACAACAGGAATATTATCGTTAATGTTGTCTCTCTAAGAAACTTTTGATTTAATCAGAAATGGTTTAGACAGTCAAGAAGTGGATAAAATCACTTACTGGTTGCAGGAATATGGTTGGAATTGGCCCTTTCTTCAGTATCAGATGCTGAGCAAAGCCTGCTTGATATTGTCCCAGGTTTGAAAACTGTCCGTGGTGAAATGGGCTGAGCAAACTAACAACTTTGAATTCAATTGTTGCGGTATCCGATTATAAATAAACATCAACCATGCCTGTTGACATGTTTTATTTGTGGGAAGAGTATGAAACGTCTTCACATCCCCTGCACAGCCTGGAACATAACATTTGTTTCCATGATCTGCCATGTTCGCTATCCTCGCATCAGGTTTACTGCTGCAGAACTCCAGTTGATACAGCGGCTGCGCAGTTTCGCCAGATAGTGAACATGTGCTTGCTTATGCAAATGTTGGGGGGCGTACATATTAATGATCCCATCGATTGCATCACTGCTGGTGTTATGTTGAGATTCGCCTATTTTTCCGTGTTGTTTTTCACAAACGAGATTTACATATGAAGGAGGAGGCAATGGTGTTTGAGACTCACTGTTTGTGATTTACATGTACTGAACTCCTGTTATTTAACTATGGCAAGGTTAATTCAATTTTTCATTCTAGGGCACCTTTAAAGGATATCATGATGTGAAATCCAACATGATGGGACAGTAATGCTTTGAGCATATTCAGCTAATATTTCTCTCTTAACCATAAGAAATGAAACCAAAATGATATCTGTTTCTAGAATTTTTTTTAATGAACAGCATTTTTTTTCCTTCACATTTTGTCCAATGACCACAGGAAATCGAAGATATAAAAAAAAAAATTAAATGTAAAAGTTGTGAGCTACATACATAAAATATTTACAACCATTCCCAGTGTTAATAAAACAAATATGAATTGTTCAACGACATTTAGGTATTAGACAAACAAAATATGACAATTTGGATTGGCCATAAAATGGACCTTAAGTTACACTTGGCCATCAAATTAATGTTTGTATCATCTCTTGGCAGTTCTTGTTCTGAGTTTTCTCTTGATTATGAGATGATCGCTCTCTTTATCATCTTCACAGCCTCCAATGACCTGTAAAATGATTTCATGAATTTAATACTAGTGCCTAGTATATTAACACTGAAAAGCATTCAAACAAATCATCAACCTTTTTTGTCTCTTGGGCAAGTTGGGGGTTTTTGTTTCGTATAACTGCTCCACACGGCTCCGGGGGGTTAATAAAGACCTTCTGAAGTGAAGTGATGCGTTTGTGTAAGTAAAGTAAATTATCTAGCTTAGATCTCCTTCCATATTCAACTAACGGAAAAAGTGTAGTGCCTCTGGCAGTTCAAAATGCTTACACTACGTCTGACGACATTACACACCAGTTACGTTTTTTTTCGATCTAGCGGAAGCTAGATATTTTACTTTATAAAGTTTTAAATATGGATATTTTTCTTACACAAACGCATCGCTTCGCTTCAGAAGGCCTTTATTAACTCCCGGAGCCGTGTGGAGCAGTTATATGATGGATAGATGCACTTTTATGGATTTAAAAAACGAAACAACAATTCACTGCCATTATAAAGCTTGGAAGAGCCTGGACATTTTTTAATATAACTTTGATTGTATCCGTCTGAAAGAAGAATGTCATATACACCTAGGATGACTTGAGGGTGAATAAATGGGCTAATTTTTATTTTGGGGTGAACTAACACTTTAAATCAAATGTTAAATAGCTGGCGTAACATTACCGCTAACATAAGGCAGGCTTGTCATTCATTCCTGCATGCATTTGATTAATTCTTCCATGAATTAAGCAAAATAAACATTACTTACAGAGGGGATGTCCAGTGGGGAGGAAACCTGAGTCTTGAAAAGCTTTCGTTTGGATCTCTTGGGTTTGTTGTTTTCAGAAGCATTTGGCAGAACAGGAGACTTAACATTCACCATGCTCATGATCTTCTTGGCTGAGGAGGAAGGTAAAGGTTTGGTCATGCTGAGATATAGTATAAAACACTTTTGGCAGAGAGCTCCAATCGTTACCATTGACTGAGTGTAAAATTGAGAGCCAGAGCTGACCTTTGCTTCCAAAGAGGGTTGGAGAGCTCTGGATGAAGTCACCAATCTTCTGGAGAGTTCTGTCTTTTTTACCTTTCAGGCTGGAAGGAGAGTCTTTCTGCTTAAATTGACTCACCTTTTTTCCTTGCACTGTGGGAGTCTGGTAAGGAGCAAAAAATATTAACAAACAAACATTACAGAGACAGATGTAAGATGTCACAGGTATACTGTATTAATTGACAGAAAAAAAAGTCACCTCAACCGATTGCATGTTATTCCAGTTATTCACCTTCAGCCGTCGGTTTTTCCGATTTTCTGATTCCACTGAGTTCTAGAACAACAAACATATAATACAAGTTATATGACTTTGCGTTGCATTGCATGTAAGGATGTCAAAGTGAATGTTTTAGTGCACGTGATTTAATTTAATTAGTTTTACAGTTCATTATAGGTCCCGTTCTTCGTGTCTTTTTGAAGCTTTGATTGTGTTTACAGTGTGCAATATAACATTGTTCATGTTTCGCGTGTAAAAAAACACAGTATTTTTCACACAATTTACTTATCTGTGTACCGCTGTTTTCACTGTCCTAAAAACGGGCTGATGTTCCGTGTTCTATGAAGTCCCTCCTTCAGAAATACGTAACGAGTTCTGATTGTGCCAGCGCGTCCCGTGTTGTGATTTGACAGCAGCTTAGCGAACGTGTCACGGTTCCTGTGGTGTGATTCGACAGCAGCTTAGTGCACGTGGAAATGTCACGCCTCTTAACGGGAGATGTATATGCGCTTAATGATCTCTACAGCGTCCCTGGGAAAGCCAAACAAAGGTGATTTGACTCTGGGATGAAAATAACAGCGTCTCGACGACATGGCGACAAACACACTCAAACGCAACACTTCCTTTTCTCCACGCGACACGTCCTCTTCTCCACGTGGGACAGCAACAAGACCACGCCCCCTTTTTTCGCGTAGTCTTGTGGGCAGAGGTTAGTCTGTTCTACTGTTCTATCGACGTCATATATGAAGGAAGTACCAGGATGTAGTCCAAGCCAGCCGTTCGCTGTAGGCTTTGAAAGGGAACTTCTGTTAAATAAAATATCTCGCTTGGCATTGAACTTTGAGCTTTATAATTTTACAGGTATTATTTATGCTCTAACAGCAACATTACACACTAACTAAAGTTTGAACAATGGGATCACGAAGAACGGGACCTTTAATGCCATTCAATTTGACATGGATGTGATATCTAAGAACTGACTGGAACTTTCAGAGTTTATCTCAACAATAGGTGCAACACAATGACCTTCACCATTTATTTATAAATCCAACCCTTTAACAAAAGTAAACTCATTTGCATTATTTTTATTGTGAAACGTAATTATCATTGTACTGAATCATCATTGAATTACGAAATTCGTTAACTATGTAAAAAGTATAACGATAAATCATAAAAAAATGTAAAATATAAATTAATATATAGTAAGGAAATGATTGCAAGACTAGTTAAAGGCTCTAACCAGTAAATTTCCATGATTTTTTCTTGCCTTTTTTTAATGAAAATCATTTTGTAGTAATCACACTCACAAAATGACTTGAAATTCACTAACATTTCCACGTTTTCCTGGACCGTCAGATCCTGGATTGTTTAGGAAATCACAAAAATGGTTTAGAAATGGTATCTGTATACCTGCATCTCTGGGCTCTTTCTCTTCCTGGCTGTACGTCGGAGTTTGATTGTGACAGACTCTTCTTCTCCCGGTTTCCTGACATTCATTCGGTCAGGTTTAAGTGGTGTAAAGCTGATTTCTAGCTCAGGTTTGGGGAAGCGCTCATCTCTGAGACTCTTTGTGGAAAGGACAGAGGAGTCCAGTACTGCAACCTGCTTTGAGTAATCGCCAACACATATTATATATGCACAATTTTCATACAGACCAGAACTATTCCCAGTTTGCATGTGCTAATGCTTCTTATAAGTTGCATGCATTTTACATTAATATCACTCTACTGACCTCTTGTGTTGAACTAAATGAATCGCCTTCATTCTTTGTCTTCACGTTTGAAGTCTGTTTGCGACTGTCAACTTTCAGAGAAGCAGCCAAATCACCTTTTTCCCTTTGTAATTTTACAATGGCATCCTGCTTTTCAACCAGCTGCTGCTTTAACATTTCCTGTAATCAGTATGCATGGAAGTGAGGAGGAGAAAAATATGTTTTAATATTATACTACAGCACTACCACAAAACATTGCTGATTAAAAATATTCTAAATATCGCACATCATAAGTGATAGGCTGTTATACTGGTCAGAATGATCAATGAGGCAGTATTTGGTCATTTTTAAATGATTAGGCTTTGGTCAATAACATTCATCAACTGGCCTAATAAAAATGGTCATTACTCTTATTGTCTGTTCCAAAATCACAAATCAGAGTAGTGCAATTTTACTATTATCTGGTGAATTTGAGCAGATACTGTATTCATTCATTCATTATTGTAACATTTTATATTATATAAGCACACCCGAGACCTCTGCATTCTGATCCAAAAAACATATCATTTAAACACAAGTACACAGCTTCATTTCATCAGATGATCCTGTCCCCAGTTTGGGCTTAGTTTGGTAAGACTAGTTAATGAATTAGTCGTTTAAGAAATCAAACAAATAAAGAGTTTTGCATATTCCATTTTTCTGCTGCGCCATTACTGTCCTGCTGTAGTCCTGTCATTCCTCCTATTGGCAGGCCACTCAAATCACAGAAGTGATATTAACTCGGAAACCGGCTGTGTAAATAAATTACTATTCTGAGCTAAATCCTGCCCTCAAGCAAAATAACAAGGCATGGTGAGAGAGATGGAAATGCTGATCCTATTACCAGCTCCAGCTGCAGCCTGTCTGGTTGGTCGCATTCTAGTTGCCTTGCTGCCTGGGCCACTCTCTCCTCTTCCCCCATGGCTGCTCCATCCAGCCTCTTTCCCTGCCTCTTTTCTAGCTTATCATCAGCCTGCTCCTCATTTGGCTGCTGAAACATCAAAATAAATCATTCTACCGCTGGCAAACCCCATTTGTGGAAAAGTGGGAGAGACTAAAGACTTCCAGGTTCTTACCTTTGTGCTTTCTGCAGGTCTGCTGGCTCCCCGTTCCTCTTGCTGGGGTTTATCAGAGAAACCAACACTTGGTTTCTGATACATCTCTTGCAGTTTAGTAAGATCTGAGAAGAAAAAAAGAGATGTTTGTGGTGTTAAGTTTCAGTTGCTTTGTTTGTTTTAAAAAAAGAAAAAAATATTATATAGTGCTTTATACAATACCAATTGTTTTTAAAAGCAGCTTTACAGTGATAACAGGAAAATTATTTAATTATGCAATAATTCATTTCAGCAGTACAGTAACTCTAAAAGAAAACAGTGTCATTGTTCAGCTGAAGTCAGTTCAGTGTTGATTCAGTGCCATTGTAAAGATAATTAATCATTAAATTAGTTCATTTTTATCTATAAAGCAGTTCTGCAAATAAAAGTGATGCCATTGTGTCCAGCTCAGTTCAGTTCTCATCCAATAGTGTCAAATCAATAATATAGTTGAATATTAATTGTCCCCAACTAAGCAAGTCAGAGGCGACAGTGGCAAGGAACCCAAACTACATTGTGTGACAGAATGGAGAGAAAAAAACCTTAGGAGAAAGCAGACTCAGTCGGGGGACCAATTCTCCTGGCCAACGTACGAACATGGAGTGATTATGAGAGGTGAGACATTGTTAACGAGTAACTGAAGTAGTGTTACCATGAAACCAGAATTCCAGTAGATGATACCAATACCAGGGAATTTTCACAATTCTCAATACCAATTGCAATCCAGTCTTCAATGATTTCAGAAATCATTCTAATATGCTTATTTGGAGCTCAAGAAACATTTCTTACTGTTTCTTACTATCATTCTTATCATTATCAAATTGTATTGCTTAAAGGTCCCGTTCTTCGTGTTTTTTGAAGCTTTGATTGTGTTTACAGTGTGCAATATAACGTGTTCATGTTTCGTGTGTAAAAAAAACAGTATTTTTAACACAATTTACTTATCTGTATACCGCTGTTTTCACTGTCCTAAAAACGGCTGATGAGTTCCTTGTTCTATGAAGTCCCTCCTTCAGAAATACGTAACGAGTTCTGATTGTGCCAGCGGTTCCCGTGTGGGGATTTGACCGCACCTTAGCGAACGTGTCACGGTTCCTGTGTTGTGATTCGACAGCAGCTTAGCGCACGTGGAAAGGTCACGCCTCTTAACAGGGTGATGCATGCGCTCAATGATCTCTACAGCGTCCCTGGGAAAGCCAAACAAAGGTGATTTGACTCCGGGATGAAAATAACAGCGTCTCGACGACATGGCGACAAACACACTCAAACGCAACACTTCCTTTTCTCCACGCGGCACATCCTCTTCTCCACGTGGGACAGCAACAAGACCACGCCCCCTTTTTCGCGTATTCTTGTGGGCGGAGGTTAGTCTGTTCTACTGTTCTATCGACGTCATATATGAAGGAAGTACCAGGATGTAGTCCAAGCCAGCCGTTCGCTGTAGGCTTTGAAAGGGAACTTCTGTTAAATAAAATATCTCGCTTGGCATTGAACTTTGAGCTTTATAATTTTACAGGTATTATTTATGCTCTAACAGCAACATTACACACTAACTAAAGTTTGAACAGTGGGATCACGAAGAACGGGACCTTTAAGATTTATTTGACCCATTTCTTTTCAGGATTCTGTGGTGAGAAGTCAAAGTCAATATCGCTAATTAATTAATATTATTATTAATATTATTATTTGATTATAACTATATATGAATACTGCTAATACTGAAAATTAAAAATTGCTGATTAAAGGCACAATATGTTACAATAGCGGATTTCTCAGTTTTTAAACATGGTTGTAAACGTTTGGGATAATGTAAGTACGCAGGTCAACAAAATATATAACATTGTTCTAGTGGTTTTTGGATAATTTAATCTGAAAATCTTACATTGTTTTGTAATTAACTGTAATATTAACAGATTTGATTAGTATTATTTTAAATTAATTTTGCAAATACTGAAGAAAGACTGCTTTTTTATTCTTGTATTTGTTTGGTAATAAAATAATTACAGTAATAAACAGTCATTTTGAAATCCCTACAATGAATTTTACTGACTTCTCACAGTGTGTTGCCTAGAAGAGATTTACAGGACTCAGTCACCTTCAATTAAGGTTTCAATCTCATTCGGCCTGGCCTCCAGCAATTCCTCTTCATCTGTCTGTGTGCACTCTTTATTTAAGTTAACACACATCTCTTCAATCAGCTTCTGCTCTGCCAAAAGGTCTGGAAGCAAAATCAGTCTTATTAAGGACAAAACTTAAGCCGATTTTCTTAACACCAAATAGTATTGCGGAAAAAAGGGTATAAATGAAAAAAACATAGGTTACCTTGACAGGTTGTTTTGAAAGGCTGTATGTTTTCTTCTTCTATTGCAAGGTTTGACTGCACCTGTGAGTGAAAAGAAGTGGAATAATCCAGCATCTAAGACCTGATAACATCACAAACTGAACAAAGCTGAGGGAAAGAGCAGCACTCACAGTCTGCAGTGGATCAATAGCTTGCTCTGTGCAGCTCAAAATGTGTCCAGCCTGATCCATCATCTCCTCTGGTTCACATAGTCTCTGTAGAAACATTTTGTTTTCTTCACTCAAGATCAAAATCTGAAGGAATAAAAAAAAATAGTTTAAATGACAGTAGGCACACTAACAATAGACAGAAGTGGTGACTTTACCAACCTGTTTCTCTAACTGTTCTTTTTGCAAGTTAGCCTTACATAACTGATCACTGACATCAGATCGCTCCCTCTCCACCTGCTGCAAATTGCAACTCATGGTCTTGATTTTATTGAGTCCATCGGTCACAAGTTCTCTCGACCTGTAAAAAGACCAAAAGGTCAGTCGGAGCAGCTGTTGTTTATTAAACAATTTTTCTCATTTTCGTGCTTTACCAACTAGAAATAAATAGTTGAAAAGAAAGAGTAGTCATGTAAGATTTAGTGCATATCAAACAAGACAGAATTGAGGACCTACTTTTTATGTGTTATCAGAAAGTTTGGATAAGACTTACTTCAAAAACTCTTGGGCTTTAGTCTCTAGTTCTGTATCTTTATGAGCCAGATCTTTCTCCATCGCAGATATTCTCCTCTTGGCCTCATCTCTTGCCTTAGAGATATAATTCTCTACAATTGCTCTTACTACGTTCAGAACCTCCTCGTGTTGGTTCAGTTTGCTCAGCGTTTGCATGAGTTTGTCCTGCAGAGTTTTCCAACAATCATCTCTGGAGTCTTGCTCTTGTTCTTCCATTTTCCCCTGCTGATGTTTCAGAGCGGTCAGCTCTCCCAGCAGCTCAGAGTTGCTTTTTATTTGGGCCATAACAAACTTTTGAGCTTCATAACGGCTCAGTAGGCTCTGATATTCCTGTGTCTGGGCATCTCGCTCATATTTAAGCCGACTGCAGAGCTCTTCCAGCTGGCACACGTTCGCTCTGGCCTGGGTGACCTCCTGCTCCAGGTCATTGATCTGTCTGCTCTTCTCCTGAGATAACTCCACCATCCTCTTGCATTGATCCTCTTTTTTGTCATGTGAGAGCTGGCAGGCACTGATTTCCTGACGTAAATTATCTGCCTCCATCATTAAAGAGTCAATGATTTTGGACTGACTGCAAGACTCTGCTTGATGTTCCTTAATCAGAGCTCTGGCTGCATCAAGTTTTTCTGAAAGGTCACTGGCCATCTTTGTCTGAGTGCTCAATTCCATCTGGATAGTTTTGAGATTTGAGCTCTTCTCATTGGCTGCCTGCTGAAGTACATGTAACTCATTGGCAAGAGCCTTGTTCTCATTTGTGACTTTGCTGACCTCTGTTCTCTCCATTGCCACATTGGCTTCATGTGCATGAGTCAGCTCTGCCATTCTATCAGAGATATCACACACTGTTTTTTCAAGTGAACAGTTCTCAAGTTTAAGTTCATTCAGCCGGTCATCTTTAATTTTCAGTTCTTGCAAAAGCTGTTGAGTTTCTTGACTTTTCATTTCCTCCCCTCTAGGTTCAGAGTCTTCATTCAGCAAACACTTGCAGTTGTTCCTGAAATGTAGGATTTCTTCTTTGATAGTGTTAATTAAGGCCCTCTGTACATGTGTAAACAAAAAAAGCATGGGTCATTACAGTCCAAATTTATAACTTAATGTATTTTATATGTGTGACCTCATAAAAATTAAAGGAAAGCTATTACTTTTCCTTGGAACACAGGATAATTATTAAGAATGTATTTAAAAGAGTTGTTTGAATATCGATAGTTCACAGTGACCATATCTAACTCAAAAAAAAGAAAAGAAAAAAGACCATAAACACAATAAAAGTTCACATAACCATTACTGGATTTTCAGTTAACTTAAAAAAAAAAAAAAACCTTTTCAGACACCAAGCTATTGAATTAATTATTGAACACATTTTGGATGAATATAGTAAAAAAGAAGCAATGTGAGCTAAGTTTATGGTGCTTTAGTGTTCTTTTGTATTTTGACAGATCCCATATGAACTCTCGTTGGTTGAAAATAAAAAAGATACTTAAATTCTCCTTTTGTGTTCACAGAAAGAACAGCCTACGGGTTTGAAACAAAATGATGGCAGTCTTATTTGTAGAGCATCCCTCTTTCTCAGAGATTATTCCATGAAGAGAAAGCCTGACTGAACTGGAACTGGTCAATATGCATAGTTTGGGGTAAGTAAGATTTGTTTCTTTTGAAAGAAATTCATATTTTTATTAATATAATTTAAAATAAAGGAAGTGTAAAAATGGTAGTGTAAATAAACTCACATCTTTAGTAGCTGCCTCCACATTTTGGTCCAAAGCAGTCTGTAATATAGAGACCATGCCATCTTTCTCCTGGCAGATTGACATGAGGTCCTGACATCTCACTTTTTGGTTTTCATAATTCTAAAAGAGACAAACAAAAATATCAACACACAGCAGAAACTATGTAGTCCATATAAATAATCAATTTACAATAACCGTAGATATTAAAAAGAAAACTTTCGTTCGAATTACCCTATTTGCTTGACGAAGCTGGTCATTTGTTTCTTGTGCCTGAACACACATTGCTTCAAACTCTGAAAAGAGAAATATAATTAGACTTATGTCATACAAAAATTTGTTTTCCCCTTTAAGGCAAATTAATACACCTTTAGTTTTAAGACTGAGAAGTTGTTGACTTTTGAGAAGCTCCTCTTTCATCTCCTCCAGCTGTGTCCTCAGACTACAGACTGTTCCAGGTGATTCAGGGACGTTCGTCAGACACATGTGTACTGCCTCTGCATCTCCCTTTATCTTAGCTAGATCATCTCGCATAGCTTCGATCATGCTGTCCAAAAGCTCAATCTTAGCCTCCTAGAATGTTGAGAAGAAAAACATATTTTCAAATGCATGCTGTCTGTTTTTAGTCTTTTTTTTTTCATAAACAGATATATCATAGTGTTAAAATGTGTGCTAGAATTTGCTGAAATGTGTGCTAGAATTTGCCACTTTTCCATTATCTTATCCTATAAATTTGTCTAGATCCATATAGATCTTCACAGCTTCACAGTGTTAAACAGGAAAATAATGCAACAGAATTTGATTCGGATGTACAGCTGCTCTGGAGAAAACGGTGATGTTATCTAGCTCGTTTCAATTATCATATAGTGACAATGCGGGCAGATCAGTTATTTAGTTGGTGTATTTAATTTAGTAATTAAATTTATTTGGATATTTAGTTGAAAATTTTGTGTCCCCAACTGAGCAAGCGAAGGCAAAGGCGAAAGGCTAAAAACTCCAATAGGTAGCATAATGGAGAAAAATAAACCTTGGGAGAAACCAGGCTCAGTTGGGGTGCCAGTTCTCCTCCGGCCAATTAACAAACAGTGTATGATTATTATTCTGGCAACTTTACAGGTCAGAGGTCATATTAGATCGGAATATTCAAAAGATTGGAGTCATCACGCCGGAGACGGGTTTGAGGATGACGTGTCGATTAAACAATTATTAAATAGGAATATTCGAAAGATCGGAACCAAATGATAGAGGCAAACAACAGAAATAACAGCTATAAACACAAGTCAGTGTATATCGATATAAACGTGTTGCCAAATTCCATAGTTTATAAAAATATATCATTATATTGTACAAAATCAATATACCGCGTTCACATCGGAAGAGTGACGGCTGACCCTCTCATTCATTAACATGGACAGCGACAAAATATGTGCTGTTCATGCTCCGCTGACGCTTGTGACATGAAACAGGAGTAAAAGACAGCGGAATTGTTGTCATTTAGGAATAAGATCGCATGGGTGTTTGAATTGAGATTGCAATCTTTTAATGATTAATCATGCAGCTCTACGGAAAATGCACACAGGCTTATAACAGTGGATATTAATGGCACTTGTCCTTATTCTTTTACATTACAACCATCTGCATTTACCTTTGCTGCATTCTCGTCAGTGCTAACAGCGGCCATTTCCCCAAATGTTCTGTTCACCAGATTCTTCAGTATCTCCAGCCTCCTTTCTGCTCTTTCCTCAACTATTTCTTTCTCTCTTTGGAGACGTTCACTAAAAATATTTAAAAAAGCAACATAAATTGGTGTATTTTCAATCAAATCTTTGCTGAAAGCAATTCGCACTGAACAATTCCCCAACTGGCAGGCTAAATCTGAAAGCTACATCTGTGATTCATTATCAGTTCATCACTATAAAACAGTGTTTGACTTACTTGTAGTCTTTTTCCATATTAGAAAACAGTTCCATAAACTCTGTGGTGACTTCTTCACGAATACGAGATTCCATAGTTAATTTTTCAGACTCGTCTTTGGACAGCTTCTCTTTGAGCTCTTCGATTTTCACCTGAAGCTGTGGCGAATATATCATATTAGTATTTCATATACAGGTGCATCTCAATAAATTAGAATGTCATGGAAAAGTTAATTTATTTTAGTAATTCAACTATATAATATATTACTTTTACCTTTTAAGTTGAATTACTGAAATAAATTAACTTTTAAAAATGTATTGAGCTGCACCTGTAGTTTAAAATAACACTGAACACTATGAACATGCATTCATGAAAACTGAAGAGACACCTTGAATACCTCACACAGCTCTTGACTGTCCACAGCCTCTAGCACAGTGTTGTTCTCCATGCTCTCATCGCCACTCTCCAAATCTTCCTCACCAATTTCATCATCATCTTCATCCTCCTGCACATCCTCTAGACTCATCTCCCAGCCCATGAGTGAGCTTCTCCTGGTCCAATCCTTCTTGTCAGCGTTATTGATTATCATGGACACATCTCGGGCAGATCTCTTGAGCACAACGCTAGGAGCTGGTTTAGGGTTGAGGACCACTACCTAAAACGGAACAAAGTCAAAGTTCAAAATAAATAAATAGCAAAGAAGCAAAAAATGCTATTAATCAGTACTTCTAAGAATCTGAAGCTGTGAGTGTAAAAAAGAATAATGGTCCTTGCCGACCTTCTGAGCCACCGCAGAGAACTTGAGGACATTCAGGGTTTCATCGTACATTGAGGCACACTGGTTTATGTTGATGATCATGCAGGTTTTTCCACGGCCACAGAAAAAACCCTGCAAATAATGTGTGAGCTTGCTCTCTCTGAAAGGGACATGCTGATGAAACCTACACAAAAAGACATTTGTTCCATTTCAAGGAAACTTGCATCCAATGCAGCCCATTAAACAAATTAATTGTTTTAAAAGTGGATGTTGTCTCACTTGGATTGTGTTTGGTTGAGCCTCAGAGCGTTGACGCATTTTCCTAGAGTTAACAAGGAAGTGTTGATGTTTCCAGCTTCTTTTAAGCGGTCTCCTCGATTCTGTGTCTTTGCACATCGCTCAGATCCAGCCAAATCACATAATGACAACCTTTAAAAACAAATAAATTAATGAATAAATCACTGTATCTATGTTAAAATAACAGTGGTGTGATTGAGGTCACATACTCGCTTATTGTCTGAACTCGAGGAACACCCACATCTTCAATCCGCAAGATTCGAATGGAAAATATACTGTGGCTATAGAGAAAATTATCATTTTAATTCACTTTAAAAAGACTTATTTTGAGAGTTAATTATTAAGGTAACACTTTATTTTAAAGTGTCCTTGTTACATATGTTACATATACTTAACATAGTAATAACAGTAAATTATGCACTGTACAGTGTAATTATATATTTAAGTACTGAGTAATAATAATTAACTACATGTACTTACTATAGGGTCAGGGTAGGATTAGGAATTGGTTTAGGGTTAGTTGCATGTGATTATTCATCAATTACTGTTATGTAACAAGGACACTGTAAATAAAGTGTTACCATCAATATTAATGCTAAAGTGGTTTAAAGGTCCCGTTCTTCGTGTTCTTTTGAAGCTTTGATTGTGTTTACAGTGTGCAATATAACATGTGTTCATGTTTCGCGTGTAAAACCCCCCCAGTATTTTTAACACAATGTACTTATCTGTGTACCGCTGTTTTCACTGTCCTAAAAACGGCTGATGACTTCCTTTATTCTATGAAGTCCCTCCTTCAGAAATACGTAACGAGTTCTGATTGTGCCAGCGGTTCCCATGTTGTGATTTGACCGCATCTTAGCAAACGTGGCACGGTTCCTGTGTTGTGATTCGACAGCAGCTTAGCGCACGTGGAAAGGTCACGCCTCTTAACGGGAGATATATGCGCTTAATGATCTCTACAGCGTCCCTGGCAAAGCCAAACAAAGGTGATTTGACTCCGGGATGAAAATAACAGCGTCTCGGCGACATGGCGACAAACACACTCAAACGCAACACTTCCTTTTCTCCACGCGACCGTCCTCTTCTCCACGTCACGTGGGACAGCAACAAGACCACGCCCCCTTTTTTCGCGTATTCTTGTGGGCGGAGGTTAGTCTGTTCTACTGACGTCATTTATGAAGGAAGTACCAGGATGTAGTCCAAGCCAGCCGTTCGCTGTAGGCTTTGAAAGGGAACTTCTGTTAAATAAAATATCTCGCTTGGCATTGAACTTTGAGCTTTATAATTTTACAGGTATTATTTATGCTCTAACAGCAACATTACACACTAACTGAAGTTTGAACAATGGGATCACGAAGAACGGGACCTTTAAAATAATGTACCTTCTGCTTGAGATGTTGTTGAGCTTGGTTGATGAGAAACTTTGATTTTTTCTTCCAATTTTCACAACTTTTAATGCTTCGTCTGCACTGTTAACTTGAAACCATTTTAGATCTGGGAAAAATATTTAGACAAAATGTATAAATAACCATAACAATAACCATAACTATAGACGTACAACCATAAAGATGATATCCTGGTAGAACCTATATTTAATTATTTAAAAAAATTTAAATGTAAATATTTATTTAACTATTATTTTAATGATTCTTCAATATTAAATTTTTTACACAGAAAACAAGTTAACTTTTTGTCTTCTAAGTTATTGGGTTACCTTTGACAAAAGCGTTGCCTTTAACATCTTGGGCTAGTCGCAGAACACTCCTTCTGTGAGAGCCATTTGAAACAAGATCAAGCAGATCATGGATGCTTTCATTGTAGATTTCACAAAAGGAGACCCACACTGAGAATTTAACATAAGAGGTCTCATCCAAACAGATAGTGTCCCCATTTGTGTCACTAGAAGTGGAGCCTGGAACAAGAAATCAATGTTATGTGTCAGCTCACATTTACTGGCACAATGCTCAAAGGAAAAGAGAAAAACATAAAACATTTGATAATGCTTACTGTCAAATGATGAACAACTAGAGCTGGACATGCTGGACAGAGTTTTCAGGGAGTCATTCTGATAAATATCAAGAAACAGCCATGATTTATGATGAAGTATTAGTAATGTTCTTCTCTGAACTAAAAGATTGTATATACAAATGTTTAACAATATAAATAAAAATGTACATCTTTAAATCGACGAAGAAGGTTTCTCTTATTTGTAGCTTCCTCATCCTGCTGCTCTTTAGTGAGTCTTGTAAAGTCGACACATCTGTGAGGTTTGATGTTGTTTTGAGAATATATTCTGCTGTCTATGCTGTTAAAGATAACATTCAATGACTTGGGCAGAATACCATCTGATTCAGGGCCTATAACATAAAAGTAGAATAAATAGACATTAAAATGTATTAATAGACAGCTATACATACATAACAAACATCTCATACAAAATCCTTACCAAGAAAAGTAAACGTCTTCCCAGCATTGGTAACTCCATAAGTAAAGATTAAGGAATTTCCTCCCTCCAAGACTTCTTTCACAAGGCTTTTAGTTGTTCCATCGAATATCTGTCTTTGAGTTGATTCTGGACCATACACCTAAAAAAATGTTCAGCATTGTTACAGCAGAAAACACTTAATAACATTTTTCAAAGCATATTCACAATAAAGTATAATGCTGGAGGTGACTGTGGCCGCCCTCATACCTGAGAGAACTGAAATCGTTGTGCCAGTTGTGGGCCGAATCTCTCGCTGTGTCTGGCTGTCAGAGACGCTCTAGGTGCCTTCAGAATCACAGTATCTGGAGGCTCGATTGAAATGCACTCCTGTTTGTAGAGATTACAATCATCAACAACAACAAAAAAAACTAATTAGGTCCTGGTTTCACAGACAGGGCTTAGATTAAGCCAGGATTCGGCCTTATAAACGTGTCTTAGAAAAAAACATCACTGGTGTGTATCTTGAGACAAAATAATGGCACTGGCACATTTTAAGATATGTCAGTGCGAGTTGCTTGTTAAAATAAACATGCATTTTAGTCAGGGAGTAGCTTAGGCCTGGTTTGTGAAACCGGGGGTAAAACGATAGTTCACGAAAAAATGAAAATTCTGAAAATGATGTTGTTCCAAAAAATAAATTTAATAGTAATTGAAGCTTTAACGGTCCCGTTCTTCGTGATCCCATTGTTCAAACTTTAGTTAGTGTGTAATGTTGCTGTTAGAGCATAAATAATACCTGTAAAATTATAAAGCTCAAAGTTCAGTGCCAAGCGAGATATTTTATTTAACAGAAGTTCCCTTTCAAAGCCTACAGCGAACGGCTGGCTTGGACTACATCCTGGTACTTCCTTCATAAATGGCGTCAGTAGAACAGTAGAACAGACTAACCTCCGCCCACAAGAAAACGCGAAAAAATGGGGCGTGGTCTTGTTGCTGTCCCACGTGGAGAAGAGGACGTGTCACGTGGAGAAAAGGAATTGTTGCGTTTGAGTGTGTTTGTCGCCATGTCGTCGAGACGCTGTTATTTTCATCCCGGAGTCAAATCACCTTTGTTTGGCTTTCCCAGGGACGCTGTAGAGATCATTAAGCGCATATATCTCCCGTTAAGAGGCGTGACCTTTCCACGTGCGCTAAGCTGCTGTCGAATCACAACACGGGAACCGCTGGCACAATCAGAACTCGTTACGTATTTCTGAAGGAGGGACTTCATATAATAAAGGAAGTCATCAGCCGTTTTTAGGACAGTGAAAACAGCGGTATACAGATAAGTAAATTGTGTTAAAAATACTGTTTTTTTTTACATGTGAAACATGAACACATGTTATATTGCACACTGTAAACACAATCAAAGCTTCAAAAAAACACGAAGAACGGGACCTTTAATTCAAACTAGCATTTTTTGACGTTGGTTATACATGTATTGGAACAACATGTGGGTTGTGGTGACAGAATATATCTCAGAAATGGAAATTGTCAGGCACCTGTGATTCCCCTTCTGCTCTCTCTGTAGAAGTGAATGGACGTACACGGAGATAGACCTGCAAATGCTCTTTTTCCAGCAATACTGAGTCCTGTTGGAAATAGAACAATGCAAAATAAAATAATAATTACAGCCTAAAAATTCAGCCTTACAAATTCAATGGCTTTAAACATGAGTTGTGTCTGGTAATAATAAATAACTTACTCTTGATAATTTGGAGAACTCGGCGAAGAGATCTTTCCTGAGGTCTTCAACCGTTATAGATCCAACTCTATCAGGCTTGCTATTTAAACACGATTCCATTATCTTGAGAAAGCCTATCAAAATGTTTGACGTTTAGATATTAGACATTTTGTTATTTTATGGTAATAAAGATTTAACTTGGCTAACGTTACAAGCAAAATTACAACAATAATTACGCATCGGCCATTGAACGTGTTAAATGAGCTCATAACTAAGATGTTATCCTATTAAACTAAGAAGCCATTTTAAATTACATGTAAGAACATACATGTATTCCCTGTGTGTTTTATTCTCGCTAATTGCACTTACTTGTTTTTATTTTCGTTTGTTTATCCCTTTTACGTTGCTAACATGCTTCTTTCCTGCCGCGGCGGTTCTCTATTCAAATCGGACCAATCGGAGAGCTCGCTACAGACGTAGCCCCGCCCATAAAAGAGGAAGTAAATGTATTGTAGTTCAGGTACGTGACAGGATTTGCAAAACTAAGGTAAGAGATGGCATATTTGAACTACATAGCCCACAAAGCTCCGTTAAACTCACGTGGTCCACGCTTCAGCGTGTACTAGTCGAGTGTGTTTGCGCATGTGGACGTTAGTTGAAATGGTTTTAATTTGTGTATTAAGAAGTAAAGTATAAATTTGCGCTTGTACAAACTTTGCGGGTCAGTAGAAGAAAGATGTCGGTGTTTGTGGATTTAAACATCATCAGCAGTAATGACAAGAAGATACTCAAAAGCATCATAGAGACAGCTGCTCATCGTAAGTGTCAGTAATAGTAACGTTAACTTAGTTATAGTCACTGCAATGTTGTTTAAAATCAGCAGTTTAACTCAGAAGGTGTTATTAATAATTAATTTTTGATTGTGAAGGCTTAGTCGTTCTAACATATTTGAAAACATGATTAATAAAAGCCTAGATATGCTGTACTTTAAAAAGAAAAAGGAGAAACCCTTAATGCTGTTATAATCTTTTACTCTTTATATTTCAGTTGGCTACTCAACAGTCGCAATAAACTATATAGTTGAACCACAACAGAAAAAAACGGTATGATAAAAAGCAGTTACACATCTGTACACTTTGAGAGACTTCATGTGATGCTCGTCTTATTTTATTGTATTGCAGGAAATACCCAAGCCACAGAGTGTGTCAGACATATTTGATAAATTCCCAATAGTACAGGTAAATTACTTCAGCATGTTTCCAGAACATAATTAACCATGATGAATATTCTTTTAAGGAATCGTCTCTGGTTTGTTTTTGTTTTTGTTTTTTTCATAGGGGAAATCTTCACCCATTAAAGTACTGAATCGATTGACCATTGTAGCCTCTGATGCATCTCATTTTGTGAGTATATAATAAGGAAACAAACAACAAGAGCATTTGTTACATTTTTATTCATTTGTATTCTCTTGTTGTTGTTCTCTTCAGAGACCAACCAATGAATACAAAAACTTTGATCTTGTGGCGGTGTACCCCAAGACAGAAAAACTCTTTCATGTAAGTGAAATTGCAATTCTGAATTAGTTCCAGTTTATTAGTCATTTTCTTTACATTTCTGATGACAACCAACAGTTGTGCTATTAAAATGTTTGTATGTTTTCCCTCATCTGAGCCAGGCAGCCTGCATGACTTTTGATGTCGACATTATCTGCATTGCAGTGACTGAAAAACAGCCTTTCCATTTTAAAAGGGCTCCAGTTAATGGGGTAAGTTTATACGATTTTATATCCATACCTACCAGATGATTTCAAGCAGCAATGTGGCATTTATTTAAAAGTAGATTTGGTAATAAAATAACCAAAATTACAACAATGTGAATATGAGGACAAAGTTCCCACCACATTTTTTTATTTTTATTATTATACTTTATTGTCCTTTTCAGGAAATTTGTCTTGAACTCAAAGCTGCAATAGTACACAACACGCAACACACCACAACAACATTATAGAAAAAAATATTTACGAAATATACATAATAAAAACCGATGAATAAGATTGTGAACATATCCCTATGCCTTTAGAGTGATATCTTTAGGTTCAGTATTAAAATGCCAATGTGAAAGCTAAGCGGACCAGGACTAAATGTTTTTGGGTTTTTTTTTGCTCCAGACCAAGCAGGCCAAACTACAAGTGTGAACTCACCCTAAAACAACATGAGCATTGAGAAATAAGGGAATTAAAATTTTTGTGTGTGTGTGAACTATCCCTGTCATATTGTTTGTCACGTCAGGCTATTGACAGGGGGATTTTCTTTGAGATCTGTTATGCAGCAGCCATCAGAGACAGCATTATGAGAAGATACACCATTGCCAATGCCTTCATGCTCATTGAAATCTGCAAAGGAAAAGTATGTTGTCCATTTTTACACGTAAACGCCCATAACATGTTACGCCAATTCTGAAATTGCATTTCCCCCCTCATAGAATATCATAGTGTCCAGTGGAGCAGAAAAGGTAAAAAGTATTTTGTTAATATATATTTTCAATATTGCTTTATTGTATGGCCAGTATGACGTTGCCATCTATTGTTCTTCTTTTCCTTAGCCTCTTGAGTTGAGGGGCCCATATGACATTGCCAATTTGTATCCTTTTTAAATTAGAATATGAATAAGTTGTCTGACCACGTCAAGGTACATTTAAGGCACCGTATGTTCCTTCATTGAGATTTTAGGGGGCTTGTGTTCAGTCTGTCTGAGGGAGACGCCAAAGCTGCCGTTTCTACTAACTGTCGATCTGTTTTGCTCCATGGAGGTAAATAGATTCGAAAGAGCGTCACTATTTCTCATTTCTTCATTATAGGCATAAATCTATGCCACATGGTCCTGTTTCCAGTTAGTTTGTTCGTTGATTTTACAGAGTATGCATTTATACTGGTGGGCATGAGAGAGGTTTTATTGATCTTTCAGTCCATCTTTTTGATATTACATTTGTTTAAAATTGTGTGAATTTTCATGATTCTGTATAACAGAGACGAGAGCTACTGCATTTGGTGCTGTTCACACCATGAAGAAACCACAAACTCCTGAGAAGCAAGAAGAGGAAACTCCAGCATCTAAAAAGGCCAAAATTGAACTAGTGTAGCCAGTATCAGTATTTCAGCTGGAATTTATGTATTCAAGTATAATAACTATAGTTTAAAAAAAAGTGTATATATAATGTTTTCCCCTGTTCCTTAAATTGTTGCAATCTGCTTAAAAATGTATACAGTCATGGAAAATAACAAAATTTATTTAATCAACCTTTGGAAGAAGTGCAAGCAAAATAATAATAAAAAAAAAACTAAGTACAAAATTGCTCATGTCTTACTAAATGCATTCAGAAATAAAAATAAATCATGATCAAAACAAGCCAAATCTAATCTTGGGTACAGAGATATTTCTGGTGATGCATTTCCATGTGAAAAGAGAAAGCATTGTTCTATTTTCAAGTTTCTCATTCCTTTCGTCATTCCTAAAAAGGTGTAATGTCATGCAGATCACAATAATATACTTTCCTTAAATATTAGATTCTAATATGCAGGCAATCTAAAATGCAGGGTTTGAGCATATTGTGCCCAAAGTGTTACTGGTGGTCAAAGTATTGCTTCTATTTTTTACCATCCTTAAAGTTGTCAAAGATTGTTTTAGTTCCATTCTGCCACTCACAAACACTGTCCATCGCTGACTTTCCGTCCTGGAGAAGACAAAGCAACGGCAAGTGTGACCAAACAATAGTAAAAGACTTTACAAAAATGTCAGCTAAAATAATTTTAGAGAGCTTTTTCCCCACTAGTAAAATTAATGTTTACATAATTACCAGAAGATGGCACTGCCCACAGCTTAAATAAGTACATTATTAGCCAAAATCAGTATCAGCATACTAATACATCAACAACAGGATAATAGTATATAGGCTAAACCAGGGGTGGGGAACGTTGATCCTGGAGGGCCACTCTCTTGCAGAGTTTAGCTTCAACCCTAATCAAACACACCTGAAGCTAATCAAGGTGTTCAGGATTACTAAAGTTATTGGCAGGTGAGTGTTTTTTTTTTTTTTTTTCAGGGTTGGGATAAAGGCCCTGTCCCAAATGGCACTTCACATGCACTTTTGGTCTTGTGGACTTACAATGGCTGCCGCGTGTCAGTGAAGTCCATGAGACCGTAGAATGTCCCATTTGTCATTTTAGGTCTTGGAAGGGTGCTCGCGAGCGCCCCCTTTGAAATCGATATGGGCCCTCGATGCGCACTTCTGCCGAGCCCGCACTGGTGCAGGTTCTGCAGCGGACTTCTTCCCGACAGTCAAAGTGCCGTTGCGGCATGAAAGTGCGGACTCGTAGGAAGACCACAAGGGTTTAGGGTGCCATTTGGGACAGGGCCAAACTCTGCAAGAGAGTGGCCCTCCAGGATCAACGTACCCCACCCCTGGGCTAAACATTACATTTAAGAATTCTTACACAATTCTTGAGTTTTAAGTCTCCTCCGTGCGTCAGAAGAAGCTGGATGAGTTTGAAGCGATTCAGTCTGACAGCATCATGCATTGGTGTGTCACCCTCCTGATACAAAATGACATTTAAAGTAACCATTAAAGTGTTAATTAACTATTTACTGACACAATAGTCCGTGTTGCCCCATTTCTTACTATGTCTTTTGCGTTGACGTCTGCACCACAGTGTATGAGATGTTCAGCACATTCAAAATGTCCTGTCCTGACTGCCACATGAAGGGGAGTGCTGCAAAGCTGAGGACGTCAAGTGTGACCAGAAGAGACATTTATGTCAGACCACACCAGCTATATCATTAAAACAAATTTGCAGTTGAATAATTTCTACCTTGTCTCTGGAATCCAGTTTTGCCCCATGTTTAAGTAACGCTTCCAGCACTGGCAAACTGCCGCCACGACAAGCCCAGTGAACTTCAGTTGCTTGAAGCTATTTAAAAACAACCATGAGAGTAAGAAGTTCCACTGACATTCCAAAAAAAAAAAAAAATGCAATTAACACAAACTTAGTGAAAATTTAGTAAAATGTATATATTTAAAGTGCAGCAAAAATGTATATAAGCAGTTTTGTTGAAAATATAGTTTTTTGTTGTTACAGGTTTCCTCTTTTTTTCTGTTTTCGTTTTTTTGATATGCAACAGTTGACTACATTGTGATCCTCTATATTATGTTATGGCTCTTGTTAATGCAATAAAAATGTGTTAACACTTAAGAGTCCAATTCTCACTATTAACTTGTTATTAGCATGCATATTGATATTGGTTGTTTATTAGTATTTATAAAGCACATATTAATGCCTTGTTCTACATGACCATTCTACATCCCTTAATTCTACCCAATACCTAAACCTAACTACCTTACTAAATATTAAGAAGCAGTACGTATGAGTTTATTGAAGCAAAAGTCATAGTTAATAGTGAGAATTGGACCCTTAATCTAAAGTGTGGCCAAAATGTTTATGAATTAATCAATCAATAAAAATATGTGAATACTAGTGTACATTCATGTGTTTTCCAAGAGTAAGGAAAAAAATGCCATACTTTTAACTTGGTTACACCATGTCGGACTATTCTTGAAAATGGTGTAAAAGTTTTTCAAAAGCATATGAAACTGACATGAATAAAAAATGTTCTTAGAACTTGGTTCATGGATTTTAAGCAGTATTATTAAAATAATTGTCCTTGTCTTTGTCTTGCACACTTTTATCAAGCACTAATTTGTGTTTGTATCCATAGAAAAATTACATGTAAACATTATTAAGTAGGCTATACCTTGTCCTTATTTTCAATTGAAGCCCCGGCCTCTAGCAGTGCGTTCACAATCTCCACGTTTCCTTGTGAGCAAGCTTTGTGTAGAGCTGTACGGTTGAACTAGAAAAAAAAAAGTATTTTGTGTTTTAGTCTTTTAGTGCTACCAGTTGACTTTTCTTCAATGTGTTGTGTAAACACTCACATTATCACATGCATCTGGTTCCGCACCTCTGGCGAGGTAACTCTTGATCATTGGCAATTTGTTATCCACCGCCGCCATCAGAAAGTCATCCTCATCAACAAAATCATTCTGTGAGACGATGAGGTATGATTACTTTAGGGTTTGAAAATTATTATTTTGAAGCACAACGACCATTGTTTACCACTATATCTTGTTCAGACTCTGTTTTGTAGACTGGTGTACTGCTTTTTATCTTCTGACTCCCTTGTAGAATCTCCTGGAGGTCATTTGTGCTGTTGTCAGTCTGCAAAATTATTCAGTAAGTCAAAGAAAATACAGTTCTAATCACATATGCTTGCTATGCAAATGCATGCTTAACAAATCCATATCTTACATTAAAACCATCCTCACTCTCACACTGAAGATTATTATGGCTTGTCAGATGATGGTCAACAGAGCTCTTGCATTCTTCAGGAGGATATTTCTGTGCCACAGGATCATCCTGCTCTTTGTTTCCACTTGTGATGTCTGTAACCTAAAATCGTAATACCATAAAAATAGAAAACCTATATAATGATAACCAAAGAAATCACTACTTTACCCAAAAATGAAAAGTCTGTCATCATTTATTCATCCTCATGTTATTACAAACCTGTATGACTTACTTTCTCCTGCAGAACGCAAAATAACGTATTTTGAATAATGTAATGTTAGTAACCAAACAGTTTTGGTGAATATTGATTTCTATTGTAGACTAAATTATATTTTTTACTGATTTTTAAAAAATATCTTCTTTTGCGTCATACTGGTTTGGAACGACATGAAGGTGATTAAATTACAGAATTTAAATTTTATGATGGACTTTCCCTTTTAAAACATTATAAAATGCTCATTATAAAATACAGAAAATGCAGTATTGATAGAAAAAAAGAGGTATATAAACAGAGATAATCCATCTCCCTTTAGATTTCTCAAGCAGTATAGTTTGTTTTCAAATAATATCAAAAGACCTGTTATTATCTGTATGAAGTGACGTGAAGGCCATCCTTACAAAAAATAAGTTTATTGAAGTGTACTATTAGTATACTTCTTTTAAACTAAAAATAAGAAAGTATATTTTCAGTCTACTTTTTACTGCTCAGAAATATACTTGCACTAAATTATACTTGACATATTCTGACAGAAAGGTATATTTGGACTTTACATGTAGGCTACTCAATCTTTTGATCGAGAAAAGTCTTATAAACATACATTGTTTGAAAAAATTTATTTATAAAGAAAACATATGTTCACTGTTGGATGTATTTGCATTACAAGTAACTTGAGTTACGCAATCAGATTACTTTTTTCAAGTAAAGGAACACATTACTTTTTCAAATATGTACTGCAAGTTACTTTGTTTTTCCATTTATTGACTGACAGCTCTCCTGTCCCCATGTTGAGAGAAATCGTGAGTAAGTGCACAGGCTCACATTGTGTGCACTGTGAACATGAAGGTTATTGTAGTTTTAGAGTAAATGTGAGCAGGAATTTACTCAAAGTTCAGAAATTTATTTTTTAACTGTGCCCTTTACTGTACAGGCGTGAATAGGCTGATGTAAACAAACTAATCATTGCTTTTAAACCAACAACATGTTTATTAGATCCAATACCAACTAAACTACTGAAAGAGCTGTTACCTGTAGCAGAAGAGCCTCTTCTCAATATTATTAATTCATCTTTAACTCTAGGTCATGTCCCAAGACCATTCAAGATGGCAGTTATTAAATCTCTCATTAAGAAACCACAGCTAGATCCAAATTAATTGGCAAATTACAGACCTATTTCAAATCTTCTATTTCTGTCTAAAATACTAGAAAAATTGTGTCTACTCAATTATGCTCTTACAAGAAAACGATATTTATGAAAAATTTCATTCTGGATTCAGACCCAATCATAGCATTGAAACTGCGCTCGTTAAAATCACAAATGCTCTTAGCTGCTGACCAAGGCTGTATCTCAATACTAGTTTTACTTGATCTTAGTGCAGCATTCGACACCATAGATAGATCATAAAATACTCTTAGATCGTCTACAAAATTACACTGGTATTCAGGGACAGGCATTAAAGTGGTTTAGATCGTATCTATCAGAGCGTTACCAATTTGTCTATTTAAACAGGGAACAATCTAAGATAACGTTGGTAAATTATGGAGTGCCGCAAGGATCTGTGTTAGGCCCTCTGTTATTCTCAATATATATATGCAACATTAGGAAGATTAGACCCTTCCTATCAGAGCATGCCACACAACTCCTGGTCCAAGCTCTTGTTCTCTCCAGACTGGACTACTGTAATGCTCTTCTAGCGGGCCTTCCGGCATGTACTGTCAAACCCTTGCAACTGATCCAGAATGCAGCGGCAAGGGTGGTCTTTAACGAGCCGAAGAGAGCACACGTCACGCCTCTCTTCATCAGTCTCCACTGGCTCCCAATAGCAGCTCGCATCAAATTCAAGACACTGGTGCTCGCCTTCAAAACAACCACTGGCTCTGCACCAAGATACCTAAACTCGCTTGTTCAGACTTACACACCCTCCAGGAGCTTACGTTCTGCCAGTGAACGACGCCTTGTAGTGCCATCCCAAAGAGGCATGAAATCACTCTCACGGACCTTTTCCTGGACCGCACCCACCCTGTGGAATGACCTGCCCATCTCAATTCGAGCAGCCGAGTCTGTAGCCATTTTCAAAAAACGGCTAAAGACACATCTCTTCCAGCGGTACCTTACCAATCAAGATTAGCACTTAACATTCTATTCATTTTCTGTCTGTCTGTCTGTCTATTTAAAAAAAAAAAAAAAAAAAAAAAAACCTTCTGTCCTATGTGTTCTTTGCTAGATTAACTGAGACTTGTTACAGCACTTACATACTGTTACATACTGTTGCCCTTGACTGTTCTAGCTGCTTCTATTGCTCTCATTTGTAAGTCACTTTGGATAAAAGCGTCTGCTAAATGACTAAATGTAAATGTAAATATATGCTGTCACTTGGTAATATTATAAGAAAACATGAAATCAGTTTCCACTGTTATGCCGATGACTCAGTTATATATTTCAGCACAACCAGATGACATCTCTAAATTATCCAAGCTAACAGAGTGTGTTAAAGATATAAAATATTGGATGACCCGTAATTTTCTCCTACTAAATTCAGATAAGACTGAGGTATTACTTATTGGACCAAAAACTGGTGCACAGAATCTCTGTGCTACAGTAAAAGACCTGGGTGTTATATTAGACAGCAACTTGTCTTTTGAAAATCATATTTCAAATACTACAAAAACAGCCTTCTTCCACCTCAGAAACATCGCTAAGCTATGAAACATGCTATCTGTCTCTGATGCAGAAAAGTTAGTTCATGCATTTATGACCTCTAGACTAGATTACTGTAATGCACTACTAGCTGGCTGTCCTGCCTCCTCAATAAACAAGCTACAATTAGTCCAAAATGCAGCTGCTAGAGTTCTTACTAGGTCAAGAAAATATGATCACATAACACCAATTCTACCATCTCTACACTGGTTACCTGTTAAGTTTCGTATCAATTATAAAGTATTGCTACTGACCTATAAGGCCCTAAATGGTTTAGCGCCTGTATATTTAACTGATCTTCTATCGCCTTATAACCCATCACGATCTTTAAGATCACTAAACTCTGGCCTTCTGGTAATACCGAGGATATCTAAGTCAACTAAAGGAGGAAGAATGTTTTTATATTTGGCACCTAAACTATGGAATAGCCTTCCTAATAATGTTCGGGGCTCAGACTCACTCCTCCAGTTTAAATCTAGATTAAAGACGCATCTTTTTAGCCAGGCATTCGCATGATGCATCTCCTAACCTTGTACTCTATAGTTATATCAATGCACATGATCGTCTTTGCTTAATGCCTTGAACAGCAGCTACGCTAATCATTTTTCTGTTCTGTTTTATCTCGGGATGCCCATCCCGAGGTAATTAGAGAGTCCGTCAGCTCCAGTCTGGATCTAGCTTCTCGTAAAGACTTTTGATGACCAACACCTGTGAAGAGACGACTCAACTCCTGCGATGACTTAAGATGCTCTGCATCTGCATCAACACGCACTCATGCTCGTCTCTATATAGCCTATTCATTTACAACATATATTCTTATTTCTGTGCCATAGTTATTATATTGATTAATAATAGATAGTTAGCTAATCTGTGTGCTTTGTATATGTGCATTTCTGAAATGCATAACGTACAAATCAATTTAAATTGTAATGTAGATGCATTTTCTGTGAAGCTGCTTTGAAACAATATGTATCGTGAAAAAGCGCTATACAAATAAATTTGAATTGAATTGAATTGAATTGAATGTATATTTCTGCGTCATTGTCTGCGTCTACGTGCAATTACACATGCAGAGGGAGCATGATAACCAAAAGCTAGATGTCTTACTGCTGAGTCTCTAACGTCATCACCGGCGGCCATCTTGTCACAGGCAGGGCTCTGTGGTACCTGATGTAAGGTAAGTGATCTGCATGAACACAAATACTCTTATCTTGCTGAAATCTTGATGGATTTACAAATAATTCTGGATGCGTGAACAAATTATGAATAATTTTTCATAAGTATGCAGTGTCATAACTACATATCTGACGTTTATAACAAACCAAACAGTTTGAAAATCGGTAGAACATTGAGCAAGTTATGGTTATTTAAAAAGTGCAAGCACCCATGAAAACATTGTTACGAGTGAGCGAGCTGCCTGTGACAAGATGGCCGCCAGGTGCGGACGTCGACCTCCATTGGCCAGCAGCACGGACAAGACATCTAGCTATGATGATAACCCCTGGAAGGGGTTCTGGCAGACCAATCAAAGCGCTGGCGGTCCACGTAGAATTGACATGTTGTTACATTTTTGGAGAGGTTCACGTCAGGCTATGCATGCTTCACACAGCCTACAACGTATAGCTATGGCGTACACTCAACGCAGAATTGAGATTATTTTTTAAGATTATTTTTTACTTTTTTTATTTTTACTTTCTTATTGGAAATAGAAAATAGAAAAATGTTTTGTTGTTATTAAAAAACAAACAAGCAAGCCCACCCAGGTGAGAAAAAGTAACGCATTACTTTCCATAAAAAGTAACGCATTTTTTTTAGTGAGTAACAAAATTTTTTAATGCATTACTTTTAAAAGTAACTTTCCCCAACACTGGTTCCTAATTCTGAGTATCTGAATTTTTGTGTAGGCCAGTCCACATCAAACATTAAACAGCATATAAATAAAAAATGCCTAATATTACAAATCGAAATGTTGAACCCATGAAGAGGAAAACAACTGTGAAACTTTGGGCGTGTTGATGGACTCAATCTACTCCATCTATGTTTTGATCATCATTCTAAATCGGATTCGTAGTCTTTGACAAAAAAAAAAAAAAAAAACTTCTCAGCTTTTTGTTTAAAATGTTGCTTTTTTATTAAACACATTAAATTGTTTAAAAAAAATTATGCATGAAGCTAGAATAAAATATATATATTTTTAAATGGAAAGTGTTAGTTAATTAAAGGGTTAATTAATTAAATTAGTTAATTAAGGATTAATTACGAAACTTTTGTATACTAAAAAGTGGGCCAATTTAGTCCCAAGTAGTATTAAAATAGTGCAAGTTTACCATTAGTACATTGATATTATTATCAATATACTTACTACATAAAGTATACTTGAAAATATACTTGAACTTTACTGAAGTCTACTTCATAAAATTAACTTGAAGTATACTTCTTTTTCGTAAGGGCAATATGCATGGGCGTAGATTACGCAGGGGACGGGGGGGGGGGCATGTCCCCCGCACTTTTGATAAAACGTACATTCATCCCCCGCACTTTTACCGGGTTGCACCGGTCCTAGTCGACCCGCTCTGTGCGGTATTCGAAGTCGCACCGCTCTTACTGGCCATCGTCTGTTACACAAGCAAGTTCGTTTACGTAGAAGCCAACGCAAATAAATCTAGATTTAAATTCAAAGACACAAAATAATCTATACATGACCTGTCATTTTATTCGTATCCAAAAATGAGGCGATCTAGCCTGGGAAAACCCAGACAACTTCCGGCATATTTAGATTTGCTCTGCAAGTAGTCTAGCAAAGAGCCCATTCAAGCCCACTTCTAATCCCTCGAAATCGCGGCACCAATCAGAAACGTTGGTGCGGGCTTTACACGATGACGACAGCGCAGCGACGTTGAAGCAGATTTGCCGCCGTGGAGCATCACTCGTTCAAATCAGCTATGGCGTCTGTTTTAAGCGATTTAAACTTTTCCTTTTCGTTAAAACCCGAGCAAAGAACAACACTCGAAGCCTTCATATCTTAAAAAGATGTTATTGCTGTTTTACCGACTGGATTCGGCAAAAGTCTGATACCAGCTTGGCCCTTTGGTGGCTAAACGAATGGGTCTTAGCAAGAGCCCAATGGTAGTGTTAATGTTTCACAAAATATAGTTGTAAGTCCTTTTCAGGCGAGAATGTAGTTGTTTAAAGCACAAATATGTGGTTTATTTATAAAGAGAGCGCCTTTTTGAAAATTTGATCTGCCGTTCTTGGAGTTGTGAGCTCCAGTGGATCAGCGGCGCTCAATCGCTCATTAACCCCGCCAAGAGGCGGCTTTCCTGGCCAGTCCTTCTGCCATCTGCTGCTGGCTCTGATGTCTCTGTAGTGGTTAAACATAAGATATGATTTGTCTTGTCTTGTGTAGATCTAACGGCTGATCTTTGCTCTCATTAATCTATAATTTGTTCCCTGACAGATCGTTTTGTCTGAGGGCAAAGTGAAGTTTCATAACTTTATATTTTTAAGCTATTAAACTTTACCGTTGTAGTCTCCCAGCGCTGACTTTGTTTGAATGAATTGCTTTATTTATTGTATAGCTTCTTATACCTTTTACTTATACTTTTATAATTGCTATTGATCACACATAAACTGACATTTAACAAAAAGAGACTGGGTTGTGTTTTATGTCATATTTCATTTATTACAGTGATAATCATAGCCTATATTATGCACAAATTAATGTGTGTGTTTTTAAAAAAAATGTAAATGAAAAGAGGCTGGGTTTTTCATATTTCGTTTTGTTATAAACATGCATTGAAGATAATATGCACTACATTTGTGTGGCTATAATAGGCTATGTTTAATATTTTTTTTAAATGAAAATTAAAAGAGGTAGAGTGGTGTTTTATCATATATTTCGTTTTATTGTAGTCTAAAATATACAAATATATACTGAGTGATACTGTCAAGAACGCTGCTTGTCCATTAGCAGAGTAGGGAGTCATCGGGGGAGTCATACTTGGCAAGTCACGGAAGTCAGAAGTTTGCGTATGAAATATGTCATAAAACACCTGTGCCTCATACATTTTATAAAATAAAAAATAATAATTCTTAAACATAATAGCCACACGAATGTGGTTCAGGCAACGTGTAGCTAGGCCTACATTGATTATCTTATATATTTATAATAGAACGAAGTATAAAACACCCTGCCTCTTTTCGTTTACATTTAAAAAAAATAATATATTTAACATTAATATGTGGTCCGTTTAGGTAAGGTGACCAGATTTCTGAAATGGAAACTGGGGACATTTCCTATTTGAGAACACAAGTACAAGAACGCATATTGAGAGACTCTGCATATGTCATCTCCCTCATTGCTCTGATTGGTTTTAGGTCTATCCAATTGCGCCCATAGGCATTTGAGCTACGCCCGTTGATAACGCCCCTTTGGAAATGATTTGTCTATGAAGCTTTGCCAGACCATAACTCAGTTAGGCTACTACTGAGAATGGTCTGGTTTTAACCAGGCTAGAGGCGATCTGAACACTATGGAGTCTCGTGCAACACTCCAAGAAGCCATAGGGCTTCAACAAAACTGAAAAAACAAAACTAATTCGTAGAAGTAAAACCCTTTCACGTTCCAAAGGCATTCACCGCTGTAGCAGCAGCTGAATAAAAATAATCGCTATGACTGATGAAACGTGACAACAAACACGATTGCGACAATATATGGTTTGTGTTTTTCCAGCCATCTCAAGGTATTTATTGACAATAAAGAATATGAATAATGCAGTGCTGACAGCCTTTTTAATGTTTAGTATCTTCTGCTTGCCAAGGCTGCATTTATTGAATAAAAAATACAGTTAAAACATTAATATTGCGAAATATATTCACATATGTATTCACAGATGTTTTAATTTGTAATGATATAGTAAAGTGTAATTTATTCCTGTGATCAAAGTTGAATTTTCAGCATCATTACTCCAGTCTTCAGTATCACATGATCCTTCTGAAGTCATTCTAATATGATCATTTGATGAAAAGGATGATTATAATCATTGTTGAAAACAGCTGTGGAAACCATGATGCATTTTATTTTTCAGGATTCTTTAATGAATAGAAAGTTAAATGAACAGCATTTATTTGCATTGAATAAAGCATGTATAAATCTTTTGTTATATTATAAATGCCATTTGATCAATTGAATGCAT
Source organism: Romanogobio albipinnatus (assembly GCA_023566225.1). NCBI lineage: Eukaryota > Metazoa > Chordata > Actinopteri > Cypriniformes > Gobionidae > Romanogobio > Romanogobio albipinnatus. Next base: position 27,624,203 of record CM042257.1, read on the forward strand.
GTTTGATGAATAAAAGTATTTGTTTATCTCTTTTTTTTATCTTACCACAAATGTTTGAATAGTTTCACGATTTCCACAAAAATGAAGCAGCACAACTGTTTTCAACATTGATAATAATCATAAATGTTTCTTGAGCATCAAATGAACATAGAATGATTTCTGAAAGATCATGTGACACTGAAGACTGGAGTAATGATGATAAATTCAGCTTTGATCACAGGAATAAATGACAAAGATTTTTTTTATTTTTTTTAATATATATTCACACAGCTGCTTTACATTTGGATAATATTTCACTGTATTAAGTTTTTACTGCATTGTTTATTAAATAAATGCAGCCTTGGTGAGCAGAAGACTTCTTTCAAAAACATTTAACAATTGTAATGTTTCCAAACTTTTGATAGGTACTTTATATTTTCTGCCTTATTCAGTGATTTTTTTGTATTTTTTTTTTTTTTACAAAGCATAAAATCCATGGGGACATGGCACAAGTGTTTGTAGTAGCCTACATAAGCCAATCATAAAATTGGCATAACATATAGGGAAAACATTATAGATATTAGTGGTTATTGTTCAGCAGTGTATTTGATATCTTACTGAATTAAAAGCAAGAGATGAGATCAATTAAATCTGTCAATTAGACAAAGGTCAGAAAAAAAATGGTATTACACCTGACATTTCTGTCCCCCTCACTTCTGAAAAGATGGCTACGCCCCTGGCAATATGGTAACTCATACTCGGAAATTGTCCACTGCATTTAACCCATCCAAGTTAGTACACACACATTAGGAGTAGTGAGTAGTGAACACACACATGCCACAACTGCCCCAGTATGTCTTTTGTACAAAAAAAAAAAAAAAAAAAAAACACTGAGCAGGGATAACAGGAAATCATGACCTAAAATTCCAAGATGCACAAAAGAAACTGAAATCTTGAACCAAAAACATCACATTAAACAAACAAAAAAAAGTGCCTACCAGTTCATCGACCTGTAGGATTCCCATGATTGAAATTGAAAATTCCTTGTGTCAAAACTATAGTATCTAAGCCAAGCATCACTTATATATGTGGTGGCGACAATTGGAGGAGGTCATGGTCCTGTTGTTCAGTGACTCCCACATCTGGTGTGTCCCATGTCACTGTGATGTCACAAGTTTGGGGGGAGGGGGAGGTGGGTGCTGAGGATGGAAAAAATACCATTTTCAGAAGTCAAATGCCTTTGGGAGACATTTGACGGAATGGAAATGAAACCTGAGGGGAACTTAAGGTGCCGCCATTGAGCCCCTTGTCTATCCAAGGATGACTTACAGCTGACCACAGAGCTGAAACCACAGAACACCACTCCACATACACACACAAAAGATGACAGGAAATGTTTATGAAGTTATGGAGACATATAACATCATAATCAGCTTTGACTGTCTCATATATTAGGGGAGTTGTCTTCATTTATGAGTCTGTTTTCTTCTTGGGTTTCATCACTTACAGTACTTCTGTTATGGGAGCAGGTAAAATTGTCACACCCTGTGACTATTTTTAATGGAGCTGTCCATGAATCACTCAGAGTAATGAGTCACATGGGTGGTTGACGTGCATGGCAGCTGCCATTTTACTAGTTCTCCACATGTCCAGGGTCTATAAACCTGCAAAATGATGCAGCAGGATGTAAAGAATTTATCTGTTAAAATTAATATTAGTGACATTGTACCATGTCTAATTGAGTGACATTTTCAAAGTTTTCTTAAGCACTGTTGGAGTCTACATGTAGCATATTTTAACAAGCAGATTATTTCACTGGTGTTAGCCAGAGAGATTCATCCATAATAACTAATATTTGTTTGTATCATTAGCATCATGATGAGGACAAAATATTGTCATTGGAGTCAATGGACACAGGTATCTAATTTATTTATTTAAACTTGAGAGTGCACTGTATCGAGAAATAAAGACAATCTGTGCGATATTCAGAAATGTTGCTCATAGCAGCTCAGAAAAATACAAATTAAAGAACACTGCCCCATTAATATATTATTTAAATAATTGTATCACGTGTTCAACAGGTTGAATATTATAAGAATATATTGGTGCTACTGAAAAGGGAGTATACAGGAAATTTGAGAGAAAATTTAAATGTATTCTATAACAATGTATTTTTTAGGGCTGTCAAAGTTAACTAAAACATTTATGATTTGTGAATTGAATTTTCTCACCACTACTTAATCCGTCATCTGTATTATTAAGATCAACATGAAATCAAAAAGGATAATTTTTATTTATTGGGGAATATTTCATTATTTATTATAAATTATTTATTTGTGCACATCTTGAACCCTTGCAATCTTTAATCAAAATAACTTATTGTGTCTCTTCTCTGATGAGCAATAGCAAATAACACTAATCCAAGGAATATTTTCTTAATCGAGAAGCCGGTTTTCTCGGATATACCTTACAAACAGGGAAGAAAAGACTATCGCAACTTTCATTTCATGCTCACTTTAAATGAGGTCTGGCATCTATCAAGCATACCTCAGCCATATGAATAATTTAATAATATGGTTTATGAACCATAAACAATTATTGCACATGCACCTGTTGAACATACTTCACACCAAATGTTTACAGGCGGAAGGCAATTAAAGTTACAATACAATAACTCAGAAAAACACCTTGGTGCCTTGGTGGAAGAGTGGATCTCACAGCAAGAACTGGTAAATCTAGCAGTCCATGAGGGTGAGATGCACTGTAGTACTTAAAGCAGCTGGTGGCCACACCACATACTGTACTGACTGCATGCTACTTTTGAAATTGACCCCCTTCCATTTCTGTTTGTCAAATGTCTGTGAAATTTGTTCATGTCTCAGTTGTTGAATATGTTATGTACATACACATATTTACATTAAGACAAAAAAGCAGTTGAGAGAAAATTAGATTTCATTGATAAGGGAATCAATCCAATCAGATCAAAGGAGACTTCTACATTTATCTAATCATTTGTTGATGTATTTAGGCTATAGGTCAGTAGGATATCTGATATGTGAAGTGAAGCTTCTGCCTTGTGTTTTATCTGTCCTCATTCTCAGGGTGTTATTAAAATGCTTGTAAAAGATGATCTGTAACTTAACACATTGCCTGAATACCTATAGCAACCATTTCTGTACCACATAACAGCTTCTACCTGCTCTTTAATGTCCTCAGGTCTGACGGCCACACGCAATGCTGTAAACAGTTTTTCACTAAAGAGACTACTTGAAATTATCTGTGGCTTTGCATTATCATTTTAGTCTTTTTCTTCAACCATGTGATTTTTTTTCATCTTTAATCCTTTTCTTAAACCATGTGATTTTTTTGTCATCTTTTCTCATTTTTAAACAGTATTTTTAATCAGTAACTGTATTTCCATAAAAATATCTAAACATGTTTTTAAAATGAAACTTTTAACAACTTTTCTAATTTTTTGCAGTGTTTAGTGTTCCTCTAATCTGAAGGCATGTATCATGTGAACTTCATGCTTTAAGTTCTCAGTCAGGTGGTACTCTGACTGATTTATCTACTAAATGGCACGTATGTGTGTTGAACTTGTCACCACCCAGCTCTGGTACAGCATACCTTCAGCAATATTAACATGGAATATGAAATATGAACCTTGCGCTGATACATGTTTATATTAGAGATAATGTATGCAAGGCAGGTTTTCAAACCTTTCATCACATTAAGTGACACTTAATTTCAAATAAAATATTACTCAATGTTGATGCATGACATTTTAACAGTCATATTACAGAAAAGTTGAGCATTTTAGTAATCGGCAGAGCAACAGGTCATGAGCCTCTTGCATTAAACACATGAGACCGTTGAATGCAGCCGAGCGGGAAGAGACTGCAGCTTGTGAAGATAGATGATCCTTTACTAAAACAGGTAAAAATATTTTTTCACACTCGCTGTTATAATTGATCTAATAATAATAATGTCCAATAGTGGACATAACAGGATTTATATATATCTCACATTATTGTATAATTTCTCTGGCTAATTCCATAGCTAGCATTTTATTTATTCTAAATACATAAAATTTAAATAATATTTTTACATTAAATAGCCTACAATATTCACTTTTTGCATAATTTGAGTAAAATACAGCTTGACTAGAAATGACAGAATAAAAATATTTCAACATTTTTCATGTTTTTTCACAGACACTGTACACAAGTATATGATCTTTAAAAAAAAAACTTAAAAGCAACAAAAGTGTTGCTTGTTGACACCAGCACAGTTGTAATTTATGTACAGATTGGTGTAAATTTTATATTTTTACGCAATAAATATTGAATATTTAAATGTATATTGTTTATGTTTATTTATAATAATGAATCAATTATATCCTGGTGAAATCTCCTGTCTCAATAAAGGAAAAGTGTATATCCTAAGAGTGCCTAAGAGTGAGGAAGACCAAATGTGAGTGGACATTTAATCAGTTTGAGACATTCTCATTTGATCCCTTAAAATTGTGTTTTTGTCCTGTCCCAGTTTCAGCAATTAAAATTATAGAACACACTATTCCACAATGTCAAAATTTAGAAAATAAAATTCTATCGATTTAAGTCTACATTTAGCTGTGTCCCACATTTTTGCATGCAATCGCATTCATTTTTCAGGTCTTCTTTTGTACTCTATTTATGGAAAGTGTTCTTTAAAAATACAATATACAATAAGCTGATAATTTCTGCATTAGTGCACTTTAGATTTCTCAGGTAGGCCAAGACTTTCATGTAACAGATATGTACATATTTGTGCTGTCTGATGGTTGTAATTGTATTTTCACAGTGTGACCAGTGTGACTGATGTGAGGTGCTGAGTGAGCAGACAGCAGTGGGACTGGAATGTGTGGTATGCCTCCTAATGAGCAGCGCCGCAGAGAGGGATTCAGAGAACTTTCTCTACATCAGTCTGCCAACAAGTGGTTAGTTAGAAAGAACATCGAACACAGTTATGCTCCGTTTCTTGAAAACTAAACTGCTGTTTTTACAGCTTGTTAATTTACATGACATCATTTACTTCTCATCATTTTTCAGGTCCAGGATTTAACCTGAAATTTGGGAACACCCCTCCAAATCATTGAATTCAGTGTTCCAATCATTTCCATGGCCATGAGGCAATCAAGCATGCTTGGCAGCAGTAGGCATGCAGACAGCTTCTACAAACATTTGTGAAAGAATGGGTCGCTCTCAGGAGCTCAGTGAATTCAAGCGTAAATTCAAAATTTCGGCACTACTAAATATTCCACAATATTCGGTCAACTGTTAGTGGTATTATAACAAAGTGGAAGCAATTGAGAACAACAGCAACTCAGCCACGAAGTGGTAGGCCACATAAAACCACAGAGTCGCCAACTTTCTGTAGAGACCTCCAAACCTCATGTGGCCTTCAGATTAGCTCAAGAACAGTGCGTAGAGAGCTTCATGGAATGGGTTTCCATGGACGAGCAGCTGCATCCAAGCATTACATCACCAAGTACAATGCAAAGCGTTGGATGCAGTGATGTAAAGCACCGCCACAGGACTCTAGAGAAGTTGAGGCGTGTTCTCTGGAGTGACAAATCACGCTTCTCTGTCTGGCAATCTGATGGACGAGTCTGGGTTTGGCGGTTGCCAGGAGAACGGTACTTGCCTGACTGCATTGTGCCAAGTGTAAAGTTTGGTGGAGGGGGGCAAAGATTGGGCTGGGCCCCTTAGGTGCAGTGAAAGGAACCAAGCATACCAAGACATTTTGGACAACTCATGCTCCCAACTTTGTGGGAACAGTGTGGGCATGGCTCCTTCCTGTTCCAACATGACTGCGCACCAGTGGACAAAGTAAGGTCCATAAAGACATGGATGAGTAAGTTTGGTGTGAAGGAACTTGACTGGCCTGCACAGAGTCCTGACCTCAACCTAATAGAACATTTCGGATGAATTAGATCGGAGACTGCGAGCCAGGCCTTTTCATCCAACATCAGTGCCTGACCTCACAAATGCGAGAAATCTAGAAGAATGGTCAAAAATTCCCATAAACACACTCCTAAACCTTGCGGAAAGCCTTCCCAGAAGAGTTGAAGCTGTTATAGCTGCAAAGGGTGAGCCAACTTCATATTAAATCATACGGATTAAGAATGGGATGTCATTAAAGTTCATGTGCATGTAAAGACAGATGTCCCAAAACTTTTGTCAATATTTAATTAAGTGAAATAGATCATATGATCATTCAGGCCCAGTTCTACGGGGGTGCTAAGCACCCTCAAATGCAAACAAAAGCACCCTCAGTTTTTACTGTAATAATATTGGTGAAACCGATTTGGCAGATATACAAATTTGTGTCCGAGCTCTTTACAGCGTGTTTTTGATGCATTGCCTAGAATGGGAATGGCATTTGCATGTTTACACATGTGTTTTTGCAGCAGTGAGTAGGCTAATGCCAATCACAGATAGTTGTTGATCTCCCGAATTCGATCAGAATCTCACCGCTCAAAACGGCAGTTTTTTCCATTTTTAGTTAACGCAGGCTCTCATTAACAAACAAAGTCAAGACATGATGTAAGTAAGAGATTTATTGTTGACAACTTCATTTTTATAACGGAACTTTGTAAGATCACGATGAACTGACAAAGCAACAGCATTTTAGCGATTATATATAGCGATCTTGGCTCGCTTTCGAGGCTACAGTCTATAACATTAATTAAATAAAGATATTATTGTTAAGAGGACTGACAGCCAATTTCATGCTGCAAAGTTTCGGAGGTGACGTCTAAATATATAATTCAACTCTGCAAGAGACAGAAATATCCTCCTGAGACCCAGAATAGAATAGAATTTGAGTGAATTTCTCTGACTACACAGTTTTAAGTTGTGATATTCTTATGAAATATAAGACTTCCTTATGAAAATATTATTACACGTCTTTTTACATTACATATTATCCCAAAACAAATTCATATGCAAATTAGATGCTGTGTACGCCGTTGCTTAGCCTATCTGCACTTTATTTGAGTGATTTCAGAAGCACCCTCAGTGATTTGATTCTGTAACCGGGCCTGTGATCATTCATTGCCACACCTATTTCTTAAGGACTGTGCATAAATCCTGCTCATCGTCAGGGCCTAGTTGTCAGATTTAGAAATTAATTCAGAATTTATTTTAGAAATTACATTCATTTTCACATCTGCAGCTCCATTATGGCTTGTTTTATGCACTTTTGTGGAGTAAAGTGCTTTCTTGCCTAGTTGTGAAATATTTTCTGTTGCCATCAACTATGGAAATTTTACAATAGCCACATTTCTGCGAGGTCTTTAGTTCCATATTGTCACAAATGTAATGTGATGTCCACACTGAACACTAATTTATATATAAGCTAGGCCTTTTGTTTTGTGTGTAGGGGAGTGCGGGCACAACCTAACGCAGGGTTAGTTGTAACGCGCATGTTTTAACCCTTTCCACACATGCCAGAATGACGAAACTTAGTGTATTTACTAGTTGCCATATCAACATTATTTAGAGAAAAAATAGCACAAAAATTAAAAAATCTCTGAATGATATTACTGAACATGTATTTAACCATAGCAAAAGTACATTTCTTACTTAAGTTTAGTTTTCATCTCTGTTTTTTGTGTTTATTTAAAGGTCCCGTTCTTCGTGATCCCATTGTTCAAACTTTAGTTAGTGTGTAATGTTGCTGTTAGAGCATAAATAATACCTGTAAAATTATAAAGCTCAAAGTTCAATGCCAAGCGAGATATTTTATTTAACAGAAGTTCCCTTTCAAAGCCTACAGCGAACGGCTGGCTTGGACTACATCCTGGTACTTCCTTCATAAATGACGTCAGTAGAACAGTTTGTTGACTAACCTCCGCCCACAAGAATACGCGAAAAAGGGGGCGTGGTCTTGTTGCTCTCCCACGTGGAGAAGAGGAAGTGTTGCGTGGAGAAGAGGAAGTGTTGCGTTTGAGTGTGTTTGTCGCCATGTCGTCGAGACGCTGTTATTTTCATCCCGCAGTCAAATCACCTTTGTTTGGCTTTCCCAGGGACGCTGTAGAGATCATTGAGCGCATACATCTCCCGTTAAGAGGCGTGACCTTTCCGTGCGCTAAGCTGCAGTCGAATCACAACACAGGAACCGGGCAACGTGCGCTAAGCTGCGGTCAAATCCCAACACGGGAACCACTGGCACAATCAGAACTCGTTACGTATTTCTGAAGGAGGGACTTCATAGAACAAGGAAGTCATCAGTCCTGTTTTTAGGACAGTGAAAACAGCGGTATATGATAAGTAAATTGTGTGAAAAATACTGTGTTTTTTTACACGCGAAACATGAACACATGTTATATTGCACACTGTAAACACAATCAAAGCTTCAAAAAAACATGAAAAACGGGACCTTTAAAATAAGACAAATCCGATATTATTTTAATCTTATATCTGTTATTTAACAGTTGAGATGGTTCTTTAATGCTGATCTAACCAGCAGAAGCCACGAGCCAAGATTTAAATCCCAGTTGTGCAGGTGGGGTGTGTTGTAACACTGCGTAACAATGAGCCCCTATTAGAAATATGCCATTATATTCTATACTTTTATGAATTCTTTTGAAAAACCATGAGAAAAGTGTGAATAATGACTGAGAGTTAATGTTCATAAATTATTAATTATTATTATGTTTTGAACTCTGCTGTATATCTGTATTTAGTGATGTGTTTGTAGTCAAAGTAAAAAATGCCATTATTTTATTTTAAAAAGTTAATGATTGTATTTTGTTGACAATTTTTCTTGTATATTTTTTTGATTATATCAGGTAACATTTTAAGCTGTTATTTGGTCATGTTACATTGTGCCCCACCACATGTTACAATGTACCCCACCTACGGGGCATGTTGTCACATTTCACTTCCATTCTTTCGGGGTAAATCAAGAAAAAAGTATACACTGTATTAATGAAACAAAACCACATAATTGTACTAGACGTGTGCAATTAATGTGGGAAACAATAAATACTCTGAACTCCAAGTGGATTTACACAAACTGAGAAAGTCAAAAAGCGTTAGGTTGTGCCCCGCTCTCCCCTATAAATGCATTTGTTTTACTCATCCCATATTTTAGCCTACCTGAAATATCTTTCATCATTTATTCTGTGGCGCTGTTAAATAAAATGGTAATTTATATAAATGTAGGGGACTTGAGGAGGAAGATGTCAAAACATTATCACTCATGCCTCTCCTTATTAATGCAAACCATTAATAAGGAAATGCCAGGTACCTGCCCAATTAGCAGGTAGGCTACCTGCTTTTTACAGGTCATAGTAATATTAATGAATCCACCAGCTTGACAGGACTGCCACATGTCTGTGTCTTCATTGATAAACTGGTTCTAAACTGTTACTGGACTAGCTGGTAATTGAAGGCTGCGCCCTAGTTTGTGTCCAATCAGAGACAATCTACAATGGATGAATAAAACAGCAATGCGTAAACAAGAACTGGAAAGTCCTCCGCCCCCTTCCCCATAACATCTCAAATGAAAGCAGTTCCGTATTCCGTGCCGCTACTACAACCATCACTTTCAATAGCTCAAATTCGTTCAAGCCCGTTTGTAAAAATCAATGCACGTCATCGAAATGGACCCATCATGTGTAGAAGGTAAGAGATGGTCGCTACTGTCTGGCTGCAGCTGCGTGTCGTTTTCACGCTCTCCCTATCGTAAAGTTTCGGGTGGGATGGGAATGCGATCTCGTGTCATATATCAAGTTCGTCAGCATGTCTGTGTCTCTGTAGGATACTAGTTGTCAGGGTAGAGTTTGTTATTTAGTGCGCACTGTTGGGCGATAATACGATCGCCTCTCGTTTACGGAAAGTGACACTTGTACAAATGGCAGCAAGTTAAAACGAATAGCCTACAGTTCTGGTCGCTAGTTATTCGTTATCGACGTAACGCAGCGCAGGGTTTTTACAGGAAGATGACGCAGAGAATGACACTGATGACCAAGTGAGGATAAACGACTAGTTTTGACAGTAGACTTGGAAAAAAAACAGAAAAAAAACAGAAAAAAAAAACAGCCTACTGTCGTGACGATGCCATGATAAGCGACGTAGCTAATACTGAGTTAGCTGAATTAACTTTTGAGTAGCCTATAGATGACAAACCCGCATTTAATTAATTTGTCAAAACCTTCCATATGTCAACATAACAGATAAGGGGCGTCAAACTAATATAAACTAGGACAATATATACATTAACGGGCCCAAATTTTGTGTCGGTTGATGGCTATTGTAATACAAAATAACACGAGTTCCGCCACTTTATACACGACTTTTTGTAAGCATAAACGCAGTTGGACATGTATTGAATGAGTTAGAAATGCTATTTTTTGAAGCCCTCTGTAGGCTACTGTGATCCAATGGTTTCGTTTTGAAGCAGTGGGCGGGGCTTAATTCGTATGTGTCACGATGCACCTGTAACGCTCAGACAAATGTAAACCATGCAGTTTCTCAAACATTAAAGGTGCACACAGAATTATTGATAATAATTAATCACATATTAACTTTATATTGCGGTTTTAGTCTGTTTTCTGTACAAAGCAAATATAAAAAAGCATCAAAGAAAAACAAGCAAACCAGACATAACAACAAACACATATAGATAGGCCTACTAAACAACTTCATGAAGGCAGGGACATAGTCCAGAGAGTCGTGGTTTTGATCAGTATATGTGTGATGAATCGGCCTAGTGGAAAAATAAATGTCCAAAACAAGCAGATCTCACTACAGATCAAGGATGAACCATATAGGTAAATATAGAAGTGAATTGGGTAATGTCCATTATATCAATGTGTTGTAGTAGTAGTAGTAGTATAACACAGAAAAAAAAGATGGAAAGCGCATGTGTGCAGTTAGTAAACATACTTCAGCAAGGCTAGTAGTGTCAGTAGCCTACTTTTGGCATAAATAAGAGAGTAAAACAATCTTAGGCTGCATCCAAAATCACATACTTCCATAACATAAAACAGTATGTGAAAAGAGTAGTATTTCAGAATTCATAAAACAGTAGGTGAAAAGTACCTTGGATGATGACTACCTACTTCCAGTGAGATTCTGAATTGTGCATACGATGGACACTTTACTATCCCATGAGGCCACAGAAGAGGATTTGTGAATGGCTGTGAAGTGATGCAACTGACGCTGTTAGGTCACATGACTATAACAACGACAACATGACAAATGTAGTACATCCGGATTACATTTATAGGCCTACTATACACATTCATACTATATAGAATACGTTTCCACTGTCTGAAAATAAGTACTTTTTTAAAAGAAGTTCCTACTCAGAGAGTTTGCAATTTTTGGATTCAACCTTACTAAAGTATTGGGGAAAAAAATGTATATATCAAATTTTTGTTTCAAAGAGTAATTGTTGAATCCACATCCACAGGTCTTAAAGGCATATTTAATTACCCATGATGTCATGAAGGACGAAAAGGCCAGGGGCCCTTCAGCAGAACACTGCAGTTGAGCCACAGAGTGGTTGAATCTTCATTCTTCCTTCATCCTTACACCATCTTTTTTCCCTCCATCCCCCCAACTTGACAATGACGTCACATAGGAAATACCTGGTGAGGGACTTCAACCATTTCATCACGTGTTATGTCTGTAAAGGGTACCTGATCAAGCCCACCACAGTGACAGAGTGTCTGCACACCTGTGAGTATCTACAGTCTTTGTGAAAGATTAGAGAAATGTTTGATTATTGATGATTTCTCAACTAATGTGCCCTCACCCCAGAATGGTCTGTTCTGATTGCTTGATGGACAGTAGGTGATAAAAGCAATTCTAATAAATAATAATAATAATTAAAGCTGCAAGCAGCAATGAAAGTGCCCTCACGCCCGGGGCCACCGCCACCCTCAGGAAAACAGTGAATAGTGTGCAACATGCATTTAAACTAAATAAATTTTAGTTTATTTAAAATGCAAATTTTAGGTAAATATGGGAGAAAAATGGCAAAGTCATTCTGATGTGCCACACTTCCTGCTACCAGCAGGTGGCGCTTTGAATATGACTGAATATTGGCATGTCAGGTCAGGACTATTATCAAAAATTTGAAATTTGGGGCAGATCAGACATTATATGCCAGAGTTACAACAACTTCCTGTTTTGTGGTGTTAATTGTATAAATTAGCACTTAGCCAAGTGTTGCATTATTTAACGTGTTTCTAGCATGGTTGGCACTTGATTTCATTTTTTAAATATGTTTCTGGGAGTGTAAAGCATTCCATTTCCTGTTGCCAGCAGGTGGCGCTATGACTAACTGAACATTGCCATGTAGATGTCTTCAGGCCAGGACTCTTATCAAACATGTGAAGTTTGGGGCAGATCAGACAAGGGCCCTGTCCCAAATGGCACAATTCATGTGCACTTTCGGTCTTGTGGACTTACAGTGGCCGCTGCGTGCACGTGTCCGTTAGTTAACATGCGAGTTACAACAACTTCCTGTTTCATGGCGAAATATCGAATTTTGTCAGGCCGTCATGGACACACCCTTCAGCAAAAAACTCAAGGTCTTTGCAATTTAACTTTGCCAAGGCCTTTAGATTAGACTGACCAAATATGATATTTGTCTGATAAAATCTCTAGGAGTTTGTTAAAGTACAACGTCTGGAAATGCCAAAAACTGCAAAGATTTTGCTGAGAAAATTCAAAGTATCTCACTTTCTGTTGAGTTTTCAGATTTTGGTCCCAGGGACTTTTTTGTGGGTATTGGGCTGATACAATGTTTCTACCGAATTTTATACTTGAAATTATTTTGTACGTGAAATGTAGCACGAATGGCACTTAATTGAATTTTTGTAGGTGGCGTTATCGAGCCATTTTCCCACACCTAATTCTGAAACCACTTCTGCTAATACATACAACTCAGCATTTGTTCTGTGTTTTTTAATGGTAATAAATAAAACAAATGCGATTATTAATGTTTGATATTTGATTTTAGGGACATTTAATTGCATAATGATTGATTAGGCACTTATTTATTTCCACAGAGTGTATGTGAAAATCAGGATTTAGTATTAAATAATTGTCATTTTATTGTCAGGCGTAAATGACCTACTTTCCTTTTTGCATCATATTGGTACAGCTCACTAGAAATAGTCCTACTCTTTTAAAATACATGACCAACACCGTGTCACAGTCATCTGTCACCATGACCACCAATATTCTCCTCAATGCATAAGCTATTTTCACTATAATATTCTGGATTGAGTCAGTTTCTGATTTATGCTTTTTATTGCTTGATTGTGGCATATTATATGCAAACCATAAGGACGTTTAATCGAGTACAATTTAGTACAGATAGTAAATTAATTTATATACATTTAAAAAAAAAAAATAATGTTCTTTAATGGCATGCCAAGAATTCCGTGTTTTGAACGCACGCAGCACTATGCATTTGTTAGAATTATGCACTATATTTTAGCCCTCTGCCCACCCAATTATTCCACGCAGTGATGACCTGATTGTGTGTATCAATATCAGTGTGTTATATGTGTGTGGGCAGTGACAACCCACCCCCACTCACTAATGAGGTAAAGCAGTTTAATTTAGTATGTGTGTGTTGACAGGTTTGTGTGTGTGTATTCACGCTGCTGTTCTAAGAATAATTTCTTCTGACTTCTTGTTTCTGAACAGTTTGTAAAAGCTGTATAGTCCAGCATTTTGAGGACAGCAATGATTGCCCAAAATGTGGTACCCAGGTTCATGAAACAAATCCCTTGGAGATGTTAAGGTAAACCACACTGATCCATAATATCCTAATACTAAGACAAAACCTCTTCAGCAAATCTGTTTCAAGTGATTTGGGATCAGATTCAGTGCAGCATTGTAGAGCACACCGCAATACAAACCATGATAAGGTTTAATCAGATTAATCTACTTGATTTCTGATCCTGGTTGGGAGGCATTCCAGGCAACAGCCGGGCTGTTTTCTGGAGTCAGAGTGTCAGCTGTGTGAATGACCCTGCGCAGGATTGCCTTTCCACACCAGTGATGCATCTCCACCCCAACCCCAGACAGAACGATAACATGATAACAAGAGCTATAGCAGCATTAGCCTGCCCTGAACTTGCTAACAGATAGGACAGGGACAATATGGCTCTCATCATGTGTTCTGTTAGCTCACATTTCTTTTCTCCAAAGGCTGGACAACACTCTTGAAGAAGTCATATTCAAACTTGTGCCTGATCTTCGTCAAAGTATGTATTTTACTGAGACATTTTAAGTAACTTGTGTGTCATATAGATACCAAATATCACCTGCCATTTATTTACCCCCCCCCCCCCCCCTTTTTCCTTACAGAGGAACAGCAGCAAGAGGTTGAATTTTGGAGAAGAAACAAATCGAAAGTAAATCCTGATGGTAAATGACTCACAAATGATCTGCACTCACCTTATAGCCATGTTTGCCACAGAGCATATCTATTTTAAAGAGATAGTTCATCTGAAAAAATATATTTTTTCCATTCATATACTGTACACACTAATTCCCAACCTGAATGAAATGTGAGAGAAATTTTGCTGAATGTTGACTACTGTTTTTCATACAATGAAAGTGAATGGCAACAATGAGATGTCAAGCTCTGAAAATGCCAAAAAGCACCATAAAAATAGCCCAAATCGAATTTGTACTACTTCAGAAGACGTAGGCTACATCAGAAATCACATATTGTCTTGATTTATTGCCATGTGACCTACCAGCTTCAGTTGTGTCACTTCAAAGTCATAAACAAATCCTCTCCAATGGCCTCATGGGATTGTGAAGTATCCGGATGCATACTTCAAAATCTTGCCAGAAGTAGTAGGTTGCCTGGGAACTTTTTGCCTACAGTTTTATGAATACTGTGAATTCAACCATACTACTCTTTTCACACACTATTTTTGTTGTTGTTGATTATGCACCGTACAGCTGGTGCAACCGGCCCCTGGTCACTATTAATTTTTGTTGTATGGAAAAGAGCACTTTTCATTGTATGGAAAGTGTTTGGGATTATGGATTTGGAACAGCATGAGGGTCAGTAAATGTTTCCAAAGGTTTCATTTTTGGCTGAACTATCCCTTTAATCCAATACATTAGGCTCTCATGGCTATGAATCAGTCCTTTGTGACCTTGTGATACAGGTTACTTTGCTGTATCCGCAGCATTTAAACTTCTTTCATCAGACTTTTGGTATAACTTTTGTTCCTTATCAAGTAATGTCTTCACAATCTGCCACAATCTGTTTCTGTGACCTTGACTCAGGTGGTAGAATGATGCGAGTCATCAGTATAGTTGTACTCTATCTATGGCTCTCTGCTTCTTTGAAGGAAGAAGGAACCACATAATCACTATGTTCAGCTATTTTATACAGTTACAACTTTAAAAATGAGCACAGAAAATGTAAAACTAATAGACTTTAATGGTTATGGTTATATGGCTTTGCAGAAAGTGGGACACATACAGTATGTAATGTCATATTTAGACTGTTTAATTGTGCTTAAAGATATTAGTAACTGTTTAGTTATTTACACTACCACCAGCCATCTGGCCTGCAGCCTAAACCCCCGCCCCCCCTCCTGAAGAGGAAGTCAGCCACAGCCATCTGAGCACCCAGCCTGTGGACCGCGTTGGTATCCTTCATGCGGTGGAGCCACTGCAAGGGGGCGTGGTCCGAACAGAGGGTGAACTCCCGCCCCAGGAGGTAGTAGCGAAGGGTGAGAACGGCCCACCTGATGGCCAAACACTCCTTCTCTATGGTGCTGTACATCGTCTTTCTCTTAGAGAGCTTCCGACTGATGTATAGCACCGGCTGTTCTTCACCCTCCACCTCCTGGGACAGGGCCGCGCCCAGCCCCCTGTCCGAGGCGTCAGTCTGTAGAGAAAAAGGGAGATAGAAGTTAGGAGCCTGTAGGAGCGGCCCACCACACAGAGCAGCCTTTATCTGGGTAAAAGCCTACTGGCACCGCTCTGTCCACTGAACTGTATCTGGTACCTCCTTTTTAGTTAGATCAGTCAGCGGGCTAGCGAGTTCTCAATAATTAGGCACAAACCTCCTGTAATATCCCGCTAGCCCCAGGAACTGTCTAACCTCCTTTTTGGTCTTGGGCCTTGGACAGGTCGCAACAGCTGCGGTCTTGTCAATTTGGGGACGCACCTGCCCATGACCCAAGTGGAAGCCCAGATATCTTAATTCCACCCGCCCAATCGCTCACTTCTTTGGGTTGGCCGTGTGCCCCGCCCTTCTCAGCGACTTCAGGACAGCCCGCAAGTGCTGCATATGACACTGCCAGTCCGTGCTGTAGATGACGATGATGATGTAGATGTAGATCATCTTGGTAGGCAGCGGCATACGTAACATGTGGCCTGGAGAATTCTGTCCATCAGACGCTGGAAGGTTGCGGGAGCCCCGAACAAACCGAAAGGAAGGGTGATAAATTGGTGTAATCCAAACGGCGTGGTGAAAGCATTTTTTTTCTTTGGACATTGGAGACAAGGGGATCTGCCAATATCCCTTTGTTAAGTCCAGTGTCGAATAAAAGCGAGCGGTCCCTAGCCGATCAAGCAGTTCATCAACCCTTGGCATTGGGTACGCATCAAATTTCGACACGCGTTTACTTTTCTATAGTCCACACAGAACCGGACTGGGCCGTCAGGTTTTGGGACCAAAACTATCGGGCTCGCCCAATCACTGCTGGACTCTTCTATCACCCCCATATCAAGCATCGCCTCTAATTCAGTCTGAACTACTTTTTTCTTGTGTTCAGGTAAACGGTACGGCCGGCTGCGAACAACCACGGCCGGCTCGGTCTCAACGTGGTGCTGAATGAGGTCTGTGCGACCCGGTAGTTTGCGAACATGTCAGCAAACTCTGCTTGTAATGATTTCACGTCAGTGAGCTGCGAGGGTGAGAGGTGATCCCCGCCCAGGGCCAGAGCGAGAGATTGGAGTTTTGAACCGCTTCTGGCCCGAGATCCTCCTCTCCACTCACCACCACCGCCAGCATCACTGACTCCGCCTCTGACCATTTTTTTAACAGGTTGAGGTGGTAAATTTGACGTGCTCCGTCCCTATCTGACCGTACTACCTCATAGTTGAGGTCCCAAACTCGCCGTGTGACCTCAAAGGGCCCTTGCCACTTTGCGAACAATTTAGAGCTGGAAGTGGGGAGTAATACAAGGACTTTATCTCCCGGTGCAAATTGACGAAGTCTAGCCCCTCTGTTGTACAGCTGTTTTTGTCTGTCCTGAGCCTGTAACAAATTCTCCATTGATAGCCGCCCCAAAGTGTGGAGTTTTGTTCTCAGGTCCAGGACATACTGAATTTCGTTCTTGCTCGCGGAAGGTCCATCCTCCCAAGCCTCTCTAAGGACATCCAGCACCCCCCGAGGCTGGCGGCCATAGAGAAGCTCGAAGCGGGAAAACCCTGTGGAGGCTTGAGGGACCTCGCGTACAGCAAACAACAGAGGTTCTAGCCACTTATCCCAATTTTTGGCGTACTCGTGAACGAACTTACGAATCATGGTCTTCAATGTGCGATTAAAACGTTCCACCAGACCATCTGTTTGTGGGTGATAGACGCTGGTGCTAATCGATTTAATGCCCAATAACTCGTAAAATTCGTGAACCGTCCGTGACATGAACGCCGTGCCTTGATTGGTGAGAAGCTAGTAAGATTAATGAAAACAGTGCGCTCGCCACACTTTTCGCCGAAATAGTGCGGAGCGGAACTGCTTCCGGGTATCGCGTTGCATAGTCTAAGAGAACCAATGCAAAGCGATGCCCTCGTGCCGACCGTTTTAATGGCCCGATAAGGTCCATACCAATAAGTTCGAAGGGGACCTGCATCAGTGGAAGTGGGCATAATGGTGGCCGGTGGATTCACCAACTGACATTCACAACAAGACGCACACCACCTGCGTACATTCTCGTGAATGCCCGGCCAGAAGAACCGGTCCATAAGACAGTTTAGTGTAGCCGCTTGACCTAAATGCCCGGCCATTGGGTTAGAATGAGGAACTACTTTTAGGAACTAACAACTGGGTTGTACTTTGCTTTGACTAGGTGTCTTGGGTCACCCGATACAACCTATCTTTTACGATCGCAAAATACGGATAGGTGAGCAGTTGATCAGGGTGGAGGAGGTGGAGGAGGTGGCCGTCGATGGAACGGACCTGACTAAACGCATTTTTAAGCGTCTCATCCTGGGACTGTTCCAGGGAAAAGTCATCGCGGTCTGTGAGCACCGGCGTCTCCAGTGCACTCGTTTCCCCCGAGCCAGCCGACCAGAGGTACTGGCTCCGTCCTCCCCCAACTGAGCGACCGACACCCTCCCTTTCGAGCGTTTCCCCCAAGGAGCATCCGCACACAAATGCCCCAATAATTTATTAAAGGCCGGCCAATTGGTCCCCAGGATTAGCGGATGCCGGAGGTGCGGGTTAACTGCAACCTCCACACTATGCGTTTGTCCCCTGAATTGAATAGTGACGGGCATCAACGGATAATTCACCACTTCTCCGTGCACACACCTCACCGTAACCATGCGGCTGTCACCCAGTTGGATGGAGGTCTGGTTACAACCGGAATCCACCAATGCCTGATAAGTACCCCCCTTGATACTCACGGGTATTTGGTACAGCCCAGCTTGATCGAGGGCGGCTTGTGGAGCGTCGGGGACCCGGATCAGCGTCCCCACCTCCATAACAGGACAACGATCAATGAAATGCCCCGGGTCCCCGCAGCGCCAACAAGCCGGCCCAGACTTTCCCGCTGCCCTAGTGGCCGGAAGCAGGTCAGCAGTTTGCAGTGGAGAGAGCGTGGGGACTGAGGAAGAGGGGTAGGGATCAGCGGAGATTCCCCCTCCCCTCGGCGCTGGACGGGGAGGTGCCGCTGGCTCGCTGGGTTCGCCCGTCCTCCATCTCGGGGCCAGTCTGGGCGGCTTTCCCCCACGCGACCTGGGAAAGGGGACAGGTTTGGAGAGGGAGGGGGTAGGGGAAGAAGAGGGGAGAGAAAGAGAGAGAGAGAGAGAAGCGGATGGTAGGGGCTCGCCGACCCTGTGGCACGCCACCATCTGATCCTCCGCCAATTGGATGGCCTGGTTCAGCGACGTCGGGCGGTGGCACTGGACCCACTGACGAACTGTTCCAGCACCACACGATTGATGATGTCCTCGACGTCGCCTCCGTCAGCCATCAGCCACTTGCGGCACGAGTCCCGGAGCTGGTGTACGAAGGCAGAGGGTCTGCCGAACTCATTGAGGGCCAGGGTCTGGAACCGCTGGCGGTGTTGTTCCGGGGTCCGGCCGACCCACTGTAGAATGGCGCGCTTCAGGTCATCGTAGACCAGGAGATTCTGGACTGGCAGTTAGTGGGCGGCTACCTGCGCCTCCCCGGACAGCAGTGGCAGGAGCCGCATTGGCCAGTCCGACTTGGGCCATCCCCGGGACTCGGCAGACCTCACGAAGAGGTCGATGAACGCCTCCGGGTCATCCTCGAGTCCCATCTTCGAGAGGTGGAGGGCGGCGGCCGTCTCTCTCTCGACTCTCTCCCCGCAGCGGTTTATATACGGTCTCTCCACGCAAATTACTGCAATCAGACACAGGTGTTATTCATCTGCACTTGACCTACTTACTTACCGCTCGGCTCCACTCTCTCTCTCCCGCTACAGACCTCACAAAACCACGCCCCCTCCACCACAGTAATTTATTCATGTGATGTCAAAGCTGACTTTTCAGAAGCCATCACTTCAGTGTCACATGACCTTTCAGAAATCTAATATTCTGATTAATTATCAGTTATTATCAATTATTATTGGTGCTCAATTAGTAACAGTGCTTCTTATTGTTAGCAATGTTAAAAAGAGTTTTACTATCCACAAAAAATATTAAGCAGCAAAACTTTTGTTTTCAATATTAGTAAGAAATGTTTCTTGAGCAGCATATTAAAATCATTTTTGAAGGAGCATGTGACACTGAAGACTAAAGTAATGGCTACTGAAAATTCAATGATAATCTACAGTCCTTGTGCTCTATGTATGAGCCGAAATGAAGGATTTTCATAATAGTTGGAGTCTCCAAGGCAACTTGTAAGTGTTTGCAGCTGTAAGCAGTTCTTAATGATGAGATAATTACCACATTTATAATTTTCCCTAGAGCATCATTTTGAATATTATCTATTTCATATTAAAGAAAGTCTGAAAAAAGATGCAGATGCTGTTTTGCATATCTATTCAGCTTTGTCTGAAATGTTTTGCTTTTGTGCCCCACATCGTCGGAGAAGCTCATAATGTAGCACATATTTCTTTTTTTAAATAATTTTTGCAAGAAATCCATATTAAGTCTGTTGAGATTTTTCTCAAGGAAATATTCAATAAGATGTGTTGATTGGTGGATACGGGGATTTTGTGTTTTAACAATATTTGGGAATACATTTTTATTTATATCATTTACAATGAAGATTTCAAAGCAGATTCACAGTAATAACAGAAAATAACAGTGTTAATTTTGAAAAATTCATCAATTATGAAACAAATTAAATTTCAGCTGTAAAGTAGGTCTATAAAAGACAATAGTGTCATTAGCTCAATTTAGTTCAATAGTTCAGACCCTTCATAAAATGATTTAAATGACAATCCTTTAGCATGAGCACTACTGTTTTGTCTTTTTCTAGAGGATGGCCCTATATGTAAGAGAGCCCGAGTCGATGAAGAGGATGATGCTAAAGGTGATGGGGACTACCACAGGAGTGATCCTCAGATAGCCATCTGTCTAGACTGCTTGCGTAACAATGGCCAGATGGGAGAGAACATTGTTAAGGTTAGCCATCTTGAATTATGCAGTATATTTCTCCTCCTCCTATCAGCCGTTCTGGGTGCCACTCCATGTCTTAAGATTCCTTTATCTTCTCTCTGCATTGGTCTTGCCCCCTCATTCCTTCTAAGGGATCAGATTTTTCCCACAATATCCTTGTGTTTGACATTTTAAGATTAAAGATAAGGCTGATCTTCAGTCTTTACTAAAGCCTGGCATCAATCAGTGTGACTCCAAGGCTCAATCCTTTCTATCAGCCTCCACTTTACCATTATCTCCCTGCTTGCTACTTTCTTTCTTTCTTTCTTTCTTTGACAACATGTATGTTTCTCATGGTTATTCTTGACAACTAAATTCAGCTTTATTTCATATATATTTTTATATGATATTTTTTACTGTCTTTTTATGCTCACTAAGGCCACTTTTATTTAATCAAAAATATAGTAAAACAGTAATATTGTGTAATATAATTGCAGTTTAAAATATATGTTCCATATCTGTCAGTCACTTTGACATTGATGTCGAGACTATGGGTTGCACTTGGGAGCCCCAAACACCTCTGATTCTTCAGAAAAGGCCAATGAGAATTGGCTAGTGGAATTTGCATGCCAGCCACTCCCCTGGACATATGGCTATAAAAGAAGGCTGGTGTGCTCTATACATTTAAAGGGGTACTTCAGCGTTGGGAAGATGAATGTGTATTTAAACTGGGTCATTTATGTAGTAGAAATGTGAAATTAATTTTGAATTTGGTGCCTTCTAGACTGAAAAAATACAAAAAAAGTATTTTTGTCTCATGTGGATGAAAGACAACAACTCCCAGAATGCACTTGCTTCGCTGCTCAACGAGGCCACGAATCAAGAATCATTTCATTCAGTTAGAGAATGAACACTACAATTAAAAACTGAATGTGTCCGAACGAAAGGCACGGAACAAATGCAGCAGGTGTCAGATTTCATTCATCACAAGAGCTGAGCAGAGCTGAGGTAAGCACGGCAGTCATTCACAGCGCGTGTCCAGTCTGGCGTGTTTTCAGATCGCATATGGAAGCTTAACTTTTCACTAATTCATTGAAAAGTTGAAACACTCACTTTGCTCTGCATCGCCCCGTTATTAATGCCCAATCCGAGCGGCCATGCGCATTTACATTCTGTGAGTGAGATCCCTCCCCTGTGGGCGGGTTGAAAACATGCGGAACTAGTTCCTTCTACTGGCTGTTGTCTTTAGCCTCTGGCCAAAAAATCCTCAGATGACGCAAAATGACGATATTTGCGTCATCGGAGGATTTTTTCCAGAAATAAAATGCATAATTCTCTCGTCTCAGGGGGATATGAGGGGGGAAAGTACCATAATTTGAACATACTACCGTGTTTCTACTGATACAAAGCTTAATGCTAAATCGCTGAAGTAACCCTTTAAATGTGTTATTCGGAGCGGAGAAGATGTCTGCGATTCTCTCTCCATTCACCTCTCTCCATTCATTTGAACTCTCTCTTTCACACGCACATTTAAGTACAAAAGAGTTCTTGGTGCTTTACCGAGCAACTAGAAAGATACATTTTCAAAAAAGATTATTCTCTAGCAAGAGAATACTTCCATAAAACAGAAATTTTCTCTCAAAAGAGCAAACATGGATGAAAACATCTTTCTAAAGGTGCTTTTTCGCTTGTATTTCTGGATGTGGTCAACACCTGTCTTCATCAGATGGCCACGATCGCAGCTGCATACCCATGCTGGAGAGCATGGCCATGAGAAGTTTGCGGTCACGACTTTCAGTCATACTTTTTTTTTAAAGGAAGAGAATCACCTCACCCATTTCCCGTCCTGGTCCTTCTACCTCCGGGTAGGCAATAAAAGATTTTCACGAGGGAAGTTCTGAGCTGGGATTAATTCAGGAACTGTGTTCGGCGACCCATTTCGCCCTGCGAAATTAGCACATCTCTCACAAGACTATGCTCGGTTAGTGATGAACTGCTTGAACCTGTTCAAGTGTAAGACAGTGGTACTGCTGAAATATTTTTAGAGGCTCATGGGGCATATGGCATCCTCAGCCGCAGTAATGCCACTTGGGTTGATGCATATGAGACCACTTCAGCAGTGGCTTCATGCTCTTCACGTCGATCTGTTGCCGCATTTTCAGTCCTTGGACAAACCATGTGTTTTTACGGACGGGAGTTCACTTAAAATAAGTGTCCATATGTGTTGTTGTCACAACAGACACTTCCAAGTGCCTGGACAGGTCCCCAACTGCACTGGCACATCAACTGCCTTGAGTTGTTAGACCTGAGATAGACTTGTTCACTTCCCAGGAATAACTTCACTCCGTGACTGTCCCCCCTCGGCACGGATGCACTGGCACACAGCTAACCCCGGTGTCTGTGCAAGTACATGTTTCCCCTGTGAGCCTGATTGCACAGACATTGTGCAGAGAGTCAGAGAGGACAAAGAGCAGATCCTACTGGTTATGGGTATTGGCCAAATTGGACTTCTCGGAGCCACAACCCCTTCCTATTGAATACGTTTAAACCATGTAAACGACATAGTAAAGATGATAAGAATTGAGTGCATCATCTGGACACTGGAGGAAAACAAAGTGCTGAGTCGAGTACAGACAGACTGAAGGAAATGTCACTGTATATGGTAACTAAAAGTGAGCAACTTGCAAACATTTGTATAACTCCAGAAATTGAAGGGAAAACGATTAAGATGGAATTGGATACTGGTGCGGAATACAGGAAACGATTCATATGTAAATTGTTGATAAAACTGGAGAAGCAATAGTGCTAGTAAGGGTCATCAGCGTAGCAGTAAAGTTGAACAATCAGTCTGCACGATTGCCACTGTATGTTGTTAACAGTAATGAATCACCATTATTGGCATGGAGCTTGGAGTTACAGACACTTTTGAGACCGTCTCAAAATGGTAATCCCAAATTTTTGGGAAAGAACTAGGCACCATGAAGGTTAAAATTACACTTAAACCTGACCATACTCCAAAATTCTACCAGCCATGGGTAGTACCATATGCTATTCCACCAAAAGTAGAGGCTGAATTGGATTTTACAAATACAGTATAGTGAGTGGGCCACACCTGTGGTGCCAGTGATAAAAAAGAATGGCTCAGTGAGATTTTAAAGTGGCACTCAACCCAGCCATTTGTGTGGATCACTACCCAATTCCACTCATAGAAGACCTTTTTGCATCTCTGTTGGTCAATTATGCAGTAAACTGTATTTCTCAAATGCTTACTTACAAATACCCGTGTATGACCACCTTTTATTTAAAGGGATAGTTCACCCAAATTGAAGATGGTGCTCCTGACTACGCTCCCCACCACCAAGAGGGTTGGGTACCTGCAAGCATTTTCTGTCAGCGAAATGTGCCTTGAGTTTGGACGGGAATACTATCACAAAATCCCGTCCTGACTACGTGCTCAAAGTTCCTACTACCCCTTTTTAGGGATCAAGTGGTGATCTTCAAAGCGCTGCCCCTAGACGAGGCAGACCCAACCTTATCATTGCTGTGTCCAGTACCTGTGTATTCCGAACAGAGAGGCCCACTGGATCTTGGATGCTATTGACTTGGCATATTAGGCACAGGGGAACATACCTGTTCAGAGTTTGAGATCACTCGACAAGGAATGTTGCATCCTCATGGGCTTTAGCCAGTGGCAACTATCTAACAGACATTTGCAGAGTGGCGGGCTTGGCCACACCTAATATCTTCGCAAGTTTTTACAAACTCCAGGTTGAGCCAGTTGAGTGTACAATCTCCAGGTTGAGTGTGTTGTTAGGTAAGCTGCAGGCAACTAGCTGGGTGCTCCGCTTGCACACAGTGCCTATCCACGTCCTGAGGTGATTAATGTGCATTTTTTATCCACGTGAGTTCCCTAGACCGGTGAACCCTGGATGTATCTTACCTTTCAGCACCTTGCAGCAGTAGATTTTGGTGGAAGAATTCGATTCCAGGACCAGAACTTGTGATGCATGCCCTTTCAGTTCAGCCCGTATACTGAGGCTAGGTGCTGGTTATGTAGTGATTCCCTGATGGTAATCCCATATGATGTATTGTCCACAACTGTGATGAAAAACCTGTCTTCCGCTAGGCAGAACTCTGTCTCTGCTTCATGTCAGTTGCTTCATTTGTAGTAGTCCCTCCCTTTTCAGGTAGAACCTACCACTGTAAATTGTGTGGTAAGTCCATGTGATGTTTTCTCCACATACTAACCTCCCCTTCGGGTAGGATGTAGTCTCTTTAGAGTTCCTTCTTCCATCTGGAAAGTAGAGTGCTTCCTCAATGCTCTGGTCTGCATCAAATGTAGTTCACTTTCAGTAGGTCACGTTCGACGTACATTGGAACAGACCGACGAATTGAGGATCGCTTTCAGAGACCAATCTACTTTGAGTGTAACTAAACGAGCCAATGAACATTCACGTGCAGTTCACACGTTCCACACTCCTCCCCGCAGCGTGGGTATAAATAAGGTAGTGGAATCACAGCATCTTTGCTTTCTGCTTCGGAGTTGAACGACTGCTGATCTACAGTTTGTTGTTTTCCTACGAAGAGTGTTTCAAAGAAATGAGTCTGCCTTTGGAGAGGCCTGATCTGGTGCAGGTGTGACAGCACGGGCAGTGGTGGTCGCATCACGAGTGACACAAACAGCTGTTTTCACAGCTCAGAGCTGGGTGTCTTCAACGAGTGTGAATGCTCACAGCAGGCTTGCACTACAGAACTGCTGTGAGCCGCAGCCATTTCCCCTGTGTGCTTCAGCACTATCAGAGCGGTTTCCTTTCTAAAAGAGCTACACGGTTTGATCCTGCGTCTTTTTCAAGATATCATTCAAACCGTGTGTTTCTGGATGCAAGCGATATTTGTCCCCAGTTGATGGTCATGATCGCTGTCTCACGTGTTTGGGCGTTTGGCACGCTGAGGCAGCATTTGTGGATGACTCATGTTCCCACTGCGGGAATATGACCATTGCGGTGCTTAGGTCAAGGCTCAATTACCTCAAACGGGGTCCCTTCGCTTATCCCCTGGTTAGTGGTCCTCCTGCCCAGCAGAGGGCTCCTACTTCGGTTGATAGCCTTGGTGGTGACCTGAGGATAACAGTGAGGGCTTCCCCGATGAGTCAGCCTCCTTTGGCCCCTCAATCCTCCGTTGGAGTTTCCAAAAGAGTTTACCGGTCCTTCCCATGGTGGGCCAGCTGTTTCTTTTGGGGCTCCGGCTGAGGTCTTATGTCGATTGCTGCATTAGAGGGTGAGCTAATGTCCTCTGGAGATGAGGATTCGGCTACGTTGCCCCCTTCAGGTGTGGTAGCATTGCCCGAGTGTGATCCAGAGCTCACGTCTATGCTGTCCCGGGCTGCCGCAAGTGTCAGGCTCGAGTGGAACCCTCCACCGTGTCCAAAAACTTTGCGATTGGATGATTGGTTTCTTGGGGCGGCCCGTGCTGGTTCTCAGTGCCCCGCCCTTCCCTTTCTTCCCGGAAGTGCATCAGGAGATTACCAAATCATGGACAGCACCATATAGTGCTCGAAGCCAGTCTGTTGACTCCTCCGTCCTCACTACCCACGATGGCGGTGCGGCTAAGGATTATGTGGAAACACTTATCCAAAGCGACTAATATTGCATTTAAGGTACTGTGACGAGCGTCCTCAGAGGAAGGGGGATGTGACGAGCGTCCTCAGAGGAGTCAGCAACGTTTGGACACCCACTTTCACACGGATTGAACACCATAGAGCACTTGGAGCACCAGCCATCACACACCGGCTCACCTACTTTCATCACCTTTCATTTTGTGCACTGTAAATAAAATCCACCCTCCAGGGCCTTTTTCACTAAGCCTGCCTTGTCGAGTGATTCCTCACCCCGTGACAGTACACATTTAACATTTTGTCAGTTCTTGCTTTCCCTGGGAATCGAACCCATGACCTTGGCATTGCTAGCGCCATGCTCTACTGTTTGAGCTACAGGAAATAAGTGGTTGTTTGCCTAATAAAGCCTAATAAAGCAAAATAAATGGATGCTCCTGCAGGTCTACCAGGCCAAAGCGCTCAAGGAACTGCACAAAGGTAGTTCCGACCCAGGGGTTATGCAACTGCATACGGCCTCGCTCTCCGGGCGATGAAAGTCACTGCATGCTCCCTGGGTCAGGTGATTTCCACGTTAGTGGTCCAGGAACGCCACATGTGGCTAAACCTGGCAGACATGCGTGAGCCCGACAAGGTTCAGTTCCTCAACGCCCTTGTCTGTCAGGCTGGCCTCTTCAGTGACGCCATCGAGAACTTCTCCCAGCAGTTCTCGGGTGGCCCAGAAGCAGCCGCAGGCGATCAAAAACATCCTCCCCCGATGACCAGCTGCTGCCTCCATCCAGTCATCGGCCGCAGTGCCTCCGCCTGCTCGTCACAGAGGGCTGGCCGTAAGAGGGGCGTCCAACCCGTCCAGGCCCCCGCAAAGTCTGCTAGCAAGTTCAAGGGCAAGCGGGTCTGAAACGGGCAGCCCAGGGAAGAGAGGCTTTATTTTGTTTTATTTCTGTTCTGCCACTGGCACCCCGGAGTCCAGTACCCACATTTTCAATAAAAGAGCAGTTTCCTCCCTCCCTGGGCCACAAGAGAGCGAAGTTGGCAGTGCGTGACGCTTCAATGCCTTGCCACTCCCTTCCTCCTCTCCCTTCGCCAGTGGGCAGCAGTATGAGAAGCCCGAGGATGCCACCAGGGCTTCTCACCCACACTCTGCCCCACCCTGGAACCAGGTAAGTGTTGCACAGCACACTCAGACCACACTCTGGGCCACCTCCGGGCCTCCCAAGTCACGATCGAGCTAGATTCTTTAGCATACGTTTAGAGCCGGTATCTTCCTGTGTACTCGCCCCCAGTAGCCAGTAGCACGAAGGGCCCATTCTAGTGTTGGCTTGCAATGCCATACCCACCTGCTGGGTTGGGTACGTGCGTTATTGACTCCAGTAATGTTCCCCAGAAATGGCTAACCCTGTTGAATTCCTCCGTCACCCTCGGCAGTCAGATGTTGAGACCTGTGGGCTGGGTATTCATATGTAGCGGTCTCCATGGCGACCCCATATGTGTATTCTTCCATGGTACGGCTACCTTACTCAGCTTTCCCTTGACAGAGCCTGCTCTGTTGTCTCTGGTGGTGTTTTCTTTCCACCCTAGAACTAGGCTGGAACCACCCCAGAGACTGCCGCACTCCTTCTCCCGAGATGGGGACACTTTCCCAGCGTTATCCAATAGTCACACTGAGTGGGTCTTGCAGAACAGCAGTGAGTGACCTTCTCTGCTTAGAGCCCTGACTTCCGCTCCAACAGAAGGGGCGGTCCAGGGAGCGCAAGTAGAGCGCTGGAAGGGCCAGCGTCTGTGGCGTGTTGGTAGATCCCCAATTCGTCAGTCAGTTCCGACGTACGTCTGAAAGGGAACGTCCCGGTTACATATGTAACCCTCGTTCCCTGAAGGAGGGAACAGAGACCTACGTCCCGTCACCACAGGTGCTGTACCTGTACCACAGAGTCACTAGTTCGGCTCCTCAGTGGAAAAGCAAAGATGCTGTGCTTCCACTTACTTATTTATACCCGCGCTGTGGGAGGAACGTGGAATGCATGAACCGCATGCCAATGTTCATTGGCTCGTTTAGTTACACTCAAAGTAGATTGGTCTCTGAAAGCGGTCCCCAATTCATCGGTCAGTTTCGTCGTATGTCTCCATTCCCTCCTTCAGGGACCGAGAGACGATGATTTGTTAAGACATGTCAGTCTTGACTCATCGTTGAAGTGACTTACAGATAGGGGACGTCTCGTTTACTATTGTAACCTCTGTTCCCTATTTGAGGGAACAAGACGACATGTCCCTCCTTCCACAGCTCTGAGCTGCTTGCTGAAATGACCGGGATACTATCTCGGCTCCTCAGCATAAACCTGAATGAGTGGAGCACACCAGTCTCCTTTTATACCCATATGCATGGGGGAGTGGCTGGCATGTAAATTCCACATGGTCATTCTCATTGGTCTTTTCTAAAGAGAATCAGAGGTATTTTGGGCTCCCAAGTGTGACCGCTAGTGTCAGTCTCATTCCCTCCATTTGGGAACAGAGGTTACAATAGTAACCAAGACACTTTCTATTTCTTAATTTCTTTATTTTAAAAGGGACAATGCAAAATAATTAACATGAGCACTTAAGTCCATCATGTAAATGTGCCAGATTTAGCCATACATGCTAATTTCCATCTGTTTTTATATCCCTCTAATGGTAAAGATGAATTTTCAGCAGTTTTCAGTGTCACATGATCTTTCAGAAATTCTCATTGTAATATTCTGATGGATTCACATTTTTTAATTTATTGTCTTTTTTGCTTTGTTTTTCAGGGTTTAATGAAAAAATTTATTCGCTGCTCAACAAGAGTGACTGTTGGAACAATTAAGAAGTTTTTAAGTCTGAAGTTAAAGCTTCCCAGTTCTTATGAGGTAACATTTGGATATCTTTAGTCTATGTAGTTGACCATTTTCCAATAAAAATATGGAATGATTTGTTGAAAAATGGCATATTGCCTTTGCATTTTGTTTAAGTCTCACATGTATATGAATATATTATGCATTGTGCAGGAACATTTATGCAAAGCTTATAGTGCTTATAGTGTGATAAACTTTTAGCAGTACATGGTAATTAAACATGAATTTGGCATTGCTAGTAGGGGTGTAACGGTACACAAAACCGACAGTTCAGTACGTACCTCGGTTTTGAGGTCACGGTTCGGTACGGATTCGGTACAGCAGTTTAAAAAAATTGCTTTTTATTAATTTTTGTATTAAACCGTGGTTTACTGAAAATATTGTGTCTGACCTTAAATTAATTCAATTATAACTAAAAGTTTATTAAAGGGGCTATATGCGTTTTTCTGAAATTTAAACTCGCGACTGACACCTGTGGCCAAAAAACAGAACTGATCTTCATTTCTGCTCGCTCTCGCAGCGCGCGCTCGTACGTGTACACTTCACAAGTCAGCTGCTGCAAGGAGGTCAACATTATGTTTACAGAGGTAAGAACAGTCAAATACATATGTTTGAGATAAGTGTTCTCTTATCAAAACGTCAAACGTGTAGCTGACAAACTACACAAAAAATTAATACATTAAATAAATAAATAAACCCATTTCGCCATTGGCATACACGCTGATGAAGGGCGCACAGACCGAAACTTTCGTAGAATATTAAAAACACAAATCTGAGCACTGTCCTTGACGACTGAGCACTGTCCTTGACCACTTATTATACACAAGTAGCTTACTATCACCAAGTATGAAAGACACATATACATAATACTATTTAGCAATATTTATTGACTACATGTCTTATGTGAAATAAAATGCATCACACTTTACATCTTCATTTACCTCTTATTTTTTGTTAAGATATAGAAACAACAAACAATATAATGTAGCTTTACATGGCTATATAATAAATAATCCATCAGTTTTATATAGCGCTTTTCTAGACACCCAAAAAGACTTTACATTACTGATGCAATATTCATATTTATTTTTGTTTATATATATATATATATATATATATATATATATATATATATATATATATATATATATATATATATATATGCATGCGAAGTCAAATGCGAAGCCGATGTTCACTCTAGTCCTTGCAATGCGCCGGTCTCTCTCAATCTTCGACCTTTTTTGGCCACTTGTCAGGGGTTTAACTTTTTTAGTCTTCTGTGGAGTTACTGTTGGTGTCCGAGTTGTCCTGGGTCTCTTCTGTGTATTCGTTAAATCCATTGCACTGCTTGCGAGTGTAGGCTACTCGCTGACTAGCGGTGGTGGCAGGCAGAGTGATCTGAAACGTTTAACATGAACGCGCTTGACGTCACATCCGCAGACAGCGCGGGAAAAGACGACCCGTCAGAAAATATGAAAAATAGGATACAGGCTTATAGGTGCACCCACTGTGAGCGGACAAGGTGTCAGTATGCTCATCAGGAGATGTTTGAGTCATAAATGGTAAAATAAAAAGGCTATAGTTACGTTTATTTTGGGGAAAAAGTTGCATATAGCCCCTTTAAGGATAATGCTGTAAAATATATAGGGAGCCCTTACTTGCACATTATGAGGCCATTTTGTATCATCGTGGGGAAGCGTTGTTGTGGTATAGTTATTAGGCTGGAGTGTTGTTGCCGCAATGCCGACGAAACGCTGTTATTTTCATCCGGATTGCAGGTCCACTTTGTTCAGCCTACCTAGGGACGGGGGTGCGTTGCAGTGCGTTTAACATACATGTTATATGCATGTGTGTATGAGACAGAGGGGAACACGGTCGTATTTGCAGCAGATATATGCTGCCCATCATAAATCAAAGCACGAGACAGACAGGGGTCGGAGGAGAAGACAGAAAAATGTGACATAATGGACAATATTCGTCTGTATTTGCAATACACGAGCCGCGGTTCAGCTGCGCGAGACAGGCGGGCACGTGCGGCTCCCGTTGCACATTTCACGGAGGAAAGCTTCCACAATCTTTGCGAGTTCAATGAAGGATTTGCACAACGGCTTGTCCTTAAAAACAGGAACTGTTTATGGGCCACAACGTCGATGTGTTTTCCTGTAATAGTTCGTTTTTTTTTTATTGTACGTTGTAGCAAGGAAGTACACAGATGACAACGCTGTTTGGCTCTGCAAACCAGTTTGTTAAATGCTCATTCATACTTAACGTTATACGACAAACACCTAACGTTACAAACTCTTTTTTAAATCTCAACAGCGAACTTGGCATTAGTGTAAATTATTCTTTGATTAGAGCTTTTATGTATTGTTTATCTACAGGCATGCTAAACATGGTTCTGTGTTTGATTTGGCTACTAGTAAAGCCAATGTTTAGTGTTCATTTTCGGTTAATAGTTCTTGCGACAGATATTTGGCTATAATCGTTCTAAAAATACAATAGTAACAGTGCCATTTTGTAGCAATCACTATAGATCTGAAGTCTTTACTTTTGAGGACTGAACAGGTTCTGCTCGATCATCTTCACTAAAATTGTCTGGTTCTGATTCGGCTCAAATTGGTATGGTTTTATACAGTAGACACCATTGTTTCTAATACTACCCAAAGCACAGTCTACCGGTAAAGTTAAGGGGCGTGACGTTTCCGACAAACGTGCACTAGGCAGTTAGCGAATCACAACACACTGGGCCAGCTAACCAATCTGAGCCCATTGCATATTTTTGAGGGACTGGCTTCATACAACCTGGAAACCATCAGACCGTTTTTACAAGGTGGGACAGAGCAGTGTAGAATAAAGGTAAAATATATGAAAAATAATGCAATTTTTTAAAAACGAAGCTACAGTGCACCCCACAAACACAATCAAGCCTTCGAAAGAATGTGTTTTACCACCCCTTTAAGTATAATATATATATACTGTACATATGATACGTTTCGGTAAGTTTTAATGTATCCTCAACATACCTTAAGATATTAATTCATGTTTATTCTTCTGGAAGAGATGATCATGTTCACTCGTGCACGTGCGCCGTGGCCGGAATTGACGCGCCTTTACAGTGATCAGTCGTCACATTAAAGAGCGTCAAAGCGGCATTTATCGTTGGAATTTCGTGATGAAATGGACTGAATACTTAATATGTTAATTGTGTATTAATAGGGAACTAGGATTGAAGTGTGTTCCGCACTTAAGACAAGCCAACTGAGTTTATTTAACAAGAGTGCATGGCACAAACAATACCGGACAAGGAAAGAAAGGAAATAAGGTATTTAAATAGACATGGTGATGAACTAAATACAGACAGGTATGCTCGTTAATGAATGTCCAACTAATGATTGGTGAGAAACTAGAACAAAGGAAACAGGTAACTGAAGAGAAACAAACTAAAAATCCATGAAAGTGAAACTAAACAGAACATAACTATGACAGATGAACACCACAAATTAAATATTCTTATATTTTTGTCTGGGACTCAAGCGTGTTTCTTTTACTTCGTTGCATGCATTTCACCACTTACCATATTCCTGCTGTTTATGTTTTGTTTGTTTGATCCTTGCTTTGATGTTTTGTACTACCGTACAATTAAACAGATCTGATAATCGATAACTGTTTCTGCAGCTAGATGTTCTATGCAATGGTGAGATCATGGGTAAAGACCACACCATGGAATTCATCTACATGACCCGCTGGAGGCTTCGGGGAGAAAATGTAAGCCATGAGCATTCCAGTATTTCCTCCTTTCCTCTCATGTGTGAAATCTAAATCCTCTCATCTTTTCCACTTGGATGAGCAGTGCGGCAGACCCTATTACTTAAAGCAGCTTCATAGCAAGTTGTGTGGCCTTTCTCTTCTTGGTATTTACAATGTAAAGTAAAGAAACTAAGACAGTCATAAAACTTTAAGGTTTGTTCCAAAACACCCCCTCCTCAACTGAGCAGGTGCTTCATTAATCTAGCATTATGATTGTAACTTTTACACAAGGCTGCCATTTATTAGGTCCAGAGTGTAATGAATCGCTGTAGAGGTGAAGGGGGTTACAGATGCCCCACTTGAAGGGTCCTCACTGTTCTCATTCCCAAGCATCTCCTCTTGCAGCTCGTCCGGGGTCTTTATGTGGTAATGGCACTTCTTAATGAGGGTCCCTGTTTGGTCTGTTGATATGTGTACGACTTTCCATCTGTGTGGTACAGCCATCCACATCCACAGTTCAGTAATTTACGGGAGTGACAACTGCATTCTACAACCAAATTAACTTCCGAACAGAACCAAACTGAACAACTAGTTTTTAATAACTTTTTTATTGTGGATTGGCGATGTGTCTCTCTTTTGTATGCATAAGAATACCACAGGGATAAAGGTATGAGCCTTGAATTTCATGCTGCAAAATGCTATAAAAAACAGCAAGAAAATCACCATGAAATCAAAATTGACCACTTATTTTTTTAATGGAATAGGTCAATATTTATTATAAATTATTTATCTATCCATATCATTATTGTTTTTAATCCACGTGCCCTCATAATCTTTAATCAAAATAACTTCTCCTTCCTTTTGCAGCAACATCTCTGATGTGTTTTTGTCGACAACCTGTCACTCACATGAGATTGCAGCAATAGCAATGAAAACGATCCAATCCAATTACAGTTGGACAAAATCAAGTCCCACCCTATATTTTTTCTTTTGACTTGGATATACAGTTTGACTTGGATATACAGTATATCACAATAGGGAAGAAAAGACTATTGCAACATCTGTTTCATGCCGACTTTAATAACTCTATGCTATGCAAAGCAGCCTTCCAAGCATGAAAAAACACGATGCCTCTGTTGACAGTGGTTTAGTTAATTTCAGTACATTCTTTAGACCAGGGGTGTCTAACCCTGCTCCTGGAGAGCTACCGTCCTGCAGATTTCAGTTCCAACCCTCCTCCAACACACCTGTCTGTAATTATCTAGCACCCTGAACACCATGATTCAGGTGTGTTTGATTTAGGTTGGAGCTAAAATCTGCAGAGAGGTAGCTCTCCAGGACCAGGGTTGGAAACCCCTGCTTTAGACTAATCTTTGGATTGTTGTCATACCTGAAACTGCAAGCACTCTCCAAAGCCACTCCCCCTCCAAAAGACATGAACACAGATTTTACAAAGCATAAAGAGACGAGAGACGGCGTTAAATTAACTAATGTCTCAAAGCACATAACATTACAATAATAATGAACGTAAACAACTTACTTGAGTGCTTACTTGTACCACCTGACTGCTACAGATTAATTTTGCCGTTGATAGTGTTGACATAAAAACGCATAAATCCGAGTCTGAGGATGTGAACAGCTCCGGGTAGAACGTCACGGGTTGTCATGTTCTAATGTTATAGCTGGTAGATTTAGTTAATGGCTAACAACTTTTCTGATATTTCTGGAAAACACTATAGGGAAAATGAATGGTAAAAATGTATATTAAAGCTGCTGTCCGTAACTTTTTTTGTGTTCAAGATTTAAAAAAATTTATATAATGAGAATTTACAACATTAACATTTTCCAAACCATGTTTTTGTCTTACCCTGAATCATTATTGTACACTTATAATAAGTGTTTATATTAGGACTATTTCAAGCCAGACTGGTAGGAACCACTGCGGAGGAGCACAGTCCCTCCGTGACTCACCATAGACATAAACAGAGAGAAGTAGCTCCGGCTGCAATGTTCTTCAGCAAGAGGCATGCAGTTCTGTTTATTAAATGCTAG
This sequence comes from Romanogobio albipinnatus, assembly GCA_023566225.1. NCBI lineage: Eukaryota > Metazoa > Chordata > Actinopteri > Cypriniformes > Gobionidae > Romanogobio > Romanogobio albipinnatus. Next base: position 27,659,299 of record CM042257.1, read on the forward strand.
AACGCAAAAAGTTACGGACTGCAGCTTTAAAAAAACCTAATAGACCTAAATATAGAGAAAAGCGCAATAAAAAGGCAAAATCTGAAAATACAAACCATGTCATGTAAATGTAAAGCTTGCATATGGTAATTTAAGGAAACTGTCAAGTTTACACTCATCTACAACATGTCTCTTTCTCCAGGTATACCCAATGGTACTTGAATATCGACCACGAATTGACTTTGGCTAGGTTGAAAAACCCTGCACTAATTTCATCCTATGAACAGACAGCGAATTGAATGGACATGTCAAGTTCTGAAGATGTGCTCTACCCGTCTCTTCTGTTTAGTTTCATTCGTTTTCTTTTGTGAAAAGATTGTCACTTAAAACATTGTGATTTATATATCTAACTATGTTGTGGTTTATTTACCAAAGTGACACAAAAGTCATATTTAAAGGCCTTCAATTGCATATGATGGTAGCTCCCTTTGAAAATGTCACATGATATAAAAATCTCAAGTATATGCGGCAGTGCCTTTTCCATTATATCATCTTATGAAAAGCTTCTAACAGACATTGGGCCCTATCTTGCACCCAGCGCAATTGACTTTGTACACCGACGCATGTGTCATTCCTATTTTGCACCCGCGCAAAGCGCGCTTTTCCCTCCACAGAAGCACGTCGCTAAACTAGTGAATGAACTTGCGCTCCCTGGGCGGTTCAGCGCAAAAAAGGAGGCGTGTTCCAGCGCAAACAATCCCTGGTGCTATTTTGCTGTTCCATTAAACAATTGCGCCACTGACCAGAAAAAACCTAGTCTAAAGTCAGTGGCGCGTTGCTCATTATGCTATTTTAAGGGCGCATGCTTGACCATAATGTATAGCGTGCACAACACGCATACACTTTGCTCATGTAATCTACACAGATGCAACAGTTATTTTTGCAAATCATAAATTGTTACACTAAAAAAATATTAACACATGAGATGACGGAAATCATTGTGGTGTGCCACGAAGATGTGAAAAAATAGGCATAAATCTAGCTTACAAATTATTCAGGCTAATTATTTATTTAACCGACGCTATTTTGGGTGGGTTTCTCCCATCCCCATACAACACAACTTCTCTGTCTTTCACTGCTCTTACAAGAACATCAGTCTCCTCCGCTGTGAACCGCTCCTGGCGTGCGCCTGGTAAATACGCCATAATAATAGCAATCCATAATGGAACTTGCGCACCTGCTTTTAAAGGGAATGTTGGATGACGCTCTGATTGGTTTATTCACGTTACGCCCAAACCACACCTATGAATAATGAAGCTACTTCAGACCAACCCATTTTAGATTTGCGCCGGGCGCAAGAGCCATTTATCCCGCCGGGAAAATAGCAACAGCGCCGAGACCCGCCCACAAAGTTACTTGCGATTTGTGCTTTGACACTTGCGTTTCAGATCGTTAAAATAGGGCCCATTGAGTTTATAAAGAGGTGTTTTTACAGGTTTGTTTCCTTTTGTGTTTCATGGACAAAACAAGCCCTAGAAGGTTTTGAAAAACATGAGGATGAGTGACAGAATGTGAACAGTGACAGTTTTTTCTTTTGAGGGTTTCGGTGACCTGCATATGTGCCTAATATATCTCACCTAAAGGATTATTAGGAACACCTGTTCAATTTCTCATTAATGCAATTATCTAATCAACCAATCACATGGCAGTTGCTTCAATGCATTTAGGGGTGTGGTCCTGGTCAAGACAATCTCCTGAACTCCAAACTGAATATCAGAATGGGAAAGAAAGGTGATTTAAGCAATTTAGAGCGTGGCATGGTTGTTGGTGCCAGACGGGCCGGTCTGAGTATTTCATAATCTGCTCAGTTACTGGGATTTTCACGCACAACCATTTCTAGGGTTTACAAAGAATGGTGTGAAAAGGGAAAAACATCCAGTATGCGGCAGTCCTGTGGGCGAAAATGCCTTGTTGATGCTAGAGGTCAGAGGAGAATGGGCCGACTGATTCAAGCTGATAGAAGAGCACTTTGACTGAAATAACCACTCGTTACAACTGAGGTATGCAGCAAAGCATTTGTGAAGCCACAGCATGCACAACCTTGAGGCGGATGGGCTACAGCAGCAGAAGACCCCACCGGGTACCACTCATCTCCACTACAAATAGGAAAAAGAGGCTACAATTTGCACAAGCTCACCAAAATTGGACAGTTGAAGACTGGAAAAATGTTGCCTGGTCTGATGAGTCTCGATTTCTGTTGAGACATTCAGATGGTAGAGTCAGAATTTGGTCGTAAACAGAATGAGAACATGGGTCCATCATGCCTTGTTACCACTGTGCAAGGCTGGTGGTGGTGGTGTAATGGTGTGGGGGATGTTTTCTTGGCACACTTTAGGCCCCTTAGTGTAAATTGGGCATCGTTTAAATGCCACGGCCTACCTGAGCATTGTTTCTGACCATGTCCATCCCTTTATGACCACCATGTACCCATCCTCTGATGGCTACTTCCAGCAGGATAATGCACCATGTCACAAAGCTTGAATCATTTCAAATTAGTTTCTTGAACATGACAATGAGTTCACTGTACTAAAATGGCCCCACAGTCACCAGATCTCAACCCAATAGAACAGGGGTCTCAAACTCACGGCCCGCGGGCCACTTGCGGCCCGCAGGATGATATTTTGTGGCCCCCTTCTTGACATCAAAGTTTAGTGTTAGTGCGGCCCGCACGTTGCTCTGAAAAGCACCTTGTTGCTGAATCGTTGCGTGAGCCGCGCTTGCTGCCTCCTTTGTGTGTGTGTGTGTGTGTGTGTGTGTGTGTGTGTGTGTGTGCTGTGTGTGTGTGCGAGAGAGAGAGAGAGAGTAGGCTCGCCCCTCCCTCGTGCAGTATATTTGGTTGACACCGCATGATTGACAGGAACAGACGAACGAAGCTGATCAGACAGTTGAAACGAATGTGGTCTAACAGCGCTCGTCAATGTCAAAATGATTGAGATGGCCAATCAAATCAAAGTAGGCGGGGTTTAGGTTCTCTTTTGGCTCGTGCACATTGCACAGTCTTCAGAGCAATCTATCGCTTAATGCCGTTGCTGAGAGAGACTCTATTATTTCCGGTGAAATCACAAAACAAAATGCAAACGTGTCCATGGTCTTATTATATAATCATTGATAGACATCTTTGATTTTAATGACGAAAAACTACATGAGGGCGGATTAGAACCCGGAAACTTTGACACTGTTGACAAAAATTCTACCACCAGACCACAGGAGAATTCCAAAGTTTTTTTCTGATCTATGTATTTATTCACTCACTCATGCGAAGAATATCGGGACTAATAATATATTTGATGCAAATTAATGCAAATATTGTTTACAAATAGTCCTAGAATTAGACCTAGAATTTCGTTCACTGTTCTGTTTGACCTGATTACGGCCTTGCTGTGAATTAGTCTATTATTTAAAATAAAATTAAAATCAATCATTATTTCATATTACATTTAATTTCTATAGGCTATATAATTTAATTCAAATTCAGAGGAACAGTTCATGTTCAGAAGAAACATTCATGTTGAAGAACTGTTAATAATAAAGATTGAGAAGATTGGATCAGTTGTGCTACTTTTTTTTTGAATACTTGAAACACTTTTTATGTGTAATACTTGATGCGGCCCAGCCTAACCCAGAGTCTACCTCCAGCGGCCCCCAGGTAAAATGAGTTTGAGACCCCTGCAATAGAGCATCTTTGGGATGTGGTGGAACAGGAGCTTCGTGTCCTGGATGTGCATCCCACAAATCTCCATCAACTGCAAGATGCTATCCTATCAATATGGGCCAACATTTCTAAAGAATGCTTTCAGCACCTTGTTGAATCAGTTCTGAAGGCGAAAGGGGGTCAAACACAGTATTAGTATGGTGTTCCTAATAATCCTGTGTGTGTGTGTGTGTGTGTGTGTGTGTGTAACAAGTTGAATTTAACTTGGCTAAACATATTGAATAGAGGTTTTACAATGTCATACTTCTCTGGCATCCTAATAGAGAAAGCTCAATTCTTTATCATTGTATCATTACTGTGGTTTATGGCTGACAGGCAATGAGTTAAAAACTTCCTCACAATTTGTAATACTCTGGCTTGGTTTTTCAGATTTATAGAAACATGGGTATAATGTTCATAATTGTTGTCTTAAATCAAAGCTTTTGAGTCATGCTTGCCTGTTTTATGTCAGAATAAATCCTGAATCAAGTAGTCCAAAGAAAAATGTCAAAGCAAAGGAAGAAACTAGTTTATTCTTGCAAAATAGAATTAAGGGATTTACTGGGCCACAATACAGTATATTAGTCTGATCATATTACACCAAAGACACTCGACAGCATCTGACCACATGGCATACAGGCTAAAACTGTTTTCCTTGCCTTACAACTATACTCACAGAGGCCATGTGGCAAAGATAAAGCTTGAATTTCTGAGCATGAAACTACCTAATTTCTCAGAATTCAAAAACATATATTTGTGATTTTTTTTCATGTTTTAATAAATCTCCCTGAAAAACCACATATATTTTATCTTGATCAACAAAATTTCACAAACAAAATTTCACTTGACAAACAACTTTTATTTTGCAATTCTTTTCACATTTAAAAGGTGACTGAAATATAAAATAATGTTTAAGTTGAAGCTGAATAATATTTGTTTATAATAGACCTTTGAATGTCCTTGTACTGCAACGATCAACATGTATTTTTGTAAGAAGCCCTTGTAGATATTTTATTTTGGAAATGTATTTGGAAATGGAAATGTATGTTGTATGTAACAAACATCAAATGCTGCTTAGAATATTCTATTTTTCAATGTAAAGTCCCTGAGGTGATTTCTATAGAGATTAGAAATGTATATAATGAGAGTTATTGTATTTGTGTGTCTTTGTTCAGAAGAAAAATACACTCATGAACATTGATGATATTGGTCTCCATGTACTATTTTTGATTTTATACTTATGTCATGGTATTTAAAATTGATAAAGAGACAATACACTACAGTGTTTATTATATTGAATGTGTTACAGATTGTTCAATTCTCCCTCCTGAATGGTCTCATTGGACAGCGGTATGTGTGGAGCTCTGGGTGCGGCAGCACTGCCTCATATTTTCTCTGTGATTTCATCTAAAGATCATCTGCCAAGGATAGAGTTTCTCCATGGCCAAAATCCATTGACTTTTCAAGTGTTTCGGCTTTCACTGCTGTGGAGAAAATGCTGCCAAAAGATCATAAAAAAGACAGATATCTAATTTCCTTAGAAGGCTGATGAGGGAGTGTGTGCGTGCGTGCGTGCATGTGCGTGTGTGTGTCCATCATTCCTCAGTCTCCAAAGTGTGAAGGTCATATAGCATCATGTTCATAAAGGCCCAGCAGACTGCAGCTCACACTGGTTTGCTTTCTGGGAGTTGATGTTCTGAAAGATGCACCACTCTGCAGAGAGACACTGCCTGGGCTCTGGGCTCATGAAAGTGGATTTCTCCACTTTCTACAGGTCAGTCACAACACTTCTGGATTTCCACTTTATGTCACAGCCAGCCAGTCAGTTTTTCCAAGAGCACTCTCTTCTGTCTAGTAAAGTGTATGTCTCTCCTATACCTGTGCCAAATGCATTTTCCTTCTGCACAATAGAGCATTTTTGGAACCTTTGTGTCTTTATACTGCCTTTTTCCATGAAAGTTAACAAGAGATAATTTGGAGGAGGTAAAACACTAAAATTTGGTGGTGGTAGGCTTACTGCCTGGTGCCCTTGACAAGATGTCAATTTGACAAGACAGCCACCCCAAAAAAACATAACAGTTTGTTAAAACTGTTCCCTTACAGTCGGTCACGTTCAACGTACGCCGGACGTCACGACAAATTGGGATCACTTCTGGGAACCCCTATCAGCTTCAAGATACAGAGAATGGGCCAATGGCCATTGGCGTGCGAGATTTGCATCTAGAAAAAGAGAGAGAACGAGAGAAGAGGCTTATTTTGAGTGCTGGGAGAGAAGGCACAATCAGTGGCGAGCTCACGAATACAGTGATAAACTACTGTTTTCACAGCACTGTTTGGTCTGTTGGTTTGGTAAGGGCGCTCTTCCCCGGAGGAGGGCCGGGTGGAAAACCATTGGTAATTCTGTTCTGCCAGTGGTATCCAAATTCTTAAGAGCAGTTCCAATACCTCTGGGTGTGACGCTACGAAGCCTCACCACTCTCATTCCCCTCTTCTCAGTGGTGAGAGGACGACACGCGATGCTATACCTCACCGCTCTTGTTCCCCGCTGAAGAAGGAGGTGAGGCAGGCCATGTGCGACGCCACAAAGCCTTGCCACGCTCAGCCCCTCCTTCACTCGGAGAGTGCGCTTGGCGGTGTACGACGCTTCCATGCCTTGTCACCCTCTGGTGCCTCTCCAAATCGCCAGCAGGGGGTGCCGGCTGTGGGGATACACACAAGCGGCATTCCCACACTCGCACACCTCCTCAGCGGAAGCAGGTAAGGGTTGCACAGCACACTCAGACCCCACTTCAGGCCACTACCATGCTGTCCGAGTCGGGTCCCTGCATGCTGCTACGCTGCCCTGCTGCGGGTATGTCTGTGGTGCAGAGATGGGGACTCGAGTTTGAGACTCGGACTCGAGTGCGACTTAAGTCGCACACACAGTGACTTCAGACTCGACTTGAGACTCGTCCTCAAAAGACTTCAGACTCGACTCGGACTCGAGCTGCGGGACTCGTGAACAATGTTTATTTTTAGGAAACTTCTGATGAGCTTGATGTTATTCCCCTCCCTCCGGTACCTATAACCTGCCACGTAACTAGTGACGTACTACGTATCTGCTGCGCACGGCCACACATGAGAGGACAACGAACAATCATGTCGACTGCACCTGCCGCTGCTGTGCCACTCATCATAAGTTTTTAAAAGTGTGTGTGTGTGTGTGTGTGTGTGTGTGTGTTGTATATGGTTCATGAGGACACAAATGTGTATAAAGAATAAAAGTATTCAGTTCATTTTATCACGAAATTCAAACGATAAATGCCGTTTTGACGCTCTAAAATGTGACGACTGATCACTGTATAGGCGCGTCAATTCAAGCAGCTGCGGCGCGCGCGCGAGTGAACGCAATCGATCATCTCTTCCAGAAGAATAAACATGAATTAATATCTTAAGGTATGTTGAGAATAACACTTACTGAAACGTATTATATGTCGTGTAATCGCTCAATCAGTGTTTCAATCGCGCAAAGACGTCAAACAGCTTCCACCCCCACGTCACGCCCATCATTTACCTCAGAGTCAGAAGTCATTCAGTGTCCATAGCTGTTATTCACTAGAGAAATCAACTCTTTCACTAAATATATATATAAATTCTACTTAACCTGTTAGTGATGTCTTGATTATTTAATGCTATGTTAGATAAATCTGTCATGAAAAGGACAGTCACTAAGATTATATTTCAACATGGGTATTCAAATAAAACCTAATCATGGTTGATAATCCAAACTGCTTTAAAAAAACCTACTAAATGGTGCTTTTTGAAATTCAAAAAAAGGCCAAAAGTTTTCTGTGATTGGTAGGTCTGGGGTAGGGTTAGTGTAGGTGGATAGATACCATTTGTACATTAGTAAAACCATTACACCTATGGAGAGTCCCCGTAAACCACGTGTGGGTAGTGTGTGCGCACTTGAGTACGTGTGTGTGACTGTGAGAGTGTTTCTGTGTGTTTGCTTGAGTGTGTGCTCTCTAAGTGGAAAAAAAGTGTTATTGCTTATAAATTTTGCAATGTTTTTGTGATACCCTGAGTAACAGAACTTTGTGGTTTCAGATGTGCTTTGTTGCACATAAAATTGTTAGCTATTAGATAAGCATCTTACTTGTTGTCTTTTCATATTCATTGATCGACATCTGCAGGTTTAATGAGCTGATATGGTATGTTAATAGAGAAAGGTGTCAAAATAACTTATTACATGCTTTGAATTCCTTATATATAGCTTTGCAGTGTTCTACACAGCCTGGATGGGTCGCCGTATGTGATGCAACACTTATTATAACCAGAGACTTATTATAATAAAGAGACTTGAGACTTGACTTGGACTCGAGCCCAGAGACTTGAGACTTGAGACTTGACTTGGACTCGAGCCCAGAGACTTGAGAATTGACTTGGACTCGAGCCCAGAGACTTGAGACTTGACTTGGACTCTAGCTCAGAGACTTGTGAGCATCTCTGCTGTGGTGCCATTGGTCCCGCTTGCACGGTCACTGGGAGTCTGGCTAGCGCTTCCCAGCGTGTCTCACTGGCTCATCCGTACCATCAGACTAGGCTTTGCGATTCAGTTCGCTCGGGTCCCCCCAAGGTCAGGGGCGTTCACTTTACCTCTGTGTCTAAGGAGGCCCTGTGCTCCAGGTACGGATGGCAGTCCTACTGGCGAAGGACGTGATAGAGCCAGTCCCTCTAGCCGATATGAAGTCCGGGTTCTACAGCCCATACTTCATTGTACCCAAGAAAGGCTGCGAGTTACGTCCGATCTTGGATCTGTGATTCCCTTCACAGGCTGCCGTTCAGAATGTTAACGCAGAAATGCATCTTCAGGTGCATCCGTCCCCAAGATTGGTTATCAGCGATCGACCTGAAGGACGTGTACTTTCATGTCTCGATTCTCCCTTGACACAGACCGTTCCTATGCGTTGCGTTCGAGGGACGGGCATATCAGTACAGAGTCAAACTCTGCCCCACCCAGAGGATCTCTTTTCTCGGTATGGAGCTGGATTTGGTCGGTCTGACAGCACGCCTCACAGAGGAGCGTGTCCAGTCAGTATTGAACTGCTTGAATTTGTTCAAACGCAGGACAGCGGCATCACTGAAACACTTTCAGAGACTCCTGGGGCATATGGCATCACTGAAACACTTTCAGAGGCTCCTGGGGCATATGGCATCACTGAAACACTTTTAGAGGCTCCTGGGGCATATGGCATTACTGAAACACTTTCAGAGGCTCCTGGGGCATATGGCATCCACAGCCACAGTGACGTCGCTCGGATTGCTTCATATGAAACCGCTTCAACACTGGCTACACGGCCGAGTCCCGAGATGGGTGTGGCAGTGCGGCTTGCTCCGTGTCTCAGTAACACAGAGGTGCCGCCAAACCTTCAGCCCATGGTCGGACCCTTCGTTTCTACGGGCAGGAGTTCCCCTAGAACAAGTGTTCAGGCATACTGTTGTCTCCACAGATGCCTCATCCACCGGCTGGGGGGCCACGTACAACGGGCTTGCAGTTTCGGGTCTGTGGACGGGGCCTCAACTGCAATGGCATATCAATTGCCTGGAGTTGTTAGCAGTTCATTTTGTGCTGGGCCGCTTCAAAACGCCGCTACTAAGCAAGTACGTTCTGGTCCGTACGGACAAAACTGCGGCCGTTGCGTATGTCAACAAACAGGATGGTCTTTGCTCCCGTCGCATGTCTCATCTAAGGTTGCTTCGTGCCATTCACATTCCGGGCCTGATCAATCGTGCAACCGACGAGCTCTCACAACAGCCAGTGCTCCCAGGAGAGTGGAGACTCCATCCCCAGGCGGTCCAGCTGATCTGGAGTCACTTTGGGACCACACAGGTAGACCTGTTTGCCGCCCCGAACACGACCCACTGCCAGGTGTTTTATTCCCTGACCGAGGGGACCCTCAGCTTGGATGCCCTGGCACACAGTTGGCCCCGGGGCCTATGCAAATATGCGTTTCCCTCAGTGAGCCTTCTCGCACAGACACTGTGCAAGGTCAGGGAGGACAAGGAGCAAGTCTGGTTGGTCGCTCCGTATTGGCCCAACCGGACTTGGTTCCCGGAACTAGTGCTCATGGCGCCAGCACCTCCTTGGCCCATTCTTCTGAGGAAGGACCTCCTGACTCAGAGACAGGGTACCCGCGTCCAGACCTCTGGAAGCTCCATGTCTGGTCCCTGGATGGCTGGCTGTGGTAGACAACATCACTTCCCCTCTACGAGGCGCCTCTATGCGTTGAAGTGGAACCTGTTCTTCGATTGGTGTTCTTCTCGCCGAGAAGACCCCCGAAGATGTTCGATCAGTTCTGTGCTTTCCTTCCTACAAGACAGGTTGGAGTAAAGGCTGTCTCCTTCCACCCTCAAAATTTATGTTGCCGCTATCGCCGCAAACCATGACATGGTAGATGGTAAGTCCTTGGGGAAGCTGATCTGATCATCACGTTCCTGAGGGGGGCGAGGAGACTAAATCCACCTCGCCCTCCCTCTATACCCTCTTGGGACGTAACTCTGGTGCTAACCGCACTACTGAGAGTGCCCTTTGAGCCTCTGCAGTCAGCGAAGTTAAAAATTCTGTCTCTAAAGACAGTACTCCTGACTGCACTGGCCTCTATCAAGAGGGTAGGGGACCTGCAGGCATTTTCGCCCGGATGTTTTGGGCCACTGGAGGCGACTCAGAGGAAACAGCGTTAGCTGGGACAGGCATCGGTGTTGCTTTGAGGAGAGAGAACGAAGATTTAGTTTGCAGAAGGGGGTTGGAAGAGAGAGGAACTGAGGCTGCGTCTGGAGCTTGGAAGGAAAAAATGTTAGGGGCATGAGAAAGAGAAGGATGCATCTGAGACGGATGCGCTTGTGCTGCTGGTAGAGGCGGCCCTGCGTTTGCTGGAGCTGCAGGCCTCTGAAAAGAATAAATGTTAGTAAATTGCTGGTAACTTGGAGCTTGGACCGCTAGCAAGCTTGCGCTAGCATAGAATGAGCTGAGAGGCTGAGGGGAGACCGGTGGGCTCAGCCCCAAACATCGCTGCAACATTATATATCATGGTGCGAGGTTGCTGTGGCGAATCGAGCCGGATCTTGTACGGAGAGGAGATGACGGTGCAAGCTGACGTAAAGACTGTAAGCTAAGAAACTGTCAACGACAGGAAGGTAAATCGGCTGTCTAAATACACCTCCTATCGTTGATTAACTGATTAGTTTGATGAGCTCCTCTTGTGTTCAATTAGGTTTAATTATCTGGGCCTGCTCCACTTGTGTTTAACAGTTTTAATTTCCTGAATGTGCTTCTCCCGAAATTTGTTTATAAAACTTCAATAAAGAGCTGTGCAGTGACTTGCTGGGCAAGTTTTGGGGCAGGCTCCAACAGTCTAGAATTAATAGGAATGGCTGACCGTGTCTGTCATGACAACAGGCGTTGCGCAGGGGAGCCCAAAGTTGGGTCTCTGGGAATGTTTCTCAGGTTCAGGAGATTAAGGAATACGTCCGTGCCATCTCTGTGAGATTTCTCCATCAGCTGTTTTGCACTGCGAACCGCTCTTTCTGCCAGGCCATTCGACTGTGGGAACTCTGGACTACTGGTGACATGGATGAAGTCCCACTGTTTGGTAAAGTCTCTGAATCGCTGACTTGTGTACTGTCTAACGTTATCATAAATGAGTGTGTGAGGTGTGCCATGCGCAGCAAAATGTCTCTTTAGTTTCGTGATTACAGCTGAGTGTTATGTCGCGGAGAAGGTCGATCTCATACCATCCCGAGTTTGAGTCCACAAGCACTAGATAATTTTGGCCACGCCACTCAAACATGTCTGTTGCCACAGTAGACCAAGGCAGGTCTGGAACTGGGTGTGGTTTTAGTGGTTCTTTCTGATGATGTGGCTTTGTGCTGTTGCAGACCGAGCATGAGAGGAGTTCCGCTGTAATATCAGCTGTCATCGTTGGCCAGAAGATGATACCTCTTGCTCTGTGCTTGGTAGCGTCCAGCCCAGGGTGGCCTCTGTGGACTATGCCGATATATTCTTTCTGCAATGAGCAAGGGATGACTGTTTTGTGGCCTTTCATCACTATTCCATTTTTCACAGCCAGCTCATCTCTGTAGGGAAAGTATGGACGTACAGTGGGCCACACACTATGTTCTTTAACTGGCCAACCTCGTTGAATTACTGCGCAAAGAGCCTGCAACACCTCATCCTCCGCCGTATGCTTTCTAAGTTCCTCAAGGCGAGCTGTGGAAATGTAATTGACGGACATGACCTCAAATGAGTCATTTTTAGTGTCTGGAGAGACTTCTGTGTTTGGAGCTCGAGATAGGGTGTCTGCAAGATACATGAGCTTACCCTTCTTGTACACCAGAGTGATGCCGTAGCACTGTAACCTGAGCATCATTCTCTGTAGTTGAGCAGGAGCTGTGTGGATTGGTTTCTTCAGAATGCTCACCAGGGGCTGGTGGTCCATCTCAATGAGTGTGGGTTTCCCGTACACATAGTCTCTGAACTTAGTACATGCAAATACAACTGCTAGCAGCTCCTTTTAAATATGAGCATACCGTGTCACTATGTCTGTGAGTGTGCGAGACGCATACGCAACTGGTTTGCCTTCCTGCATGCATGCAGCAACGAGCCCGAAGCATGAGGCATCGCAGGTAAGCGTAACTGGCTTCTTTACATCATAATATGATAAGACAGGTGGTGTGGACAAACACGACTTGAGGGTGTCAAATGCTTGTTGGTGCTGCTGGTACCAACACCATACTGTCTCTTTATGTGTCAGCTTTCTAGGGGCGCAGCAATGTTGCTGAAGTTTGGGATAAATTTCCCCAGATAATTTGCCATTCCCAGGAAACGCTGTAATTCAGGGACATCTCCGATGGGGGCTGGCATCTCCGAAATTGCTTTTGTTTTGGAAGGATCTGCTTTTAGGCCTTTGCTTGTAACGATATGGCCCACATAGCTGACTTGGTCCAGGCGAAATTTGCATTTAACAGGGTTTAGCTTGAGCTTGATCTCGCATGCTCTGTTCAACACCCTTTTCAGATTAATATCATGTTCAGCAGCATTACGACCTCCGATGATGATGTCGTCGACAATAATTGCACAGGGGTACCCTGAAAACAACTGCTCCATTGAGTGCTGGAAAACTTCGCTTGCAGAGTTTATGCCGAAGGGCATACGAAGAAATCTATAGCGCCCAAATGGAGTGCTGAATGTCGTCATCATGGAGGACTTGTGGTCGAGACGAATCTGCCAGAAAGAGTTCTTTGTGTCCAGCACCGAAAATACAGTTGCTCCTGACATCTGAGATGCTACTTCCTCTACGCTGCGCATAGGGTGATGGGGTCTTTTTAAGGCAGAGTTAAGATCTTTTGGATTGATACACAGTCTGATTTCTTGTCTGTCCTTTTTGTGTGTTACCACCATGGACGAGACCCAATCCGTTGGCTCTGAGACTGTCATTATGACTCCAAGGCTTTGCATGCGGTCCAGTTCTGCTTTGACACGGTTTTGCATTGCCAGAGGAATGCGGTGAGCAGGGCGAACTACTTGCTGTACACTGGGGTCTACTGTCATGGAGTATGTGATTGGAAGTTCTCCGAGTTCGTCTGTAAACAAGTCTTTGTACTCGTTAAGAACGTCTTCAGTGCTGCCCTCCATACTGACATAATGCACGTCCGGGCTGATTGTGACAATTCCCATGTCGAGGCATGCACGAAATCCTAACAACGTTTGGACATCTTGATCCACCAAGAAGAATGAAAGTGAATGATTTTGCCCATTTAGGCCACACTGCAATGAGACCAGGCCTTTCGTTTCGATTTTACTTCCACCATAGGCTACAAGGTTGGGTGTCTTTGATTGCTTCACTGGCCATTCATTGCAAGTAATTTGTCCGAAAGTCTTTTGTGACATTACGTTGCATTTTGCTCCAGTGTCAACTTTCACCTCAATTGGAGCTTTGCTTATGTGTAAATCCCAAATCCCTATTCTAATTCTGGCATGTGTGGGTTAACAGCATTAACGCACTTGTCAAATTCAATGCCATCGACATAAAATGTGTCATCATGGTCAGGGGGTTTGTCTACTTCGAGTTCATGTACTGCTTTCCTGTAGTTAAATTTCTTCTGATTGAATTGACTACGCGCTTTGCAACATTTCTTGTAATGATTCATTTTCTTGCAGTTATGACACTGTTGTCCGAAAGCTGGGCATTTCTCTTTCTTTGCTGCATGATTATTTCCACAATTTCTACAATTGGTTATGGTTGGTGAATAATTTTGTTCTGTTCTTTGATTATGTCTAGTGTGTTGGCGCCTCCTACTGGAAAATGGCTGTATTGCATCCACATTAGTTGCAGTCTGTGGCATAGCCAACGTTTTGTTATTCTCCTCTGTCATTTCATGTATGCAACAAATTGAGATGGCTTTGGTTAGAGTTAAATCACCTTCTCTTAACAGTGCTTTCCTTAGGCCATCATTGTTGATGCAACATACTATCCTATCACAGATCAGCTCGTCTGTCAGTTCTCCAAAATGACAACTTTTAGCTTTAATCCTGAGATCACTGATGAATGCCTCAATGGTCTCACCTTGTTTCTGGCTTCTAGAGTGAAACTTGTGTCTCTCCATTGTTTTATTTTGCTGTGGGTTGCATATTTCACGAAATTTCCTCTTCAGACACTCTGGATCTTCCTTTGATTCGGCAGGAGTTAAGATCGCGCCATTCTCGCCTGGTTCACGCACCTCCGCTGCACCTCCGTTCAATGGCTTCCGGTCCTGCGAGATTGAGGAGGATGTATGCCCTTGTCCGGGCAGGCTTATCATAGTGCGCTGCGGTGATGAAAATGTCATACTCTTGTTCGAAGATTCGCCAATTTTTGGCGATATTTCCATCAAAAGTGAGCGGGTCCGGTCCTCGAAAACAGTCCGCCATAGTCACACTGCGCGGTCTTGAGAAAACTTTCATGTGCAGCTCAGTCTCTGTTTTCTACAAAATTGGTTCACTCACAGACGATAAGTCCACTCCGTCTTCTGACACCATGTTGTACGTCCCAATAATAACGCAACAACTGCAACATGTGAACGCGATGGTGTTTTATTAACAGAGTATCCACACATATGCATGACTCCCCGACATACTTGGTACATGCGCACAAAAGGGGGCGGACCTTCTTAAAGAGCCCAACACTTTTTAGAGTACATATTATAGTACACAAATCGCACTGTACTTAAGTACAGATCATTTATCACAATGATCTACAGTTAGGACAGATCGCAGGACAAAACACAGACGAATGAAGCAGGCAAAGCGACGCAGGGATGCAATGGGCAAACCGAACCAGCGGGATACAGAAATCCGGAACGAAGAGCCACAACCAGGAACACACGACACAGACAGGAACCTCCAGACAAACTGCAACAATCTGACAACAAGGCTGAGTCATAGCCCAGGTGATGAGTGCAGCAGGTGGAAGTGATCAAAGTGTTCAGCAATCAAAAACCACGCCTCCAATACAACCACGAGACGATGTATTTATGAACCGAGACACTGAACGGACAGTGACATGAGAACAGTGTGGAGGACTGAAAAGTCATGTTGATGATGAAATGTCATGTGGAGGAATAAATTGTTGAGGATGAAATGTCATGTGGGGGAATAAAAAGTGGACTCAAAAAAAAAAAAATTTTGTAATTGCTGCTGTTAATGATAATTTAATTCATAATACTCTCATCTCCATTTTACAATATATGAATCAATACATAGCCATATATGGTCCATCCATATGACTATATAATGTAAAATATAATGAATGTCATGCAAAATTCGCTTTGGACTATTGTTAATCAACCTCTCTGTAAACCTATGCATGAGCTTGCTTAACTCATAAAAAAAAAAAAAACTTTGTTTCAATAAACATACATACAATAATTTTTTGTTTGTATATCAATGTATTTTAATATATGAATCAATATATAGCAATAGGTTGTCCATCCATATATTGCTATATATTTTCAAATATATGAGGAAGTTTCTGATACATTGAAATATATTTTCTAATGTATTGCAATATAAATTCTAGTATATTGCAATATATTTTTGTTTCGTAAGGGTGGACGGCTTACCATGAGAACAGCTCTGGTGGTGTCGTTGATGGAGTCCTGGAGAACGGTGAGATGAAGTTTTTTACAGACCTTACATGGGTCGCTTGAGGTTGCAAGCATCTACAGCATGGGCCCGACCACATCTCCAGCAGCGTTTATCCTTATTTATCCAACTGACAATCTGGGCGGTAGTCAACTTCTTGAAATCCTCACAATAGTTGAGGTAATGATCCCTGTTGTCACAATGGGGACAGTATGGCTTTGGATTGAAGCTGGATTTAGGGGCTGCAGGTTCAGAGGTCTTTGCAACTTTCTCATGTGTAAGAAGAACTGGTGTTGAGCGCTCCTTTAGATAAGGAGCTCCTCTGGCCTTCCCATATGACTTGGGGCTGTCACTCTGAAACATGGCTGCAGCTCGGCTGGTAATGCATTTTTCTTGAGATTTTATCTGTAACCAGGTGGCCAAATCAGGAAGTGTGTAGGTTTTGTCAGTACCTGTTTGGAGAATACCGTGACTTAAACAGTATTCAACAAAACTATCACGGTAGGCGGGTGGCAGTTTTCTCAAGAGACGGTCCATATGAGAGCCACACATGAGTTCGTAACCATTCTGGCCTTCAAGAGTTTTCAGCATTCCCACTAAGGACTGAACCGATAAGGCAAATGAGTCAAAAGCAATTGGATCACCCATTTTAAGTGGTGGAGTGCTCAGGATGGCGTCCAACTCTGATTGAACAAGCTGTCTCAGCTGACCATACTTGTCCTGTAATGCCTGTAGCGCAGCAGTGTAAGGCTGTGGATGGTACATAAAGGCTTTAACTAACTGCTGAGCACTGGGAAGTTTCAAATGGCTTAGAAGAACATGATACTTGTACTGTTCACTGATATGGCTGTGATTACTCAACAAATTGTCCAGTGCCAACTTTAACAATGCAAAGTCACTCTCGTTCCCACTGTCGAACACTGGTAATGTAGGTCGCGGAATGCCATAGGCTGATGCGAACAGTAGCTCTGACCCAGGGTATGCTGTGTAGCCAGCTTGGGGAAAAGGCAAAGATGAAAATGGCTGAGAATAACCAAGGGTATTAGGTGGCGCAGCTGATGCCTGGGTGCTAGTAACTGGAAGCTGCGGCAGACGTACATGAGTCATCACAGGAGTCGCAGCCATTTGTTGTGCCCCATATTGAACTGTAGCTACTGGCAGTGTTGCTGTAGTACGCTTCTGTGGCACAGACTGCATGCTTATACCCATGGAATGTGCAGCGTTGGGCATGACTGTGGAAACTGATGATGGTTGAAGTACCATATTTGATGCAGATGACACAGTGTGCACTGGAGCAGCTGTAGGGACAGATGGAGAAATGTTAGGTGCAGGAGATGAGACTGCTTGTGGTAACAGCTGGACTGTTGCAGGTAATGGTGCATTCACAGATTCGTTAGCAGGTAATGTCCACTGCAGCGGTCTAAGTGATGGCTGAGACAACCCGGAGTCATCAAGAATAATCCGTTAAGTGGGACCGGGCTGTATGGATGACGTCACGACTGGTGACTGAAACAAGGGCTGCTGAGGCGGACTAATTTGTACGAGCTGTGGTGACAGCAAAGTTCTGTTTAGGGAACTTGAGTCTGGATGTACAGGAGTAGTTGCACCAGAGTCTATAGTAAGCATGGAGGATACAAGCTTTGCTACCTCAAGTTCAGCCTCTGCCTGTTGAAGCTTACGCAGCATTCAAGCTGTTTAGACAACCTTTCAAGCTGTTTAGACAAAGCCTCCTTAGCTGCGATATTCAATGTCGGCCAATGAGTCCTCCTCTACCTGCTGCCTGAGACTGTCAAGCTGCCTTTGTTTAATCTTTTCCTCCAAAATAGCAGTCTGGACGCTTGAGAGTTCTGGTGGAAGATAAACGCTGGTGGATGTAATGGAACGCCTAATGGTCTTGGAACGATAGCTTTCACCGCTGTGAGACGTTTTCCTCGAGCTGCTTTTGGGCTGACTAAGGCAGTAGGAAGATTTGGGAGGAGGGTCCTCTGGTGGTCAGTAGCCAACTTCGTAATCGTCCAGGTGTGAAGGCAGATTAGTCCTGCGGCGTGGTCTGCTGTTTGTCTCAGATGCGTCACTTTGTGCTTTGTCCATATTGGTTTTGAATTGCACTCAATCCGGCTCGAAGGACCAACTTTGTAGCGAAGGCTCACTACACATTTGTTACACTGGTTGAGGCGGCCGAATATGGACAGGATTCCGGTCAGAGAATCAGTAATTGGAAAAGAGATTCATAGTGAAGATGGATTTATTGAACATTTGTCTTTCTGTTGTCATCTGCACCATAGCTACCTGTGATAAAGACAGCTGTAGTAATGGTATCGATTCATAAACGCATTACAATGAGCAATAATAATAAGGTGCATAGACAGAGTGCAGTCCTGTCTTCCTGTGTGCAACACTGAAAATGGGAACCTACGGAAACTTGAACTTTAGTTCCTATGACAGGCTTTCTGACAGTCTGGATCCGGCAGACTACGGTAAACCACACAATAAACAGAGACTAATATTAGCATAGATGCCAGGTTAAAGAGATGCGTTTTTAGCCTAGATTTAAACTGACAGAGTATGTCTGCTTGCCGACTGTTCCAGAGTGTAGGTGCTAAATAGGAAAAGGCTCTACCGCCAGCAGTTGATTTTGATATTCTAGGTATTATCAACTAGCCAGAATTTTGAGATTGCAAAAGAATTTTGAGATTGCAAAAGACCAGCAATTTTGAGATTGCTGGTCCAAAATGCTCTTTTGGCTGCAAAATCCAGCGCTAATACAAACCAGGCTCCATAAGACCACTCTCTCCTTCATCGTCAATTTTACTGCTCCTCGTCTATCTTCTTCACAGACTTCATCTCTACATTCTACCGCCATTAATCCACTGATTCCACCCATTTCAAAATGGTCCGTCAACAGCCTACATAAAATCCTCTCCAGCTCTGGAATCCATTTCTCCCGCAGATCATCAAAAGCTCAACTATCTCGCCATCAGTTCTAACAACAGTTCCAGCATCCCAACAAACACTTCAACATCTCATAAAAACATAAAACCAGTGGCGTAGCGTCTGGACATGCAGGGTATAAAGTTTAAATTCTTCAAAGTGAAGTCTTGGTACAGATCAATGTCATTTCTAAAATGTTACAAGCGAAGGATGCTGATCTTCTTAAAGCTACAGAATTACTTGACACTGCCATCGCGGAGTTGACAAGGTTCAGGGAAAATTTCGAGGAGGCAAAAACAACCGCTCAATTCATGAGAATGCATCTCTGTTTTTTATCCATTTAAGCACAAATAAACACAGACAACACTAAATATTTAGTCTCTGATAATATAATTCACATATTATAATGTGGAAATAAATTAAATGTAACAATTATAATAATAAATGATGCAAGTAAACACTCTAATTATGTTATGGTTTTATACTGTTTATACGGCAGAATATATGATCAGGTGTTATAAGCTTGTTCTGTATATATAAAATGTTAGTATTTGGACTTGAACTTCGATAAACCTGTAGAGTAGTGGTCCGAAATGCATAGTGAAGCATTCAAATGACTGGAAAGAAAGTGAGGCTTCATTTTTCATTGATCATGCCTTTCTCTGAAAACAATTATAGTGGCCCTTATTTAATCAGAAACATCTCTACAATCTTGGTCTGTTCTACATCTTCCAGTGTTTTGCCTCCCTGCCCTTCCACCAAGCATCCTTAATCCTACTTCCTGGCTGTTGACCCTGTTTGTTTCCTTGTTGTTCTTCCATTGTCAAAATTTGTAACACAATGAAGCTTCATGAGATGCACCTCTGAGCTATTTTAGAGAACTGTTTGATCAATGGTTGATCTAATGCTTTACATTTCCCTTCATTAGTGAAATTCTAAATTCACTTCCGCAATTCATCAATTGAGGACACATTTAAAAAAAAAAAAAAAAAAGTAAAACAGAAATGTATAGAAAATACACAACACATTATGACAACTTCAACCGTTCCGAATTTAATAACTTATACAATGAACTAATGCCTGTTTTGAGGGGTAAGACTATTAAACAGAGAACCAATACATTTTGATTAACATGACATAAGCAATTAATAATGTAGGAAACAGCAGACAATGAGTGACTAGATAATGTGGAGGTTTCACAAGTAGGCTAGTTTTGAGAATTTCAGTTGCTATCCAAGAAATGCACCAAAGCCATTGAGGAAAAACTGTTTTAAAGGTCCCGTTCTTCGTGATCCCATTGTTCAAACTTCAGTTAGTGTGTAATGTTGCTGTTAGAGCATAAATAATACCTGTAAAATTATAAAGCTCAAAGTTCAATGCCAAGCGAGATATTTTATTTAACAGAAGTTCCCTTTCAAAGCCTACAGCAAATCGGCTGGCTTGGACTACATCCTGGTACTTCCTTCATAAATGACGTCAGAAGAACAGTAGAACAGACTAACCTCCGCCCACAAGAATACGCGAAAAAAGGGGGCGTGGTCTTGTTGCTGTCCCACGTGGAGAAGAGGACTGTCGCGTGGAGAAAAGGAAGTGTTGCATTTGAGTGTGTTTGTCGCCATGTCGAGACGCTGTTATTTTCATCCCGGAGTCAAATCACCTTTGTTTGGCTTTCCCAGGGACGCTGTAGAGATCATTAAACGCATATATCTCCCGTTAAGAGGCGTGACCTTTCCACGTGCGCTAAGCTGCTGTCGAATCACAACACAGGAACCGGGCAACGTTCGCTAAGCTGCGGTCAAATCTCAACACGGGAACCGCTGGCACAATCAGAACTCGTTACGTATTTCTGAAGGAGGGACTTCATAGAATAAAGGAAGTCATCAGCCGTTTTTAGGACAGTGAAAACAGCGGTGTACAGATAAGTAAATTGTGTTAAAAATACTGTTTTTTTTTACACGAGAAACATGAACACATGTTATATTGCACACTGTAAACACAATCAAAGCTTCAAAAAAACACGAAGAACGGGACCTTTAAAATATAATTGAATATTATTTAATATGTTGTATTTGCACTTGAACAAGGATGTATGGAGAGGAAGAGAAGGACATAAACGAAACCACTGGTTTTTGGACAAAGACTGCAGCACTTTCAGCTGCTTGCACTGTGAGGGCTGAGAACGAGCCAAGACACTAAACACGTCTCACACACAATCACACCCAAAACCAAGTGTGTGAAATGTGCCTTTGGGCTGCCACAATGACTAACAAGTAAAAAAAAAAAAAAAAAAAACAAGTAATGTTTTCTCTCAGCATTTTTTGTTATTTGTAGACTTATAGAGTAAACAAATGGTTTCTATGGCTGTAGATATGTTTTGCAACATAGCTTAGTTTACATGAGTGAATGAGTGAAATATCAAACACATACAATTCTGCCATGCTAAACCATCTAAGATGTCAATCTTTGATTGTGTCAAAAAAAGAGTGATTTGTTGTTTTTCTCCCTCAGAAAACTCAAGAGAGCTCAGCCATAACTTTACAACTTTCAGGCAACTGATAGCTGTCAGGATGTGTCCTTGACAGAAGCCTCCTGCTGTGTTTGACTCGCTCCAGCAGGGTCCAGCATGACTCTGGAATGGCATCCTGCCAGCAGGATACAGATGAAAGTTCAGCGCGCTCATCCACGGTGTGAGATTCCTCATGTGATGCAGTCAATGTGCGAGGCCATCAGTCACTCTCAGGACCCTCATGACATGCTCATTGTGTCATATTAATGTGTTCACAGAGACCATGTAAAACAGCTGTGATGCATCATGCATGGTGTCAGTATGTGAAGGACACAAAGCTGAAGTCCTTGTGTTATTTCCAACCTCATGTTTATCCACTTTAACAATGGATCCTAAAGGAAATGGTACTGTATGAGTGTCTCAGAACATCGAGTTCTGGGGTTAATGAAACTGAGATGACCTCTATGTTCTTTTCCTCACAGTCACATTGATTACTGAAACATATGGGAGGTGGTGTAATGTAAGATGTTTCTGAAGATAGCTTTTATGAAATTGATGCTGTCTGGGACATACAAAATTAAATCATCACCTTCTTAACAGTTATGTTATGTCACAGCAGTGAGTCATACTGCCTACAAACTCACAGAAATGAACAATATTCCATATAATGAGAACTAATGTTCCATACGGCCTCAAAAATGGAAAGAATCTCAGATGCTAAATGTACGTGTTTCAAAATGTAATTGTAATTGGTTTTTGTCATTCTAATAACATGTAGGCTACAAGAAATTGTTTAATTGAGAGACAGTCAGAAAAATTGGACAACTATTTTCATAGAAACATTGTGCAGAAAGGGTATTGCCACCTAAAAGAAAGTTTTAATTTTTTTCAGGATACCACATTTTAAAGATACTTTCATGAAATCCAAAAAAGCTTTACAGATCATTATGGTTTCAATGGTTTCAAACAGGGGTATTCAATTGGCAGCCCGAGGGCACCCCAACCTCCTTCCACCTCTTTTCCTGGTGGTGCGGCTAAATTTGGTTAGATACGTGGCCACAGTGGCGCCTGCAGCAGCTTTATGTCTATACGCACTGTGCATACCATGAGCTGACCTGTAAAAAGTTTTCTGTGTGAATATTTCAGTGGTTTTTATGTGTATCCCGTATTTCTGTCAGCTGAACCAGCGATACCAATCATTTGTCAATTAATTCTTATTTTGGGTTGAATCTTTCTATTCCGTGAATTGGTCAAACACACTTGCATAATGGTCTGAAACTATTCAGATTAATTCGGACCGCTCACTGAATCATCTGAAGCGGTTTCCCAGTCAGAAACAACAAATAGAGAACATCTCGGTTACATATGTAACCCTTGTTCCCTGAAGGAAGAGAACGGACACATTACGTCGGTTACTGATGGAATGGTGGTTTCGCTTAGAAGCCAATCGCCTTCGAGATCTACAAAACGAGCCGATGGCATTCTGCGGAATTTGCATATATAAAGAGCTGTGTGGCAATCTCGCATTATGTTTACCTGCTGAGGAGCCGAGGCTGAGCACCCCGGCCGTACCAGCAGCACAGCAGTTGTGGCATGGGGATGTAAGGTCTCCGTTTCCTTCCTTCAGGGTCCCTTTCAGTCAGTACACTACAAGTTACATCAGTTACTGATGGAATGGGGTCCCAAATCAAACTCGCCACAACGGCTGTCTTCCAGCGTCCTACGCTGACCTGAGTTTCCTGATGTGAGTTAAGCAAGAATGAGGGGCTAGGCTCAACGCCAATACCAAGGTACACTGGGAAGCATATCCCACTTGGAGAAATGCAATACAATGCCTGCCCGAAGGGAGGACTTAAGAATACACATATGACCCCCGTAGGGATTGCATATGGAGCACTCTGGGGTATCCAGCTACAGGTGGAATGTTTCAACCCCAGGAGTGGCAAGGTGTCTTGCCAAGGGAAGACACATGCTCGAAGAGACTTACCGTGGAAATACACATGTCTGGGTGTCCCAACGGGGGAACCATGCACATGGAGGCACCTAGCCTAACCATGACCAAACGGGCATGCACTCTGGTGTCGGCGTCAACAGTGCTGGAGGAACTCGGGGCTTACTGAGAAACTCACCTGAGTAAATATGCGCACGCATCCAGTCCATGGAGTGGAATGGCACAGCAATCGATGACACCTGAGCCTGTCCAGTTACTGCGAAAGTGATGGTAGCCACCACATGTGGTGGTAGGGTACTCAAACCTGCTGCGTCCTGTCCAGGGCCCTCACATGTAGGTCCCATAGATGTGGGTGCCATAGGGTGCCAAGTCTCTGAGAAAGGAGGTCCTTCCTCAGAGGGATCGACCAGGGAGGGGCTGTCGCAAGGAGTACGAGTTCGGTGAACCAGAGGCGTCCTCCACACTTCGGCCCGGGAGAAGGCTGCTGCTGGGGCAGAGCGGGAGGGGCGGGAGCCGCAGGAGGGCGGTCTCGATGGGGAGCAGGCTGAGGCGTCTGTGCCGGCGGCTGGGTGGAGGCAGCAGTTGGCCGCGGCGGCAGAATATGTTTTATTGCGTCAGTCTGCTTCTGTGCAGACGAGAACTGTTGGGCAAAGTCCTCGACTGCCCCGTCAAATAGCCCAGCCTGGGATATGGGAGAGTTGAGGAAACGGGTTCGCTCAGCCTCTCTCATATCGGTCAGGTTGAGCCATCAATGTCATTCCTGGACTACAGCAGTGGACATCCCCTGACCGAGAGAGCATGCAGTAACCTTCGTCACTTGTAGAGCAAGGTCGGTAGCCTCACACAACTCTTACATTAAAGCGGGGTCTGCATTGCCCTCGTGCATGTTTCTGAGCTCCTTCGCCTGATGGACTTGAAGGAATGGCCATAACATGCAGAGTGGACGTGGCCTGGCCCGCAGCACTGTAGGTCTTCGCCACTAAAGTAAATGTAAACCTACAAGCTTTGGACGGGTGCTTTGGGTCCAACGTCATGTTGAAGCGCTCTGCGGACACAGTTGCATCGCAACAGAACGCTCAACAGGGGAAAACTCAGTGTACCCTTTCACCGCGTCGCAGGCGGAAGTGGCTGCCAAGCGATCGCGAAAAGTCAACGGGGACTTCCACGATTTTGACACCTCTTTATGCACTTCCGGGAAGAAGGGCACTGGGGGTTGGCGGGCACTTTCAGCACGGGCTTCCCAGATACCAATCGTCCAGCCTTGAGTGCTCAGAACATGGCGGAGGGTTTCACTCAAGCCCGAGGCTCTCAGCTGCCCAGGCAAGCATGGCTGTGAGCTCCAGATATTAGCGTTTATTGCAATAAATTCTTGGCCAGTTTATCATCCAGCAAAATGTGTTATCGTGACAGGCCTATCGTTTTGTAGATCCCGAAGGCAATGTAACTCGTAGTGTACTGACTGAAAGGGAACAAATAGGGCTGTTTTCAGTTGTTTCACTAGTTTGAACAGCGCAGCATGGCCCAATGGATAACGGAACACAAGGAGTTTACTCCCGGTCTGGACATAATTATTACATTTTTTTTTTTATTTCTTACACACAAAAAGTGGTAGCCTACTTGAGGCTCAATCAGTGAAACCATTCACTCATATACCTAACCTTAAAGGGATAGTTCACCCAAAAATTATCCCATGATTTATTTACTCGCCATCAGGCCATCCTAGGTGTATATATGACTCTTTCAGATGGACACAATCAGGCTTATACAATTAAAAATATCATTGCTCATCCAAGCTTTATAATGGGAGGGAATGGCAGTTCCGATTTTGAAATCCAAAAAAGTGCATCCATCCATCATAAAAGTAATCCATACAACTCCAGGGTTTTAATAAAAGCCTTCTGAAGCAAAGCAATGGGTTTGGTAAGAAAAATATCCATTTAAAACTTTATACACGAAAATAAATAGCTTTCAACAGATGGCCTACACAAGTCGACTTAAGCCAAAAGAGTAACCCCTGGCACGATGTATGATTCAAATTCAATTCAATTCAATTCAAATTTATTTGTATAGCGCTTTTCACAATACACATTGTTTCAAAGCAGCTTTACAGAAAGTGCATTTCATAGATGAACAGTAAAAATGTTAGAAAGACAATGTTAAAGAATAATGTTCGAAAAAGTTAATCAGTCGTGTATTAATTTAGGCCATAACAACGCTGGCGTTGAGTCGTCTCTTCACTGGCGTGGAGTCGTCTCATCACAGGTGTTGGGGCATCCGAAGTCTTCATGAGAGGCTGGATACAAACTGGAGCTGACGAACTATTTACCTCGGGACTAGTGTCCCGAGATAACAACAGAAAAGCAGATGGGAAATAATTAGCGTAGCTGCTGTTCAGAATATTATATTAATGCTTTTGTTCTGATTTAAATGTAGTATAAAAAGGTAATTATAATGTGACTGCTTGGCTAAAGAGATGCGTCTTTAATCTAGTTTTAAACTGGGACAGCGAGTCTGAACCTCGGACAATATCAGGAAGACTATTCCAGAGTTTAGGAGCCAAATGTGAAAAAGCCCTCCCTCCTTTAGTGGACTTAGATATCCTAGGAATGACCAGAAGCCTAGAGTTTAGTGACCTTAAAGAGCGCGATGGATTGTAGGGCGATAGAAGATCCGTTAGATACACTGGAGCTAAACCATTTAGGGCTTTATAGGTCAGTAGCAATACTTTGTAATTGATACGGAACTTAATAGGTAACCAGTGTAGAGATGATACAATTATATGATCATATTTTCTTGACCTAGTAAGAACTCTAGCAGCTGCGTTTTGGACTAACTGTAGTTTGTTTATTGAGGATGCAGGACAACCAGCTAATAAAGCATTACAGTAATCCAATCTCGAGGTCATGAATGCATGAACTAACTTTTCTGCATCAGGAATAGATAGCATGTTACGTAGCTTAGCAATGTTTCTAAGGTGGAAAAATGCCGTTCTTGTAACATAAGAAATATGATTTTCGAATGTCAGGTTGCGGTCTAATATAACACCCAGGTCTTTTACTGTAGTGGATAAAGTGACAGGACATCCTTCCAAGGTAAAATTGTATTGTGAGAGGTTTTGTGGGCAGTTTTTTGGACCAATAAGTAATACCTCTGTTTTATCTGAATTTAATAGCAGAAAATTACACGTCATCCAGTATTTAATATCTTCAACACACGCTGTCAGTTTAGATAATTTAGCGTTATCATCCGGTCGGGATGAAATATATAATTGAGTGTCATCAGCATAACAGTGGAAATTAATTCCATATTTTCTTATAATATTACCAAGTGGCAGCATATATATTGAGAATAGCAGAGGGCCTAATACGGATCCTTGCGGCACCCCATAGTCTACTGACATCATCCTCGATTTTTCCCCATTTAGACAGACAAAATGGTAGCGGTCTGATAAGTACGATCTAAACCAGTTTAATGCCTGTCCCTGAATACCAGTATAATTTTGAAGTCGATCTATGAGTATTTTATGATCTATAGTATCGAACGCAGCATTAAGATCGAGTAGAACTAGTATTGAGATACAGCCTTGGTCAGAAGCTAGAAGTAAATCATTTGTGATTTTAACGAGTGCAGTTTCTGTGCTATGATGCGGCCTGAATCCTGATTGAAATTTTTCATAGATATCATTTTCTTGCAAGAAAGAGCACAATTGAGCGGACACAACTTTTTCTAGTATTTTAGACATAAATGGAAGATTTGAAATTGGTCTGTAATTTTCTAGGTTATTATGATCTAATTGTGGCTTCTTAATGAGAGGTTTTATGACTGCCAGCTTGAATATTCTTGGAACATGACCTAAAGATAAAGACGAGTTAATAATATTGAGAAGAGGCTCTTCCACTACAGGTAACAACTCTTTGAGTAGTTTAGTGGGTATTGGATCCAGGGACGTCACTAGGATTGGAAGACAGGGGGGCTTAGCCCCCAGGGTATTTGTAACTTGTGTTTGCAAAATCTTTGCACTCACATCTAGAGCTACAATTATGTCAACAACCAGTCAAGAAACCAAGATGTTAACAAGCAAAACGTGACAGACATATCCTCTTCTTCCATTTCTACTCTGTTAAAGAAAAGTTACTGTAATGTTAGCTTTTAGACACATCAAAGCTGCATGGGGGAATTTACTTAGGCCAGACTTTGCTCCTGATGAGTTACTATAAGCAATGACTTAAATGCTATCTGTCTGCTCATGTAAATGTATGATAAAGTAATATCTAATTCCTCTCTATATAAGATAAGTTGTCCACAGAATGCTATTTAATTACACTAACTACTGTATCTGCGCTGTGGATTGAATCAGAGTGTGATTTCGCTGTGTAGTTTGGCTTGCATACAGTTTATCCCAAGAACCAGAATTTTAAGGTCATAGTGAAATTTGACAACACAGGTTTAAGCATTTCTCAATTAAAGATGATTTATTCTATTTTTAAATGCTTAGTTTTAGTTTAGTTTTTATTAGTTTTAGTCTTTTTTTGTAATTTGGGTTATTTGTCAGGGGCAAGATTCAAAAAGGTCAGAAAAAGTATTGTGTAATAATAACTCAACAAAAAAATCATACAATTTTAGAAAATATTCATTCAAAATTAAAACCAGTAACTTACATAAAATGTACATATGGGCACAAATATGTAAACAGTCACACTTGTAAGTGCAAAATGTGTAAGTGTGCCACTAAAAAAAACCTAAAGAGCCAACAGACTAAAGAAGACATACATGAACCGCATGTATTCAACCCATTTTTGAGCTAAAATACAATAATAATATTGCAGGTTAAATTTTTTTCGAGATTAATATATAACCTTGTATGAAAATACCATATGAAAAGGTAGTGCAGGATTTAAAATGTTTTTAAAAGACATAAGAGCACAAATTTAGTAGATAAAGTGGCCATTTCGTTGGCCGCTTGGAAAAAGAGCTTTTTTTTCAACATCGCGTCATATTACGTCACGAGAGGGAGTGGTTCGCCGAGCTCTGCGTTGGCTCAGTGCAGAATAGGTTGGTATTCAGTAGAGTCTGTGTATTTTCGGTAGTTTTTCTATTCCAATTTATCATTGTCATGGTAAATTATTATCCAGCCTGTCAGGGCATCGAGTCCACAGGTTTCCTAAAAAAAAAAAAAGTTAGGAATTCTGCATGGTGGCGTTTTGTGCAGGTGAAGAAACGGGACTTCCCTTCGCGCATCTGCTTCAAAACACACGGTGGTGTGTATAGTGCTTTAGACCGGAGGATTATCATCCCAGCGATATGATGGAGTCAAACATTGTTATACTCATGTAAGGCCGGCTACACACTGGCTGCGTGACGTGAGCGTGGCGTTTCTATCTGTAGACCTGCTACACACGGCAAACATGTTAATGTTAACTTCATGTTTAACATAAAATATATAAATAAATATTTATATAAATATATAGCCTACTGATACAGCAAAGACAACGTCAGCACTCGGCAGTATTGACGGCCGAATAGGCTACAAAATATTTTGTTCTGCATTGGCAGGTGCAATATTTGAAAATCGATATTATATACATTTTTTTAATTACAATTATATCTTTATTTATGTCAAAACCTAGAGACTTTCACACATAAAAATGTCATTTATTAATATGTATTCGTGTCAAAATGACAAACAGCTTTTCCTATTCTATTTTGCCTGGAAACGCTTCCAACACACTTGCGTTTCGCATCGGTTCTATTTCTAGCACGCGCTTTCGGCATGGCTCGAGCCGCACGTGTCACGCAGCCAGTGTGTACCTTGCCTAAAGGATGAATAAACATCCACACGCGATGCTTCTTTGCCGTCGTGTTTACATTAATGAATACAAAGTATGTACATTAACACAAATGAATACAGTCTCACACTTTTTCGAAAAAAAGTTCTGAATTATGTGATATTTTATTCATGCCATGTATGCACATTCAAGTTCACTCAAATACATTCTCATAACGTCATACATCCTCACACTAGCGGTGAATCGGCACGAAATAAACCCATAATACAGAATTAATGAATAAAGGATAAACACAATAACACAACGTTACTGTCTGTGGCTCGGCGGCCGGCGGGAGATGTGACGGTCCCGGATCCGGCAGAGATGCAGCTCGGAGAAAAAATGAACTGTGCTCCGTGGCGTGAGTCTTGTAAGTTACCAAATCAGTCGTGATGAGAAACCGCTAACGTTATATCACATAACGTTTAGTGTGGACGGATATTAACGAGTGTGACTTTTCCTGATGGTCAAAGCCTATAAGTTTCTGTTATTGGTAAGTAAATCAATAACTTACTAGATGACAATAACGTTACCAGCTTTGCTATTGCCTGATACATGATAATAATCAGTACAGTGTTGTGATCTGAGCACAGTGATCATATCGTTAGCTAGCTTTATCTAGCTAACACTGGTCTCTCACCGAGACACCTGCCGCTGTTCTCCACTGTTTCTCCTCACATAAATACTCAATCTGTCTCCTGTAATCGTTGTTCTGTCTAATCCTGGTCTGTCCCTAATTGTGTGTCATAATTGTATGGCTGTGGTCTGCCATATGAGTATTAATAAACATTTATAATGTCCTCAGCGTCCGAGCTGTCATTGCGATCCATTGTTTTCCTATCGTTGAAATTCACCGCACTCCCTTTCGTTATGTCACGTCCGGTTTTGGCATTTTTAGATGCGGAAGTAAAATTTTCTCACAAAAACGACTCCAAAAGCCTTAATAGTGTATTTTAAAGTATATTGTAAAGAAAATCTAGTTCCTACATTATTTTTCTATACATTGACTCACTGGAGTCTCTAACCTGCAATATGCCCTTTAACCTAAACCTAAATTGAGCTAAACCTACACAAACAGGCCCTACCACAACTGTACAATTTTAACACCCTATACTAAATTTACCCTATACAATAGCCCACTCATCTAGACTGAAGCAGCAAACATTCAGTGTAAGAGTAAACTAATGCCATTACATTATTTAATATTTGAATCACAGCTTATATCGTGTTTTGACATCGACAACCCAAGTGCATTTTACCTCAAATTTGCGACTAATTAACTTTCTAAAGTAGCCATCGCTTCTCAGGTCGACATTAACACACTGACAAAATTATATTCTGAATTAAAAATATTTTTATTCCACTTTTTAATGTGTGATTGTGTGAAGGTGTTCACGAGATACCAACCTTTCGCGAACTTGCTTTCTACGTCGAACGTCGAACACTCGTTCTCATGGAGACGGCGGGCGGGTGTGCAGGGAGGGGAGGGGCTGTGTGTGTGTGTGTGTGTGTGTGTGTGTGTGTGTGTGGGGCGCGCGTGTATGTGTGAGAGACTCGTGAGTGAGAGACGCAGGGAAAGGAAATGTAGCTGAACGTTATTTGCTCTATGAAATACATTGACAAAGACGAAAACTAAGGACATTTAATCTTCATTTAAACTTCCGACTTCTCGGCTATTTTTTGTACCTGGATATTGTTGCGTCTAAATATGAATGAGGATATGGTTATTGATAAATCGAATTATGTTGTTCTTTTTATCATTTAGGGGGGCTTAGGAACATTTTGGGGTAGCTTCAGCCCCCCTAAAATAGGCCTAACGACGTCCCTGATTGGATCTAATAAACATGTTGTTGGTTTAGATGCAATGATAAGTTTATTTAGCTCTTAGTTGTAAAGCGGTGTAGTAGTTCTTGAGGGGCGATAGTAGCGGTTGAATCAATAGACATCATTAAAGATTGTACATTTACAATTTTATTTTTGATGTTTTCTATTTTCTCAGTGAAGAAATTCATAAAATCATTACTACTAAACTGTAACGGAATATTTTGCTCAGGCGATGCTTGTTTATTTGTTAGTCTAGCCACGGTGTTAAATAAAAACCTTGGGTTATTTTGATTATTTTCTATTAGTTTGCGTAGATGCTCAGCCCTGGCTGCTTTTAGGGCCTTTTTATAACGTGACATACAATCTCTCCACGCGATTCTAAAGACCTCTAAATTAGTTTGTTTCCATTTACGCTCTAAGTTACGAGTTTCTCTCTTGATAACATGTGTAGCACTGTTGTACCATGGTGCTTTAGTTTTCTCTCTAACCTTTTTTAATCTAATTGGTGCAACAATTTCTAATGTGCTAGATAAAATGGTGCGCATACTGCTAGTCATTTCCTCTAGTTCATCTGTTTGTTTGGGTTCACTGAGCAGCTGAGACAGATCAGGTAGGCTATTTGAGAATCTATCTTTAGTGGTTGGAATGATTGTTCTGCCTGGTCGATAACGTGGCGCAACATGACAGATTTCAGCTGTACGCAGTATGCAAGTTACCATGTAATGGTCAGTGACATCATCACTTTGCGGTATAATATCTATATCGGTTGGGTTTGTTCCATGTGATATAATTAAATCTAGTGTGTGATTAAGACGATGAGTGTATGACTTAGGATGTAGGAGCAGCTTAAGCTTTGACGCCTCTTGCGGTTCAAACAAATAGGGCTGGGCAACAAACTCAAGCTCTTATGACATTTCTCTTTAAAAATTCTCGTCTCCCTTTCGAGTGAACTTGCATTGCGTTGGTAACGACACATTTGGGGACGCTCCCTTAGTGTAGCGCGTCTGAAGAAACTAGACCAATCCTGATTGGTGCAACGTCATGACGTAATATGTGACAGCATACCAGGAAGTATAAAAAGGGTGCCGGCAACAACAGAGTTAGCTTTTCGCACTTCAGCAAAAGCTGATCAGTGATCAGTTTAAAAGATGTGTGCACCCCAGTCTTAGATACATCCCAGGTGGTTACACGCATCAATTGTGTGTGATCTGTTTGGGAGTGCAGCATGCTCGGGCTCTTGAGGGAGCTGCCTATGAGCACTGTGAAGCGGCCCGAGTAGGGTTCTCAGACATCATGGCACTGCTGGCAGGTCTTACATGCAGTGTTCATTTTGTTTAATTTTTGTCAACAACCTTTTTTCACTGATGAAAACAAGATGATAACTACATAAAAACTACATAAAAACAGTTTTGGATGACAAAAACTATGATGGAAATCTACTGTCATTTTCATCAACGAATAAAAATGAGACGAAAATGTTAGGGAGGGGCGATTAGGGAAGAGATCAAGTCAGAACTGATGTCCTGTGTAATAGATGCACACATTTGAATTGTAACGTGCTGATCTAACGCAGGAAAATGTGGCGCTGTTGCACGTTCTACAGGCTCAAGCAACAGCCCTTCAGAGCGTTTCAATCATAGACCGTAAAAAATATGGACTACCTTCCACTGAAGAAAAGTGAAGCCGCCAACGTCCAAATATGGTTGGTGCCTCAGTGACAACTTCACTCAGAGAAGCTGTCAATCACAGCTGTCAATCATGATGTCACCCATGAATGTACAGGTTTACCCAGTCTAGCATACTTGGGTTCAATCAATGAATAGTGCAAATTTATGCCAAGTAATTGTTTATGAAATTAAAGCTTTAGCGTAAGTTCTGCCAGGAAGATTCAATGTTATGTCACTCGTCACATTCAGGCCTAACCAATCACGTCCTAATTCACAGAGTATAAAAGACGGTCACTTACTCATGTCTGAGTTTGCTGATGCTGACGCCGACATTCAGTTGACGATCCAGATGTTCTGTAGCGATCGATCGCTGGTCCTATTATAAAGTTAATAATGTGCATACAGTGGCGTTCTAAGTCCATGTCAGCCTATCATTCTGTTCATTGGGCTGTCGCGGCAACAGACGCAAGTTCCTTCACTAATGAGAGCAAAATCTTGCGTTCAGATTCAGAACAATCACTTTCATGGAGGACTATCTGGGCATGTTAACAAAGACACGGCCGTGATCTTCATCACCATTCAGGCGTCATCACTACATCAGCATTTATCACAGTGATATGTATATGATTATGCATTCTGATGCCGATTGGGTGTAGTATTTTACTCGTTCTCAATTCTGTCGCAAGCATGTCTGTATAGAGCAGACACATGCATCGTATGAGATGCACACAGGTGTCTGCAGGTCTACTTGTGCAACGTGATCGCTCGTTGTGGCTTGCTTGTGTCGTAACTATCCATAGTGCCTCGTAAATGATTCACATGACACCGGTTACCGTTATTAATAGTATTTTGTTTAGAAAAGCTGAAACAGAACAGATGGCACAGCATATTAGCTTCTATCATTCTCCCCACAAATGCAAGGAAACCAACATTGGTTTTAAAGCAACATGCACCCAGTTAATCGGGGCTTCGTGATTAACAGAAGTTAAGCTGAAATCGCGTTCAGTGTTATCAGATCGCTAAAATTGAATTAAATATGCTAATTTGCTCAGCATAGTTTTTAAAGTACAGCACCGACATCAGTGCTTTGATCCGTTCTCATTCAATGGTGTTAGATTCATCTTCCAAGCTCTGAGTTCGTCACATACAACATGCAGTTAAAACTGACACAACATAGTTTCAAGCTTAGAAGTGCTTCGGGCTGTCATCCAGCAGAGTACATTATTCGCTTAAACATATGGGGCACCCAGTGTTGAAATGGCTTCCTTTCGTGATTTGACATGGCTTCCTTTCTTATGAGGAAGATCCGTAGCGTTCTGTGCTCCTATAAAGGTGCCGTGCTTATTGCATTATACACTCACCTAAAGGATTATTAGGAACACCTGTTCAATTTCTCATTAATGCAATTATCTAATCAACCAATCACATGGCAGTTGCTTCAATGCATTTAGGGGTGTGGTTCTGGTCAAGACAATCTCCTGAACTCCAAACTGAATGTCAGAATGGGAAAGAAAGGTGATTTAAGCAATTTTGAGCGTGGCATGGTTGTTGGTGCCAGACGGGCCAGTCTGAGTATTTCACAATCTGCTCAGTTACTGGGATTTTCACGCACAAGCACTTCTAGGGTTTACAAAGAATGGTGTGAAAAGGGAAAAACATCCAGTATGCGGCAGTCCTGTGGGCGAAAATGCCTTGTTGATGCTAGAGGTCAGAGGAGAATTGGCCGATAGATTCAAGCTGATAGAAGAGCAACTTTGACTGAAATAACCACTCGTTACAACCGAGGTATGCAGCAAAGCATTTAAAAAAAATCTAATCAAAAAATCAAATCACTTTATTGTCACTCAACCATATACACAAGTGCAACAGTAGGTGACATTCTTAGGTGCAGTTCCGAGCAACATAGTAGTCATGACATGACATTTAAAGCAACATCAGATTACACATCTGATGCGCCCACAATTACTCACAGCACAGTAAACTCTACAATAAACAATACATAATTTACACAATGTGAGTGTAGTTCTCACAGCTTTAAACAATATACACATACTTACAATATACATATACTTTAAACAATATACACTAAACATACATTAAACAATATACATTACGCTATAATAATAATAGTAATATACAATGTACAGTATACAATATTCACAAATAGACATCCAATGTACAATAGATACGCTATATGATAAATAAATGTGTATATAATGTGTGTGTGTCTACAGTGGGTTGTGCTGAGTGATATTCTGTCCAGTGTGTGTTATGATCCTGATGGATCAAGAGTTGAG
This sequence comes from Romanogobio albipinnatus, assembly GCA_023566225.1. Classification (NCBI taxonomy): domain Eukaryota; kingdom Metazoa; phylum Chordata; class Actinopteri; order Cypriniformes; family Gobionidae; genus Romanogobio; species Romanogobio albipinnatus. Next base: position 27,694,190 of record CM042257.1, read on the forward strand.
GAGTCTAATTGCTTGTGGGAAGAAGCTGTTCTGGAGTCGGCTGGTGCGTGTTCTGATGCTGCGGTACCGCCTGCCTGATGGCAGCAGTGAGAGCAGCACATGGCTCGGGTGGCTAGAGTCTCTGATGATCCTCTGAGCTCTCTTCACACACCGCCTGGCATAAATGTCCTGGAGGGAGGGAAGCTCACCTCCGATGATGCAGCTGGCCGTGCGCACTACCCTTTGCAGGGCTTTGCGGCTGCGGGCGGTACTGTTGCCGTACCAGGTGGTGATGCAGCCAGTCAGCAGGCTCTCTATGGTGCTGGTGTAGAAGCGTGTGAGGATGTGGCGGTTCATTCCAAACCTCCTCAGCCGTCGCAGGAAGAAAAGACGCTGATGAGCCTTCTTCACAACGGCCTCGGTGTGGACGGACCATGAGAGTTCCTCTGTGATGTGGACACCGAGGAACTTGAAGCTGCTGACTCTCTCCACCGGTGCTCCATTGATGGTGATGGGGCGTTGTTCTCTCTCATTCCTCCTGAAGTCGACCACCAGCTCCTTGGTCTTGTGACGTTGAGGGAGAGGTTGTGCTCCTGACACCACCGTGTCAGAGTGTGCACCTCCTCTCTGTAGGCCGTTTCATCATTGTCAGTGATGAGACCTACCACCGTCGTATCGTCAGCAAACTTGATGATGGTATTGGAGCTGTGGGTTGCCACACAGTCATGTGTGTACAAGGAGTACAGGAGTGGGCTGAGAACACAGCCCTGAAGGGCTCCAGTGTTGAGAGTCAGTGATGAGGAGATCTGCCCATTCTGACCACCTGGCGTCTGTTCGACAGGAAGTCCAGGATCCAGCTGCATAACAAGCTGTTTAAGCCTAGAGCCCGGAGTTTCATGTCAAGTATGGAGGGCACAATGGTGTTGAATGCTGAGCTGTAGTCTACAAACAGCATTCTCACATATGTGTTCCCCTTTTCCAGGTGGGAGAGAGCAGTGTGTATAGTGGATGAAATGGCATCATCAGTGGAGCGGTTTGTGCGGTATGCAAACTGCAGTGGGTCCAGTGAGGGAGGGAGAACAGAGCAGATGTGGTTTCTGATTATTCTCTCAAAGCATTTGCTGATGATGGGGGTCAGAGCAACAGGACGCCAGTCGTTTAAGCAGGTGGTTTTTGACTGCTTCGGTACAGGCACAATGGTGGACGTTTTGAAGCACGTGGGGACCACAGACAGGGAGAGGGACAGGTTAAAAATGTCCGTGAAAACTCCAGCCAGTTGGTTCGCGCATGCTCTGATGACGCGGCCCGGAATGCCGTCTGGACCCGCGGCTTTACGGATGTTCACCCGCCGGAAGGATCGGGTTACATCCGCTACAGATATAGAGAGTGAACTAACCTCTGCATCTTCAGCCACGAGCTCTCTCTCCGCGAGGGCGGTGTTAGTTCCCTCAAAGCGAGCATAAAAGGTGTTGAGCTTGTCCGGGAGAGAGGCAGCGGTGTTCACGGTGGAGTTTGTGTTCCCTTTATAGTCCGTGATGGTGTTAATTCCCCGCCACATGCTTCTGGAGTCGGTGGTGTTGAACTGTCCTTCAATCTTGTCCCTGTACTGGCGTTTTGCTGCTCTGATGGTTTTCCGGAGGGCATAACTTGCTTGTTTATGCTCCTCCGCATTACCAGGGCCCTATTTTAACGATCTGAAACGCAAGTGTCAAAGCGCAAAGCGCAAGTAACTTTGTGGGCGGGTCTCGGCGCTGTTGCTATTTTCCCGGCGGGATAAATGGCTCTTGCGCCCGGTGCAAATCTAAAATGGGTTGGTCTGAAGTAGCTTCATTATTCATAGGTGTGGTTTGGGCGTAACGTGAATAAACCAATCAGAGCGTCATCCAACATTCCCTTTAAAAGCAGGTGCGCAAGTTCCATTATGGATTGCTATTATTATGGCGTATTTACCAGGCGCACGCCAGGAGCGGTTCACAGCCGAGGAGACTGATGTTCTTGTAAGAGCAGTGAAAGACAGAGAAGTTGTGTTGTATGGGGATGGGAGAAACCCACCCAAAATAGCGTCGGTTAAATAAATAATTAGCCTGAATAATTTGTAAGCTAGATTTATGCCTATTTTTTCACATCTTCGTGGCACACCACAATGATTTCCGTCATCTCATGCGTTAATATTTTTTTAGTGTAACAATTTATGATTTGCAAAAATAACTGTTGCATCTGTGTAGATTACATGAGCAAAGTGTATGCGCCTTGTGCACGCTATGGTCAAGCATGCGCCCTTAAAATAGCATAATGAACAACGCGCAACGCGCCACTGACTTTAGACTAGGTTTTTTCTGGTCAGTGGCGCAATTGTTTAATGGAACAGCAAAATAGCACCAGGGATTGTTTGCGCCGGAACACGCCTCCTTTTTTGCGCTGAACCACCCAGGGAGCGCAAGTTCATTCACTAGTTTAGCGACGTGCTTCTGTGGAGGGAAAAGCGCGCTTTGCGCGGGTGCAAAATAGGAATGACACATGTGTCGGTGTACAAAGTCAATTGCGCTGGGTGCAAGATAGGGCCCCCAGAGTTAAAAGTGAAGGTCCGCGCATTGAGTGCCGCGCGAACATCCCCATTTAGGCTTCTGGTTAGGGTTCAGCCGAATTGTTTTGGTCGGAACAATGTCTTCTATGCACTTCCTGATGAAACACGTTATGCTATCAGCGTAGACCTCGATGTCGTCATCAGAGGCCGACCGGAACATCTCCCAGTCCGCGTGATCAAAACAGTCTTGTAGCATAGAGTCTGATTGGTCCGACCAGCACTGGATGGTTCTGAGGGCGGGTGCTTCCTGTTTCAGTCTCTGCCTATAAGCGGGCAGAAGGAGAACGGAAGCGTGGTCTGATTTGCCAAATGGTGGGCGCGGGAGGGACTTGTAGCCATTCCGGAAGGGAGAGTAACAGTGGTCCAAAACACGGTTCCCTCGCGTGTTGAAGCTAACATGTTGGTGGTATTTAGGTGCAATGCGTTTGAAGTTGGCTTTGTTAAAGTCCCCAGTCACAATAAACGCAGCCTCAGAATGCGCGGTTTCCTGCTCACTCACTGTCCTATACAGTTCCTTTAGTGCCCGGTCTCTGTCGGCTTGTGGGGGAATATACACAGCTGTGATGATGACCGCTGTGAATTCCCTCGGTAGCCAGAATGGTCGACATAGAACCATGAGAAATTCCAGATCAGGAGAACAGAAAGACTTGATAGAATGTACGTTCCTCTGATCACACCAGGATCTGTTGATCATAAAACATACACCCCCGCCTTTGCTTTTCCCTGAGAGATCTTTTTCTCTGTCCATTCGATGCACGGAGAACCCCGTGGTTTCGATGGCTGAATCTGGAACCAATGTCCAAAAGTGTCTGTCTGTCGTACGTAGTAAGGCAGACAACATCCAAGACAAAAAACACAAAAACTATAAACAGAACAAACAGAAAGCTACAATGTTGTAACGGAGCTCGCAACGCAGCAGCCATCCTCGGCGCCATCTTGAGTTCCATCGGCACCATTTGTGAAGCCACAACACGCACAACCTTGAGGCGGATGGGCTACAACAGCAGAAGACCCCACTGGGTACCACTCATCTCCACTACAAATAGGAAAAAGAGGCTACAATTTCCACAAGCTCACCAAAATTGGACAGTTGAAGACTGGAAAAATGTTGCCTGGTCTGATGAGTCTCGATTTCTGTTGAGACATTCAGATGGTAGAGTCAGAATTTGGCGTAAACAGAATGAGAACATGGATCCATCATGCCTTGTTACCACTGTACAGGCTAGTGGTGGTGGTGTAATGGTGTGGGGATGTTTTCCTGGCAAACTTTAGGCCACTTAGTGCCAATTGGGCATTGTTTAAATGCCACAGCCTACTTGAGCATTGTTTCTGATCATGTCCATCCCTTTATGACCACCATGTACCCATCCTCTGATGGCTACTTCCAGCAGGATAATGCACCATGTCACAAAGCTCGAATCATTGAGTTCATGAGTTCACTGTACTAAAATGGCCCCCACAGTCACCAGATCTCAACCCAATAGAGCATCTTTGGGATGTGATGGAACGGGGGCTTCGTGCCCTGGATGTGCATCCCACAAATATCCATCAACTGCAAGATGCTATCCTATCAATATGGGCCAACATTTCTAAAGAATGCTTTCAGCACCTTGTTGAATCAATGCCACGTAGAATTAAGGCGAAGTTCTGAAGGCGAAAGGGGGTCAAACACAGTATTAGTATGGTGTTCCTAATAATCCTTTAGGTGAGTGTAAATATGTGATTATAAATATATAAAAATTAGTTAATAAAAACAAACACGTCATATACAGTATAGTAATTGTGTGCTTTTGTCTTCGCTTTACTCCAGTTAATTTGACTCTATTCGTGTTTTATTCAGCTACTGATATCTGGATACCTCTTTCTACTTTTAGGAACTTTAGAAATTAGTGTTACGTCTCACTTGGTCCTTCCTTCCGTGCTAGGACGCCATGGCTACAATTATGAATAAAACAAATGTGTATCTCGCTTGTACTCTCAGCAGCATATGCCGGGTAAGGTTTGCATACAAATCAAGGTTTGACTTGATATTCGATAGCAGCACTAATTTAATTCCGTACTCAATCCGACCCGTTTTACATAAAGATTGCATCCGTACAGCATCTAAATCGCAGCACGGGAACATAATTTTTAAAATCTTTTATGAATACAGTAAGTGAGCAGAGTGCGCTCCCTTTATAAACGCATGAAACTGTCAAATGCTTCAGTTCAGATAAACTCCTACACTAGTGGAAACTGCTGTGGTCAATCTGACTACACCGAATCATGAATCTATTGCATGTTCTACTCTTCATTGGTCAAAAGTATGCTCTAGAAGGCAGAATTAGCCAGTGAACAAGCGCTGGACCATTCAATCTTGATTGCGTGTATTCTGTGTATTATGTTAACTCCTCCAATTAGTCATTGCATTCAAGTGCTCAACAGACATTTACATTTATGCATTTGACGGACGCTTTTGTCCAGGGCGACTTGCATTGCATTCGGGGTGCACATTTAGCATTTTGTCGGGTCTTGCTTTCCCTGGGAATCGAACCTGTGGCTCGGCGTTGCTGGTGCCACGCTTTACTGTTTGAGCTACAGGAAAGACATGTCTGTGATCGGCTACACAGCCATCCATTAAGGGATTTTTCCAGAAGAAATAATTTTTTTTATTTTTATTATTGTTTCATGGACCTTTAAAGGCGTAAACGCCAACATTTTTTCAGTCTATCGAGACTAACACAATATACAGGGGAGTAAATATAGCATTGACTGTTTGACACAGTCTGCGCATGCGTATTGATTCCTGGCTGCACCCCAAATGACGAGCTCTCTCGCAGTGAGTTTTTTCTCTTCACTAAAGCTGGTACACACGGTGCGCTTATAATCATTGTGATTCGTTGCTTTTCAGACTGTGATCCTGATGTCACACTGTGGGATCTCAATGCATTAATGGCAGGCTGTACATTAATCAGACGCACAAGGACTTGTCCAGAGTTTTACATCAACCCATTCACCTTAGTGAAATTATTCACGCCAAAATTTTATCATGACTTTGGTGAACATGTCAAACTAACTATTAAAGACATCAGATTTTATTCCAGGGTAAAGGAATTTTTAGGATTGCGATATTTGTCTCATACTGCCAAACGTGGCCAAAATCACACAGTATTATCCTGGCTTAGGTTATCAAATGATGAATCTCGCATTGATCTTTTTTCATAGGTTCGGTAGCTGTGCCGGGTTCTATATAGCTAGCTATGGTTTTATTAGCTAGTAAAGCTTAACCATATAAAACATTCTTATCCTTTTGCAAGGGCATTGTCTGATGTTCTCAATCACATGCGCATGTTATGTATTTGTCATGCTGTTCTGGTTTATTTTCTTTTGGGGTTTCTCTCAGCAGGTTTGACGTAAGATGGTGTTCTATCAAGCTGTGAGTGGGAGTTACGCCTAGGGATTTAGAATCCTCCTAACTGCAGATGGAAAGAGATGTGTTCTCCAACTCACCTGTGCATGGGACATTCTTTCAGATTGGTGTTGCTATGAACATAGCTCAATGTGTGGAGTTGGATTCCTCTACCAAGGTCTCCCCTATCAAGAAGCATCTGAATGCGGGATTCCATGATGGTCAAGATGGTTTTCTTCAGCAATGCTCAAACCATCAGGCATGTTCAGTAAACTCTCCCATAATTCCAAAGGTAAAACTAAGATTACCTTTGTGTCTTAACAAGCATCAGGTAAGTTCAAAACTTTTAATTTAACTCCTAACACTTAAATCGTAAAGGCCGCTCTTCCACTTACACCGATATTCTGCTAGAAGCCGTGTTTTATCAGCCCTTTTCGGCTTCATGTGTCCAGGAAAATTCACTTTAGAAACTATTCAGTTTGATCCTACTCTCGGTCTTTCCTATTCTGATCTTCACTTCTCACTCAATTTCTTTACTCTTTTCCTTAGTCATTCTAGAATGACTCTAAAGGTTCTGGTATCACATTAACAATTTCTAAGATGAAGAATAATTTCTGTCCCTTCACTTCCATGGTTAAATATCTTCATGTTCGTCCTAAGACTCCTGACCACTTCCCCCTATTTATTTTATCTAATGGAACACCTCTCTCTAAGGCCTGGTTTCAGACCCACTTTTATACTGACCTTAAAAGCTGCAGCCTACCTCCTTCTCTTCGTAACAGACTTTCCTACAGCTACGAACGTAGAATTCCTATGCCAGCATTCAAGCTACTGGGGAGATGGTCTTCTTCTGCATTGAGCCCTATATAAGACTCGATTCCAAAATCATCCTCAAAGCCCAGCAAGCTCTTCCTAGCAACAATTAAGGTAAAACACACGCAACTACTGGTGGTGGTGTCGCATTCAAATATATTATGCATCGTTTCTGCTAGCAAGTCTTAAATTCATTTGGTTAACGAAGCTTCGTCACCAAGTGGTCAATACAATCTTTTACGCGAGGCCAATGTGGAGTCACTATGTGGCCTACCAAGGCTGTCTACGCGGCCACCCAGGCTTTTGTTTTATGTGGTCGATCACGGCCTTGTCTACAGCGATAAAGGCTTTGTCGCTATGTGGCTGAACACGGCCTTGTCTACAGACATCAAGGCTCTTGTCGCTATGTGGCTGACCATGGCCTTGTTTATGGCCGTAAAGGTTTTCGTCTTTATGTGGCTGATCACGGTCTTGTGTATGTCTGTCCGTGTGTCTATGGCCGTTCAAGGCTTTCGTTGCTATGCGGCTGTCACAGCCTTGTCTATGGCCGCTCAAGGTCTTCGCCTTTATGTGGCTGTCACGGCCTTGTGTATGTCTGTCAGTGTGTCTATGGCCGCTCAGGTCTTCGTCGCTATGTGGCTGTCACGGCCTTGTCTATGGCCGCTCAGGTCTTCGTCGCTATGTGGCTGTCACGGCCTTGTCTATGGCCGCTCAGGTCTTCGTCGCTATGTGGCTGTCACGGCCTTGTCTATAGCCGAGCACGGCTTTCGTCTTTATGTCGCTGATCATGGCCTCGTCTATGGCCGTCAAGGCTTCGTCCCTATGTGGCCGGTCTGGTCTTGTCCACGGCCGCTCAAGGCTTTTCGTCGCTGTGTGGCTGACCACAGCCTTGTCTACAGCCGTCAAGGCTCTTGTCGCTATGTGGCTGATCACAGCCTTGTTTATGGCCGTAAAGGTTTTCATCTTTATGTGGCTGATCACGGCCTTGTGTATGTCTGTCCGTGTGTCTATAGCTGTTCAAGGCTTTTGTCGCTATGTGGCTGATCACAGCCTTGTTTATGGCCGTAAAGGTTTTCATCTTTATGTGGCTGATCACGGCCTTGTGTATGTCTGTCCGTGTGTCTATAGCCTTTCAAGGCTTTTGTCGCTATGTGGCTGTCACGGCCTTGGCTCAAGGTCTTCGTCTTTATGTGGCTGTCACGGCCTTGTCTATAGCCGAGCACGGCTTTCGTCTTTATGTGGCTGATCACGGCCTTGTCTATGGCCATCAAGGCTTCGTCCCTATGTGACCGGTCTGGCCTTGTCCACGGCCGCTCAAGGCTTTTCATCGCTGTGTGGCTGACCACGGCCTTGTCTACAGCCGTCAAGGCTCTTGTCGCTATTTAGCATCTCTCCACCACCCCATCTCCTCACTTTGAATTAATAAACTCTTATTAGGCATCTATATTACAATACAGTCTAGTTCTAGACTATCTCTATCACGGGGAGGATACTCTGGGTTCGGGCTAAAATTCCGAGCCCGGAGCCCTCCCCCAAACAGTAAACAGCCAAATATGCATAATCTTTACTCTATTTAATTTGATGTAAGTGTGAACTCGTGAACATGTATTTTTGCGTTTGTGTTAGAAAAATGTCAGTTTTTACATGTATTCAAGTAACAGTCAGTTATGTAATGCTTAAATGCTCAATTAATGCATTACAATTTAACTAAACTCATTAGATTTTTCTACTGTAGATTTAGTTGTCTGAAATCTTATGATAATTAGTCAACTAAAATTAGACTAAAACTAATTCAAAATGTGCTGTCAAAATTAACACTGCTTCCATAGCAGATCCCTCTGAGGAGGGACCTGCTGCATCAGGCGGGGGGCACAATATATCCCCCCGGCCAGAGTTATGGAAGCTGTGGGTCTGGCCCCTGAGGGGGCTCAGTACCTAGAGGCTGGCCTGTCGGCTGGTGTAGTGGAGACCATACTCAGTTCCAGAGCTCCTTTCCATGAGGAGATTGTATGGCTTTAAGTGGAATGTGTTTTTCACTTGGTTTAGAGAGCATGAGCTGGACCCAGTTAACTGTAGGAATTATAGACAGGGTCTTATTATAGACTCTCTTAAGAGAGGTGATAGACAGGAGAAAAGCCACCTTAAACGTCAGATTCTTATCCGTCGCCGACTCTAGCGGTTCGAAGGGGGCCAGGGATAACCCTTCCAGAACCACCACCAGATTCCAGGTTGGAGCTCTGACGCAAGCTACAGGCCTCATCGTCCATGCCACCTCATGTGTTGGCGGAGGACGGAAGGCTTAATTTGCTCTGCCCTGTCAGAGCTTTAAGAAGTTATATTCAGAAGTCTTCGCAGTGGAGGAAGTCAGATCAATTATTGGTGTGTTTTGGGTCCCTTAAGAAGGGGCTCCCGGCTTCTAATCAAACAGTTAGTTACTGGATTGTGCAGGCTATTGGTGCGCGGTTTGCCTTCACCTGTGGCCTTGAGGGTACATTCCACTAGGGGCATGGCTTCCTCTAGTGCCCTTTATTTGGGAGTTCCCCTTCAGGAGATCTGTGAGGCAGCCGGTTGGGCTACCCCACACACTTTTATCAGATTTTACAGTTTGCACCTCCCTGCGACGCCTGGCGCAAAGGTGCTTTCATCTTAGTGGCTGGGTTCCAGTTCACATTGGGGCAGGTTGTTTCGGTGTGGCACACTGGGTATTTCGTTCTCCAAAGTGACGTTACTGACTGTTACGTCCCTATTCAGTCTAGGGTTAAAAGGAACTTGTAACAGAATAAGATTGGTGTGATGTGTGGCGGCAGCAAGGTTCAGTTCCCAACTCCAATGTTTTAACAAAAAAACTGAAAACAACTCAATGCAGCAATTAAGATCTTTTATTTCAAATATAGGAGGATTGAGGCTTCAAGAGGGGGTAAGGCCAAAACAACAAACATAAACCCTCTAAATACTACAAGGGAGAAACTAACTAAACTACAAAAGAAAAGACAAGAAAAGAAAAGTACAATACAAATACACTGACTCCCTAACTAACCTAAACAGGAGAAAACAGAATATAAAGAAAATGGTACCCACCTCTCTACTAATCCTTTCCCCAAAGAATAAACAATATAAACTTGGTAAATAAAAGACCATAACTAAAGTAAGTACAAACAGATAATGACTTACAAAAAACAAAAGGGTTTTCTTGTCGTAGGCGCCAGTCACCACAAGAACATTAACACAATAAGAACTCAATCAACATGGGTTCTCTTTAAAGAAAAGAAAGAAAACTAATAAAGATTTTAAGGTTGAGAAGTGAAGCCTCACAGAGCAGCCCTCCACACCCACACCCACAAAATAAAATAATTGCTCACTCAAACCCCTCAATCTAACCCTCTCTACTTAACCGTTGGACTCGCATAACCGTCATGTTAGTAGTTTTTATCACTTTTTATCCGTGTTTATGAATCCTCATCCATCTTGCAATGGGTTGTGGGCAATATCAGTGTGCATCGATTTGCACTTCGAATTCTGACTGCAAATAGTAGACCATCCGGGAATCTTTGGAATACTCTTTTCAACATACTACGATTTGAGACATACTAATTCTTTTTTCGAATACTATTTAGTATGGATATGCGAATTGGGACACAGCGATAGAGAGAGAAAAATTGGAGGGGGAAAAAACCAAAAACGTCCTTGGACATAACACCGACACAGTGCGAGATCCCTCGAAAGAGAACGTCTCAGGTTACATAACCCGAGAGGTTTTGTTTTGCTCTATTCTCTGCGTTTCCGCATTTGTCATATACGTCATGCATCGGGTCAGGGATCACTCACTAAATCAATGTGTAGGCTATGGCCGCCTGTCGGAAGCTAGTTATTTTAGTTTATAACGTTTTAAATATGGATATTTTTTCTTACGCAAATGCATCGCTTATTTTTTTAACCCCTTGAGCCGTATGGATTACTTTTATTATGGATGGATGCGCTTTTTTGGATTTCAAAATCGGGACCGCCATTTACTCACATCCCAGCTTGGAAGAGCAATGATATTTTTTAATATAACTTTGATTGTGTTTGTCTGAAAGATGGCTTGAGGGTGAGTAAATCATGGGATAATTTTCATTTTTGGGTGAACTATCCCTTTAAGACCAAGTCTGCAAAACTGCAAGCACATTGGCCCTCATTTATCAAAAGTGCGTACACCAAATTTCCAGCGTACACCTGGCGTACACCCAAAACCACGGTGACTTTGGCCCTCATTTATCAAAAGTGCGTACACCAAATTTCCAGCGTACACCTGGCGTACACCCAAAACCACGGTGACTTTGAGATTTATCAATATGGACGTTGGCGTACGGCACGCTCAAATCCTACGCCAGCTCAGGAGGTGGTGTACGCACGTTTTGTGTTAGTGCAAACATGCGCAGAAAAACAATTCCTATGCCCCCCATCGATATTATTTTGATTGTTTTATAGTAATAAAAATTATTTTGTTCAGTTAGAGAACAGACACAATTAAAAACTGAACTGAGCAATAAAACAGTATACGACGGAAGATTCAGTTTCAAAGCTAAATGTAAAAGTGCCCATTTAAGCGAGTTGTCATTGTACTGTTCTGTTTTTGTGTTTTTCATTAAGAATAATATTAAACACACCATTCAAGCAATTTGCTCCCAAATTGGTGCTCATTCTAAAGTGAAAGTATAATCCGCCCGGTCGCACGGGAATTCATAACGGTGCGCATTATAAGCAGCCTAGCGCCATTCTTTGTGAAAGATAAAGATAGAAATGCGCACAGGACACAAAAACCTTGGAAAAATGATATACGAACCGCCTAATCCCGGCCAAAACACAGAGATGTCGATTCGCACGGGACTAATGTTATCAGTGTTTGGTGAAATATGGTAGGTCATTTGCGGGGGAATTTTTACTTCACATATCACAGACATTCTCTGCAATTATTACAAATCACCTGAGGTCCCCACATAGGCTACTAATCCAGTGCGAATAGGGATATAGTAATTATAAACTTCAGTGTTTATTTTTGTGCAACATGGACTTCAAGGTTTAATTTGTGTGACTTTACCAAAGCATTTGATTTGTAGGCATATGTATCCCTCCAGTTGCGAGCCTGTGCTCTTTACCTGACGTTTCAGGGACTGGGACTGAAAATAATTCAAACTGAAAAAATAATAAAAATGACATTCTTCTTCTTTTAAATAATAATAAAATAAATAATAATAATAATAATAATAATAACGACATTCTTCTTCTAAATAACAATAAGCGTCATTAATAATACAAATCTTAATAATAATAATAATAATCTTACAAATTGTCATGCAATTATATTAATGTGAATGAATGGTACTCCACATCACATCATCATGACTATTGTACACCCCAATACATGTGATGTGATACGAAATTAAATGCTAATTATTTCAAAACACGTGCTGTAAAATAATGAATTGTGATAGGTAATTTCATAATCTTACGCCAATATATACGCCCGTTTCTACGCAAGATTGATAAATGAGGGCCAATATGCTTTACATTCATTTTGCAATAGTAAAATAAACTTTTTGCAAAATGCTAAATACAGTTGTTCTCCACATTAGACACATCATTCAAAACTAACAGCTCTTGTGTTTCATTTAGAAAACACTGCCATTTAAATGCCACAACCATTTCCTGATTACCTACACCCAATGATCATGTGTGAAAACGCTTATACATAAATCACTTTGAAATCAAAACGATACTCGGTTACTTAACGTAACCTCGGTTCTCTCTAGAAGAGGGAACGAGTATTGCGTAAGTTCCTTACGCTACGGGAAAGTATTCTTTCTTCGAGATTTCTGAAAAACCCAAAATTATCCTTAATTTTGTAACATTGTCAACGCAGTGCGGCAGCCTGGCAGACCATAGCAGGCTATTCCAGCGTGCTATTGGCTGCTCTGCTGGCAACTGCAGCAGCCTATCGGTGAGCCCGCGTGACGTGGCGACCAATGAGGGCGCTTCGCGCCCACCTGGCTTCATTTGCCTACAGGTGGGGCGTGGCCACGTGTATATAAGCAGGGCTCACGGGCTGCATATTCGGTTTTCGTAGTTCTGAAGCGTAAAAGCCCGCGGGGCGCACGGCAAGGAACGCAATACTCGTTCCCTCTTCTAGAGAGAACCGAGGTTACGTTAAGTAACCGAGTATCGTTCTCTTACGAGAGGTTCTCTCGTATTGCGTAAGTTCCTTACGCTACGGGAACATATTGTCAACGCCGTGCGCGCCTCGCGTACAGCATATGTATCCCAGGGAACCGGGGACCATAACACTGCTCGGGCAGGGTGGCCGGTAAGGAAAACGGGCCACCACATCTACAGACACTTCATTCGAACTGACGGGTGGTTACAACGGGTGGTTACAACACCCTGTCCCATGAATGAGGGAACGGCACCTGCCGGTCTCCTTCAAATTCACCACACCTTGTCTCATGAATGAGGGAACGGCAACGCCGGTCGCCTTCAAATTCACAATATTTTGTTATATGAGTGAGGTAACGGCACCGCCGGTCACCTTCAAACTCACAACAGCTCGTCTCGTAAATGAGGAAACGGCACCGCCGGTCTCCTTCAAATTCACATGAGCCTAGTACCGAACTTACTACCAGTATGTGAGCTATGTCTGCGCAGAATCACTGGGCAGGACCAACAGCCCTATTGAACTGGTAACACTTTCGCCTGTAAGGCAGGAACTTCCAGATTGTAAAATCTCACGAACGTAGACGGGGAGGCCCAGCCTGCCGCCATACAGATATCGTGGATGGAAATCCCTCTGGCCCAAGCCCACGAAGAGGCCATGCCTCTGGTGGAGTGTGCTCTGACACCTAGCGGGCACTGCAGGTGTTTGGAAGCGTATGCAGTTGCAATCGCGTCCACTATCCACCTGGAAAGGGTCTGTTTCGAGGAGGCGAGACCTTTAGTGCGCCCACCAAACGAAACAAATAGCTGCTCAGAACGCCTGAAGGCGGCGGAGCGTGTGACATAAACCCTCAATGCCCTGACAGGGCAGAGGAAATTGCCACCGTCCCCCTCATGGGATGCTGGCAGAGCCGAGAGGGAGATAATCTGCGCCCTGAAGGGAGTGCCGATCGCTTTGGGGACATAACCATGCCTCGGTCTGAGAATGACCTTAGAGTCATTAGGACCGAACTCCATACACGTCGGGCTCACTGAGAGCGCGTGTAGATCCCCCACGCGTTTCACTGAAGCCAGAGCTATCAGGAACGCGGTTTTTAGCGAAAGGAACCTTGGTTCCACAGTCTCGAGCGGTTCAAAAGGATGGGCCTTCAGGGCCTCTAGGACCAAGGCCAGATCCCATATAGGAACCGATGGGGGCCGCGGGGGATTCATCCGTCTGGCTCCTCTGAGGAAACGGATGATGAGCTCGTTCCTTCCTAGCGTGCTACCTAGCGTCGTCTGAGCGAACGCTGCTATAGCCGCCACATACACTTTGAGCGTGGAAGGGGACCTGCCCAGTTCCAAAAGCTCTTGGAGGAAGGAGAGCACCCGCTGGACCCCACATTGCTGTGGGTCCAATCCCTTGGAAACACACCACTCAGTGAACACCGGCCACTTAGAACTATATAACCGCCTCGTCGAGGGGGCTCTAGAGTGTGAAATCGTGTTCATAACCCCTTCGGGCAGGTCAACGGGTATCCGTTGGTCACCCATACATGCAGAGACCATCGCTCTGGATGGGGATGCCAAACTGACCCTCCTGCTTGAGAGAGGAGGTCTGCTCTCAGCGGAACTGGCCAGGGGGGTGAGTGCGACAGCTTCACCAGCTCTGGGTACCAAATCTGGTTCTCCCAGCGCGGCGCTATAAGGAGCACCAGGCGGCGCGTCTCCCTGATTTTCGCTATGACCTGGGGCAATAGGGAAATCGGCGGGAAAGCATACAGCGGGAGGCTGGGCCAAGGTTGGGACAGCGCATCCTCGCTTTTGGACAGAAACCTCGGGCAGCGGGCGTTCTCTTTTGTTGCAAAGAGGTCGAGCTCCGCTCTGCCGAATAGGCGCCATACCAGCTGGACTGTCTGAGGGTGCAGGGACCATTCTCCTGGGAGAATGAGGCCCCTGGACAGCTTGTCCGGGCCCACATTGAGGTGGCCCGGTACGTGCGCAGCTCTCAGCGAGCGCAGCGAGCTGTGTGCCCACACGAGCAGGCGTTCTGTCAGATTGCCCAGACACCTGGGCCTGACACCGCCCTGCCGGTTCACATAGGGCACCACTGTGGTATTGTCCGACCGGACCAACACGTGGTGTCCTCGTATAAGCGGGAGAAACTGCTTGAGCGCGTTCTCTACCGCTATCATCTCCAAACAGTTTATGTGTAGGAGCTTTTCCCCGCTCGACCAGAGGCCCGAGGCCGATCTGCCCTCGAAAACGGCGCCCCAACCCGTGGTGGAGGCGTCCGTCGAGATGACCTTGCGGTGTGAGATGGCTCCCATCGTCACTCCCCGCTGGTACCAGTCGGCTACTAACCAGGGCTCTAGGGCTGAAACGCAGCCCTGAGTCACTCTGATCCTGAAGCCTCCGGACGCCCAGGCTCTGTGAGGCACTCGGGCGTTTAACCAGCATTGCGGCGGGCGCATGCGCATTAAGCCCAGCTGGAGCACAGCTGCAGCTGAGGCCATACGTCCCAGCATCCTCTGAAAGAGCTTGAGAGGTGCGATTTTGCCCGGCCGGAAGTACGCATCCATGCGCCGAACTTGGCGCGCGCGTTGGGATGACAGGCGGGCTGACATTGCCACAGTGTCCAGATTCAAACCCAGAAATGAGGTTGATTGCGTGGGCACTAATGAGCTCTTGGTCCAATTGACCGTGAGCCCCAGGCTGTCCAGATGGCTGAGCAGCATTGCCCTGTGGGCGAGGAGCTCGGCCTCTGACTGCGCCAGGATGAGCCAATCGTCCAGATAGTTCAACACTCGCATCCCTCGACTTCTCAGGGGAGCGAGGGCCGCGTCCATGCACTTCGTAAATGTACGGGGTGCTAGTGACAGGCCGAACGGAAGGACGGTGTATTGATAAGCCTGGCCGTCGAAGGCGAATCGTAAGAATGGCCTGTGACGCGGCGTTATCTTGATTTGAAAATATGCGTCTTTCAAATCTAGGGAGATTAGCCAGTCTCTCGGGCGAATATGCGCGAGGATCTGCTTGGTCGTGAGCATCTTGAACGATCTTCTCATAAGAGCTTTGTTCAGACGCCTCAGATCCAGAATCGGTCTGAGCGACCCAACCCTTTTTGGCACGAGAAAATACCGGCTGTAAAAGCCTGACTCGCTCATAGAATGGGGAACCGGTTCTATAGCCCCTTCGCACAGCAGTGTGGCTATCTCCGCTCGAAGTAGATGTGCTACTTCCTCGCTCACTCTCGTCTCCGTACGCGCACAGAAGCGCGGAGGGCGGCGAGCGAACTGCAGAGTGTAGCCGTGCTTCACTGTTTTCAGCACCCATTCTGATACACCTGGAATGGCTTCCCACGCTCTCGCGTGTGCCACACGGGATAGAACGGCCTCCGGGCTCGAAACGCCGCGCTTTGCGGGTTCGACGGCCTGTATAGGAGGGGCGGGCGCAGTGCGCGCGCTCTCTGTGCTGTGGGCCAGCCGATCGCTCGCGATGGCTGGCCGCCCTACACACTGTATCTCTGCCGCTTCGAGCAGGGAGTGGCTTGTGTGTGGCCTTACACTCGTCGTTCCGGCCACCTTGGGCGGAGAACAAATGGTGTGTGGCGCGGCGCATGGCGCCGGGGGCAGAATGTTCGCGAAAATGTGTGAGCGCGTTTGAGCGGGCACAACTCTTACGCGTGGAACATGACCGGTTAAGAGTGGCTGTGTGACAGCGCGTGTGGTGATTAGGCGTGGGCGCAAATAAGCGGACACGTGACCTAACTCTAGCACTCGAGCGGCCGGTGGCCGCTTTATGTGAGTGAGAGACACGGGATTTGTGGTGCTTGGGTGCAGGGGTGAACACAAAAGTGGGCACGTTTACTGCATTTGAAAACACATACGGCGTGAGCCGTGCAACCAGAAAAAAGGCAACTTTGTGATTTCTCTGGTTCGTCATAAAAACGGCGGTTGTAGACAGGCGAGAGGGCAGTTTTGCCGGCTCGTTTGCTGCGTGAGAGCCATCTGCAGCAGCCACAGGAGTGGGGGCTGACAGGAAGAAGAGTTTTGACGGTGGTCCGACCACGGCGGGACTTAACCGTCGCTTCCCCCCTCTGCTAGGAGGACTTTGGAGGGGCTACAGTTGGAAACAGGCGAGAGGGCGAGTTCGCCGGCTCGTAGGCTGCGTGGAAAACATCTGCAGTAGCCACAGGAGTGGGGACAGACAGGAAAAACAGAGTTTTAACGGTGGTCCGGCCGCAGCGGGACTTAACCGTCTTTTCTCTCCTTATGTATAGACGTCCAAAAATACTCGAGCACCACGTGGTGCGAGTTAGCTTTCTGTATGTAAGAAAAGCTGGCCGCGAGCCCGGGGAAGCGGACAGTAAAACATTTTTATCTGCCGCGAGAGCTGGGCTCGAACTCGGGTCTCCGGCGTTTCAGCCGCTGATTTTGCCACTGTGCTACCGGGAGGGACACAATAGCGTTCAGTTAGCGCGAGCATACAGCAGTACGTCCTCGTGCTTGTTGGCAGTCGTGCGTGCATAAAAGACAGGCTCGTTACTGCAATAGTAATATTTCCAGCCGCCTGAACTGGAGAGGGGGCTGAGAAATGCTAGAGAATGGCGGTTCGTCCGGCCACAGCGGGACGAAAACACCCTCTGTTAATTTCCCGGTGAGTGCGGCGCGCGCACGTGCGCGCGCGCTGAACGTGCTCGTGACCGAGCGCACTCACATTCCTTGTGAACGGCGCAATCTGCGCGGTCCAAGAGGGGGGAGTGCGGGTTCGTTGGAGAGCATATGTCAGCGTCATGTCTTATGACGGCGTATGTTTGCTGGCGTGCGTGTCTTAACAGGCTCGTGTACAGCAATATGAACAATTCCAGTCGCCTGAACTCATGAGGGGACTGAAAAATGTGCGCGAGGGTGGAACAGCTCTCTTGTAACGTAAAGAGAGCTGCAGGACCGTGCATTTCTGCCATCCCTTGTATATAAGCGGCGCATCAGCGCGGCATGAACAGAGGGGGGAGGAGGCTCGCTCCGAGACCGTTCATTTCTACCATCCCTTGCAAGCGGCGCGGTGGCGCGGCTTGAACAGAGGGGGAGGAGGCTCGCTCCGAGACCGTTCATTCCTACCATCCCTTGAAAGCGGCGCGGTGGCGCGGCTTGAATAGAGGGGGAGAAGGCTCGCTCCGAGACCGTTCATTCCTACCATCCCTTGTAAGCGGCGCGGCTTGAACAGAGGGGGAGGAGGCTCGCTCCGAGACCGTTCATTTCAACCATCTCTTGTAAGCGGCGCGGTGGCGCGGCTTGAACAGAGGGGGGGAACAGCGGAGTGATGTCGTCATAAAACTGCTCGAGTCGAGCCCGCAGGGTCGACATAGAGAGTTCCTCACACTCGGGGCATTCGCCCGCGAGGAGGCGGCGGCGGCGTGGTCACGGCCCAGACAGAGAGCGCAGACACATGGCGGTCTCTGGTGCTGAGCTGCACGTGGCACGAGCCGCAGGTGGAACGAGGCGTTTTGATAAAAACGCTCGTGCTCTTTTATGAAACGTGTGACGCAACAGCGAGAACACGTGCAATGAAAGGATATAATGCTGCCGGATAGCAGAGCAGGCACGGATGGCTGAAGGTGGCGCGATGCTGCCGGCTTCTCCAGGCGCTGTCCTCTGCTTGCTCGTCTGCACGATCACGGCGGCGGGTTCCAGATCCAGCGATGCGAAGGGCTTCGCTGAAGAAAAGAAAATCGAATATGCAGCCCGTGAGCCCTGCTTATATACACGTGGCCACGCCCCACCTGTAGGCAAATGAAGCCAGGTGGGCGCGAAGCGCCCTCATTGGTCGCCACGTCACGCGGGCTCACCGATAGGCTGCTGCAGTTGCCAGCAGAGCAGCCAATAGCACGCTGGAATAGCCTGCTATGGTCTGCCAGGCTGCCGCACTGCGTTGACAATGTTACAAAATTAAGGATAATTTTGGGTTTTTCAGAAATCTCGAAGAAAGAATACTTTCCCGTAGCGTAAGGAACTTACGCAATACGAGAGAACCTCTCGTAAGAGAACTCAATGTTTTCAAAAATAAATAAACAAATTTGCATTGCACTTGCATTTCCTAATTTGATTATTTTTGTTTATTTTGTAACTATACTGAATACATTTACAGTTTTTTTCCAACTGCTTACACACAAAATCTATTCATGTCACTTGGTTTTTGAAACCCCTCACTCAAAGTGCAAAACTACACACCAAATCTCCAAAACCATAAGCCATTTTTCAGTTTTCAATAGCATAAAACACTTTTTTTAAAACGCTACACACAATTCTCTACCTAAAACACAAAAATCTAACAGGAAGCGTAAGAGCCATGTATTATTTGTTTCTTATATAGATGTGGGTTAAATAATTGTGTGCAGTAAGCAATGGTTAAATAATTATGAGTAAATAATTAATATGGGTAATTTAAGATTTCATATTGACGATGACGTAATTTCCGGCAAGGACAATTCGTTTTTTGTGTGACGCAATATTGGAGCGATACAGTTTTTTGACCATGCAACATTTTCCTGCTAATTTTGTTAATAAACCTTTTGCAAAGAAGTATCTGGACTAATGGATGTTATTCGAGTTCAAATCAAGCTCACTCATGAAGAAGAATGAAACAAAATGAGAATTTAGACGGATTGCTATCACAGGTAGTGACTTTCCTTTTCCAAACACAACCAATCAAAATGCTACACTTATTCACCACGTCACACACACACTCCTCACATATGCAAACACATGTTTATGGTTTTGTTGTATGCTATACAACAGTAATGTTTGACCTAATAAATATTTTCTGTTTCTACATTGCATTGGTGTTTACAGTGTACTTGTTACCCCTCTCAGCAGATTACTTTCACTGTAGAACATTGTATTGAAATTTAGATATAAGCCTATGAAAGACCAAAGAAAAGACCTTTTTATTGTAATTTGATGCAAAAGTAATAAAATACAAAGTATTAGTGTTATAAATGTACATATATTTTTTTAAAAATGAAAATACAAAAAACGTTGCAGGATTTACGATATTGATGACCATTAAAATGCGTCATCACAGTCTGTGAAAAGAGTCTATTGTAACAAATTCAAAATCAAAGCCAATAGTGTCATTATTCAGCTTCAGTCAGTTTAGTGATGATTGAGTTCAGTTCAACTGTAAAGTTCATCATTTGTGCATGCATACTGTATGTGTATTTGTGCGCATACATGTACGTACGCGTGACAAACTCCTGTGCACACCACTGCACACTGAACATGCAAAAGACACAATATTGTAGTGTGTAGTTTGACATGTAGACGTGTATGGCTAATCATTTGATGGTTTGTTTGTAGTTACTATACAAAAACACTATTTTTAGAAGAGTTAAAATAGTGTAGAATGAAGTGTTTGATTTAGCAAGAGATGTGTGACGTTTTACATTGTGTGTGCCTACTTTGTGGTTTTGTGTGAAGTTTTGAGTTGAGTTTTGATAAATGGAGTCATAGTTTCAGAAATTGTGTGTAAGCAATTTTAAAAAACTGTAAACAGCTTGCATCCAGCAAGAAGCGTTTCAATTCAACACACACCTCTCTGTTACAAACCACAAATCACTTGATGATTAAACTAGTTTTAAATCGGATGAAACAGCCTCAACATTCCCAACATCTGATAAGGAAAACAGGAGAAACATTGTGCCTGAAATAAGTTAGAAGACTTTAAAATCCCTAAATCACCACCTTTACAAACATTTACAATGAATGTACTGTAGTAACTGTAATTTACCATGGTTTGGGCAGAAATGTGGAATATTTATATTGAATATGTTATATAGTAATTTATATTTATTTCATTTATAAAAACAATTACGTCTATGGAATGTCGGTAAACCCACATTATGGGGACATAAAAGTTGTCAGTATCCGAAATCCTTGTCCTTGTGTGAATAAAACTTTTTTTTAAAATCATACTGAATTGTGTGTGTGTGTGTGTGTGTGTGTGTGTGTGTGTGTGTGTGTGTGTGTGTGTGTGTGTGTGTGTGTGTGTGTGTGTGTGTGTTTATACGCATGCATGCACAAACATCTCTGATGGCAAACAGCCTGTCCCTCAAAAACAGTGTCAAAGGCATGTTATCAAATGTTTTTTTCAATTTCAGAATTAACATTTGAGTTTCTTAAGAATACAAATGGGCTGGATGTGCTTTTTGGTATCCAAATCAATTGTGTCCTAAGTGATTAATCACATTAAAATATGACACTGAAGGAAATGCAAACTCCCAAACATGTCTTTACTCAGTCCATATGCTGTAGTATTAATGGAAAACTTGTGCACACTGACTTGTTAATTAAGATATTATGATCTGGTTTCAATGTCTGTTACGTCAATAAAGAAGAGCCTTTTCAAATGTGGTAATCTAAAGTCATAAACAAATCAAACAGTAATGCATGGTGTTAGTCTATGGCTTAATGTCATGCTGTCAGGACCAGTTGTATGACAGGGTGTATCCAGTTCTAAGAGCTGAGCCATATTAGTCAATGCCAACTGCAGAATCCAAGTCGTGTACTCAAATACTCATGTTACTGCACAGGAATGTTCGTCTGACTAGCGGGAGACAGTGAAGGTGGAAGCCTGATATGGTCACAAGTGGTGGACATATATCACATTTAGAAATCTTGTGATGGTTTAGTGTAAATTGAAGGAAGGAAAATGCTTCTGGTTTGAGAAATAAAAGAAGGACCTTGTTTAGAGGCCATTAAGATATAGTAGTTATATTTTATATTTGTGTTCATTGTGGTTCTCCAACAATCATTTGGATATCCTGAATCATTTTAATATCCTGCTGAGATTCATTGAAGAAAAATGTAATCCGTTAATCTGTCATGCTGAGTTCGAATTATACTAAAATCCATATCATTGCAATTGATGTAAACACTCTTTGAAGACTGTCCAGTGTCCACTGCAGTCAAATTGTTTTCAGGTTTTGCAAATACAGATCTCTTCCTCCACCTACTGGCCGAAGGTTTCAGCAGCGCAATATGTTTTAATATGAGCCTAGATGCAGAGCTTCTTATTGGTTGTCAATAAGCCTACGAGTTGAGTTTAACTGTTGTTGTTTTATTCATCATTAGTTTGACTTATAGTTTGTAAAATTGTATATAGCCTAGGCTACATAAAGCATAAAGCACGCTCCTATTCACTGGTCTGTGGCAAGTCCAAAAATAAATAATAGATTGAAAAACAAAGCAGTAGTACTGATGCAGTGATTTGTTCCTTCTGACACCTCAAGGTCACAATAAGAGAAATGACGCACAAGAACCTGACAATGCTCAGATTACCCCCTTGAAGCTCTTTCCTTCACACACTCAGAAAATTTACCGGTCAATATATTTATCTCATACCATATTTTTGGTGGTAACTATATATATATATATATATATATATATATATATATATATATATATATATATATATATATATATATATATATATATATATGGCTTAATATGCTCATAATATATTATACTAGGCTACTGCTACATTATTAGTTAGCCTATGTATTATTTGTGTTAATATTATATTATATTAATCACATGTTTCATGATTCATCTTTAGGTCATATATTATTTAGCACATTTGGCCACACCCCCAAAAATATGGTATGAGAGAAAAGCTGACAATGTAACATTCACGCAAGACATGCCTGGTCTCGATTAACAAAAACATAAACATGCCCACTATAGTTGACAGTAGGCCTAACATATGGGCCTATATTTATCTTTCACCACTTACAATGAGCCATGAAAAGCCGTTATTTTTTATTCTTCGACCACCAAAATGTGATTTGAACATACAAATATAGACTTTCGCTGGGTGTATGTTTACTTCTAGGAAATATCTTAATTAGAGGTGTGCTATAAATCTGACTCAGCACAGCACGGCCCCAGAGTTACGTCGAGGCAGAGGCCGTATCCAAGTCCGTAACTACAAACCTCATCATCATCATCATCATCATCATCATCATCATCATCCTCAACAACATGGCGCCAGCGTACAGCTGGACTGCACATAGACGCCACGGCACTGCTTCAACAAGTTACTTCACTCACTAAACGCAGCGTCGCGAAGATTTTTGTAGCATTTCTTTTTACTTTTCTTCTTATCCATTTCGTTTTTTCTCTCTGACAAGAAAAGATCAGCCTTTTTGGTCATCGTGGTCTCCAAAACTCACCTGCTTAGCGAAAAGAACATACAGTTCTGGACTCACTATTGCTGTATTTCTCAAAGTGAAAGGAAAGTGAGCAGTGAGATTACGCCGACGGGAAAAGTACTTTTTCCCACAAAAATAAGCCATGTACTGTGCTCGAAAGGCTTTTCTTCAGAGGACATGCATCTAAACATGAGCGAAAATAACTGTCCACTTGAAGAAAGGGATAGAGACAGACTTCCTCCTATACTAAACCATGTAAGTATGTTTCTGCATTTCAAATACGCTATTAACGACTATGGTTAATATACCTAATATACCTTTTTCTTTTAGAGAAAAAAACAACGTTATGAATGCAGATTTTTTAACACAATTGATGTGAATTATTTTGTAAATTTTTTAATGCATCACTGCTTTTGACTAAGCGTGATTAACCTAATGGGAATTTGAGACAACACACTTTATGTAGTGTAAAAAGTCAGTAAAATTAAATATTCATTAAATATTTAGCTAAACATAGCTACTGCACGTGCAGCGTATTTTCTCCTAGCGAAATAGCCGTTTCGTTTCTGCAAAACAACACTGATGCTTCTGGTTACGCAATGAGTGACACAATCTCAATTAACAAGATCTTATTTTCCTCCACTATTGTTTAAATCGTTTTTTTTTCTTCTTCTTCTTCTAACTGATATTTAATTCAAATATTTGAATAAGGGGGAGGGGCGTATTTTAGTACTATGTATTTTTCTTATTTTGCTCAATTAGATGTTAATCTGTCAGTTTAGTGTAAAAATAGTTTATTGTAGTATCTGTTTTCAGTAT
Source organism: Romanogobio albipinnatus (assembly GCA_023566225.1). Taxonomy (NCBI): domain Eukaryota; kingdom Metazoa; phylum Chordata; class Actinopteri; order Cypriniformes; family Gobionidae; genus Romanogobio; species Romanogobio albipinnatus. Next base: position 27,718,148 of record CM042257.1, read on the forward strand.
CATATGTGCACTTTTTTTATCAGCAACATGCAGTACTGCAGCACAGTTTATTTTCTAGAAATATTGGAATATAACGTGGATTGTTTCATCAGCAGAGCTTGGATCGTGGACCGAAGCTCCCTTTCTCCTCTTATGGAAGCTTTATCTCCACCCTGAATCACAAAAGAGAGTCAGGCAGCCAAAGTCTCTCTTCTCCGTTCCTGCTACCTGCAGTTAAACAAGGTCAGACCCCTTCCAGCCCTGCCACTAATTCTCGGTAGATATCTGGCTAGTTCTGGTTAGATAACTTGATTATCAAATACATCCACAGTCTGTGCTTTAGGTCTACAAGCCTGTAACACAAGCAAAGGTTACTATGGCTTAAAAATTATATGCTTGTGTGATTTAAAGGTAATTCCCTTTTACAACATGGGGCAAACAAACTCATTGCATTTCAAAGCTGTTGATTCGGCTGCTTTGAATTAATAACCACTTCACTGTTTTAAGCAGATGTTTTCCTTTCTTTGTCTTGGAGATCAAAGATGTTTGAAACATGTATATGTGATGCATTCATCTTCAAGTCTCTGTCAAGGCTCAAGCGTGTTCACATCTAAAATGTCTTTAGCACAGATGAGCTGGGGGCTTGTTATGAAGACACTACACGGGCTGGGGGCCTGACCCAGTGCTAAAGCTCGTTAAATATCTCACTTTTCCTTGTAAATTCACTGGCCGAACCTGTGAAAACGTCAGTTGTTCCTAACTAGTCCACAAGTACAAGTAGTTTTGTGAATTTTAACTCATCAGCCTTATTCTGTGCATTTGTTAAGAATGAAGGATTAGGGTGCCTTTAAATTAGTGGTGGGCCGTTATCGGCGTTAACATGCTGCGTTAACGCGAGACTCTTATTGGGCGATAAAAAAAATATCGCCGTTAATCTATTCTCAAAGTTGGGTTGGGAGCTGGGTCTATACTATGCAAGCTATGATGACTTTCACCTTGATATTTTATCGCGGATGTACACCTAGCCGAATTGCACTGTAGGGGGCGAGAGAACGAGTCTTCGAACCTATGTGTATGCCTACTAGTGTTGTCAAAAATATCCATATTTCACTATGTATCGATACTGAAATATTTGAAACGATACAATACTCATTTTCTACAGTATCGATATATCAGCTGCGCTCTCCTCTCCTCTCCGACCAACAGCGAGTGACACGCACCCGCCTCCTCTCATTCAGTCCGTTTAATCCTCTGAACATTGCGAACGGGTGTTCTGCTGGACTTTTGTTAGTATTGGTGTGACCGGTCTGAATTTCGCGCGGGGTTGCACATAACGTTACTTCTACTAATTCCCGCAGTTTTCAAGCTCGCATCTGAAGCGCACACACACATACCATAATAAAGGCGCCTCTGACATACAAGTGCAAAAATGAGCTCCTTTTTCCATCTTATTAATGGTCAAATACACTCAAAAATGTCTCAATGCACATCTTGGTGAGTTTTAACGTAAAGAAAGTCGTAACTAGCTCACAGGAACAGTGTTTGGATATGTGTGCGTCAGGTCTTAAAGGGACAGAAGTTATTTATTATTCAAACTACAAAAAGACAAACGATCACTTACGAGCACACACATTCTGAATGCCTTCGGCAGAATTCAAATGAGCCATTTTAATCTAGATTAATCTAGATTAATTTTGGAATTAATCTAGATTAAAAAAATGAATCTATGTCCACCACTACTTTAAATACAATAACAATTTGTGCTGATGGTAATTGCATGTTACTAGGTAGTTGTTGGGATGCTGAGAGTCATTGTTTAGATAGTTGTTTTTGATAAGGTAATTGTTATCTGGAGAGTGATTGCAAAAATCCCCTTGGAGAGCATGATAAATGGCCCATCTTGATCATATTGTGAGCTGCTGTCTAATTTATTTTGTGTGTTTTTTCAGTGAGAGAGCTTCCCCCAATATGTCCAGATGTGAGACAGAAGCATCGTATCTCTATTGATGTTCTCCCTCCAGAGGTGAAGGCTCGTTTTGTCTCAGAACCCATTATTCCCATTCGAACCAAAACCGCCAAAGAGTTTCAGTACGTACTTCTCCTTCTCTCAGTCACCCGCAGTATTCCCAGATCAGTTACAGTATGGTTAACTGTCTTTGTCTGGCTGTAGGGACGATGTTGAAAGGGCAACTATCTCAGGGGATTGGAAACAAGTCCATGATTTCTACTTGACCACATTTGACTCCTTTTTGGAACTCAATGGTGCCTTTAAGGTGTGTTGAAGCTCCCAATACAATGTGTTGTTAATTTTTCAAATGTTTTTTTTTTTTGTTGTTGCTCACGCTTCATACTAGGTGTCTTTAAGTACAATGTACTTACATAAAAAAATAACTGTTAGGTAGGATGTAATTATTGTGATCATGCTGCATTGCTAAACACGTTTGCTGCCATGCTGAAGTGGGATACGGGTAAGGTTATGGACAAGTTTCATGGTATGGTTATGATTAAGGGTGGGATAAGATGTAAGGGAAGGGTCAGTGTAATTATAGATGTAATTACAGAAATTAATTACAGCTATTAGCTGTACTTGCATGGTATTTTTAAACAAATACAATGTAAAACATGTACACAACAAGTGCATTGTGTCAAATTATTAATTTAAATGTTAGTACATAGTAGTTATAGAAATGTTTAACTAGTTGTTGATTGTTTTCATATTGCTTGAAATCTCTATTAATCATAAGCTTACTTTGCCAAAGGGCCCAATTTAATCACAGCCCACTGTAAATGATCTGTTAATTTGGTGTGTTGTAAAATTTAACAACAATCATTTAATATATAATTTCACTATTTGCACAATTACTAATATCATATAATTACAGTGAAAGGAGGAACTTTTTTGTCTCCAAATGAATCAATGAGCTCATACAAGGAGTAAAAAGCAACATCTGCATATGGTTTCATCATAAAATGTTATTCTTAAATGCGGTTAATGTTTTACCATCAATTTTATATGGGAAGTATACATAAAATGCACCATGTAAGTGGATAAAAAAAGTGTGCTTAATTTTTTATAATGTAATGTTCTCCTTAGAAAGAAGCAAATGCTCCCTTCAACACCATTGAAGACTCAGGAATAAACATCAAATTTGTCAATATTGTTTATGATGCATTACTCCACACGGTATGTATCTGGTATTATCCAGTCAATACTGACTGAAGTTCTCTTATAATTGAATTACACAGTAAGTCATTGTACTCTGTCTGTTGTTTTGAATTTGGTTTTAACAAAATTGGTTTATCTGGCTAATTTGCAGCCTGCAGACACACAGAAATCAGTCCTGAAGGGAATTATTAATAGCTTATTAAGAGAATGGAAAGGGTGAGTAGTGCATTGTGCTCTCTCACTGAAGCACTAAAAGAGGACATGAAGTCTTTGCAGAAAATTGTGATTAAAAAATAATCACTGTCAGCTTTGTTTCTGTATTTTTAGGCCCCGCACAAAGGATGACCTTAGAGCGTATTTTGTTCTGGTGCAGGTAATGCCTTTGTTTTTACACACTTGGGTCTTCTTTTTGTTCTTAAAGAAATACTTTTTTTTTTTTTTGTTCTGTTTATCTCTTAAGAAAGCCTTCATTTACTATTTTGTTTTCTTTTACTATACAATCCTGGCTTGATGAATAGACCTTCAGTTTTAATGAAGGTACTTTGAAACTACTTTAAAGCTATTAGCATTTAAGTTAGAAAACAGTCAAGATGCAGTACCTTTTAAAAAAAAGTAGCTTCAAAACAAGCTACTAACAAAAAAGTAGCTTACTACATTGACGCTGTTTATTAGGAAAATATTCTAAATGTATAACAATAAGATAATATTTTTTCTTGTTATAATCAGAGCAGTATTTATTCTTTAGTATTTATTGTCATATTACGGTGGCAGAATTAACATAATGTTCATACATTTATTAATTTTTTTTCTATACAACTAAAAATACAAACGGGTGGTCCTAGAGGCATAGTGGCTCAGAATGAGGAGACCATTTGGAATGAATGTCGTGGGCATGTACAAAACAATTGTGTTATATACAATCCTTTACGCATGTGAAAAACACAAAGGCGCCCATTGGTGGCTGATTTCTTTAGAATTTCTTACAGGCCCAGCAAGTTTTTTTGTGATCAGCCTCTGTTAACCTTGTCTGACAATTTAATCAGCCGCGTTTGGAGATACGCCAATGTTCTCGTAAACAATTGCGGCACCTTGGACAAAGACACCGCATGCCAGTTTTCAAGTCAATCGGACTGACTGTTGCGTAGCTATAGATGTTTCTTTTTTCACTTTATAGCACCACCGAGTGGCCAGTCGCCATGTCCCTTTTCACGTGACAGTCCATACATTAGTGTACCAAGTTTGATGAAATTATGTCATTCCGTTCAAGAGGGATAGCTGTTTTAGGAAAAGTGGCCACTCCCATTCGAATGTTTTGGTGCCCCGTCTGGGACTTTTTTGATAATTATTGACAATCATTATTGACTTTCTGCACTGGTTTGGTTCTGATCGGGCAAAAAAACTAGGACTAGGAAAAGTAGGTTTTTCCCAAAAAATCCCAAATACCCAAAAATTTGAGACTCAGAGCAAATGGATGGAGCTTACGTGTAGCTTCCCCTCGCTAGACATCCAGCGAGGAGGAGCAAATGTAATTTGGGCCTAATGGGTGAAGCTAGAATATCCAACCACACCCTAACCCTACTCTATCCCTCTACCCCATTAGATGTCCAGATAGGTGGAGCTGGACATCATTTGACTCTGCAGTGAGCACCACTTGGAACATTTTGCCAGGGTGACGATCAAATCTTTAAGCCAATTCCAATGATATAAGACACTTGAGCCTGTGATGAACGCATTTGAAAACATATTAACATAACATCAGCATGTAACTAAATAATGTGCAACAAAAAAAGATGTGGGGACTACAATGATCAGATTAATTTATTTAATCTGTGAATCTTAGTCGATCTATGTATTGGTTAATTAAGTAAACCGTATGAATGAACTGTTTCACCATAATGAATCATTCTCCTAACACTTATTAAATACGTGAGTGAAAGAAGATAGTTTAGGAAAGTGTGTCTGAATATTGCTTCAACTTGCGTAAAAAGATTCTTGCACAATTAAATGTGATTGACAAATATAGTGTTGTTGAGTTTTGATGTTCATTGGAAATTTGTTTTGAGAATAGCTGAGATACAGTCACACTACTTAAAAAGTTAGCGTCTTTTAATTACTTTTAGTCCTTTAGATACCCGAACAGTGCTGATCTCTTCCTCTTCCTAGTGACCAAACCCATGCCATTAATTCAAAATTGCCTTCATTACACCCAAAGACATATGATACTTTTCTGTAATACCTGTAATTTCCCTTTGCAAACCAAAGCAGTTATCTGTGTGCGATCGTATAGATGTGCACTTATATAACAAAATTGCTCTAATCTGTCTTTGAGTTGCCCTTTGTGTTGGCAGCCATGTTAAACACCCCAGGCTGAGTAAGAGGCGAACTGGAGTTGCAGGAAACTCTTGATCTCCTCTCTCACCACATGGCCCATTGACTCCAGCCATAGCTCTGCTCTAGTGCAGACAGATTGTGAGCTAAGTGTTTACTTCACACATGACCAGCGCAGGCTGGCCTGGGACTGTCCAAATAAGGACACAGCAACTGGATTTAAGCCTGAGAAGCCGTGGGCAGAGAAAGAGACGATGGCTTGGTTAGCTAGAATTCGGTTCGTTCTGGGGTTTCAGCTTTATGAAAAATGTTTCTCCATTTGATGGGGATCAGTGGTGGTGGGAGTTAGACGTTTTCATAAACAGAAGCATGTACAGATGTCATCCTTCGCATCTAGTGTTATTCATCTCCAGACTGTCGATGGGCTCCTTGACCTACATTTCCATGGAGGACATGGTGAAATTGAAAAGCAGAGGCAATTATTGGGCTGATCTGTCTGCCACTAATGTCAGGCAGCCTCTGTATTATTTGCGTTCACTGTGCCAAAGGAAGGGATGAGATCATGCTGGAGAGGAAAAGAGCTGGTTTCCGCGGCAATGCCACTTCTTATTAAAAGCCAGACTTCTTTCTCTGCTCCTAAACGAAAAGTTATATTTCCTTTTTGAAGTTCTCTGAAATGCTTCTCTATGTCACAGAACCCTCAGTACACCAGCCCAGCCACATATGTCATCTATGCACACTTACTGAGGCAAATAGCAGGACTGGCTGAAGCGGACCACCATTTCCTGATGCACTGGTTTAAAAAGTGAGTCCAATGCAGCCAGTCTGTACCAGAGAGCAATTAACAATGGAAAAGTCTAGCTCCTTTTGTTTATATTCTGCCATTCAAAAGTTTGTGGTCAGTACATTTTTTTAAGAATTTAATGCTTGACCACATTTCTTTTAAATAAATGAGCTGTTGCCTTTTTTATCTTAAGTATTTGGGATTTTAATTGTAAAATGTATAAATTCAACAAATAGAATTTAATTGTGCACTATACAACAGTCAAGGCAGCCAGTGTAAAAGCATTAAACAAACTGACTTTTAAAATAAAGTATGTATGGATTATAGCTTTCTGTTTACGATGTTTCATCTTATAGGCTGCCTCAGAAGCGCTTCAAACAGCTGGTGGAGCGATTGCAGCTCTTCATCACCACCCGCCTATTTCCTGCCAAGCCAGAAGAGTTGCCGCCCATGGTCAAATGCTCTTGGTGGATTCCCTCAGCCACTAAAGTCCTGTCCCTGCTTAGTGAGTACCATTGTGCTAGCCACTAGGGAGGGCTTGGAGAAAGTGGAGATGCTTTCCTGTAATATTTTACAACTGATTCTGAACAATAAAAAAAAAAAACATTGATCTTGTTTTAACAGATGCGGCAAACAGCATTTCCTATTCCCCTATCATCCCTTTCACTGACTTCTACAACCTAACCCTGGACCACATAGACTTTATGGAGGATTACCACACGTGGCAGGCTCACGGAAATTCAAACAGGTGTGACATATCAAAATGTTATCAAAAAAAAATATTGTCTAAAACCAAATGCAATTTTGCTTGTTTTAAGGATGTTTTACCAAACAATGCGGCAAAAGTAAGATGTATGTGTGAAAAGTCATTAAAATAAACTAAAATTAGGTTATGTTTTTAAGAAATTAATTTTATTCAGTGTAAATGCATTACATTCATTTAAAGGGACGGTAACTTTATATAAATCAATCTTTAATCCTGAAAAAAATGTATCATGGTTTCCACAAAAATATTAGTACTGTTTTCTGCATTGATAATAATAATGAGACTAAATGTTTATTCAGCACCAAATTAAATTTTATAATGGCTTGTGAAGGATAATGTGACACTTCATGATGTGAAGACTGGATTAATGGTTTCTAAAAAGCTTTTTCAACACATTTTTTAAAATGATTAAAATAGACATTTTAGGCTATTTTAAATTGTAATAATATTTTACACTATTACTGATGTAACTGTATTTTACAAATTAATGTAACCTTAGTGAGCGTAAGAGGATTTTTCAAAAAATATTATAAAATCTTACCAAACCCAAGTATTGAATTGTAGTGAATATTTAAAGGTGGCTAGAAAGTTTGATAGGTGTAAACCGAATTCTGGGTGTCCTGCTCTGCCTTTGAGAAAATGAGAGAATTTGGAGAGTATGGATTCAGTTTATCAATCGCGATGTCAGCACAGGCTTTACAAACAGACTTTAGGATATGGATTTGACAGCACCGCCACAAACAGTGAGTAACTGTTCATTAATGCCTGATCTGTGATCAGTGATTTCTGATGTTTAGCTAATGATTCAAGTTCACACAGACTTTCTTTCGAAATCGTTTAATACTGTCAGTCCCACCGCCGGCCGTCTTGATGCCCTAAGCATAATGCATCAATGAATCAAGCCAGTGACTAAAACGATAAACTTCAAATATTTTCTGTTAGTAGCATGAAACAAATCTGTTATTTAAATTATTAAACTACAGAAAGCGATCAAAGAACACTCTCTTTATAATGTTCAGATCTGTCAATCACATCGTCCCGAGTGTATCTGCACACTTGTCCAAACTGCCGTTATAATGAATGACGCTGTTATGCTGCACAACAAAGCTCTTACTGTATTCATGTCAATATTGTATTTGCTGTTAGTTGTGGTCAAAGCATTTTGTGAGCGAAAATGCGTTGCAATGATGAGATCACCTGTACTCAATGCTTGTCACTGCAGCTTTCATGTGATGGGGAAAGATCTAAAAATAATGCTATAGTCAACACTTTGACGATTCGTTCATCTCGACGGCTGTGATGGTAAAAAAAAACGTAGTAAAAGTATTCGAGAGGGATTCCACGTTGCAAAGTTCGTAGAATACGGAGGAAGAAGACAGGGTCGGTGTGACTGGGACTCGTGTTCATTCAGAACTCTCAGATACAAACAAAATAAACTTGCGCTCTCAACAACTCGGTACAATAAAACTTTATCAGCTATCTTTCTCCAGCTCTCCGTCTCTCTGGTCCACGAGTGCCTCGTCCGTCTCTCTCTGGCAGTGCTTGCAGAGTCAGACGGTGCCTCGCTAAACCACGCCCCCTCCGCCAGATGTCAGCCAGTCACAACAGTGGGCGTTTTCACTGAAGTCTCACATCAGACACGCCCATTGAAACAGAGCATTCAAGCCAGAGGATTTACATTTTTTGATGTAAAAACCATACTAACAATATAAGTACACCTCAGGAAACATAAAATAATTTTAAAAATCCATGCCAAGGGACCTTTAAAAAAAAGAAATAACTATTTTAAATGGAATTAGAAAAATAAACTTACTTCAAAATATATTCTGTGAATCCAAAGTCTTAATTTTAATAAAATCAAGCAATTTTGACTCATAAGTAAATTTAACTGGATGCTGAGATACATTTACTGAAAAACAAGATACAAATAATGATTTACATTTTTATATATTCATTTTACAGTATACACTAGTGGTCAATCTATATCACTCGATTCATCAACCTGGCCGATGTATTGGTCTATCACTAGTGCACACTTTAAACTCCTCCCCAGGCAAGGTAATTTCTGGTCTATATTTTCTCAGGTTCACCTTCTGTCAGTTCCCTTTCATCCTGTCCACAGTGGTGAAGAAGGCTATTATCCAGAGAGACTCTGAGCAGCAGATGATCAGCATGGCCAGGGTGAGACACAATGCATACAAAGCTTTCACAATAGGTAGTCTCTGTTTGAGAGAATGTCTTCTAGCCTGAGAGTATTTTCTGATAACAATCCTAGCATGGGTGGGGCAGCATAATCGCCATTCCTATGGCTCCCTTCCAAACATATGTGTCAAGACTGTAGGATAAACAGATGTGTGGCTAGAGAATAATATCATCATACACCGCAAATAGACCGACATCATCTGTCTAAGAAATGTTAATCAGAAACAAGACATCTAGAGGCATGGAATAAAACCTAGATGTGGCCATGTTCTGTAAATGTGTTTCTTTCAGAGGAATGTTAACTGATAAATGCATTCCTCTCTGTCTAATGCAGCAAACCCTGGTGGACAAGGTTGCTCGCAGGCAGAGGGTGGATATGAGTCTGCTGTTTCTCAACATTAAAGTTAGGCGTCTGCAGCTGGTCAGTGACTCACTAGATGAGGTAATACTGCTCGGTCTAGATCTGTAAACGTAAAATTGCGTCTGTTCCTGGAGATGTTACCATGAGTTCCTTTGAACCACTAAAAACTATTTAGCTCTATAGGAGGAAAAACTGTATGGGCTGCATTGCTCTGGATAAAGTAGCACAAATCTACATTTTGTTTTCTTAGGCTGAAAGGACTTTCAGCCAAAAGCATTAACATTATGTTCTGGAAAGTTCTAAGTCTGGCTAAGACTTAATTTGGAAAAATGGCCCCTCCATAAATGTGTTCCCTTTTTTAATAGCTTTCGAGAAAGCGAGCAGACCTGAAGAAAAAACTGAAAGTGACATTTGTTGGGGAAGCTGGGTTGGACATGGGTGGACTCACAAAAGAGTGGTTTCTTCTCCTGATTCGACAGATATTTCTCACAGACTACGGTAAGACAGTCAGTACAAATAGTGCCAGCCATGGATGATTCACAGCTGGTATATTTTCCCCATAAAAATATCTTAGCATATTTTTTCCTTGAGAGGCAAAATGGCCAAAAATATTAAATGTTTACTCTTATCATCTTAACAAATATGTCTCCTCACTAACAAACTTTTGAAATTCACAATAGTTGAGCATTGATACTTATTATGCATTATGTATTAAAATATCTGGTTCAACACGGTGCTCTAGTAAGAAAGTGTCAGTGTCTGAGACAGACTTCAAATATCAGACTTCCAGTCGTTACTTAATTTATATTGACAGTGTTTGTAGATAAATAACACAATCAGCTGGCTTCTGCTCATTAATGTTAATTGTTCTATTCTGTGCCTGTGTGTCATGTTACAGGCATGTTCACGTATGTGAAGGAGTCCCAGTGTCATTGGTTCAGCAGCTGGAAATGTGACAACTACTCTGAGTTCCGATTGGTTGGAGCCGTATCCTTTCATTTCCCTGCAGTTTATACAGTATAGGTGGTCACGTGTGGGTGTGACAAACTTAAAATAGTGCATAAATATAGAGTCAGCTCCCACTTGGCTCACACTTCTGAGGTTTGTTCTCATCCTTCTGTTTTCTGGTGGGAAGTGTATTTTCTGCCACCAATCTGTGCTATGATGAAGTGAAAATAGAGCATATGTTATTTTTATGCCATGTGATTTCTAAATGTCAATTACACAGGGTTATAATGCAATATGACACTAATGAAAGATGCACAGATATAGTTATGGTTGTTAAATGGCTTTGTAAATTATGTGGTGCACGTGTCAGTGTAGAGACCTGGTCTGCATGGTGCTCTCTGGAATGTGTGAGGAGAGACATGGTGGCAGCCAAAGCCTGCCTTGTCCTGTAGTTACCCCTCTAATTGCCCCCCTGGCTCGGGCTTCTCGAAACATGTGGCTGCCGGTCCAGCGCACGACCTGGCCTCTGAGTTCTCACTCCTGCAGCACAGAATTGCTGTGTCACATCAGTGAAAAATTATGAAATAAAGATTCTTTTGTTTTGTCCCATTAGGAACAGCCAGGGCTCGTTTGTGTTGTCTCATTGCTGCAGTCTTCATGGAAACTGTCCCGCCTCTCTCTCTCTCTCTCTCTCTCTCTCTCTCTCTCTCTCTCTCTCTCTCTCTCTCTCTCTCTCTCTCTCTCTCTCTCTCTCTCTCTCTCTCTCTCTCTCTCTCTCTCTCCTCTCTCTCTCTCTCTCTCTCTCTCTCACTCTCTCTCTCACTCTCTCTCTCTCTCTCTCTCTCTCTCTCTCTCTCTCTCTCTCTCTCTCTCTCTCTCTCTCTCTCTCTCTCTCTCTCTCTCTCTCTCTCTCTCTCTCTCTCTCTCTCTCTCTCTCACTCTCACTCAGACTTTTTTTCCATCGCCCTCACTACACATATGGAGAGCACATGGGGTTGAGTTGTCAGCCACAGCTGAAAGCACTTACTCGCAGGGCTCTTCACTTTTTCCTCTAAATGTATTATACACCTGTTGGGTGTTCTTCCATGCAGCTTACTGTGATGCTTAAGGTGATGTTGGGATATTAGGAAATATGAAAGAACTTGTGAACCACAAAGCGTTACAATGGCTTCTTCATCTTCAATTGGGTTGCTCAAACTGATTACAATTCCATTTGCTGCCACTAGTTGCACAGAAATAACTTGTGTCCCAAATTACGACTAATATTATGACTAATATTATGTTGGTCCCCCTTTGCTGCCAAAACAGGCCTGACCTGTCGAGGCATGGACTCCACTAGACCCCTGAAGGTGTGCTGTGGTATCTGGCACCAAGATGTTAGCAGCAGATTACAGCAAGTCCTGTATGTTATGAGGTGGGGCCTCCATGGATCAGACTTGTTTGTTCAGTACATCCCTCAGATACTCAATTGGTTTGAGACCTGGGGAATTTGGAGGCCAAGTCAACACCTCAAACTCATTGTTGTGCTCCTCAAACCATTCCTGAACCATTTTTGCTTTGTGGCAGGGCTCATTATCCGGCTGAAAGAGGCCACAGCCACCAGGGAATGCCATTTCCATGAAAGGGTGTACATGCTCTGCAACAATGCTTAGGTAGCTGGTGCGTGTCAAAGTAGCATCCACATGGATGGCAGGACCCAAGGTTTCCCAGCAGAACATGCCCAAAGCCTCACACTGCCTCCACCGGCTTGCCTTCTTTCAATAGTGCATCATGGTAAGCAACGCACATCCCCAGGTAAGCGACACACATGCACAAAAAGAAATGAAAAGAAAACTGATTCATCAGATCAGGCCACCTTCTTCCATTGCTCCGTGGTCCAGTTCTGATGCTCACATGTCCAATGTTGGCGCAGTGGACAGGGGTCAGCATGGGCACCGCGATTGGTCTGCGGCTATGCAAACTGGGATGCCTTCATTCCCCACATGCATCATTGAGCCTTGGCCGCCCATGACCCTGTAGCTGGTTCACCACTGTTCCTTCCTCGGACCACTTTTGATAAGTACTGACCATTGCAGACCTGGAACAACCCACGAGAGCTGCAGTTTTGGAGATGTTGTCTAGCCATCACAATTTGGCTCTTGTCAAACTCGCTCAAATCCTTAAGCTTACCCATTTTTCCTGCTTCTAACACATCAACTTTGAGGACAAAATGTTCACTTGCTGCCTAATATAGTCCCTCCCCCCAGCTACATAAAGAAAGCGGCAACAGTTGAGTGCATGAAGTGTCCAACATCCACACTTTTTTCGGCTAATTAAGTGCATTATCTTGGTGTTTGTATTTCACTTTTTGAAAATTGAAAAGGAAAAAAAGTGTACGGCAGGGTTTTGTCCATCAGTTGTTGGTTAGATTGAGGCACATCTGAAGCTGATTGTAAAAAAGGGATGGGGTTTATGCAACAAAATGATTAGAGAAGTCCGGCATACGTCACCAGAGAGAAGTGTTACATGGGAGATTGAGTTATGATATATTGATTCAAATTTATGTGCATGCATGGATGAATCGTTCACAATAATTTGGAAAACGCATTTAATTTTTTATTTTATGCTGACAAATTTAAAGGATGTATCAAGTTTTCTTTCTTGTGTTGACATTGAAAGCGGAAGTTGGGGTGAGACATATCAAAGGGCTCAAACTTTTTCCATTACAGCCATAAATCATTATTTTCTACTTGCTATTGCTATTCAATAGTATGTGTGTTTAGGGGAGGGGCATTCTTATTCAAGTGAGCACTAGTACTTTAACATATAGAAAAGCTCTACCCTTCAAGGTTTAGTTCCAACCCTAATCAAACACACTTAATCAAGCGACCCTATCCCATAATCCTGTGCATATAATCTACTGGTCAAAAGTTTGGGATTGGTAAAATGTTTGTCTTTTGCTCAGTCTCTTATGCTCATCAAGACTGTATTTATTTGATAAAAAACAACAACAAAAAACAATAAAAAGCAATATTGTGAAATGTTATTACATTTTAAGATAATTAAATTGTTATAATAATCAAATTTAAAAAAGTTATGTCAGAGTCAATAAATAATGGATCCAAAAGCAGAGGTTGACAGGATAACAACAGTCTTTAATGAGAATATAAACAAGGCAGTCTGTCGTTAAGGCACACAGAACTGGTAAAACAAACTGAGAAGGCAACTGAGATGATCCTGTCTCGAAGAGGAGAGAGATCTGGACACCAGTAGAGGTGGAGGCAGTTCTTGAGAATAAATCACAGTCAGGAACAGAGGACCACGAAGGTACTCTTGCAGCAAATGCAGAATTCAGACTAAACTTAGGCGCAAGGCTATATCGGACAAACAAGACCAGGTGAGCACTTCCAAAGCAAATCAGACATGAAGAAAGCAGCAGTCGTAACGCATGACATGAAACAATGATCCAACAAGAGGCAGTAAGAACAAACACTAGATAAAGGGTAAGCACTCAAACAAAAGTTGGAACAGGTGTCATCGCAAGGCAGCGAGGTGCTGATTGCGATGACTAACAGGTGCAGGTAGACAGAGAGAAGATGAGCCTAACGAGCGAGTGAGAAAGTGTGTGTCTGAAACAATCAGGAAGGAGAGTGAGTGAAGAAAAGGATAGTGAGAAGCAAAGAGAAAGAAACCTGACACATGACAGTACCCCTCACTCAACGAGCGCCCCCAGGCGCTCCCGGGGGAGGAGCCTGATGAGACCGGTAGAAGTCATCAATCAACGAGCGATCCAGGACGTCCCGGGCTGGAATCCACCGCCTCTCCTCAGGACCGTACCCCTCCCAATCCACCAAAAACTGGTGGCCACGCCCCCGTGGACGGACGTCAAGAAGCTTGCGAACTCTATAGATAGAGGCCCCCTCGTCAGGAGGAGGAGGAAGGGAGGGACGGGTGGGCGCGCAAATGACAGGCTTAATGCAAGACACATGAAAAACCGGATGAACACGTCGCATCTGACAGGACAGCTTGAGTTTAACAGTGACTGGACTGATAACCTTTACCACGGGAAAGGGCCCGACAAACCGAGGCATGAGCTTACGAGACGCCTCTTGAATGGGCAAATTGCGGGTGGAAAGCCACACTTTCTGACCGCAGACATATCTTGGAGATCTAACACGGTGCCGATTGGCGGCTCGACGAGTATGTGCCCTGGAATGACATAATGCAGATCTCACTCTCCTCCAGGTTCGCTTACATCTCTGAATGAAAGCTTCGACGGACGGAACCGAGGCCAGAGACTCTTGCGCCGAAAAAACAGGGGGTTGGTAACCGAGACAACTCTCAAACGGAGACAAACCAGTAGCGGACGACGGAAGGGAATTGTGAGCATATTCGGCCCACGGCAGCTGGTCGCACCAAGAAGCAGGATTCTGTGATTTAAGACTACGCAACATAAGACCAAGAATCTGATTGGTCCTCTCGGCCTGTCATCCTGGGAAGAGCGTTGCGACAAGATAGCTCCCACCCCAATGTCGGAGGCATCGACGATGAACTGACGCCTAGGGTCAGGAGTGATCAAAACGGGCGCGGAGGTAAATAGATTCTTAAGTCGGTTAAACGCACCCTCAGCACCCTCCGACCAAGCGAACCTGGCCTTGAAGGAGGTAAGGGCGGTAAGAGGAGCGGCAACCTGGCTAAAGCCTCGAATAAAGCGCCTATAAAAATTGGCAAATCCCAGAAACCGTTGAAGGGCGACACGAGAATCTGGGACAGGCCAATCAAGCACCGCACGGACCTTGTTAGGGTCCATGCTGATCCCCTCCGTAGAGATCACCGAACCGAGGAACGTAACCGATTGGGCGTGAAAGACGCATTTCTCTGCCTTAACGAATAGACGGTTCTCTAATAAACGCTGCAGGACACGACGAACGTGTTGAACGTGAACCTGGAGGGACGGCGAGAAAATCAGAATGTCATCCAAGTAAACGAATACAAAAACGTTTAACATGTCTCGCAAGACATCATTAACCAAGGCCTGAAAAACCGCGGGAGCGTTGACCAGCCCGAAAGGAAGGACACGATATTCAAAGTGCCCAATAGGAGTGTTAAACGCGGTCTTCCACTTGTCCCCCTCCTTGATACGCACCAAATGGTAGGCGTTACGCAAGTCTAATTTGGTGAATATCTTTGCACCCTGTAGGATCTCAAAGGCTGACGACATAACAGTCAAGAACCGATATCCCTTGCCTCTTATGTCGTTCAGCCCTCGATAGTCGATACAGGGATGCAAAGAACCATCCTTCTTCTTTACAAAGAAAAACCCCGCACCGGCGGGCGACGAAGAAGGGACAATAATCCCAGCATCGAGGGACTCTGAGAGATACTTCTCCAGAGCCTCTCGCTCAGGCGCCGAAAGGGAATACAATCTACCATGAGGAGGCGCGGTACTGGGGAGAAGCTCAATACCACAGTCATAAGGGTGGTGAGGCGGCAAGGAAACCGCCCGGGAATGACTGAAAACCGCCCGCAGATCATGGTACTCCTCCGGGACTCCAGACAAATCATCAGGCTCCTCCTGGAAGACAGAAACAGAAGACACGGCAGAAACAGCAGAGACCAGACAATTCACATGACAGGACAAATTCCAACTATGAATAGACCCCTTAACCCAGTCAGTCTGAGGATTATGCTGGATAAACCAGGGATGCCCTAAAACAATGGGTGTATAGGGAGACTGAAAAACATAAAAAGAAATAGTCTCTTGGTGGTTACCGGAGACGATGAGACTCACCGGAACGGTGACGCGGCAAATCGAAGAGAGCTCTCTGCCATCCAGGGTAAATACAGTAGTGGAGTCAGTTAAGTTGACCAAGGGAATCTTGTGCTCACAAGCCCATCCCTCGTCGATAAAGTTGCCCTCTGCCCCCGAGTCGATGAGAGCAGGACCAGTAGCTGAAGAACCCGCCCAACGGAGAACAGCAGAGGTCGTAGTGCGAGATCTGGGTGAGGAGGAAATGGCAGAAGCGCTCACCAGTACTCCTCGGTCTACTGGTGAGCTCTGGCTTTTAACGTGCATGATGCCACGGCGTGACCAGCCGTTCCACAGTAAAAACAGAGACGATTGAGTATCCGCCGTTGTCGTTCCTCTGAGATGTGCATGCCCCCGACCTGCATAGGCTCAGCCTCAGACTGGTTACGAACGGGAACAGCAGCGGGGAAAGAAACATTGCATGGCTTTGAATAAGAAGAACGAACCCGTCGCCTCTGCTCGAAACATCTATCCAAACGAATGGCCAGATCGATAAGCTGATCCAGCTGAGTCGGCGACCCCCGCGCATAAATCTCCTCCTTAAGGTCCATGTTTAACCCCTCCAGAAAACGAGCAATTAGTGCAGGCTCGTTCCACTCACTAGTAGTCGCCAGTGTCCTGAACTCTATAGCGAAATCGGCCACAGACCTTCTGCCCTGACGTAGAACAGCAAGAAGACGTGAAGCCTCACAACCGAAAACAGATCTATCAAAAACCTTTATCATCTCGTCCTTAAAGAGCTCGTACTGACTGCAGCACGCCGATTTAACCTCCCAAACAGATGTTCCCCACTCGCGTGCACGTCCCGTGAGAAGCGAGAGAACAAATGCAATGCGAGCCTGGTCCTCCGCATACGTCTGAGGCTGCAGAGAAAAGACAACCTCACATTGTATGAGAAAGGCTCTGCACTCAGTGGGCTCACCGGCATAACAGGACGGGTTGTTGACTCACGGTTCTGAGGGCAGCTGTCGGTTGGGTGTCACCGCAGGTTCTTGGTGATAGTGGAGAAAACGAGCTGACAGATCTGAAACTTGAGCAGAAAGACTCCTAACTGCTTGATGGGCGGCAGCCAACTCCTCTTCGTGTCTGCCAAGCATCGCTCCTTGGAACTCGACAGCCGACCGGATGGGCTCCTCCTCTGCTGGATCATTCTGTCAGAGTCAATAAAGAATGGATCCAAAAGCAGAGGTTGACAGGATAACAACAGTCTTTAATGACAATATAAACAAGGCAGTCTGTCGTTAAGGCACACAGAACTGGTAAAACAAACTGAGAAGGCAGCTGAGATGATCCTGTCTCGAAGAGGAGAGAGATCGGGACACCAGTAGAGGTGGAGGCAGTTCTTGAGAATAAATCACAGTCAGGAACAGAGGACCGCGAAGGTACTCTTGCAGCAAATGCAGAACTCAGACAAAACTTAGGCGCAAGGCTGTATCAGACAAACAAGACCAGGTGAGCACTTCCAAAGCAAATCAGACATGAAGAAGCAGCAGTCGTAACGCATGACATGAAACAATGATCCAACAAGAGGCAGTAAGAACAAACACTAGATAAAGGGTAAGCACTCAAACAAAAGTGGGAACAGGTGTCATCGCAAGGCAGCGAGGCGCTGATTGCGATGACTAACAGGTGCAGGTAGACAGAGAGAAGATGAGCCTAATGAGCGAGTGAGAAAGTGTGTGTGTGTGTGTGTGTCTGAAACAATCAGGAAGGAGAGTGAGTGAAGAAAAGGATAGTGAGAAGCAAAGAGAAAGAAACCTGACACATGACAAATTAATTTGTGTGATGGCAAAGTTGAATTTTCAGCAGCCATTATTTCAGTCTTCAGAGATGTGATCCTTCAGAAATCAATATATGGATTAAATCAATATGCTGATTTGGTGCTGAAAAACATTTATCATTATCATCAATGTTTTAATATTTTTGTTTAAACCATGATCTTAAATCTAATATAAAGTTTGAAAGAACACCATTTATTTGAAACAGAAAACTTCAGTTACATTATAAATGTATTTACTGTCACTTTTAATCAATTTCATGTAATCCTTTTAAAAGTATTCATTTCTTTAAAAAGACTTACTGACCCCAAACTTTTGAATGGTTTTCAAAAAACATTTTTTTAAATTCAATTTATGATCATAAAAAAGCTTTGCAACCATTAAATGTTTGCTTGGTTATGACTAAAGCTCACTTGACTTTGCTTTAGATTATTACATATGACAATTATGGAAAGCAGTGAGGAAGCTGCCTTTGGTTTCAGACGCAGTCATTGTGTAACAGAAGGCTGGAGGTGTGTGTCAGGTCTGTGAATCTCTCCAGCTGTGTGCACTTAACCCCATCTGTCAGCTTATGGGCTTGGCTGTGTATAACAGCATCACACTGGACATCCGCTTCCCCCCCTGTGTCTACAAGAAGCTGCTGACCCCGCCCATTGTGCCTTGTGACCTCGACACCACCGTTGGCATGGCGACGCTCACCCTGGAGGACCTCCAGCAGATTATGCCTGTATGTACACAAGCTGTGACACATCTCGTGGCATAATATTCAATCCAGCCAAATCCTAATGAATACAGAGTTTGTCAGTTGCTGATGGGTGAACAACCAACTGTCATTGTGCAGTGTAACACATTTTTATTCCAATATAAAGTAAGGATATCCAGCAGCCCAAATAGCTTATATGTACTATTTAGGACGTGTTTCTCATTATATGGTGACATTGAGATCACTCAGTCATATATGAACGTTGTAGACAGAATATCACTGAGTCACTGGAAGCAGAAAAAGCTTACACATTATCGTTTGCACTTCCAGGCTGTCACCCAGCCATCACAGGCTCACACAATCCTGTTTTCTAGTATTCTGGATGCGATTAATAAGCCTCCGATGGTGCATTGTTCAGTAATAGCACTCTGTTGGCTTTCAGCTCTGCTGATAAAGTCATGCCTGTCTTGCAATTCTCACAAAAGGCCTTTTAAGTATCGTGTTTTTTTCATAACCCTTCAAATGCCAGTTTCTCATGTTCAGTTTATATATAGCAAAATATCACGTACAAAATGTCCAAAATTACTGTTAGTTATTCTGGTAATTATGAAACAAACAAGGTATCAAAAACATTATCTGAATGTGTACTGATTTTACTTACAAAAGACTTTTTACTTTACTTTTTTAAAGAAATTAATTATTGTTTTTTTTTTTTGTGTGTAAGAATTCTGAAAAAATCATGTTTTGACAAAAATATTAAGAAGCACAACTGATTTTAACATTTATATTAATAAGAAATGAGTATTATTTCCAAATCAGCATTTTAGAATGATATGAAGAATCATGCCACAATGAAGTAATGGCTGAGGAAATTGCTTTTTTTTTTTTTATTAAAGAAGTTATTTCGCTATGCTTCTGTTTTTACTGTATTTTTGGTCAAATAAATGCAGTCTTGGTGAGCATAAGAGAAATCTTTCCCCCCAAAACATTAAATATACTTAGAAACTCCAAACTTTTGAACGGTAGTGTAGTTCACTTATTTACCCAACATAATTGGACTAGGTATTTGAAACCAACATGCAAAGCCACTGCTGAAGTAAACACACATTTGTGCAATTGTACTTTTGACTCAAAACCTTTAATGAGATACAAACATTGTTGCAAGCAACTTCACTGCTTGACAATTAGTCTTGGTCTCCCCTATACCATTACAGTTGTTTCTTAAAATGATATACTATTAAACTTAGTAAGATCACAGACAACTTTTAAATATATTTAATTAGAAACACATTGGGTAATCATGACTGAATGGTTCCAGTGTACTACTAAGCTAATTTATGTTTTCTTTGAAGACATAATGATATGCCTGTTCAGATTCAGCCATTGCCTCTTCAGTGTCCAGCAGAGGGCGCCCAATATTATCTATTTCTTCTGAAGCAACACTCATATACCGGACTAGTATGTATGCAGAAATATAATACACAAGAGGATGATTATATTTTGAAAAACTAGTTAAGCTCCACTTTCACATTGATTTCCCTTCGCTCTCCTGTTACTGCAAAGTCAGATTTAAATGAGCCAGATGTTCTGTTTTAACGGTCTCTGGCTTCCTCCAAACTTACATAACTGCCTGCGGGCGTTGTTTGCTTCCTTGTTTCAAACTTTTTTCCAAAGGTAATGTGGACGTGGAACCTCTACTGCTACTTTCTTAAAATGAAATATTTAAAACGAATTAAAAGCAAGATTTCCGCCTCAAACAGCTCAAACATCCCATCTGCTATTATTTTATTAGACAAACTAAAAAGAAGTGCAGCCAACATAACATTTAATGTCACTTATGTTGAGACATCATCTCTACTTTATTGTATTGTCAATGCCTTTTTTATGATTTGTATTTAAAAGTGTTCCTTCTACTGCAAAGAAGGAATGCACATATAAAAAGTTGCAAGTTCAGTACATTTGTCTAATGTAAGTGCTTCTGTGTGCATTTCAGGATCTTGCTCATGGGCTTGGGGAACTCCTCAGCTATGAAGGAAACGTTGAAGAGGACTTCTACACCATGTTTCAGGTGAGTCCCCACTTGACCTGTACAATCAGGATGTTTGCTCTCAGACTTTTCTCTCCTTCCATGGTATCTAATAGATAAGCACGTTTGTCTGATTGAACTAGACATTCAATTCTGCAGATAATGGAAGCGGAGGTCGTTTCTGTACGTTTTTCTCTAGGTTTTTCAGGAAGAACTCGGAGTGGTCAAGTCATATAATCTGAAACCAGGAGGGGACAAGATCCCTGTAACCAACCTAAACCGAAAAGGTGAGAAAGTTTCCACTCCCCAGTTATGTGCATGACTTGGTTTTCCCTTTTCAACATGAATTGCCTCATTGTCTTATTCCGCTACTGAAGGATTAATCTGTTTGTCCCTGCACAGAATACGTCCAGCTCTACATTGATTTCCTGCTGAATAAGTCCATCTACAGGCAGTTTGCTGCTTTCTATCATGGTTTTCACAGCGTTTGTGCCTCAAATGCCCTGATGGTGAGTTTACTGTTTAGTTTAGTCAAAATCCTCATTGCATGGTAAATTAATAAGGATTTCTGTGGGGAATACTCTGGAAGCAAGTGTGTAGAAGCCAAGAAACAGCTTGAAATTTCACTCCAGCTAATCATTTTTAACATTTAGTACTGTTGTGAGACACAGAAAGCTCTGGAATATTCTACAAGTGGCTCTCAGACAGAGAGAGTTTCAGGGGCAGGAGAGAGGGCAGCGTGTGTGTGTGTGTGTGTGTGTGTGTGTGTGTGTGTGTGTGTGTGTGTGTGTGTGTGTGTGTGTGTGTGTGTGTGTGTGTGTGTGTGTGTGTGTGTGTGTGTGTGTGTGTGTGTGTGTGTGTGTGTGTGTGTGTGTGTGTGTGTGTGTGTGTGTGTGTGTGTGTGTGTGTGTGTGTGTGTGTGTGTGAAGGCTACATCTGTGTATGGGCCATCCCTTCCCCCTCTGTTGGAAGGGTGCCCTGTAACTGGGCCTGCTTTGTTTGTTCAATCTCCATACCATATCCAGGCTCTTCTTCTACTGGCTGGGAGAGACCTCAGACTTCAAGGTTATATAGAATGAATACATAGATACTCCCAGAAAATTGCAAATCTCTTGCCCTGCTTAGCATGTCAATTGGAATCTGAACAAAGGCACAGTTTCTTGCAGACTTTGCACAGCTCATTTGCACAGCTCATGATGTCACTTAACAAGCTCTCCTCCATTTGTTTACAGGGGTCCTATTATGCCCTTTTACGAAGACTTGATTTAGTTTTTTGGGGTGTACTAGAATATGCTTTCATGCTTGCTTGTTCAAAACCCCCACATTTTTCACATATTTTACATTACTACAGCCCCTCTCTCCAGTCTGTCTTAAACACGCCAAATAGTTTCTGTTTCAGTGAAGCCCCTCCTTCCGAAATATGAAATGTGCTGTGATTGGTTAGCTGGCCCAGTATTGTGATTGGCACCACTTTGGGAAATTTACCATATCCATGAGTTTAATCTTTAAAATGAAAATTACCCCATGATTTACTCACCCTCAAGCCATCCTAGGTGTATATGATTTTCTTCATTCTAATGAACACAATCAGAGTTATATCAATAAACATATTTAAAACTGTATAAAGTTAAACATCTAGCTTACGCCAGACCACCTTCCGTATTCAACTTACAGAAAAAGTGTAACTGGCACAACGTATGACGTCGTACGCAGCGTAAACATTTTGAACTGCGAGAGGTGTTACACTTTCTGCGTAAGTTGATTACGGAAGACGGTCTGGCGGAATATTTTTCTTACAAAGCCCATCGTTTCGCTTCAGAAGGCCTTTATTAACCCCCTGGAGCCATGTGGAGTATAAAACTTATAATTGAAACGGCTAATAAAAAAACGCAAATACAAATAAAAAGACAAGTTGTGATCCACAAACAACAGATTGTGTTGACAAAGTGGGAACTGGTCCATTTCAGGAGTAGCCTACATTGTTCTCTCTTAGGTTTTGGATTCTGTTCTCCAGCACACAGATAGACGTTGGGGTTATAATATTCAGGAATAGTGTTTAAAATAAATTGAGCTTGATCTTGCAGATCTTTTTTATGCTCAAACAGCAACATTACACACTAACTACAGTTAAAAAGTGAAAAAGCATAATAGGACCCCTTCACAGTCAGTGCTGTCTCAATTAATTGGCTACTTTATGATCATTTTTGTACGTTTTTTTTAATACAGGTTTTAGTCATATTAGTCATATTATTGACTACAAATTATGTTAAAATAATGATAATAATGTAACTACTAATAAGTTACTCTAAAGTAGTCTGTAAGAAAAGACAGTGTAATAAAATATAACAAATAATTATAATATCATTAATCATTACATTTAAATTTGTTTTAAATATCCAGTGTAATTTAAAGTGACCAAAACTGATATACATTATTGACTTTCTGAACTCTTTAGACTCTTTTCTTTTTCATGACAAGCTGTTGTACGGTGGGAATATGTCTTTATTGTGATTTATGGATAACAATGTTTTGTATCAGCAGAAACTGAAGTTGTTTTGTTGTTGCTTGTTATGCATGTTGGCACTAGTTGACATTCCCTGCAGTTATCTGAGTTAATAGTTCTTAATTAAAATTCTTGTGTCTTAATACACGTTGAAGGAGTGTGTTTCAAACTGTGCCCTGGAATAGTCTCTGTAAGAAACCACATTTATCAATGCACATTTTCATTTGTAAAAACAACACTGACTTTCAATAAACCTAAAACTACAGACGATGTGTTCAGTGTTCAGAATAATGTGCATTTGTTGGATATTTTTCTCTCTACACCAGGGCAAATAGTAAATTGCGCATATGTTTATCTTGGCGATGATTCAGCCTCAATTTAGACTTCCCAATATGGTGCTACTCCAGACTGCTCTCTTAATCAAACGATGCACACAGGAAAAAAAGTAAAAAAAAGTAAAGCAGAGGGATAGTTATTTATTTCATCAGACCATTTAAAGGAATATTCAGCCTGTGAGTCATTGGTTTCTCTCTGGGTTCACTGAACTGCACAATCACCGGTTGCTTTGCTCAGTTTTTTTTCTCTCTGTATGTTGTATGATTAGCTGTACATGTGTGGTGGTTAACAGTGTGACGGTGGTGAAATGGTGTAACAACGAAAAGAGATCAACATGATTTCAGACCTCATCTGGCCTGATTCCACTAGCCATGATCAACTTTAGACCCTCCCCGTCTTTAGTGATTACGCAACAGTTGACTGTGTCCCTGACTGCTTATGTAAGAGGCTCTGTAACGTAATATCTGACTCGCTGGTTCTGGTGTGGTGTGAGGAAGGGTGAAGGGAGGGGAAGGACGTGGCAGGTCGGTTTGGACCATGGCTACCTATTTTGTGGCTTAAAGACCTATCTTTATCTTTTATCTGTTTCTCAACACACTGCACAGCAGGCACGTGCAGAGGGGGGCTTTGGGTGCTCGAGCCCCTGCTCTTTTGCAAAATGAATCAAAAGTGCCCCTCTTAGACAAATATCAATGATAATATCGTGGTCAATAAAACGAAATAAATGTGATTATTATAACATGATAATGTATACAATAGTAACAAACGACTCAAAAGTCGGACAATTTCTGTTGAGGCGTAGCCATAATAATAGTTGCTATGGGTTGCGTGCATTTTGATTGACTGCTGATTTTCCACTGTTCGGAAATGGCTCTCGAGCCAAATATGGTCCTTTCAGAGAGTGTGTGGCCTCATGGGAAAAAAGTAAACCAATATTTTTTTTTTCATCCATAATCAGCTAATGTGTTGATTTAATTACAAATCTATATATTATATATTTTACAGTATTACACAATTCACCAATGCCCGTTTGTCATGTATATACACCAACCAATCGTGATCTGGCAAAGCAAGTTCAAATTCCATTGGGTGATGTGAAGTGGAGCGGTAATTTTCTTTTCTTATTCATAAATCGGTTGAAAATTACATGGACAGACGAACTAACGTTTGTGGAACGATTTCCTGCGGTTTGTCTCATTTTATAAATTGCATCACTGACAAAATTGATTTTAACTGACAACAAACAAATCCCTGCACAAAACCATGCAGCAGCAAAAGTTGCATTAATGGTAAGTGTTAAATTCACTTATATTTATGTATATTGATACACCGTTTACTATTTCATGAAACTATCAAAGTTAACAAAACCCAAGTGCCACCGGCACCTACAGGCCTATTATGTGAAGTGTAGGCTGGCGAAATGGTTACGTGAAAGGACTTTATTATATTACCATTTTTTTATATTATGCAGCATTATGAAAGAAGTTTATGTTCATCAAGCCTGCATTTATTTGATAAAAAAAACAGCAATATTGTGAAATATTATTAAAATAATGGTTTTCTATTTTATAATAATTTAAAATATAATTTTCAGCATCATTACTCCACTCTTCAGTGTCACATGATCATTCAGAAATCATTCTAATATGAGGATTTAATGTCAATGATGGAAACTGTGATACGCTTTTCAAGATTCTTTGATTAATAAAAAGTTAAAAAGAACATAATGTAATATTATTTCACAATATTAGGCTACTGTTTTTTCTGTATTTTTGATTAAATAAATGCAGGCTTGATGAGCATAAGGATATATATATATATATCATATACATATTGCCCCTTTCTTAAATTTGACCCCCTGCCCCTGAAGAACTCTCTGCATGCCCCTGCTGCACAGCAGTAGAAAGGGGATCATGTTAATACCAACACAGAGTAATTTTCCTTTTCCTTTCGGTTTTCTTTTTTCTTTTTCTTTTTTTGTGTGTGTATGGAATGTGTGATGCAAAACACAAATGTAAAACCTTATGTATAATATGCAGATTAGACTGCTTCTTCTAAATAATGTGGTTTTTATTTGAACTGAAATCTTACATTAAAGCCTTTTTTTTCTTGTTGATTGATGAGCATTTATTTTGTTTAACATTTCATTTGGTTTGTAATATCTTGCTGCTTTTCAGCATCTAGCACAACATTTTAAGATGTTGTGTTAAATTAAAAGTATAACGAATGCAAATGCTAGAATTATGATAAACATAAATTTGTTGGTAGGATAATGTATTAACCTTTTAATAGGGTTCAATTTGTTAACATTAGTTAATATATTAGGTATCACTAACTAACAAAGAACAATAATTTTTTTAAGCATTTATTTACTTGGATTGACATTAGTTCAGTTGCTGTCTTCAAGGTGCACTCTGTACATTTTAGCGGCATCTAGCGATGAGGTTGCGAATTACAACCACCCACCACTCACCCCTCCCTTTCGAAGCACATAGAGAAGCTACAGTGGCTGACTCAGGACAAAGATGTCGTCGTCTGAGACAGCAGAGAGTAGATAGCGCTCTGTAGAGCAGTTTGTCCGTTTAGGGCTTCTGTAGAAACATGGCGGCGCAAAATGACGATTTCACTGTAAGGGGACCAATGGTGTACGTAGATAGAAATGCCTCATTCTAAGGAAATAAAGACATAACGTTTCATTATAGGTCTTTATACACCACTGAAAACATAGTCATTTATATAATAATGCATTTCAGCCAATCATTCCTCATAAATATTACACACTGCACCTTAAATGTTTTAAGTACAATCTTGTATAATTTATAAAGTTAAAAAATTAATGTAAAAACATGGTCATGACTGATCATATAATTTATAGTGTACTGTTTACATTGTTTTGAAAGAGATTAATTATTTTATTCAGCAAAGAAATTGATCAAAAGTGACAAAGACATTTACAAAAGATTTACATTTTAAATAAATACTGTTCTTTTGAATCACAGTTGTGCTTTTTTGTGGAAACTGTTTTCAGCATTGATAATAATAATAATAAATGTTTATTGAGCACAAAATCAGCATATTCAAATGATTTCTGAAGGATAATTTAAAGTAACAATAAAGACTGGACTAATGGCTGCTGAAGATTCTACTTTACCGTCACAGGAATAAATTACATTTTCAAATATATTAAAATAGTATGTTAGCTATATATGTTCATTCTCTACAGTTTGTTTAGCTACTGACTGTAATTAATGTTATTTGCTAATGTCCAACTTTACCATATATAAAGTGTTACACATACTTTTTTGTTGCAAAGTTTACATGCAGGTGAGGGGGCATAATTAAATTAATAATTTGTATGTGTTATTTAAATTACCAATTTTTCTCCACAATTATGCATCTAATTACAACTATGGCAGAACTATAAGGGCTTTAAGGAATTAAATCTGTAATTTATGTAGCTCTTGAGGCCAGAAGAGGTTGAGATCCTGGTTTGTGGAAGCCCTAATCTGGACATGGGCTCTCTGCAGAGAGTGGTGCAGTATGAAGGCTACAGCAAGACTGACCCCACCATCCGGTACATGTCTTGTTTACAATTTGCTATAGTCGTGCTTTCACATACATGTCTATCAGTGGAAAAGTGACTGTTCGCTCTGGTGCTGCAGGGCCTTCTGGGACGTGGTTCTGGCCTTTCCTTCGGAGCTGCAGAAGAAACTTCTCCACTTTACCACAGGAAGTGACCGCGTTCCTGTGGGGGGAATGGCCGACCTCAACTTCAAGATCTCCAAGATTGATGTCTCTACTGACTGGTAATCATCACAATGGCTGATTGCAGTGAAATGACTGCATGCATGTTCATTCTCTACAGTTTATTTATTCATCTTCTTTGCAGGCTCCCAGTGTCGCATACATGCTTCAACCAGATCTGTCTACCTTCATACAAGAGCAAGAAAGAATTAAGGCAAAAGTTAACTATTGCCATTTCAAATGCAGAGGGCTTCGGATTAGAGTAGATTATAGTTGTAGATCTGATTATCCAACTCATGACTGTATTCACTGAAAGATAATGGGCAGTGATGTTTTTTTTATCAGCCAACATGGTTTTGCATCAATTGAATTGAGAATGCTTTTTAAATTATTTCAACAAAAAGGAATGCAGAATTTCACATTTCAAATCGGCTACCTGTGAGTGTGGTCAATTCCATTCACTTTCACACTCATGAAAACACATCAGGTACACATGATGATAACGCACAGCAGTGATAATGTAAGCTCTAGATGTAAAGTTTCAGCCGCTGTGTATATAGTGTAGTGTTATTTGTTATGAACCAGGGTTCTATGATGAACCCAGTTAAGCTTTTCGTCTTTAGTCGTTATGTAATTTGGACTCCTCATTGCTGACTGCTTGAGTGAAGGACCGAACATTTTATGTGGTATTAGAATATGTGGATAATACAGACTATATCTGTTTAAGAAGCTCCATTGTGCTGCAATATGAAATTAAAATGTTTAGTATTTTCTGTTCAACATGTGCTCGGTCTAATGTCCCATGCTCCTGTTGAAAGTAGGTCAGTAAGGGGCTTGGTCTCAGCTAAAATAGCCTGGCAAACAGGCTGTCAAACTTGCCCAGCATTCTTAAAGAAACAGCGCTTTGTCTCCAGGGTTACCGAAGCCCACAGTTAATAAAAGCTTCTGTGTGAAAACGTTCCTTAACTCAAGCATTCCCTCTGGTTCTGGTGGGCTTTTAAAATGTAGCTGTTAATAAACTACACTTTTTTAAAATTAAGATATGTGTCTGAGCTCAAACGTCGCGGTTTTGTTAGTTTAGTAATTGTTGACAACCCTTTCCAACCTCTCTTGGGCATGAAAGGAAGATTTGTAATGTGTGTGTGTGTGTGTGTGTGTCTATGAATGTTTCATGTTTGTTGACTAGCCATAACATGGAAGCATTTGTGTTTTTATGGTAATTATGGTTATTCTTTAAATTGTGGTTGACAGCAGTATTTGTCACAACAACAACAAAAAACATAATTTATTTTACAATTAATTGTCTGCTTTGTGCCATCAGTTTCATGATTTATTTAGGACTCAATCTGAGGTCTAGTAATACTGCAGTATGCTAGTAGATGACCTCTAACTAGTGAGGTGTACATCAGTCACCTTACTTATTCTGGCTTGCTTGCGTAATTGGAATTGTAGGTGGTGTATTTTTTGCATATTTGTGGCTCATCATGTCATGTAATTTTCTTTGGACTCGTGCAGTGGCTTTATTTGTATTTATAACGTCTGTCAATCTGAATCACTCCAGTGTTCATGCTATGGTTTTATGTTCTCCAATGACTGAATACAAATGTATTTACCATGTATTTATTTCAACTTTGCTCATTCATTTTTAATGAATAAAGTTATACAGCAAAGTTTTTGTTTTGTTCTGTAATGAAAGAGAGATCCCATAACCTGTATTTTTGTTAGCTTGGAGTTATTGCCACCTCCTGTCCAGAATGTGAGCCTAGAGCATTGATAAAAGTCTTAAGAAGAATCTGAAGGTCAAATGAAGAACTACAGAGAGCACAGCGAGAGCTGCCTACACAAGGCTCTTTAACTCTTTCCCTGCCAGCAAGTTACCAGCCACTGTCAGCATTTTCGATCATTTTCACTAAATTTTCATGGCCCTAAAATATTTTGTTGTATGAATATCTGAACATGCAATATGTCAGAAGAAAGAACAGTCTCTGCTTTAAAAAAAGAAAAGAAAAAATATTTATTCTAGCTTCATGCTCTCTTTATTTATCAACACTTGAATGTGGGTAAGTTTCATTAAAAAAAGAGCAATTTTGAGCAAAAAGCTACGAAGATCATATATTTGTCAAAGACTACATCTGGATTCAGAATGATGATCGAAACACAGATGAGGTAGATTGGGTCCATCAACTCCCCTAATGCTTGCACAGTAAGCCCTGGGTCCACAAATAATTCAGTAACATAAGGGAGTTTAGATTTAAATGCTGTACATGTTGATGATTGTATTATTTTACATTGCATATGAAATCGCTTGTTTCTGCATCTTCTTTTCATGTGTTTTGATTCACTACTCTTTTCAGAAGATGTGTCATATTTCATATATGTCAATTTTCAGAAGTAAATTCAGCTTTGCCTGACTGCATAAATTATTCTGTAACTGAACAAAGTATTTAAAGGGGGAGGGTTACATTACATTAAAAATATTTTGATGTTAAATCCAATTTTGTTTTATATAGAATTGTTTTATTGGCCTACAGTATTTAATGCAGTTACATCAGGAGTAATCAAATTACAGAAAAATTTAAGAGTAACCCCTTACTTTACTAATTTACTAAGTAATTAAATTACAGTAATTAAATACGTAGTAAAGCATTGCACCCTGTACTGGTTTTTAAATGCCTTTATTGTCTCTTTTAACATGCTAGCTGAAAATAAATCTTACTCAAATTTGAATGGAAGTAGGCAACCAAGTAGTCCCGCCCCCAAAGTCATGCTATTGGTTTACCCGATAATGCTAATTGCTAATGCAATGGTTTAGTTAAACAAGTACAACTTCATAACAAGGAATGCCTTTCTTAGTACCCATAGCAGTCAAATGTAAATTGTTCAGCTTGTTTGTTTGTTTGTTTGTTTGTTTTTATTTATTAAGCACTTTTACACAACAGGCTATTGAACAAAGTGCTGTACAATATCTAAAAACACATAGAGACAATCACAACCATCAAAACACAACACTAAAACCACAGATAAAACAACAGTGAAATAAACCCCTCAGTTTTTGTACACAAACTACTTCTATACCCCATTGAATGTTAATGCGAGTAATGGGTGCCGATCTAAGAGAAAAGGGTAAGTCATTCCAAAGTTTTGGAGCTTTCGCTACAAAAGCTCGATCTCCACTTCTTCATTTAGTTCTAAGAATCGTCAAAACCAGCTGGTCAACTGACCTTAAAGACCGTTTTGGTTCGTATTTCTCAATCAAGTACACCAAATACAATGGAGCCATACTATGCAATGATTTATAAACAAAAAACAACATTTTAAACTTTATTCTGTAATCAATTGGTAGCCATTGTAAAAAAACTCAAAACTGGAGTAATATGGTCTCTCTTACAAGTACCTGTCAAAAGCCTTGAAAGCATCAATAATTTTTTCGAGATCACACTTGGACAAAAATGGTTTCACCTTCGCTATTAATCTCAAGTGATAAAATCAAGACATCCACAGAATAAATCTGTTTCTCAAACTTAAGATCACTGTTAAAAAGAACTCCTAATTTTCGCACTAATGGCTTACAGAAAGGCGCTGGACTGTTCAGATCAGCTAAGTTATTTGGGACTGGAGTAATATAGTCTCTCTTATGAGTACCTGTCAAAAGCCTCACAGCAGCATTTTGGACCAATGCAAAAACGAAAGCATCAATAACTTTTTCGATATCACACTTGGACAAAAATGGTTTCACCTTCGCTATTAATCTCAAGTGATAAAATCAAGACAACCACAGAATAAATCTGTTTCTCAAACTTAAGATCACTGTTAAAAAGAACTCCTAATTTTCGCACTAAGGGCTTACAGAAAGGCGCTACACTGCTCAGATCAGCTAAGTTATTTGGGACTCCAAACCACACAACTTAAGTTTTCTCTTCATTCAGTTTAAAACATTTTAGAGATAGCCATGATTTTATATCATGTATACAGTCCCACAACGACTCTATTTGCTTCTTACAATTCTTTTTTCAGTGGAAGATTGACTTGCATATCATCTGCATAAAAGTGAAAAGAGATTCCATGCTTGCTTAAAATTGACCCAAGGGGTAAACATATACAAATAAATCAAAATAGGGCTGAGAATGGAGCCCCTTGGAACCCCACTAATCAAAGAGGTGATCTTGACCAACATTTGCAGAAAAAGTTTTAAAAGAAAAGACTTAAACCATGCAAGCGCTATACCTTGGATTCTCACAAACTTTTCAAGGCATGAGAGTAAAATCTCATGGTCAATAGTGTCGAATGCAGCGCTAAGGTCTAGTAAAACAAGAACTGCTGAAGACCCTGAGTCCACTGCAGTCAACAAATCATTTAAAAATATAGTAATTTATAGTAATATTTTCATTATTACTCAAAAGTCTAGTTTCAAATATAGTTGTTTTAAGGTTTTGGTGCTTTATGTAATGTTATATAGTCTAAATGATAAATCCTGTTTGACATTTGTGCTGGCTACTGTATACAGGCCACCAGGACACCATGCAGACTTTGTCAAAGAATTTCTCCCCTTCTAACAAATATGGTAGGACTATCACCACTACCACTAAAGATTGCTTTGTAAATAATCTTCCTCATGAGTGCCATCTCCTCAGCATCACAGATAGCCTAGAGCAGGGGTTCTCAAACTTTTTGGGACCAGGGACCCCTTACAGTGGAGAACATTTTCCAATGACCCCTTCATAACAATGTCAGTGATTTAATATGCTTAAAACTATTTGTACTCTTAAATGCCATTGAAATGAATTGCATTGTAATCTTTTTCACCCTAAAAACTAAGAACAGAACGTCTCGGTTACGTATGTAACCCTCGTTCCCTGAAGGAGGGAACAGAGACGTACGTCGGAACTGACCGAAGAATTGGGATCTATTTTCAGAGACCAATCTACTTTGAGTGTATAGAAACGAGCCAATAAACATTGGCATGCGGTTCACGCACCGCCCCGCAGCGTGGGTATAAAACACGGAAGTGAACAACGCATACCGCTTTTTTACAACTGAGGAGACGAGATGTGACTCGGGCCTGCAGCTGAAGCACATCCCTACAAAAACGCCAGGGTGCTGGTCCTTCCAGCGCCCTGCTTAAGCTCACTGGGTACTCCGAGTTGGAGCAGCAGTCAGGGCTTAAGGCAGGGAGGTCCGACACTGCTGTTTCTGCAAGACACACTCAGCGTGACTATTGGATAATGCTGGGGAAGCGTGCCCATCTCGGGAGATGGTACGCTGCGGAGCCACTTCCTCTGGAGGAGGAGAGGTGGAAAATATTCATACGGACTAACCTATCTGGGTAGTAACAACATATGGTAGTCTCTGGGGTGGCTCCAACCTGGTTCCAGGGGGGAAAGAACACCGCCAGAGACAACAGAGCAGGCTCTGTCAAGGGAAGACACAGGGCTAGCCGAGTAGGGTAGCGGGTACCGTGGAAAATACACATATGGGGTCACCGTGAGGGAACCAACACATATGGAACCCAGCCTACACACACGTTCCACAAGCATACGGAGCAGGCCTGGCGTCAGACAGCCGCAACGTCTGACACCGCAGGGGTGACGGAGGAGCTCGACAGGGTTCACCATTTCTGGGGAACAAAACTGGAGAAGATAAACGCACGTATCCAGCCATAGGCGGGAGTGGCGTAGCAAGCCGACACAGTACTTCGCGTCTACTGGTCGTTGGAGGCGAGTACACAGGAAGAAACCGGCTCCACACGGAGGCTATAGAATCTAGTGAACGTGTTAGGTGTCGCCCAGCCCGCAGCTCTACAGATGTCTGTCAGCGAGGCGCCTTGAGCCAGCGCCCAGGAGGAAGCTACACTTCTTGTGGAGTGCACTTGCAACCCAAACGGGCAAGGCACGTCTTGCGATTGGTACGCTAAGACGATAGAATCCACTATCCAGTGGGCTAACCTCTGCTTGGAGACAGCCTTTCCCTTCTGCTGGCCTCCATAACAGACGAAGAGCTGCTCTGAGGTCCTAAAGCTTTGTGTCCGGTCAAAGGAGTACCGTCTTCACAGACAGGATTTTTAACTCAACGGACTGCAAAGGCTCAAAAGGAGGGCCCTGAAGTGCTCTGAGCACCAGGGCTAAGTCCCAAGAGGGTAGCGAGATAGAACAAGGAGGATTTAGTCTCCTCGCACCTCTGAGGAACCTGACGATTAAGTCGTGCTTCCCTAAGGATTTACCTTCAACTACATCGTGATACGCCACTATTTCCGAGTGCCACCATCTCCCTCCGAGCAGATCCATCTGTCCCTGGGCTGCCCGTCTCAGGGCCCTTACGTTTACCGATAGACTTAGCAGGGCCCTGAGTGGGTTGGGCGGTCCCCTTGCGTCTGGCACCCTGCTTCCTGGGTGGAGGCTGCTGCTTGGGTTTAGCAGGGGCGGAGGCGGGCGCAGGAGGGCTCCCTCGACGACGAGCAGGAGGAGGCGCTGCACCCGGCGGAGGGGTGAAGGCAGCAGCGGTCCGTCGGGGCAGGATGTTCTTGATCGCCTCCGTCTGCTTCTGGGCCACCGAGAACTGTTGGGCGAAGCCCTTAGCCGCACTACCGTCAAGGGTAGGGATGGTGGGCGCTTTGTGAGCTCCTGATGCACCTCCGGGAAGAATGGCACTGGGGCGGGGCGCTGAGAACCAGTACGGGCCGCCCCGAGATACCAATCATTCAACCGCGATGGTTCGGGACACGGAGGAGGGTTCCACTCGAGCCCAATGCTCGCGGCGGCACGGGAGAGCATTGCTTTAAGATCGGACAACGCTACCACACCCGAAGGGGGCAACGCAGCCGGGTCGTCATCTCCAGAGCCCATTAGCTCATCCTCCGATGCAGCCAGTGAAATCATGTCCTCAGCCGGAGCCCCAAAGGAAACGGCTCGCCCCCAAGGACCTGCGCGCTCCTCCGGAAGCTCCACCGGCGCAGCGGAAGGTGGGAGGGGCCCAAGGGGTTTTTGGCCCATCTGGGAAGCCCTGACCGTCACCCTCAGATCTTCACCAAAGGCATCAGCCAAAGTAGCAGCCCTCTGCTTTGCAGCGGGAGGACCACTAGATCGGGGGATGCGCAATGGGACTCCACCCCTTCTGAGGTATTCGAGCCTAGATCTAAGCACTGCGATGGTCATGTTCCCGCAGTGAGAATATGAGTCATTCACGAACGCTGCCTCAGAGTGCTGAACACCCAAACACGTGAGTCAACGATCATGACCGTCAACTGGGCACAGAAAACGACGCCATCCAGAAACACACGGTTTGAATGACATCTTGAAAAAGACGCAGGATCAAACCGTGTATGCTCTTTTAAGAATGGAAAATTGCTCTTTTAGTGCTGAAGCACTCAGGGAGATTGCCGCGGCTCCCCGCAGTCTGATAGTGCAAGCCCGCGGGTGAGCACTCAAAGGAAAACGCCCAGCGAACCAACACAGGAACTCTTTTTGCAGCCACTCGCTGACTCGCGCCGTCACGCCAACACCAGGAAGAGCACTCTCCAGACTCGTTCTCTTTAACACTCTCGGCAGAAACAGTCTTGCGCAGGTAAGCAGCAAAACTATCGACTCCGAAGTTGAAAGCGGTATGCGTTGTTCACTTCCGTGTTTTATACCCGCGCTGCGGGGCGGTGCGTGAACCGCATGCCAATGTTTATTGGTTCGTTTCTATACACTCGAAGTAGAGTGGTCTCTGAAAATAGGATGGTTCACCCAAAATGAAAATTCTGTCATCATTTAATTACCCTCAAGTTGTTCAAAACCTGTATGAATTTCTATGAACAAAAAAGATGATATTTTGAAGAATGTGTGTAACCAAACAGTTGATGGACCCCATTGACTTCCATAGTATCTTTTTTTTTTTTTTTTTTAAGTACCAGAAACTGTTTGGTTACCCACATTCTTCAAAATATCTTCTTTTGCAGAAGAAAAAACTCATACAAGTTTGGAACAACTTAAGGGTGAGCAAATTATTTTTGGGTGAACTATCCCTTTAAATTAACATTTAAATTATTGTATGTTACTTTACGTGCAACAACTTTAAAATAATGAACTCATTACACCTTATATCAATAGCAGAACAATGAACAAATCATAACAGAATTAACACTGTTGCAGAACACATCTTAGTAATTAGGCCACATTATATAGTCTCACATTTTTACAGTAACTTGTTTGATGAGCTAACATGAACTAATGTGATGGGTGTGCCTCTCTCTCAGAGCAAATTTGGTTTATTCTTGGAGTGGATGCAGGCAAACTCGGTAACACGTTATAATAAACCAAGATGGCAGCGCGTGTAGATCGCGAGGCTCAGGTTCTCTCCAGATTCTGCAATTTTGCGGTATTTTTCTTGTTCATCTCGGGTCTGTTCGTACAGAACAGTTGTGCCTCGTACACCCGTTGTGAGCTTT
Organism: Romanogobio albipinnatus; assembly: GCA_023566225.1. Lineage (NCBI taxonomy): Eukaryota > Metazoa > Chordata > Actinopteri > Cypriniformes > Gobionidae > Romanogobio > Romanogobio albipinnatus. The sequence continues at coordinate 27,753,982 of CM042257.1, forward strand.
TGGATATTGGTTTGCGAATTTCCGACAGTTTTATGGACAATCTTCGACTCCTTCCTGAGATCGCTAGGACACCCGAGGCTGTGCGCTCTACCCGGCCGGGCGGAAGTGCTAGAAGGCGGCGGCGTGATCGTAAACAAAGGCGTGGGAAGCGTGGAGGACGGCGTGCTAAGCTAATGCTATCACCGCACCGGCTCTCTTTACTCAGCATTTTCCTTGCTAATGTACGATCGCTAGTGAACAAAATGGAGGAGATTCGACTCAGCATCACACACAGTAAGAAACATTTGAACTGTAACGTCCTAATATTCACGGAAACCTGGTTAAACAGCAGAATACCGGACACCGCTATTGAGCTAGCGGGACGCCACACACTCCAGGCGGATAGAACGTTACATGGCTCCGGTAAGACCAGAGGCGGTGGATTGTGCATTTACATTAACAAAGCTTGGTGCACAAACTCTGCTATTGTTGGGAGTCATTGTTCAGCTAACCTTGAGTTTCTCATGGTTAAATGTAGACCGTTTTATCTACCGCGGGAGTTCACTTCCACCATTATCACTGCAGCCTATATTCCCCCGGATGCTGATGCCAAGCTTGCTATGAAAGAACTTCACGCAGCCATCAGTAAACAACAGACTGATCACCCGGAAGCTGCGTTTATTGTTGCAGGTGACTTTAATCACACAAACTTAAAGTCAGTGCTACCCAAGTTTCACCAGCATGTTTCCTGCCACACCAGAGGAAACAAAACCTTAGACCATGTTTACACAAACATGGCTGAAGCTTACGTTGCAACACCCCTCCCCCAACTGGGACAGTCAGACCACGTCTCTTTATTTAAATGTATATTTAAATGTATATACATTTATACATATTATTTAGACATATAGTAATAGTTGCTCAGTGTGTTAATAAATACTTTATTAACATGCTACTGTAATTAATGATTAATTCAGGTAGTTATAAAACATTTAGTAGTTGTCAGTTAACTCTTTTTGTGAGCTCATCTAAAGTGAGGACTATTTATGCCTTGTAAAGCTTTTACAAAGGAGATATAAAGGCTCAGTTCTCTTCTGAACATACAAACGAAACAAACACAACACAGAGGAATATAGCACATAGAAATATTTATTTCAAAATGCAAAAATGGAGACTGTACAACTGGTAACTTAATATAACATTTTAATTAAACCTCCTCAATGTCATAGAAAATAATATTCCAGTAGACCGCCAGAAACCATAACTGCAGTCAAATGAAACTAAGCCTCTGCAATCTGATATAAAAATACATTTCTGTAAAGTGTAAACATTATAAAAATGTACCAGTGGATTACACTGGATTACAGGAGTGCCAAATTACAACAAATAACATTTAGATAAAACAATAATAATAGAATAAAATATTTTGCAGTGTCAAAACAGTACTAACTTTAAAACATTTGAGAACAGCAGTGAAGAGAACTGAGCCTTTAAATCTCCTTTGTAAAAGCTTTACTAGGAATAAATAGTCCTCATTTTAGATGAGCTCACAAAAATAGTTAACTGACAACTACTAAATGTTTTATAACTACCTGAATTAATCATGAATTACAGTGGAAATACACGTTAATAAAGCATTTATTAACACATGTGATGCGTGCTGTGTGTTTGTATGGGTATGGGTGTGTGCGTTGCTTTATTAGCGGCTGATTACGAATCAGCATCAGCTGTTCCTCATGTAGCATCCTATTTAATGTCTGTGTGAACGCAAACTCCTGTTTGTCAGATAGTTTCAGGTTTGTCTGTGTCTTTGTCCGAGCATTGCTCATTCTCTGTGGTTCGTGGATTGGAGGTTTGTTCCCTGTTCCCGTGAGAGCCTTCCCTGGATCATCTGTTGCCCATTGCGTCCCTGCGTTATCAAGCCTGTCTTTCCTCTGGGATTCTACAGCCAGCACCTGATTACTAGGCGTGCTGCTCTGTGGGGAATGGCGGTGTGGGAGAATCAAGATCCATGCTGTTCCTCATTCCTTACACTCTCGCAAGAGATGAGACGGGTCTTCCACCGTGCGGTAGTGGGACGGGAGGCTGCTCGTAGACTCGCCAATTTGCGTCAAGACAACAGATCCGTTTCTGAATTCGCGATTGAGTTTAGGACTTTAGCTACAGAGTGTAAGTGGAACAAGGAGGCGCAGTGGGACATGTTCCTGCATGGGCTGGCAGACCGCGTGCTACGGGAGATATGCACTATGCAGGAATTACCTACACGTCTCAACGGACTTATAGAGCTAGCTCTGGGCGTGGATACACGTTTGCAACAACGAGAGAGACACTCACAATCTACGTTTGTTTCTGAGTTTCCTGAGCCTTCTAGGATCCACGCGGGTAGCGCAGTCAGCCACCCAGTCGATCACAAGCCCATGCAGGTGGGTAGGGCTCGGCTTTCCCGGGAGGAGAGAGAACGCCGGAGAGCAAGAGGGATCTGTCTGTACTGCAGAGATGCTGGACACTTTCTGGTCAAATGTCCGGTAAAAGATTCAGCCCGACGGTATGCAGGAGGTTACGGTCGGGCGGACTTGCCTTTGAGAAATCCTCGTCTAACACTCTCCTCCCGGTAAGACTGCATTGGGCAACCAACTCTCACAGATGTCAGGCATTGGTGGATTCGGGAGCGGAGGACAACCTCATGGACTATTCGCTGGCTAAACACCTCCAGATTCCCATCACTCCTCTGAAACCTCTGGACCTCAAACTGGGGCAAAGGTTACCCACAATGTCAAGATAAGAAGTGGCTACGGGACAACTCCTTGAGTGGCCCAGCCAGAGTCCAGACTTGAACAGATCTCTGGAGAGATCTGAAAATGGCTGTGCACCGATGCTCCCCATCCAAACTGATGGAACTTGAGTGGTCCTGCAAAGAAGAATGAGAGAAACTGCCCAAAAATACATGTGCCAAGCTTGTAGCATCATACTCAGGGTGTTTTCACACTTGGTCCTTTTCAGGGGTCTGAGCGCGGTTTGTGTGATTTTTGGCCCATATGTGAACACTCCAAACGATCTCAGACCCCTTTAAAGCGAACTAAACTGAGACCATCTCGGGAGGTGGTCTGGGTACGGTTCGATCTCATCTTATGGTATGGTTTGCTAAAAACACGCAATATGAACACAAACCGCTCTGGGCCTACTTGATTTTTCTGTTCGCGAATTGCAATGTAGTTTGGTCATCAAATTCCTCCATACAAATTGGCTGTTCATCATGGCTGCTTCTTCTGGCAAATCTCTACAAATTATTTGTTCACAACTTACACTCTTGTTTATTGTCATTTCAACCGCTTCAGAATTGTGTAAGAGAGACGCGGTTGCGCGCCTTGCCAGTTTAAAATGGTGTTATGAGCGCACACACCTAAAGTGCATGCACAGAAGCCAGCTGTCACAGCGCGTGTACTAAATGGCATTTTTAGCGTCTTATTGCATTTATTTTAAAGTGTCAAAAACACACAAGTTTCACATAAACAGGTGATTTTGTCTTAAGTGAATGTAAACATGTAAACATCTGCATTACTAGCCTAATATAAGAATCAGTGGAGTACATGCTCGCTTAATAAATAAACTCCAGCTGGTCCAAAACGCAGCAGCTCGAGTACTTACTAGAACCAGGAAGTATGACCATATTAGCCCAGTTCTGTCAACATTGCACTGGCTACCTATTAAACATCGCATACATTTTAAAATCTTGCTTATTACTTACAAAGCACTAAATGGTTTAGCTCCCCAATACTTGAGCGGGCTCTTAACATATTATACTCCATCACGTCTACTGCGATCTCTAAATTCTGGCCAGTTGTTAATACAGAGAATATCCAAATCAACTGCAGGCGGTCGATCCTTTTCCTATTTAGCTCCTAAACTCTGGAACAGTCTTCCTAGCACTGTTCGGGAAGCAGACACACTCTGTCAGTTTAAATCTAGACTAAAAACACATCTCTTTACTGTGGCATACACATAAAACACTTTTTCAATTAATTGATTGTTAGGCTGCATTAACTAGGTCAGCCGGAACCGGGAACACTTCCCATAACACCTGATGTACTCGTTACATCATCAGAAGAATGGCATCTACGCTAATGATATTCTCTCTGTTTTATCCCGAGGTTTACTGCAGTCAGCCAGATCCGGGCCGTATCCTAATCAGATGGTGGACCAGAGAAGACCAACACAGGACCCCGAAGTGTCTGCAGAGACCGTGTCAATTATCCTCCCCCTGCAACTGCCTCAACAACACGGCATCTAAATAAACCAGTCACCAGTGTGATAACTACGATTGTTCGAATATTACCATTAAATAATACTTAAATCGATATGTCATCCGCAATAAACCCATCTCCAGCGTGATAACTCCGATTGTTCGAATATTACCATTAAATAATACTTAAATCGATATGTCATCCTCAATAAACCCGTCTCCAGCGTGATGACTCCGATTGTTCGAATATTACCATTAAATAATACTTAAATCGATATGTCATCCGCAATAAACCCGTCTCCAGCGTGTTGCCTCCGATCATTCGAATATTGCACTTTAATAATTATTTAATCAACATCATCCTCAATAAACCCGTCTCCAGCGTGTTGCCTCCGGTCCTTTGAATATTCTGATCTATTATGACCTCTGACCTGTAAAGCAGCCAGAATAATAATAATAATACGTTGTTTGTAAATTGGCCAGAGGAGAACTGGCACCCCGACTGAGCCTGGTTTCTCCCAAGGTTTATTTTTCTCCATTAGGTCACCTAATGGGGTTTTGGTTTCCTTGCCACTGTTGCCTCTGGCTTGGCGTGCTCAGTTGGGGACACTATATTTTTCAACTAAACATCGAAATAAATCTAATTAATAAACTAATTTAACCATGTAAACTAAATTACTGATCTAATTATTGATCTAAAGCCCACACTGTCACCGTATGGAAATTGAAATGAACTGATGACATCAAATGGCTATACAGCTGAATAAAATTAGGCTGCATTATTTTGCTGTTTAACACTGTTAAGCTGCTTTGAAACAATCTACATTGTTAAAAGCGCTATATAAATAAAGTTGACTTGACTTGACTTGACATCATACAGGGAGTGCAGAATTATTAGGCAAGTTGTATTTTTGAGGATTAATTTTACAACATTAATAATTAAACAACAACCATGTTGTCAATGAACACAAAAAACTCATTAATATCAAAGCTGAATATTTTTGGAAGTGGTTTTTAGTTTTAGCTATTTTAGGGGGATATCTGTGTGTGCAGGTGACTATTACTGTGCATAATTATTAGGCAACTTAAAAAAAAACAAATTTATACCCATTTCAATTATTTATTTTTACCAGTGAAACCAATATAACATCTCAACATTCACAAATATACATTTCTGACATTCAAAAACCAAACAAAAACAAATCAGTGACCAATATAGCCACCTTTCTTTGCAAGGACACTCAAAAGCCTGCCATCCATGGATTCTGTCAGTGTTTTGATCTGTTCACCATCAACATTGCGTGCAGCAGCAACCACAGCCTCCCAGACACTGTTCAGAGAGGTGTACTGTTTTCCCTCCTTGTAAATCGCACATTTGATGATGGACCACAGGTTCTCAATGGGGTTCAGATCAGGTGAACAAGGAGGCCATATCATTAGATTTTCTTCTTTTATACCCTTTCTTGCCAGCCACGCTGTGGAGTACTTGGACGCGTGTGATGGAGCATTGTCCTGCATGAAAATCATGTTTTTCTTGAAGGATGCAGACTTCTTCCTGTACCATTGCTTGAAGAAGGTGTCTTCCAGAAACTGGCAGTAGGACTGGGAGTTGAGCTTGACTCCATCCTCAACCCGAAAAGGCCCCACAAGCTCATCTTTGATGATACCAGCCCAAACCAGTACTCCACCTCCACCTTGCTGGCGTCTGAGTCGGACTGGAGCTCTCTGCCCTTTACCAATCCAGCCACGGGCCCATCCATCTGGTCCATCAAGACTCACTCTCATTTCATCAGTCCATAAAACCTTAGAAAAATCAGTCTTGAGATATTTCTTGGCCCAGTCTTGACGTTTCAGCTTGTGTGTCTTGTTCAGTGGTGGTCGACTTTCTGCCTTTCTTACCTTGGCCATGTCTCTGAGTATTGCACACCTTGTGCTTTTGGGCACTCCAGTGATGTTGCAGCTCTGAAATATGGCCAAACTGGTGGCAAGTGGCATCTTGGCAGCTGCACGCTTGACTTTTCTCAGTTCACGGGCAGTTATTTTGCGCCTTGGTTTTTCCACACGCTTCTTGCGACACTGTTGACTATTTTGAATGAAACGCTTGATTGTTCGATGATCACGCTTCAGAAGCTTGGCTATTTTAAGACTGCTGCATCCCTCTGCAATATATCTCACTATTTTTGACTTTTCTGAGCCTGTCAAGTCCTTCTTTTGACCCATTTTGCCAAAGGAAAGGAAGTTGCCTAATAATTATGCACACCTGATATAGGGTGTTGATGTCATTAGACCACACCCCTTCTCATTACAGAGATGCACATCACCTAATATGCTTAATTGGTAGTAGGCTTTCCAGCCTATACAGCTTGGAGTAAGACAACATGCATAACGAGGATGATGTGGTCAAAATACTCATTTGCCTAATAATTCTGCACTCCCTGTACAGTGAAGAATATGCCATTTTATTTTCCATATATTATATATTTATGTTCCATTTCTTACTTGAATGCTGTTTTTAGGCATACCTACTTTACCTGGAAATTTTAAAGCAGTTTATTTAATTTGCATATTTTATTGTATTGTTTATTTTTTTGTATGCTGATGATTTCTGCAATAAAATAAACACGATTCAAGGAAACGAATCAAAATAAATGCTATTTACAAAGGTGGATGTGTGATAGCTATTTCAAGAATATGTAGTATTGCAAATAATGTATATATTTTTGTGTAAAAAGATAACTTAATTCAACAGCATTTGTAGCAATGTAATTTAAAAAAATATATTATCTTTACAAACAAATATCTTGGTTACTGAGGCACAAACAATGTAAGTGAATGGGATCGGTCAGCCATCAAACACTGAACTGGACTAGATCCAAACATTATGAACACAAAGGGGTCTGAGACCACATTCCTACTAAAGTGGACCAAAAAAGTCCTCTTTCATTTTATAATTTTTCCGCGCTTAAAACAAGCCGACTGTTAACTTAAAGGTCCCGTTCTTCGTGTTTTTTTGAAGCTTTGATTGTGTTTACAGTGTATAATATAACGTGTTCATGTTTCGCGTGTAAAAAAAATAGTATTTTTCACACAATTTACTCATCTGTATACCGCTGTTTTCACTGTCCTAAAAACGTCTGATGACTTCCTTGTTCTATGAAGTCCCTCCTTCAGAAATACGTAACGAGTTCTGATTGTGCCAGCGGTTCCTGTGTTGTGATTTGACCGCAGCTTAGTACACGTTGTACGGAAAGGTCACGCCTCTTAACAGGAGATGTATGCGATCAATGATCTCTACAGCGTCCCTGGGAAAGCCAAACAAAGGTGATTTGACTCCGGGATGAAAATAACAGCGTCTCGACGACATGGCGACAAACACACTCAAGCTACCGTTCCTTTTCTCCACGCGACCGTCCTCTTCTCCACGTGGGACAGCAACAAGACCACGCACCCTTTTTCGCGTATTCTTGTGGGCGGAGGTTAGTCTGTTCTACTGTTCTACTGACTGACGTAATTAATTAAGGAAGTACCAGGATGTAGTCCAAGCCAGCCGTTCGCTGTAGGCTTTGAAAGGGAACTTCTGTTAAATAAAATATCTCGCTTGGCATTGAACTTTGAGCTTTATAATTTTACAGGTATTATTTATGCTCTAACAGCAACATTACACACTAACTAAAGTTTGAACAATGGGATCACGAAGAACGGGACCTTTAAAGATTGCATTTGGAAACCGTTCGGTAGCCTACAGGCGTGCACCGAACCGAAAACCCTGTACCGAGACGGTTCGGTACCGTTACACCCCTAATATACCTATATATATATATATATATATATATATGCCTGCATATTATTGGTTTATGTACTGAAATCAATTAAATTAATGTTATGTTTTAAATGTTTTGTATTTAATGCAAATATAATGATTTTTTAAGCAAGTTTGGGGCAACTGCATGTGCAATATATCATTGGAAATTGTAATTGTCTTTCGTGGTACAGCTTAAATGCACAATATCCATGAAAGCAGGATATCAATCAAACCCCTGATCCTCTGACGAGATCTGAAATGTTCCCATCAAGCTTAACTGCCATCTTATTTTAAGGTATGATCATCACCATTATCATTTTAATAATCAATACAAAATACTACCTCTTGTGGTTTATTCACGGCTCTATGTTGTAAAGTATTGCTGACATCCCTGCTTTAAATATCCAGCCCTGCTGTGGTGCAATAAAAACTCTGGCTGTAGTACAAGAGGGCTTGTTAGACATACCAAAATGCAGTGCTGTGTGGCCTGGTTCTGTCTGTGACACACAGCCTTCCACAGAAAAAGAGTGCCCGGTTCAGCACAGATTTGGTTTGATTCGCAGCACTAAGAGATATAAGCCTTAAAGGGATAGTTCATCCAAAAATTTAAATTCTGTCATCATTTAATCACCCTCGTGTTGTTCCAAACCTGTATAGGCCTAACGTTTTTCTTCAATGGAACATAAAATGTTGAAGCTGCTCTTTTCCTTGTAGTGACTAAATGGGGGTCTAATTATCTTTGCCATTTAATAGTATGAAAAGAGCAGTTTGGACATTTAGATGACCTCTATATTCCACTTAAAAAAGAAAGTCCTACAGCTTTGGATCAACATGAGGTGAGTAAAGGACGACAGGAGTTTCATTTTAGGCTGAACTATCTCTTTATGATCAGAGTTTATGTTCACCACATTATGTGAAAAGGGAACCATTAAATTTTGAAATGCAGCTGATATGGCTTCTAAGTCATCATTTATTTACATAGAATCGTCTTTCCTGGTTCACCTTTGGCTTTAGCTCTCAATTGTGACTTTAAAGGTAATTCCTCCTGAAGATATGAAGGTGTAGTAATGACACCTTCACATACCCCCAACGCCCTTCGCAGGCCGGGGGGCACTCCCGCGACTGCGCTCTACTCCCCCTGCCCCCCCCCCCCTCCTCCCCATTATGGCGGACAGCAGCAGGCTCCGGCTCAGGGCAAGCGCTGACGACTCCTCCGCCCCTTCTCGGACGGCAGCCACCCCACCTCGACCCAGGGGCACGGCAGCGAGCTGTCCGTCCCACCGACCTTCATCCGCTCCAGCACCACCGCTTCGGGGCAGCCGCTCGCGGTCTTCTCTCATCCGCGCTCCCCGAACTCCTCAGCACCGCGATCCCCCTCAGCAGCGAGGGCTCTTCGACAGCATGTCCCTCCTTCCTCCCAGGTTTCGGCACCACTGCAGTAATGTTAGTTCATGTGGGAAGAAGGAGGCGGGAACCGGCGAACATTCAACACATTTAATACAAAATAAAATGGCTACATACAAAAACCAAACGTAAATAAAGCATAAAACAAAATCCAGGCCTGGTCCTCTTTCGTCCTTCACATGTCGTTGCTCCTCCTTTATACTCCCTCACTCCTCCATGAGACACGAGACGGCTGCAGTGCGCAGCTGGCGCCCATCCACCCTGATGAGCGCCGCCTCGTCCCGCTCTCACGGTCCCTCGGCCTCGCTGCTCGCCACAGAAGGTTATTCTGAAATATTAGTCATTCTAGCTTTGTCAGAATAGTCTGCTTTAAATCTGGTTTGGACTTCTGACCCTAAAGTCCATTATTGAAAGATAAATATATTCCCAAAAGTATTAGGACACCCCTACAAATCATTAAACTCAGGTGTTCCAATCACTTCCATGGCCACAGGTGTATAAAATCAAGCACCTAGACATGCAGACTGCTTCTACAAACATCTGTGAAAGAATGGGTCGCTTTCAGGGACAGTCGTGGTCTAAGGTAGAGAGTCGGACTTGTAACCCGAAGGTTGCGAATTCGAATCTCAGGTCCGGCAGGAATTGTCAGTGGAGTGAATAACCAGCACTCTCTTTCACCCTCAATACCACAACTGAGGTGAGACCCTTGAGCAAGGCACCGAACCCCCAACTGCTCCCCGGGCACCACAGCAATATGGCTGCCCACTGCTCTGGTGTGTGTTCACTACTGTGTGTGTGCACTTGGATGGGTTAAACGCAGAGCACAAATTCCCAAAAAAACTGAAAAGTCACTTCAGTTTTTCTGTGTTTGGGCTTGGCCCCTTAGTTCCAGTTTCAGCATACCAAGACATTTTGGACAATTTCATGCCCCCAACTTGTGGGAGCAGTTTGGGGATGGCCCCTTCCTGTTCCAACATGACTGCGCACCAGTGCACAGAGCAAGTTCCATAAAGACATGGATGAGCAAGTTTGGTGTGGAGGATTTTGACTGGCCTGCACAGAGTCGTGACCTCAACCCGACACTCTTAAAAAAAAAGGTTCTATAAAGAACCGTTGAAGAACCGCTGAAGAACCACTGAAGCACCAAAATTGGTGCTAAATAGCACTTAAAAAGGTTTCCCTATGATTACAAGCCAAGAACCATTTTTGGTGCCATATAGAACCTTTTTTTAGAGTAGATAGAACACCTTTGGGATGAATTAGAGGGGAGACTGCGAGCCAGGCTCTCGTCCAACATCAGTGACTGACCTCACAAATGCGCTTCTAGAAGAATGGTCAAAAATTCCCATAAACACAATCCTAAACCTTGTGGAAAGCCTTCCCAGAAGAGTTGAAGCTGTTATAGCTGCAAAGGGTGGGCCAACTCCATATTAAACCCTACAGATTAAGAATGGGATGTCAAGTCAAGTCAACTTTATTTATATAGCGCTTTTAACAATGCAGATTGTTTTAAAGCAGCTTCACAGTGTTAAACAGGAAAATAATGCAACAGATTTTTATTCAGCCGTATAGCCGTTCTGGAGAAAACGGTGATGTCATCAGTTAATTTCAATTATCATACAGTGACAATGTGGGCTTTAGAACAGTAATTAGATCAGTAATTTAGTTTATATGGTTAATTTAGTTTAATAATTAGATTTATTTGGATATTTAGTTGAAAATTGTGTTCCCAACTGAGCAAGCCAAGCCAGAGGCGACAGTGGCAAGGAAACCAAAACCCCATCAGGTGACCTAATAGAGAAAAATAAACCTTGGGAGAAACCAGGCTCAGTCGTGGTGCCCTTTGGCCAATTAACAAACAGCGTTTGATTATTATTCTGACAACTTTACAGGTCAGAGGTCATAATAGATCGGAATATTTGGAGGAAACACGCCGGAGATGGGTTTATTGAGGATGATGTGTCGATGAAACAATTATTAAATAGGAATAATCAAAATATCGGAGTTCCCTTTCGTTCAGTCACTACGACGTACGTTAGTGACTAACGAATGGGGGTTTCGCTTAGAAGCCAATTATCTTCGAGAATTCAACAGCGCCCAATGGCAGTGCCAATGCCATGGGCATGCGGAATTTGCATGCGTAACTCCGCCCCACCTCGTGGGTATATAAGGAAGTACGCTGGCAATATCGCATTATGTTTCTGCTTTGGAGCCAAGAGTATCTCTTCACTCCTTCAAGCCTGATCCTGAGTCTTCGACAAAGCTTTGAGACGAGCAGCTTTCCAGAGACGTTGGTGTTACGGCGCGTTCCAGTGATCATCATACTGCCTGCCTGCTGATCTGCGCAGTGGTCCGTCTGACAGCTGGTGTGTGGTCCCTGGGCGCTTCGGCGTTCTCTGCGAGGCTTTCCTCTCCTAAAAGAGCTTGCACGTGACGCGTCCTTTTCAGGATGTCTCGTCCGTGTACTTCTGGGTGTGGCCGGTTGCTTTCCCCTTCCGATGGGCACAAACACTGTCTGGTATGTCTGGGCTTTCAACATGCTCAGGCAGCGTTTGTGGATGAGTCATGTTCCCACTGCGGGAATATGACCATCGCGGTGTTGCGGTCAAGACTCCATGACCTTCGTAAAGAAGTGAGAGTCCCCTCTACCACACCCCGATCTACTGAGTCCCCGAGGCCCAGTACTTCGGCTGGTGGTCAGGGTGACCTGACGGTTACGGTGTGGAACAAAGCCCCGACGCTCATGCCTCGGGCCACACCCCCGTCTTGCACACTGCAACCCGCGAGTGTCCAGACGCAGATCGCGGGGCCTGCTTCGGCCCCCCCGCGTATCTCGTTTGGCGCTCCGGAGGAGGATGCGATGTCGGTCACCGCATCACAAGGTGGGCTCGAGTCCTCTGAGGATGATGACTCGGCTGTGTTGCCGCCTTCGGGCGTTCCAGCATTGCCCGAGTCGGACCCAGAGCTGACAGCCATGCTGTCTCGGGCAGCCGCGAGCTTAGGGATAGAGTGGAACCCTCCGCCCTGTCCCGAACGCTCAAGGCTCGATGATTGGTTTTTGGGAGCCCGCGCTGACAACCGTCAGTCCCCGCCCCCAATACCTTTCTTTCCCGAGCTGCATGAGGAACTCGCGCGGTCCTGGAAGTCCCCGTTGTCTTCCCGTGACCGGTCAGCGACTTCCTCCGCCTTCTCCGCCCTCGATGGGGCGGCGGCTAAAGGGTACACTGGGGTCCCCCCGGTTGAACGTTCTGTTGCGATGCAACTGTGTCCTCAGAGCGCTTCGACTTGGCGCGGTGATCCAAAGCACCCCTCCAAAGCCTGTCGATTCACATCAACCTTGGTGGCGAAATCGCACAGAGCCGCGGGGCAGGCCGCCGCTTCTTTGCATGCCATGGCGATCCTTCAGGTCTACCAGGCCAGGATCCTCAAGGACATGCACGAGGGTGGAGTTGATCTGGGGCTCTTAAATGAGCTGCGTGCCGCCACCGACCTCGCTCTCCGGGCGACGAAGGTGACCGCACGCTCCCTGGGTCAAGTGATGTCCACAAATGTGGTCCAGGAGCGTCACCTATGGCTGAACCTGGCCGATATGCGGGACACCGAGCGAACCCGGTTCCTCGATGCCCCCATATCCCAGGCCGGCCTCTTCGGCGGGGCGGTTGAGGACTTTGCCCAACAGTTCTCAATCGCCCAGAAGCAGACTGAGGCTATAAAGCACGTACTGCCCCGGCGGCCAGCTGCTGCCTCCACCCAGCCGCCGGCACAGTCGCCTCAGTCTGCTCCACGCCGAGGACGCCCTCCTAAGGCTCCCGCCCCTCCCACCCGGTCCAAGCAGCAGCCTTCACCCGGGCCGGGTCGTGGAGGAAGCCGTAGGAAGGCGTCCAAGTCCCCTCAGGCCGCCCCGCGCCCCGCTAAACGCCAGGCCAAGCGGCGCTCCTGAGACGGACGGCTCAGGGATGGGAAATTCTTTCAAGGAGATGGTAGCAGGACCACTCCTTCCCCCGGTGGAGGGCCGGGGGAGAATCCTTTGTTCAGCTGCTGGCCCACGGGTCAGCAGCACCCTATTTTGGTCAAAGAAAGAATTAACACTCCCATCCCTGAGCCCACAGAGTCCGGCGATGACAGTGCGCGCCACCCACGGGTCCCGCCACTCGCATCCCACTCTGTCGCCAGCCTCCTGGCAGAGCAGACCCCAGTGGAACGTGCGTCCTTCCCTGGTCTCCTCTGTCAGGACGCAGCAGTCAACCGTGCCCCCGCACCGGGACGCCCCTCAGCCTCCCATGTCTGGGCCGGTGACGCTGCATCGCTGCAAGCCCACACCGGGTACGTCTGTGCTCCGAATGACCCCGCTGGCGCAGTTTTTGGAAGTCTGGCTTCAGCTTCCAGGGCTGTCCCGCTGGGTCGCGCGGACCATCAGGCGCGGCTACGCGATTCAGTTCGCGCAGGTTCCTCCCTGCTTCCGGGGAGTCCGCTCCACTATGATCGGGGCCAATGCCCCCGTCATGCGAGCGGAGATTGCCACCCTACTGGCGAAGGGTGCGATCGAACCTGTCCCTCCAGCCGAGATGAACTCCGGGTTTTACAGCCCGTACTTCATCGTACCCAAAAAGACCGGTGGGCTACGGCCAATCCTGGACCTGCGCGTCTTGAACCGTTACCTTCACCGGTTTCCGTTCAAGATGTTGACAGCGAAACGCCTTTTCGAATGCGTTCGTCCAGACGATTGGTTTGCAGCGATCGACCTGAAGGACGCCTACTTCCATGTCTCCATTCTACCTCGACACAGACCGTTCCTACGGTTTGCTTTCGAGGGGCGGGCATATCAGTACGCAGTTCTACCATTCGGGCTATCTCTGTCCCCTCGCGTCTTTACGAAGATTGCCGAGGCAGCCCTTGCGCCCCTTCGGCAGCACGGGGTTCGCATCCTGAATTACCTCGACGACTGGCTCATATTGGGTCACTCTCGGGAGCAGGTTTGCGGACACAGAGATCAGGTGCTCCATCACCTACCCCGTCTGGGCCTTCGGGTCAACTGGGAGAAGAGCAAACTTTGCCCCGTGCAGAGGATCTCTTTTCTCGGTATGGAGATCGACTCGGTCGCCATGTGCGCGCAGCTTTCGAGCGAGCGCGCGCAGTCTCTGCTGACTTCCCTTCGTCAACTCGAGGGCAAGAGTGCGGTTCCACTGAAACTATTTCAGAGGCTCCTGGGGCATATGGCATCTGCAGCCGCGGTGACGCCGCTCGGATTGCTTCATATGAGACCGCTTCAGCACTGGCTACGCGATCGAGTCCCGAGATGGGCATGGCGGTCTGGCACGCTCCGGGTCCCAGTGACTCGGGCCTGCTTACAGACTCTCACCCCGTGGTCGAACCTCAGTTTTCTACGGACCGGAGTGTCCTTAGAACGAGTTTCCAGGCATGTTGTTGTATCAACGGATGCATCATCCACGGGCTGGGGTGCCATGTGCAATGGACAAGCAGCCGCGGGCTCCTGGACAGGACCCCAGCGTCTTCTGCATGTCAATTGCCTCGAGTTACTGGCAGTACGGTTCGCCCTGCACCGCTTCCGAGCGTTGCTGAAGGGTCAACATGTACTAGTCAGGACAGACAACACGGCCGTAGTAGCGTACATCAACCACCAGGGCGGTCTACGCTCCCGCCGTATGTCTCAACTCGCCCGCCATCTCGTTTTGTGGAGTCAGAAGCGCCTGAGGTCCCTTCGTGCTGTCCACATCCCGGGAGTCCTGAACTGTGCAGCCGACGAGCTTTCACGGTTTCAGCCTCTCCCCGGAGAGTGGAGACTCCACCCCCAGACGGTCCAGCTGATATGGGAACGGTTCGGCGACGCACAGGTAGATCTGTTTGCCTCCCAGGACTCTTCCCATTGCTCCCTGTATTATTCCCTGACCGAGGGCACCCTCGGCACGGATGCACTGGCGCACAGCTGGCCGCCCGGGCTACGCAAGTATGCGTTTCCCCCAGTGAGCCTTCTTGCACGGGTACTGTGCAAGATCAGGGAGGACAAGGAGCAGGTCATGTTGGTCGCCCCGTATTGGCACGGCCAGACCTGGTTCTCAGAACTTCTACTCCTTGCGACAGCCCCTCCCTGGCCTATTCCTCTGAGACCGGACCTCCTCACTCAGAGACGGGGCACCGTTTGGCACCCGCGTCCGGCGTTCTGGAAGCTCCACATTTGGCTTCTGGACGGGACGCGGCAGGTTTGAGTAGTCTTCCACCTGCGGTGGTCGCTACCATCACTTCCGCTAGAGCTGAGTCTACGCGACGTCTCTATGCGCTGAAGTGGAACCTCTTCGTCACATGGTGTTCTTCCCGCCAAGAAGACCCCTGGAAATGCCCGATCGGGTCCGTGCTATCGTTTCTCCAGGAGGGGGTGGAACGAAGGCTGTCTCCTTCCACCCTTAAAGTGTACGTGGCCGCAATATCTGCCCATCACGATCTCCTGGGGGACAAAAAGGTAAGTCAGCACGACCTGATCATCAGGTTCCTGAGGGGGGCGAGGAGACTGAATCCTCCTCGCTCTCCTCTCGTACCCTCTTGGGACCTCTCAGTAGTCTTAAGTGCTCTGCAGAGGCCTCCCTTTGAGCCTTTGCGGTCAGCTGAGATTAAATTCTTGTCTATGAAGACTGCTCTGCTGACCGCATTGGCTTCGCTTAAGAGGGTCGGGGACCTGCAAGCATTTTCGGTTGACGAAGCGTGCCTAGAGTTCGGGCCGGCTAACTCTCACGTGATCCTGAGACCCCGGCCCGGATATGTGCCCAAGGTTCCCACCACTCCGTTCCGAGACCAGGTGGTGAACCTGCAAGCGCTGCCTTTGGAGGAGGCAGACCCAGCCTTGGCATTGCTCTGTCCAGTACGCGCTCTCCGCGCCTATGTAGACAGTACGCGATGTTTCAGGACCTCAGACCAGCTCTTTGTCTGTTATGGTGGAGAGCGGAAGGGAAGTGCTCTCTCAAAGCAGAGGTTGTCTCACTGGATAGTGGACACCATTGTTTTGGCTTACCAGCAGCAAGGTCGACCATGTCCCCTTGGGGTCAGGGCACACTCCACTCGGAGTGTGGCCTCCTCTTGGGCTTTAGCGCATGGCGCCTCGCTAACAGACATCTGCAGAGCTGCAGGCTGGGCGACACCCAACACATTCGCCAGATTCTACAATCTCCGAGTGGAGCCAGTGTCCGACTATGTACTCGCCCCTACGGGTGGCCGGTAATGGGCCAGGCTCAGGTGTCTTCGCTTGCTCGCCATTCCACTCCACGGACTGGATACGTGCGATATTTTCCCTCAGGTGAGCTCCCCGAGAGCCCTGAGCTCCTCCAGCACTGCTGACGCCGACATCAGTTCAGTCTGCCCTTTCGAGCCCAGACCCTCATGTCCGGCCAGGTGCTCCGTGTGCATGGTTCCCCTCCGGCGACCCCCACACGAGTATTCCCACCGTAAGCCTCCTCAGCGAGCAGGTGTCTTTCCCTTGGCAAGTCCCTGCCACCCCTAGGGTTAAAAATCCACCCTCTGGCTGGTACCCTAGAGATCTTCCATATGCAGCCCTTAGCGGGTCATATGTGTATTCTTAAGTCCTCCCTACGGGTAGGCATCTTGGCATTCCCTCACTGGGATATGCTTCCCAGTGTACCTTGGTAATCCTGTGATAAGTGGGAGTCCTTCGTCCGTACTAGTCTTACGACAGGGTACTCACACTTACGCAGGGCACTGGATGACAGCTGAGTGGCGTTGTTGTATTGGAACCCCCATTCGTTAGTCACTAACGTACGTCGTAGTGACTGAACGAAAGGGAACGTCTCGGTTACGTATGTAACCCTCGTTCCCTGAGGAGGGAACGGAGACGTACGTTTCCTTTGCCACGTCAGCTGTGTTGCTGGTATGCGGAGTTCAGTCTTGGCTCCTGCAGCAGTAACATAATGCGATGTTGCCAGCGTACTTCCTTATATACCCACGAGGTGGGGCGGAGTTACGCATGCAAATTCCGCATGCCCATGGCATTGGCACTGCCATTGGGCGCTGTTGAATTCTCGAAGATAATTGGCTTCTAAGCGAAACCCCCATTCGTTAGTCACTAACGTACGTCTCCGTTCCCTCCTCAGGGAACGAGGGTTACATACGTAACCGAGACGTTATCATGCCAGAGACGGGTTTATTGAGGATTCCGTATTGATGAAACAATTATTAAAGTGCAATATTCTAAAGATCGGAGGCAACATGCCGGAGACGGGTTTTATTGAGGATGACATATCGATTTAACAATTATTAAATAGGAATATTCTAAAAATCGGAGTCATCACGCCGGAGACGGGTTTATTGAGGATGCCATGTCGATGAGGCAATTTCTGGGGGAGTCTAATTGACACGGTCTCTGCAGACACTTCAGAGTCATGCGTTGGTCTTGTCTGGGCGCAGGTCCATCATCTGAACTGGATACGGCCCGGATCCGGCTGACTGCAGTAGACCTCGGGATAAAACAGAGAGACTAACATTAGCGTAGATGCCATTCTTCTGATGATGTAACGAGTACATCAGATGTTATGAGAAGTGTTCCCGGTTCCGGCTGACCTAGTTAATGCAGCCTGACAATCATTTAATTGAAAAAGTGTTTTATGTGTATGCCATAATAAAGAGAGGTGTTTTCAGTCTAGATTTAAACTGACAGAGTGTGTCTGCTTCCCAAACAATGCTAGGAAGACTGTTCCAGAGTTTAGGTGCTAAATAGGAAACGGATCGACCGCCTGCCGTTGATTTCGATATTCTAGGTATTATCAACTGGCCAGAATTTTGAGGCCGCAGTAGACGTGATGGAGTATAATGTGTTAAGAGCTCGCTCAAGTACTGGGGAGCTAAGCCATTTAGTGCTTTGTAAGTAATAAGCAAGATTTTAAAATGAATGCAATGTTTAGGGAGCCAGTGCAGTGTTGACAGAACTGGGCTAATATGGTCATACTTCCTGGTTCTAGTAAGAACTCGAGCTGCTGGAGTTTGTTTATTAAGCGAGCAGGGCAAGCACCCAGTAGAGCATTACAATAATCTAGCCTTGAGGTCATGAAAGCATGAACTAACTGTTCAGCATGTTGCATTGAGAGCATGTGCCGTAATGTAGATATATTTTTAAGATGGTAGAATGCAGTTTTACAGATGCTAGAAACGTGGTTTTGAAATGAAAGATTGGTATCAAAGAGCACACCCAGGTTCCTCTGACGAACACAAAGGGGTCGAGGACGAGGACGAGGACTTGACAGAGCAGCCATCAAGTGTTAGACAGTATTCTAGGTTACTACTTGTGGAGCTTTTTTGTCCAATAATTAAAAATTACTTTTTTCTGAATTGAGTTGCAGGAAATTACTGGTCATTCAATTTTTTTATATCAGCTATGCATTCCATTAATCTTGTGAATTGGTACGTTTCTTCAGGGCGTGAAGAAATATAGAGCTGAGTATCGTCAGCATAACAATGAAAACTAACGCCATGCTTCCTAATTATATCTGATACCCAGTGGTAGCATTTACAGGGTGAAAAGCAACGGTCATAGCACTGAGCCTTGCGGTACTCCACACTGAACTTGTGATCGGACATCTCTTCATTTACTGCTACAAACTGATAACGGTCAGATAGATATGATTTAAACCATGCCAATGCAATTCCACTAATCCCTACATAATTTTCCAGTCTATTAAAAAAAAAGATTGTTGTGGTCGATAGTATCAAATGCAGCGCTAAGATCGAGTAACACTAATAGAAAGATACAGCCACGATCGGATGATAAGAGTAAATCATTTGTAACTCTGATGAGAGCAGTCTCAGTACTATGATACGGTCTTAATCCTGACTGGAAATCCTCACAGATACCATTTATTTCTAAAAAGGAACGTAATTGTGAAGACACACCCTTTTCAAGTATTTTTGACAGAAAGAGTAGATTTGAGATTGCCCTGTAATTGACTAATTCTGTAGGATCAAGTTGCGTTTTTTTTAAGAAGTGGTTTAATAATAGCCAAATTAAAAGTTTTCGGTACATATCCTAATGACAAAGATTAATTAATGATATTAAGAAGAGGATCTATGACCTCTGGTAGCATCTCTTTTAATAGCCTAGTCGGTACAGGGTTGAGCATACATGTTGTTAATTTTGATGATTTAACGAGTTTAGCCAATTCTTCTTCTCCTATAGCAGTGATTGAGTGTATTTTTTCCTCAGTGACACTACATGCTCTGTCTGATGTGATACTGTAGTAGACGGCTGCATGGTTCAAATTTTCTTCCTAATATTATCAATCTTACATGTAAAGAAGTTCATAAAGTCATTACTGCTGTGCTATTTACAAACATCAGAAGTTGAAGCTTTATTTTTGGTTAATTTAGCCACTGTATCGAATAAATACCTAGGGTTGTGTTTGTTTTCTTCTAAGAGAGTCGAGAAATAAGCAGATCTAACCGTTTTTACGGCCTTTCTGTATGCGATCATGCACTCTTTCCACAAATTACGAAAGACCTCTAGTTTTGTTTTCTTCCAGCTGCGCTCCATTTTTCTGGCTACTGTTTTAAGGGCCTGAGTGTGCTCATTGTACCACGGCGTTGAACTATTTTCTTTAATCTTCTTTAAGCGCAGGGGAGCAACTGTGTCTAAAGTGCTGGAAAAGAGAGAGAGTCAATAGTTTCTGTTGCAACACCGAGTTCTTCTAAGCTATCTGGGATGCTGAGGAGATGATACTGATGAGGAAGATTATTTAAAATGCAATCTTTAGTGGCGGCAGTGATTGTCCTGCCATTTTCTTCTGTCAAACACAGCACATCTAGATTAGTATCTGTAATTATATCATTAACAATAAGCGCTTTTGGGGAAAGGGATCGAATATTCAGCAACCCGAGCTTTATCAATTGTTATTTTGCGGACACCACTTAGACAATCAGCCATTGAGTGATGATAGTCTGCTAACTATCTCATCACTCCTTTTAACGGGGAGCGGACTGGAACAAAAAACTGCATTTGACATCGTACTAGCGCGCAAACACCTCTTTAATGTTAATTTTGGTGAAAACCAGACTTTAAATTCATCAACGACGACACGTTGTTTACAAACACGGCAGCGGAACCTTTTGTGTGGGCGGCCCGACCGCAGAAACGCGGCCGGAGAAGGGGGAAGAGAGCCGGCGTGCTCATCAGAGTAAGACGCCGCGCAAACCGACCCCCGCTTCCCAGTATTTTACTGGCTAATGTTCAGTCTCTGGACAATAAACTCTGAGAGCTGAGAGCACGGATCTCTTTCCAACGAGAGACGAGGGACTGCTGTATTATCTGCCTTACAGAAACTTGGATGTCTGCTGAGATTCCAGATTCGGCCATCGAAACCGTGGGGTTCTCCGTGCATCGAATGGACAGAGAAAAATAACTCTCAGGGAAAAGCAAAGGCGGGGATGTATGTTTTATGATCAACAGATCCTGGTGTGATCAGAGGAACGTACATTCTATCAAGTCTTTCTGTTCTCCTGATCTGGAACTTCTCATGGTTCTGTGCCGACCATTCTGGCTACCGAGGGAATTCACAGCGGTCATCATCACAGCTGTGTATATTCCCCCACAAGCCGACACAGACCGGGCACTAAAGGAACTGTATAGGACAGTGAGTGAGCAGGAAACCGCGCATCCTGAGGCTGCGTTTATTGTGACTGGGGACTTTAACAAAGCCAACTTCAAACGCATTGCACCTAAATACCATCAACATGTTAGCTTCAACACGCGAGGGAACCGTGTTTTAGACCACTGCTACTCTCGCTTCAAGGATGGTTACAAGTCCCTCCCGCGCCCACCATTCGGCAAATCAGATCACGCTTCCATTCTCCTTTTGCCCGCTTATAGGCAGAGGCTGAAACAGGAAGCACCCGCCCTCAGAACCATCCAGTGCTGGTCGGACCAATCGGACTCTATGCTACAGGACTGTTTTGATCACGCTGACTGGGAGATGTTCCGGTCGGCCTCTGATGACGACATCGAGGTCTACGCTGATAGCGTAACGTGTTTCATCAGGAAGTGCGTAAAAGACGCTGTTCCGAGCAAAACAATTCGGCTGTACCAAAAACAAGAAGCCGTGGCTAAATGGGGATGTTCGCGCGGCACTCAATGCGCGGACCTTCACCTTTAACTCAGGTAATGCGGAGGAGCATAAACAAGCAAGCTATGCCCTCCGGAAAACCATCAGAGCAGCAAAACGGCAGTACAGGGACAAGATTGAAGGACAGTTCAACACCACCGACTCCAGAAGCATGTGGCGGGGAATTAACACCATCACAGACTATAAAGGGAACACAAACTCCACCGTGAACACCGCTGCCTCTCTCCCGGACGAGCTCAACACCTTTTATGCTCACTTTGAGGGAACTAACACCGCCCTCGCGGAGAGAGAGCTCGTGGCTGAAGATGCAGAGGTTAGTTCACTCTCCGTATCTTTAGCGGATGTAACCCGATCCTTCCGGCGGGTGAACGTCCGTAAAGCCGCGGGTCCAGACGGCATTCCGGGCCGCGTGATTAGAGCGTGCACGCACCAACTGGCTGGAGACATTTTTAACCTGTCCCTCTCCCTGTCTGTGGTCCCCACATGCTTCAAAACGTCCACCATTGTTCCTGTACCTAAGCAGTCAAAAAAACACCTGCTTAAACGACTGGCGTCCTGTTGCTCTGACCCCATCATCAGCAAATGCTTTGAGAGACTAATCAGAAACCACATCTGTTCTGTTCTCCCCCCCTCACTGGACCCACTGCAGTTTGCATACCGCACAAACCGCTCCACTGATGATGCCATTTCATCAATTCACACTGCTCTCTCCCACCTGGAAAAGAGGAACACGTATGTGATAATGCTGTTTGTAGACTACAGCTCAGCATTCAACACCATTGTGCCCTCCATACTTGACATGAAACTCCGGGCTCTAGGCTTAAACAGCTTGTTATGCAGCTGGATCCTGGACTTCCTGTCAAACAGACGCCAGGTGGTCAGAATGGGCAGTAACATCTCCTCATCACTGACTCTCAACACTGGAGCCCCTCAGGGCTGTGTTCTCAGCCCACTCCTGTACTCCTTGTACACACATGACTGTGTGGCAACCCACAGCTCCAACACCATCATCAAGTTTGCTGACGATACAACGGTGGTAGGTCTCATCACTGACAATGATGAAACGGCCTACAGAGAGGAGGTGCACACTCTGACACGATGGTGTCAGGAGCACAACCTCTCCCTCAACGTCAGCAAGACCAAGGAGCTGGTGGTCGACTTCAGGAGGAATGAGAGAGAACACCGCCCCATCACCATCAATGGAGCACCGGTGGAGAGAGTCAGCAGCTTCAAGTTCCTCTGTGTCCACATCACAGAGGAACTCTCATGGTCCGTCCACTCTGAGGCTCATCAGTGCCTTTTCTTCCTGCGACGGCTGAGGAGGTTTGGAATGAACCGCCACATCCTCACACGCTTCTACAGCAGCACCATAGAGAGCCTGCTGACTGGCTGCATCACCACCTGGTACGGCAACAGTACCGCCCGCAACCGCAAAGCCCTGCAAAGGCTAGTGCGCACGGCCAGCTGCATCATCGGAGGTGAGCTTCCCTCCCTCCAGGACATTTATGCCAGGCGGTGTGTGAAAAGAGCTCAGAGGATCATCAGAGACTCTAGCCACCCGAACCATGGGCTGCTCTCACTGCTGCCATCAGGCAGACGGTACCGCAGCATTAGAACAGCTTCTTCCCACAAGCAATTAGACTACTTAACTCTTGATCCATCAGGATCATAACACACACTGGACAGAATATCACTCAGCACAAACCACTGGAGATACACACACATTATATACACATTTATTTATCATATAGCATCTATTGTACATCGGATTTCTATTTGTGAACATATTGTATACTGTACATTGTATATTATTACTATAGCTTAATGTATACTGTTATTGTTTAATGTATGTTTAGTGTATATTGTTTAAAGTATATGTATACTGTAAGTATGTGTATATTGTTTAAAGCTGTGAGAACTACACTCACATTGTGTAAATTATTTATTGTTTATTGTAGTGTATACTGTGCTGTGAGTAATTGTGTGCGCATCAGATGTGTAATCTGTTGTTGCTTAAATGTTGTACATGTCATGTCATGACTACTATGTTTGCTCGGACTGCACCTAAGAATTTCACCTACTGTTGCACTTGTGCATATGGTAGAGTGACAATAAAGTGATTTGATTTGATTCGATTTGATTTGAGAATTTACGATTAGCTTTAGCCAGCACTTTTAAATTTGCTTTGATGTAAGGCGCTTTGGCTCCCGGTAAACATGTGACTATGGTGGCTGGTGTCTCTATTTTCACATTCCGTGTAATAGAATCCCCAATCACAAGCCCTGTGTGAAGCCCTGTTCGCCAAAGGAGAAGCCTATACTAAACATGCAGCAAGCAGTGCAAGTGACAATGACAGGAGATTACATGGCTTACCGTGTTTGTTGATTAATCCAATTTACCACAGTTGTTTGCTGGACACTATTTACTAATCCAACTCACCACGGTTGTTTATGAACTCAGAAAACAAGAGACCGGGGTACAGAGCTAACAGGCTAGCAAAATGCTAACGTGTGATGGTGATTTAGATTAAAAGCTAGCAATGTGAAATTTAACGTGATAGGCAATATTTAAACAATGTATTGTGATGAGTAAGTTATATTTAGCAGTAGAACAAAAAAAAATCAAAATAGAGATTCAAAAGCAAGACTGCACAGAGCTACAAACACTAAGTTAGCTGAGCAGGAGACAGGAGCAATCGATCAGGAGCAATCGATCAGGCAGGAGCAATCAAGAAAGCCTGGATGTCAATAAATTTCATGTGCATGTAAAGGCAGACGTCCCAAAACTTTTGGCAATATAGTGTATATTAGAGTTAACAGAAACATGACAGTGGCCATGATAATCTGTGCTAAATGAGCACATGCTTCTTCTGTGAGATTGTACAACCATTTGAAGCTACTCCTGTGTCCTACACAGTTGAGTGCATGTGATAGTGATACTTTAAAGAAAAGTTAGAAATATTTTGTGATGAAGATAATCTATCAGAGTATAGAAAATTAAAACTGTAATTGTAAACTGTATACAATGAGAAGAGTCTACTTGGTCAGGAACAAAAACAGCCTACAAATATGGATACAAGGTAATGTGAATTATTTCCCTTGGTCCTAAAGTATACTTAGCAGGGCCGGATTAACAATTTCCTGTGCCCTGGGCAACAAAACTCAAGGGCCCCCCCCCTGCCCCAAAGCAACAATCGCAAAGTCGCTATCACCAAGAGCATATAGCCTATACTTCTATACTAACAAATCAGGCTTCTGCAATGCTCAGTGGCGATGTATGTAATAGCCTCAGCATAAAGTGCATTCAATTTTCAATTTCAATTTTTTTTTTCTAAAATGCTAGAATGTGAAATTGTGGCTATTTTTGGAATATGTTTCACAATGTCGACTAATTTCAATTCATTTTCTCTTTTAAATTTTCTTTTAGCGCTCCTGTTTAAATTTCAGACAGTGTTGACTGATTGGGTCGACGATTTCAAGCCCAAAAGCTCACTAAAACCCACCAAATTCAAGAAAAAGACGCCCAAAATTTGAACTGCCAAAATAATGTTATATAATTTTATTGCGATGTCAGTCAAGGATAATTAGCACCATTTTATCTCCTTAAAACAAAATAATGTCAAAATAAAATTAAAATAAAAAAAAATTCTCAGGAAAATGGATCAAAACAGGGCATTCAAAAACATGCATGACTAAAATGCGGAAACTGTCAAAATCACGAAATTAACCGATGATTTTAACCCATAAAAAAGAATGCATAATTTTCAAATGTAAGAAAATAAACTATTTAAGTGAAAAAAGTGCCCAATATAATCGGAATAAACAATGTAATTAGCAGGCATTACGCACACTTTACTGCACACACCACAACCAAAATGTGTCATTCACTGATACTGTACAATAAAAAATTAACAACAATAATGCGTTTACCTCTGTGTTTAACTTCAGATAGAACTACAGTAACGTTATGTCTTTCGTGAAGTACATATTTATAGAACATAACGCAGAACAAGTCAAAATGGATTAATCGTTGATTCAAACCTCTTTCAGCAGCTGTTGGGACGAGTACAGCGCAGTCTAGACGCTTTAAAAGGTGCAGATGTCCTGATCAGGCCAGTGTGCACACCATGATGGACGGGAGTCATATACTATTTCAATTCAATCATTCAACCGTGCTCTTGGAGTTAGTTATTTGTAAGAGTCTTTGAGTCACAGGTGTAATCCACGTTTTAAGAGTTGGTTCACTCTCCCACTCATTACTGTAGATAACTTACATATTTATGCCACTTTGGCATAGCGATCATTTGATATCCAGCTACAATTTCGCACTGAAAACCTGTCATGAATGAGCGCGAGTCGCGACTCCCTGCTGATCGCTGATTGGCTGAAAGTGCGTGCTCGTCGGCGACGTCAACACCAACGCCAGCTGACTCTACGTCATAGAGAAGGGGGATGTGGGCCGGTGTGTGTCATGATGCACACTTGAGTTTATTATTAACCAATTAGACTATAAAATGTAGATGTTTGAAAACAACCAAACTGACCGCAAACCAGGCCAAATTTTGTCCACCCGCCCAACTCCGTTTTTAACCGCTCAATCAAATTCAAAACCGCACAATCTGGCAACGCTGATTTCAGAGCTTCAAGTCACGTGATTCGCCCTGACAGCTCGTCCTCGCTCGCTGCGCAGCAGCGCAAGAAGCTACAGACACTGTTTTTGACGTGATTTAACATAATATTTTGATCGAACGGGTTGCAAAAATCTGCATATAATTAGGAAATTGAGGATTGCGTTTATAACGTGATCTAACATAATATTTGACAGTGCCCAGGGCCCCTTAGATGTCCTGTGCCCCTGGGCAAGTGACCAGTTGCCCTAATGGTTAATCCGGCCCTGATACTTAGTATTGATTTTAAAGTATTGCCCTTTACATATACTTAAGTTATATACCTGTAAATTATTTCATACATGTTAATCTTTGGCAGACCATCTAGCCCTGTCCGAGTCTAAGTTTAGAGCGAACTTATATGCCCTCTCTCTGGTGCATGTGAGTCCCCATAAATTCCTGTCTGAAATGGTGTGATGGCTATATGTCAACACGTGCAGGGCCTCGTGTTGGAAACCTGTGACATTATGGTCATTCTATATAGGGCCAATCCCACCTTCACCTACGTAAATATATCCATTTGATGCAGTATTGTATGTGCTTATATGATATGATTGATTGATAAATTGATTGTGTGGACACCAACTGTTAAAACAGATACATCTTCGTGATTTTAATAATTTCTGTATATTATAGAATCTCTGTCTACTAAAACTGTCTTTATAAACAATATTGTAAAACAAAATATATATAAACACAATAAAATGTTTTATAGTTTAAATGTATACTAAATGCAATTAATTTAACTCAATATAGCTTTCTTGAGCCACTTAAATAGGACTTAAGTATACCTTTAGGTGTAATTTCATGTTTATTTCTATAATATTTTAAAGTGTACTGTACTGACAAGTATTTATGGTAAACTAGGCAAGGCAAGTTTATTTGTATAGCACATTTCATACACAGTGGCAATTCAAAGTGCTTTACACAGAAATGAAGTTAAAATATTCATAGGTGAATAAAAAAAAAAAAATATATATATATATATATATATATATATATATATATATATATATATATATATATATATATATATATATATATATATATATAGTATAACAGTTATAATAGGAATTAAAAGAAAATAAAAAATATATAAATAAAAAGTATAATTAACACTAAAAATAAAAACCGGGTTAAATTGAAACATAATTAAAGTGCAAGCAGTTCGGACAGAGCACAGAGCTCATTCAGTAAATGCATAAGATAAGGTGCAATCAGTCGGATCTACAGTGGCACAGTGCTCATTCAGTAAATGCACAGATAAACAGATAGTCTGGATTTGAAAGTGACTACTGTTGGAGCACATCTGATCTGTTCAGGAAGCTGGTTCCAGCTACGGCTGGCATAATAGCTAAAAGCAGACTCTCCTTGCTTTGAGTGAACCCTTGGTATTTCTAATTGACTTGATCCTGATGATCTGAGTGATCTGTTGGGTTTGTATTTAATCAGCATATCTGCAATGTATTGAGGTCCTAGGTCATTGAGTGACTTATATACAAGTAATAGTACTTTAAAATCGATCCTAAATCTAACTGGAAGCCAGTGTAAAGACCTGAGGACTGGTGTGATATGGTCATATTTTCTGGTTCTGCTCAGGATCCTGGCAGCAGCGTTCTGTATGAGCTGCAGCTATCTAATGGTCTTTTTCGGAAGGCCAGTGAGAAGACCATTACAATAGTCCACCCTGCTGGTGATAAAAGCATGAACGAGTTTCTCTAAGTCTTGCCTGGAAACAAAGCATCTAATTCTTGCAATATTTTTGAGAAGATAGTAAGCTGATTTAGTTATTGCTTTGACATGACTACTGAAACGCAGGTCTGACTCCAAAATCACACCAAGATTCCTAACTTGATTTTTCGATTTTAGACCTTTAGCCTCAAGATATGTGTTTACCTTGAGAATTGCATCTTTGTTTCCAAATGTAGTGATTTCAGTTTTGTCTTTGTTTAACTGAAGAAAGTTTTGGCACATCCAACTGTTAACTTCTTCAATGCATTTGCACAGAGAGTCAATGGGGCTGTAGTCATTAGGTGATCAATCCTTTTCCTATTTAGCACCTACACTCTGGCCTTCCTAGCATTTACTCAAAAAAATGATATGTGGGTTTTACTTAATTTTTTTTATGTCAACAGGTTCCACATAATTGGGTTATGTTGAATTTAATTAAAATAGTTTATTTCAGTAAACTTAATTTTTTTACATAAGGTTAATTCAATGCCAATTAGTTAAATCAGGTTAATATTCTTAATTTAGTCCAAAACTATTAATTTTAATTACTCTAAAATGAATATAAAAAACAAACCAAAACAAGTAATCCAGTTTAATTCATTATTTTTATTTAGTGGAATACTATTTTTACAACATTTACAAAACCTTTTACAAGGTCTTATTGGCTAGCCAGAAGATGGTTTTATTACATCCATGGCATGCCCAAAGTAGTTGTTTTTTATTATTATTAAAACAACTTTACATGGTTTTAGCAGGTCCTCACCCCAAGCACATGCTCTACACTTCACCACAATGGTAACCTCCAAAAACACTAACATAGCAAAAACTTTTAAATACCAACATAACAAAACATTAAGCATTAAAAAGTCTCTCCATTTTCTTGTCTTGTTAAAAATGCATCAACACTGAAAAAAAATGATTATTGCCCTTATTAAATTAAGCTTAATAAAATTTAGCTTGCTTAAATCATTTAAATTTAGTTTTTGAATTTAATTGAAAAAATTAATTGAATTACATGTGTTTTGAACCAAGCTAAGTAAATTAATTAAATCCAGTATAAAAGTTGGTCCAGTGGCTTAAAACCATGGAACTGATATGCAGAAAGTTGCTGGTTCGATCCCAGCGGTCACCACCAGTGTGTCCTTGAACAAGGCACTTTTCTCCATGTTGCTCTAGGGGGATTGTCCCTGTAATAAGGCCACTGTAACTCAGTCCACTTTGTATAAAAGCGTCTGCCAAATGCATAAATGTAAATAAAGGTTGGTTCTCTGCGCATGCGCGTGAATACTGTTTCTTTGGCGCCTCTACAGTCAGTTTCACGCATAGGTTTCACGCAGTGAGAGTTGAATCGAGTTTCATCATTCGATGGATTCGCACGGTAAGTAATATTTCATATTATACATTACTGTTTATCACAATAAATAGTTTGTTGACTATAACGTTAAAGAATATAAAAGGTTCAGAACGCATATTGGACAAATTCCACAGCGGCCATCGAGTTACCTCGCGCGCCGGCAGCCTTATATACAAATACTACCGATTTATGTCATTTAATGTACTTTTAAGATATTTTTTGGCAAGAATGTTGCTTTATAAACGTAAAATATACCGTTTATTCATAAAGATAGCTCCTATTTAAATTTGCTTCAACGTTTTTGAGCTCCAGTCGTCATCAGCCGTTCTCACCGAGAACAGCTTTAATGTGAACCGCCGCCAGTGCTGCTAGAATCGGCAGTGGCTTCTAATGTGTCTTTGGTGGTTACACATACACATTAGCCGAGCTCCGGGCGTTTCAGCGGCTGAAAATCACTATGGTGACACGTGAAACACGTAAATGTAGCGTTTGTGTAAGTTACATAGAAAAACAATGGAATGGAAAACGCGTTCTGTGTGAAAAGCCTCCAATATATCAGTCAACGACTGTGTGTGTGTGTGTGTGTGTGTGTTTGCGCTGTAATAATTTATAATATGTGGAGAATTTCCACATATTTCCTTTAGTTCAAATTCACATTCACAGTATAGCGTTGGAATTCTGAACCTTTTTAGTGTTACACGTTAACAAGGGGTTATATGATCCTGCAAATATCTTTACCACTGAAGCCATTCATTTTGCTAACTTTAATAGTCTGATAAATTTATCCAGAATGAACAATAATAATCATTGTATGCTTGCTTTTCTTTGAGGTGTTCCTCACCTCAGAGACGGAGTTTCCAGATTCACATTTTAGTCCAGTCCCAGAGTTTTGTTCCAAAAATTTGCACAGTAAGTAGTATTTCGTTATGGAACATCATTCAATATAGTAAACAATCTGTTGACTGATTTAAGAAAATAGTGGTTTATGAAGCATTATATAATATGCTCAACGCTAGAACATTTATATTTGGTTATGGATGTTTTTTTTTTAATCTTTACTACAGAGACATCCCTTCTTTTTGCTAGCTTTAAATGTATCCAGAATGAACTATAATAATAATTGTGTGCTTGCTTTCATTTGAGGTGTTCCTTGCACATGCGAGTGACAACAGTTTCCAGGTTCACATTTTCAGTCCAGTCCGAGAGTTTTGTTCCAACAATTTGCACAGTAAGTAGTATTTCATTATGGAGCATCATTCAGTAAACAATCTATCTAAAAACACTAAACAAATGTTCTAACCATGCATGTAATACTAGCTTTTCCGAAATGTATGAAAGATTATTTTATAGAAGGTTCGAGTGGTGTGTGTATGAGAGGAAATGGAAACAAGCACAATATGGTGCGTGTCTACTGCTACGGAGCGTGCGTATTTAGTTCATTCCTATGGAAGTTGAGCATCTTCAGGTTCGCAAGAGTGAAGCTCCCCTAGTGTCAACTGGCACAGAGCAGGGGGAGCATTTTCAGTGAATTCTTATTGAAGTTGAGCGTGAAGTTCAACTTTCATAGGAATGAACAGAAAATGCTTCGCTCGCTTCATGCCAGTATTACCATTACGCTGCAGAACAAATATTGCTCAGCACTTTCCCTCCAACTTCAGGGAGAAACTGCTGTCTTTCCAGCGCTATGTGATAGGCCTAAGCGAAAAACAAAACATTCATGTTCTCAGATAGGTAATGTGGATCAAACCCCTGTTTGTCATGCCAAAATCTGTCACTATACATAAAAAAGAACATAAATCAGTCATTGTGAAATCTACTGGAAATGAGAACTACAGGTGATTTTTATTTTTATTGTATTAATGTCTTTTTTTATTTTTACCAGTATTTACCAAACGTACAATATAAAAATAAAAATGTGCAATGTGACAGTATTTTCAATTTGGTCCTAAAAAGGGGGTTTGTCTTATATTCAAAACAATGGGTTATAATGAAGGTAATTCATTTTTCTGCCAACTTTTTATGGATTGTAAATATTACAAATTTGATAATTTTTTTTTAAGTGATGTCCATATAAAGAGAGAGGCTATCCTCAGAGCTCGATGTATCTACCTTGGTGAGGATGAGGCATGCCTGGTGAAGGAGTACATGGTGAGTGTTGGTATTTTTCTGAAGAACAGTGGGCAATTTAAATGTGCTGGACAAACACATTTTTTTCAGGATTCCTTGATGAATAGAAAGTTCAAAAGAACAGCATTTATCTAAAATGCAAAGCTTTTGTAACAATACACTACCATTTAAAAGTTTGGGGTCAGTAAGAATTTTATTTTAATTAGAAATTAATACTTGTATTCAGCAAGGATGCACACATCAAGTATTTTTTGAGCATCAAATCATCATATTAGAATGATTTCTGAAGGGTCATGTGACACTGAAGACTGGAGTAATGATGATAAATTCAGCTTTGATCACAGGAATAAATTACATTTTAAAATATTTTCAAATTGAAAAGAGTTATTTTAAATTGTAATATTTCACAATATTACTGTTTTTACTGTAGTTTTAATTCAATAAATGCAGCCTTGGTGAGCAGACGAAATTTCTTTTAAAGGGATAGTTCACCCAAAAATGAAAATTCTGTCATCATTTGCTCACCCTGAAGTTGTTTCAAACCTGTATGAGTTCTGCTGAACACAAAAGAAGATATTTTGATGAATGTTTGTAACCAAACAGAGAGAGAGTATGGTTACAATGGCTCTCTGTTTGGTTACAAACATTCATCAAAATATCTTCTTTTGTGTTCAGCAGAACAAAGAAACTCATACAGGTTTGAAACAACTTCAGGGTGAGCAAATGATGACAGAATTTTCATTTTTGGGTGAACTATCACTTTAAAAACATTAAAAAATCTTATCGATCACCCTTGATTGTATAAACTTGTCAAACCGTTATGAATCACAAACAATTTCTAATAATGTTTTTTGTTGTTGTTGTTGTTGTTTTAGAATATAGGACAGTCAAAGAGATGACTTCTTGAAAGACCTGGCAAACATCACTATGGGCATGTGTGATTAAAAAGGAAGAAGGAGTTCTCTTGGAGACTGACGATATTGGAATTGTTGTTGATGGAGTAATGATTCTTAAGCAGATCAAATCAGCAGATCAAAAGTGTTTTTGTAGAAATGGACTGTTATTATGGGCAATGTTATAAACGTCAGCCATTTGTTAGCAATTGCATTCTAATAAATTGTGTCTGGTTACTTGTGTGGCCAATTGTTACCATACAGTTTTAACAAGAATGGATGATACTGACTGTTAATTACTGTTGTTGTAACTGACTGTTAATAAACAAGTTTGCTACATTTGCAATCATTAAAGATACGTTTACAAAATTAAAGTGTTTTCTGTGTGCATTTGAAAGCCATTTATGGCTTATTTATGTAGATGAGCTGGTAGAATAAACAATAAAAATAAAGTAAAATAAAAAATGTAAGAAGTAACGATTAAATAGGGGTGGAATAATTTTTTTATACTAAGGTAACTAAATAAAATTGATTAAGTTCAACTAAATGTGTTAAGTATAAGTAATATGATTAAATTGGGCTGGAATTACTAATTGTTTTTATATTAAGGTAACTAAATAAAATTGATTAAGTTCAACTTAATATGTTTGTTTAAATTGAGATAAAATCAATTGCGTGCAACCACTTACGATATTTTTTTTTAGTAAATTCAACAAATCATTTTTTTCAGTGAACTAGCTAAACAAGTCTTGTTTGATTGGGTTACTTGATTGAAACATGTTATTTCAAAATGAAAACATCAAGTTATGTCAAAGAGTAACGGTTTTAAGTCAGTTTAACATGACTCAATTACATTTGAACCAGAAACCTGATATAATTGTGTTAAATCAAGATTAATTGTTTAAATAAAGTGAACAGCATCATAAAAGAATTTGTTGAGTGTTGTTCGGGAAGCAGACACACTCTGTCAGTATTTTTTTTTTTCCAATTAAATGATTGTTAGGCTGATTCGGCTGTACAGCCGCTTTGGAGAAAGTGGTGATGTCATCAGCACATTTCAATTATCATACAGTGACAATGTGGGCAGATCAGTAATTTAGTTGATGTATTTAATTTAGTTTAGTAATTAAATTTATTTGGATATTTAGTTGAAAATGTAGTGTCCCCAACTGAACAAGCCAAGCCAAGGCGACAATGGCAAGGAATCAAAACTCCATCAGGTGGCATAATGGAGAAAAATAAACCTTGGGAGAAACCAGGCTCAATCGGGGTGCCAGTTCTCCTCTGGCCAATTAACAAACAGTGTATGATTATTATTCTGCAACTTTACAGGTCAGAGGTCATATTAGATCAGAATATACGAAAGATCGGCGTCATCACGGCAGAGACGGGTTTATTGAGGATGACGTGTCGATTAAACAATTATTAAATATGAATATTCGGAAGTGTGTTAAATGGCCTTTTATTTCATTTCATCACAGGTACAGTTTTTAAATATACTTTTAAGACTTAA
Source organism: Romanogobio albipinnatus (assembly GCA_023566225.1). Classification (NCBI taxonomy): domain Eukaryota; kingdom Metazoa; phylum Chordata; class Actinopteri; order Cypriniformes; family Gobionidae; genus Romanogobio; species Romanogobio albipinnatus. The sequence continues at coordinate 27,787,819 of CM042257.1, forward strand.
TATAACATGGTTTAAAGAAGTATTCTACAAGTGCTCATTCAATACAATTAAGTGCACTTCTTTTTCACAAGTGTAGTGTTAAATCAGCACATGCTTTGAAAGCATCAGCCATGGTTTCACATGATAATAGATGCATTTCAAATTAAATGTATGCTTGAATTGTGAATTGCATGCCTTCAAAGCAATGTCCTTACAAAACATCTTTGTCATTTGCCTCTGGCAAGCTGGGGATTTTGAACACATTTCCTGTGAGATCAAATTTGTTCAAAAGCTTGATATTGGTAAAATCAACATAGCAAGATTGAAAAATTCAAACAGCTTAACGGTTGTAAATGCGTTAATGATATCATGTTTGCTTTATGATCGGTGATTGCAATATTTCAATCGGTCTATAAATAGATAGTAAATGTGCAGGGTAAAGAACTTAATGTCTAGGTTTTGCGAGTTTAGTGTCAAATGAATCTCATATAGACTCTTATTTAAATTCTGGACTAGAGCCATTTAATCTATTTGCATCCTTATTGAATTTCTCATTAATATTTCTCATGGTTTGATAATAACTAAGTTAATACTGCAAGTAAACAACAATCCTTCTGATGCAGATGAATATTGCTACAATGTATTAATTCAGAATAATCCACGCTGCGTAGGTTTAAATTTCTCTAGTTCTATAAAACATTAAACATTATTCTTATGTACGGAGTCTTGTAAACAAATACCTTTGTCAGGAGGAATCTGTGTTGATGGTGCTGTTGTCATCCCTCATTCATCACCTCATTTGAGCTCAGTGCTACAGTCAGACTCAATCATGTACTGGTGCTTAATGAAGCAGCACATTTTGGCTGTGCAAATGCCGCAGGCACTGAGGTGGCGCTGTCTACAAACCAAACCCTAGCAAAAATAGGCTACTCTGTGGCTCTTTACAAACAATCCAGAATGTTCTACTCAAAGCTATTCATCTCCTTGGTCTCGAAATTATGAATTTCTGTGGTAACACTATAGCGAATGAAACGAGACTGACTACAATACAACAAAACCACAATACAACAGACTGTAACAGTCATTATACAAATGCATTATTAAGAAATGTATTTTATTTAGCTGGACATTAGATTGTTTTTCAACTCTGTTTTCAACCCCTGGCACTCCTGTTTTGTTTGTCTTGTGTCCTGTCCTTGTGAGTTTTGTGTGTGGAGCGTGGTGTTCGGATCCCAGCACTTTGGTCTAGTTTGGTTTTGGTTTTGTGTTGGGATTCGGACATTCATGCTCCGTGTGTTTTTCTTCCTCTGTCTTGTCGTGTGTGTGCACTTTTATGTTCATGTTTTGTGTTGTGTAGCACGTGGCTGGTGTTTTTCACTGGCTACGTGTTTTCATGTTGTCATGTTTTGTGTGAACATGCAACTTATGAGTTCTCATTAGCTGCATGTCCATGTCACGTTTGGTGTGAGCACATGGCTTGTCAAGTGTTTGTGGAATGTGCTCATGTCTATTGTCTAACCCCGCCCACCTTGTTTCCTGATTATTGGTTCATTTTCCCCACGTGTCTCCCCTTGTTACCCTCTTTTGTTTGCTCCCTATTTATTCTCCTTTTGTTTGCAGTCCAGTGCAGGATCGTTGTCGAACTGCCAAAGTATCTTGTCCCGCCAGCTCCAGCCCCTGACCAGAGTCCGGTGATGGCTCCGGCTCCTGTCCCAAGTCCTGTGATGGCTCTGTCTCCTGTCCTGAATCCAGTGATGGCTCCAGCCCCTGTTCCGAGTCCAGCAAGGGCTCCGATTCCGTCTCCTGTCCTGAGTCCGGAGAGGGCTCTGGCTCTGTCTCCTGTCCCGAGTCCGGAGAAGGCTCCGTCTCCTGTCCCGAGTCCGGAGAAGGCTCCGTCTCCTGTCCCGAGTCCAGAGAGGGCTTTGTTTCCTGTCCCAGGGCTTTAGAGGGAGAGGTCCATGAGCCCACCTGGTCTGTCCCTCCAGCACCGCCCTGGCCCTCTGCTGGGACTCCTGAACCACTGGATCCCGCTTGGACTGTCCCTCCAGCACCGCCCTGGTCACCTGCCGGGATTCCTGATCCGCTGGAGTCACCCTGGTCCATCCCTTCCATCCCTCCCTCCCCTATTTGTCTCTGTGATTTGATTTTCACGTCTTGTGTTTCGGTCTGTGTATCTGTCTTGTTGTCTATGTCAGTCTTTGGGGGGGGGGGGGGGGGGGGGCGTAGTGTGAGGGTTCTGTCACTTTGGTCTAGGTTACTCTTGGTTTTGTGACAGAGCCCTCACCCTCCTGTATTGTTTGTCATGTATCCTGTCCTTGTGAGTTTTGTGTGCGGAGCGTGGTGTTCGGATCCCAGCACTTTGGTCTAGTTTGGTTTTGCATCAGACCAACATGCAGCAATGAGTAATTAAATAAGATTACCTTAGTCAAAGGGGCTGTAAAATCATGAATACAATCATTAGTAATATGATTAAAGCTGCAGTCCGTAACTTTTTTGGGTTAAAAATGATCCAAAATAAATTTGAGCAAGTACATAACCAGCCAGTGTTCAAAACGATCCCCTTACCTTAGCCCGATTCATAACAGCAAGCTTGTAATATTGTGTTATAATTTTATTGGTAGTGGTGGGTTTCCGCGGGAAACTCAAGCATGTCTTTGCATCATTACGTCACGTCTGTATACATAAAGGAGTCTGGCTAGTAGTATCGCATGTGAGGATGCTACAGGTGGTGGATCATTTATAGCCTTTTCTCACAGCAGCTGGAATAATTACATTTATCATTTTGATGGTGGATTGTAATCCAGAAAGGTCCAAACAATAATCATCCGTGACAACTGGAGATTCACCTGTAGTCAACAGCAAAAGATTAGACTGTACGGAAATTTAAAATCTACAGGTAACGCTAATTCACACTAAATACATGTAGTCACACAATGCTGATGTTGTTAACATTAACAATTTGAGAACAAAAACAATAATAATAATTTACACGGTTTGATGTAATGTGAGCTAAGTGATTGAGGACAACAAAAACTCCTGAAACATTAGAGGAGACACCAATGCACAACCCACGTAAAGAACAGAGATGGAGACAAAGAGGCAAAACTTACGGACTGCAGCTTTAAATTGCTTATCACTTTTGACAGTTGGTGGCGCTATTACCAAATTGAGGCTGTATCAATGTGAGATGACAATGACACAGGTCTACAAAATTTGGTGCCAATATGCAAAAGCATTGCAAAGCACAGCCTCAGAATCAGCTTGGCATCATGCCATCAATTTCGTTGATGCTTTATTCGAAAACAGTTTGAAAAGCTTTTATACAATTTTGCTGGCACAGTCTGAAGATGATCTGAAGTACGGTCTAGGAGGAGTTCGAAAAAGTAGGTTTTCAAAGAAATTCAAAATGGTGGGAAATTCGTCATGCATTCGAATCATCTTAAGTCAAAGATTTTACCCCTTATGGGTAAAAAGTTATAAGCATAAACATAGGTGTGACTTTGGAGAGTTGGTGGTGCTATAGTGATAGGTCATTAAGGATTTTAAAATAAGACTGTCCTTTATCTGTGTGCCAAATTTTATAATTTTCCCACAAACTTTTCTATGGGCTGCCATAGACTCGAGAGCAGAAGAAGAAGAACAACAACAACAAATGAATAAGAAGAAGAACTCTGTAGAAACACTCAAAATGGAAGCAGTTTCATGTCAATGATATTGCAACAATCAGTACAAATACAGGTACAATTCTCAGTTCTCAGAAAACTCAATGTGACTTCTACAAGGACATGAATGTTTTTAACAAGTCGGAATATCTAAATACAGTAATTCTGAAATGAACTCTCCTTGTGTAGCTACTGTTAAAACTGCCCAAAACAGCAATATAACCAATGGCGATAACCAATCATTTTGTTAATTCTCTATTTGTATTATCAGTAGTTGACCATCCTTTTGTTATGAACAAATAATAATAATAACAGTTTTAAAAAAGAAGAAAAACAAAACAAGAAGAAAAACAAAACAATTCTTGTGTCAGTTTATATGATTTTTTTTTATGTTTTGCAGTTTAATTATGTACACATAACCAAAGTGTCTGTATTTAGCTAGCCAGAAAAGGCAGAGAAGTAATGCTAAGCAAAATAAAGCTCTTGTGTGCAACAACTTGCCAATATTTGATAAGCAAATTCCTGCAGAGCTGTTCCTAATGTTTATTCAGAAGGCAAAAAGATACTGATGACTGCAATATAATATTCCTCAGTTGTTTATATTTCTGAAGGTCAAGTATGGTCAGCACTAGTTGCTGGGCTGGAATATGTTGTCCTGGGGAAAAATACCTTGACCTTTCTTGTGGGCTTGACACCTCGGAACAAAATTGTAATCAATCAACTCACCTAGATGTCAAAACCTGCCACAAACCTGGTATGTGTCACATATGGGTCAGCATTTCAACACTATCCCTGTGCTATATGCAGGAGGTATGAGAAGAGTGGTTTCTTTTGCCTTGTGCCCCAGTTCATAATAAACAACCCCTTATTTTGTTTTGGTCAAGTTCTTTCTCCCATCTCATGATATCCCCTGGCTAGGTCACAGTGCCCTTGATTTGCTGGAAGAAACAAAAGGATATTGTAGAATAAGTTTTGAGAGAGGTTTTAGGTTTGTTCAGTTTTCAAGCACAACAAATTTGGGGCAGGTGTGGAAAGTTTTGACCTCTGTGTACCCTGCTACCAGGTGCTTTTCTTTGGCATGACTTTATAGGTTGCTCTGTGTGTAAAATACTAGGGTGATGGAGATTTTTTTCTTTAAAGTAAGGATTTGGGAAGCCTTTGTGGAGCGTGCGACTAAGATAAGAATTCAGGAAAGACTTTTACTGCCAAACTTTTCAATTTCCGTCTCATCTCCAAAAGATTACAGTGGCTCGCCATTTTCAAGGCCTTTAAATGTTTGTGTTTGTGAAGGAATGATGTGTTTTATATTGAGGCCATGCTGTTATTATTAAGAGCTATTGTCGCATGCTGGAGTAACCTCAGTATTGGAAGGGGGAAAAAATGATATCCCATTTAAACACACTAGAAAGTTTCCAGCAGGAATAGTGTATGAAAAACTGCCCAGAGCATTTCATTCTGTTGGATTCTCTAAGTCCAATTTCATACAGGTTTCACTGAGATCTTTCAAAAGCAAGTATTGCAGGTTAAGTTTATGGGATTTGTTCTTCTCGTTGCCCTGTGATTTACCGCCATAGTGTGGTTGCACAGTATTTGCAGTATAAAATCAACCCTAAAGGGGTCTTGACTATAAATACAGATAGATATTGAATTTAATTGAATCTCACAGGATCAAATAGTGCATGAGGTCAAAAAGTGCGGTGTGTAAGTATGTACTGTGTGTGTGTGTGTGTGTGTCAGTGAAGTATTTGTACTTTGCTGAAGTACATTTTTCAAGTGTCTGTACTTTATCAGAGTGTTTTTCTTTGGAAAACCTTTACTTCACTACATTCCAAAGCATAATATTGTACTTTTTACTGCACTATGTAAAATTATTGAATATCATTTAATACTTATTTACATAACATTTTGTGCTTTCTTACTTTTACTCAAGCAAAAGTAATTCAAAGTTTTACTTGAGTACAAGTAAGAAAATACAAAATTTAACGTTATTAAGTATTTAGGTAAAAAAAAAAAAAAAAAAAACTTTTATTTATGAAATATAGTGCAGTAGAAAGGACGACATTATGCTTTGAATGTTAAAGGTGCGCTATGTAAAAATTTTTCAGTAAAATATCCAAAAACCACTAGGCCAGTTTCCAACTATTTGTAAATTGTGAGAAAATTGCTATTTTAACCAAGGAACCGGGATGTGTGCGGCAACGTGTCATAGCAGCCGCAGAGCGAATGCACAGAGTAACGTCATAACATAATTTTCAACACACTCAGATGTTTTCTAATATGATAAACATAGCTGCGTTACCTCATACTAATGAACGGAAAAGCGGAAGTGGCGCCAGTGAATGTGGCATAATAAAAGTCCCACCGGCGACTATGGCATAATAACAGTCCCACTGCCTGCGAGGCGTGTGTTCCACTCTTCTTATTAACAATTGCCCCATTGGCCTTGCTCAGCTTCCACAACACTCGATCCTGCTCTGCTTCATACTACAGTAACGTTAATAATCGCATCCTATCCCGATTCATTTCCACTGGCTGTGAGGTGAAGACCACATGTCCCAAGATTCTGCGCTCAAACGTGGTGTCATCAAACTATGCCTTTGTTTAGAATAGGCAACCTCTAGTGAACGGAAAAGTTAGTGCAGCTTTAAGTAAAAGTTTTCCAAAGAAAAACATAAATAAAGTATAAATATACTTGTACAAAAATACTTTCATTTAATTCAAGGTATATTCTCGGAAAACTACTCTTAATAGCTCATCAGTTTTGCTTCTACAGTAAATATTGTTTTAAATATGTTTAAATATCTTTACTGAAAACCATGACAAAAATACTGATTAAGAAACAAAATTGTGGTGAAAATCTGCTTATGTGGGGCACATGATGATGTGTGCTTGTGTATAAGTTTGAATTGTGCACAATGTGATGGTGGTCAGGGTATAGTCTTCATACTAGTGAGATAAACACTGGCCATAATAATCCCTGGATGTGTCCTACTTTAGAGACTCGTCCCACTCTCATGTGTTAAATTTAATCATTTCCTATACAGCACAGCTGATGATCTCTTGATTTCACAAGTACAGAATCGTTTTCATTGAAGAAATGCAAGAAATCAATACGTATTTGTTTAGCTAAATACAGCAACAGTTGCCTGACAGGTCAGAGTTATGTTGATTTAATTGATTTAGAATTGTCTGTACCCTGGATCATCACTGTTTAAACAAAGATCATTGGCAGGCATTTGATTTATATACTTTACTTCACAGTAACCTTTTCATGATTATAAATCATGATATGACAGCGCAGTTATTCTCCATTTCTCTCAATACTGACAAATGATTCACTGCATTTGCTAAAAAAAAAATATTTTATCTAATTTGCAGTTTTTGATTAACAAAACTAGTTTCAAGGTATATACTATTTGCTTTATGCATTTTCTTTTTGGCTGTTGTGCTGAATGTGTGATATTAATGGTATTTGTGTTCAGAAATATCTGACTCACTGTGAAAATCAGCCACTCAGTATTCAACCTAACATGACAAACGTGTCGGTTCATGCCAGTCATCTCTGTTAAACTCAAATGCAATAATAGTTATGGCATATACCACTGTGATCAGCACCTCCCTTTATTCACTGACTGAAACTGTCATTCCAGTCTATGTTATAGATTTCAAAGTGTATTCAGTTACATACCGTAGGGTAATTCGATTCATGGCTAAATATACCAAGTTTTAGATCTCTGTCTGACTATAATACAATAAACATGCAAATTATATTTCACAAAATATACATTTATGCCTTTGGCAGATGCTTTTATCCAAAGCAACTGCAATCAGGGTAATTTGATCAATTCATGCTGTAACGGATTGTCACTGGAGGCAAGTTGAAGTGAACCCAAGAACAGTTATTTGTGTGAACAGAGACAACACAAACGATGACTTGAAACAGATTCAAACAGACTTGAGCCATGAACAGACTTGACTAAACCATAACAAACACTCACCAACAGCATGTTACAGGGAATACTCGACAAGGACACATGGCAAACATGAGGGCTTACATACATAGAGACTAATAACTAAACAAGACACACCTGTGAACAATCAGTGCAATGAACCAATGACAGAACTGAACTGAGAACACATGATTAAAACAACCAATGAGAACATAACACATGAGGACAAGGGAATCACATGACAATGGAACACATGGCAGGATCACATGACAAACCAGGAACAGGACAAGGAGCATAATTACAAAGACATGAAAACAGACAAAACCCAAAACTGTCGTGTGGTTATGGCGCAATCGTTAGCCTATTTTTACAAAAATGGCTTCTACGGGGCGATAGTGTAAGATACAAGGTAATGGAGCCTTTTATACAGTGTTGTGTTTCTTTAGAAATAAACAATGGACAAATTGGGTCTTTAAACGCCTCAGATGTAAAGTTATTCACTGTCAAAATTACGCCAAAATGAATGGGAGTCAATGGAATGCTAATAGAAGGTGATGGCTTGGTTAGCAATGGCTGCCCCTATGGAAGGTACACTTTGCGGGTGCTGCATTACCCCATTGGACAGAACATGGACCCAGGCATGGCAGAGATGGGCCTGGGAATGTGGGCGGACCTGGGCCGTGGAGCGTTTCAGGGAGCCATGGAGGCTCAGGCAGTTCTTGAGCCATGGCATTGCAGAAAGGGGCCATGGCAGTACAGGCAGTTCAGGGGGCCATGGCGCTGCAGGAAGTTCAAGGGGCAATGGCGGTTCAGGCAGTTCAGGGGGCCACAGAGGCGCAGCCTTCATGACCTTATCAAGGTACGCAAGGGGTATCTTATCAAGGGGTCAGTGGCTGAGCCCTCTCTGGATGCTGGTCAGTCGTTGGAGCCGACTCTGGACGCATGTCAGTGGCTGGAGCCGTCTCTGGATGCAGGTCAGTGGCTGGAACCATCTCTGGACGCAGGTCAGTGGCTGGAGCCGTCTCTGGACGCAGGTCAGTGGCTGAAGATGTCACTTGGCTCTGGACATGGACAGGAGACGCCGCTTGGCTCTGGACATGGACAGGAGACGTCGTTTGGCTCTGGACAGGCTGTGGCAGGGCAGGCATGACGTGAATGAAATCAGGTGTGGCAGACATGACGAACAACCCCAGACATGACAGTGGGGGCATGGAGACTCTTGGTGTGGTGGGTACTGTGGAATGGCAGGGCTCATCCTCCGCCTTTCCCACAGTAAATTATGAGCCGCCCAGCAAAAGGGCATGATCACTGGAGGCAAGTTGAAGTGAACCCAAGTGCAGTTTATTTACAATATAAACAGAAACAACACAAATGATGGCTTGACTTGAAATAGACTAGAACAGACTTGACTTGATCCATAAACAGATTTGACTAAACCATGAACAGACACTCACCAACAGCGGATTACAGGGAACAATACTCGACAAGGACACATGGCAAACATGAGGGCTTGAATACACAAAGACTAATGACTAAACAAGACACACCTGTGAACAATCAGTACAATGAACCAATGACAGAACTGAACTGAGAACAGAACAATAAAACAGCCAATGAAAACATAACACATGAGGCTTGTTCGACATACAGCCATAGCCACAGACCGGCGGCTGAAATGAAGCAGTGCATGCCGGTTAGAAATTTTGTCCGACTTGAGACAGCGCCGACGCCACGTGACTGTAACGTATGTCATCAAAGTGCCGCGAGAGCGATTCGAGAGCAGCCAGCTGGTGCATTTTGCGCAGCTTCTACAGAGCTCTAATGATGACACAGCTGTTCCACCATTGGCCGGATTCACCGCATGACAGTGATCACGTGTGTTTCATGTTTATTCTAAAACTTTCAGTTCCACAAATGCTCACAAATCAGTTTTTTATAATGGTAAAACCTATTTTCATGTTGTCGCAATGTTATATTGTCATATTTTTCAAAATAAAACTGATAAAAAATGTAGACCCCACTTCATTGATAGCATTGATTCATTGAAACCGAAACATGTTACACATGCATTACCTGGGAATCAAATCCCATGACCTTAGTATTATTAACGTCATGCACTGTTGTTTGAGCTACAGGAATACTTAAAAATGTTTTTGGAAGTTAAAAATTCCACTTGTCTCTCAAAGGTAAAGCTCTCAGATGAAAACCAGTTGACATTTTTCTCTTCTTTTTTATTTTCATTTGAACCTGTACAAAGCTTTTTATCAGATAACTAACAGAATTCAGACCCAAACCAATTAGATTTTTTTGGGGGGATGTGTGAAAGTCACATTGAAATTCTTTCAATGTGTGAAAGAATTGTAACACTCAGAGTCTCATAGAAGATACTTAACATTTAGTGCAATTGCCACACAAGCTTATAAATAATCAAATCTAGGGCATGCATGTCACCTCCCAGCCTCTGCTTGTTTTGGTCGGTATACATAGGGTCCTGCATTCATTCAAAGTATATCTGTTTAACTTCTGTAGTATGTCATGAAAGATGCTTGACATTTAGTTCAGTTGCTGGCATGTGAAGCAGAAGAGGTATGAGCTTGGAACTAAGAATAGACATGATCTACAGGGAGGAATGGTTTCCAGCTCTCCCTGCGCAAACTTACCCAGCAGGCCAATCAGTGATACACATATGCATGGGATTTCAAGTGCTGAGTAAAATTGAGCTTAGTGTCCTCAACTGGTCTTTTAAGCCTGAGCTTGACCCTTGAAGTCATACAGGGGAGTTCTTAAAATGTTCATGTTATGTTGATGATATGTTCAGTGCAACACTGAATGTAAGAATATCCATCACTAATTAGGAAAAGCTTAGGAAAAGCTCAAGATTCAACCAATTACTGTGCTTGACGTGCCCTTTTTGTGCTAAATGTACCATTTCCTCTCATTAATGGATTTTAGTAGTGACTGTTATGAACCACACAATGGCGGCCTTTTCTATGTTCCATCATGCCATGCACACACCAGGGTTGGAAATTATTGTGGCAATAAATTCACCAAAATGAATACAAATGCCCCCAAAATTCAAGATATGTGGCATAAAAGTTAAGTAATACCATGTAATATAGATTTTTTTCAACAGTTAAATAAATACGAATTTAAAATTAGGTCACATTTCACCAACGAAATGAATGCAAAACGAAATGGAATTGTTGCAGCCTAGATATAGTGTGTTTATAAATAGACTATTAAGAGTGAAATATAAGATAGCATTATTGATAATAAAGTAATACAGTGATTTTGCCTCCAACTGTTTCTTTAAATCAGGCCTCAAAATTGCAAAATTGTCTCTGGAACCACGGAGCCCCTAAAGGTCATGGGGAAAAAAATGTATGTTTCAATTCTTTTGCATTTACTTTCAATACTTTTGCTATACGTTTCCTAGAAACTGCATTTGCTCACATAACTTTTACATTCTGCTGCTTTCCTCCTACATTTTGCATTCGCTCTTAAAGGGTTAGTTCACCCAAAAATGAAAATTCTGTCAGTAATTACTCACCCTCATGTTGTTCCAACCATGTAAGACCTTCGTTCATCTTCGGAACATAATTTAGTATATTTTTGATGAAATCTGAGAGCTGTCTCACTCCTCCATAGGCTTTCAGAGGGACTGAAACTTGATGGCCCAGAATAGTAAGTAAAAACGTCATTTAAGGAGTCCAAATGACTACAGTGGCTCTGTATTAAGTCTATCATGCGACGAAAATACTTTTTGAGCGGAAAAACAACAAAAATAACGACTTTATCACACTATTATTGTTGTTCAATTTGAGCCTCTGACGAGAGTTCGCGGGAGTGCCACGACGCATGCGCGAGAACTGAGATTACGGCGTTCTTCTTCTACTACTACTTGTTACTGGCTGCTCACTCTTTCGGAGTAGTACCGCCATCTACTGTACGAGATGATGTCTCGACATTGCCGGAAGGGCAACAAGGTCTGTTTACAAGCAGAAGAAGACGCGCGCTGTATGCAAAAGTGCGTTCGTCAATATGTCCGCTGATTTCAATGTAGATGAAGATGAAGACTTGGATTTTTTTAACCAACCATACTTATTCGAACCATATATACATACATATATATATACATACATACATATATATACATACATACATATATATATATATATATATAATTAGCCACATGCAAATAAAATCAAATAATTAAAATCATGTATCGTTACTTTAACAACCACTACATGCCGATTCCACTTATTACCTTGTTGTGTAGAAACAAGTTGGGCACAGCTGTTGATTTCAGTAATCGTCTTGTGTTTTGTTGAACTGGTTTGAAGTCGTCTGTTGAAAAATGTTCACTGCACAACCTCATGTTCTTAACGACTTTAAGCGGTAAATTAACATCCCGCTGCACTGCCAGCAGCCATAGCTTCATTCGCTCACGATCATTTATTGGGAAAGTGTGTAAGGTAAGCCGTTCATTTTGCAGAATTGGTAAGGCACTCTTACGTTTTCTTTTCTTTTTCTCATGATTCTTACATCCAGGAAATGCACACTTTTTAACCATTGTAAAAATCTAAATCGAGACCTAAATCACAATCAGTGTCGAATTCAATAGCTTGCATACAGCGCGCGTCTTCTTCTGCTTGTAAACAGACCTTGTTGCGCTGCCGGCAATGTCGGGACATCATCTCGTACAGTAGATGGCGGTACTACTCCGAAAGAGTGAGCAGCCAGTAACAAGTAGTAGTAGAAGAAGAACGCCGTAATCTCAGTTCTCGCGCATGCGTCGTGGCGCTCCCGCGAACTCTCGTCAGAGGCTCAAATTGAACAACAATAATAGTGTGATAAAGTCGTTATTTTTGTTGTTTTTCCGCTCAAAAAGTATTTTCGTCGCATGATAGACTTAATACAGAGCCACTGTAGTCATTTGGACTCCTTAAATTACGTTTTTACTTACTATTCTGCAGACTAAGCAGACAAACTGGCTAAACCGACCGTCTGCTAGCTGTCTCACGTCACCGGAGTCAGATAAATCCCAGCACATAGAGACTCTTTCACCTAGATATTATCATATAGAGACTGTGTCTGTTCCCCGAATTAGTAAATACAAAAAAACATCAAAACCATTCAACAGTAAAAATGTAATTGATGTCCAACAAATAAACAAAAGATATAATACAGATGAACAATTGATAAAGCTTGGGTTGCTGAATATTAGATCCCTTTCCCCAAAAGCGCTTATTGTTAATGATATTATTAAAGATAATAATCTAAATGTGCTCTGTTTGACAGAAACCTGGCTAAAACCTGAAGACTACATTACCTTAAATGAGTCCACCCCCCAAGATTATTGTTATAAACACGAGCCGCGTCTGAAAGGTAAAGGAGGAGGGGTTGCTGTAATTTATAATAATATCTTCAGTATTACTCAGAAGTCTAGTTTCAAATATAATTCCTTCGAAGTTTTGGTGCTTTATGTAACTCTATGTAGTGTACATGACAAAACCCGTTCAACATTGGTGTTAGCTACTGTATACAGGCCACCAGGGCTTAATACAGACTTTATCAAAGAATTTGCTGACTTTCTATCAGAATTAGTACTGGCCGTAGATAAAGTACTAATTGTTGGTGATTTTAATATCCATGTAGACAACGAAAAAGACGTATTGGGATTAGCATTTAAAGATACACTAAACTCTATTGGAGTTAGGCAACACGTGTCAGGACCCACTCATCGCCATAATCATACTTTAGACCTAATATTGTCACATGGAATAAATGTTGATACCGTTGAAATTCTGCAGCAGAGCGATGACATCTCAGATCATTACTTAGTATCTTGTATACTTAATTTAGCTAAGATTGCAAAGCCGCCCCCTCGCTTCAAAAATGGCAGGACAATCACTGCCGCTACTAAAGATTGCTTTTTGAATAATCTTCCTCATCAGTATCATCTCCTCAGCATCCCAGATAGCATAGAAGAACTCGATGTTGCAACAGAAACTATTGACTCTCTCTTTTCCAGTACTTTAGACACAGTTGCTCCTCTGCGGTTAAAGAAGATTAAAGAAAATAGTCCAACGCCATGGTACAACGAGCACACCCGGGCCCTTAAAACAGCAGCCAGAAAAATGGAGCGCAGCTGGAAGAAAACAAAACTAGAGGTCTTTCGTAATTTGTGGAAAGAGCACATGATCACATACAGAAAGGCCGTAAGAACTGCTAGATCTGCTTATTTCTCAACTCTCTTGGAAGAAAACAAACACAACCCGAGGTATTTATTTGATACTGTGGCTAAATTAACCAAAAATAAAGCTTCAACTTCTGATGATTGTAAACTGCACAGCTGTAATGACTTTATGAACTTCTTCACATGTAAGATTGATAATATTAGGAAGAAAATTTTAACCATGCAGCCGTCTACTACAGTATCACATCAGACAGAGCATTGTAGTGTCACTGAGAAAAAATTACAATCATTCACTGCTATAGGAGAAGAAGAATTGGCTAAACTCGTTAAATCATCAAAATCAGCAACATGTATGCTTGACCCTGTACCGACTAGGCTATTAAAAGAGATGCTACCAGAGGTCATAGATCCTCTTCTTAATATCATTAATTAATCTTTGTCATTAGGATATGTACCGAAAACTTTTAAGTTGGCTATTATTAAACCACTATTAAAACCACAAAAAACCGCAACTTGATCCTACAGAATTAGTCAATTATAGACCAATCTCAAATCTACCCTTTCTGTCAAAAATACTTGAAAAGGCAGTGTCCTCACAATTATGTTCCTTTTTAGAAAGAAATGGTATCTGTGAGGATTTCCAGTCAGGATTTAGACCGTATCACAGCACTGAGACTGCTCTCATCAGAGTTACAAATGATTTACTCTTATCATCCGATCGTGGCTGTATCTCTCTATTAGTGTTACTCGATCTTAGCGCTGCATTCGATACTATCGACCACAACATTCTTTTGAATAGACTCGAAAATTATGTAGGTATTAGTGGAATTGCCTTGTCATGGTTTAAATCATACCTATGTGATCGTTACCAGTATGTAGCAGTAAATGAAGAGATGTCACACCGATCAAAAGTTCAGTATGGAGTACCGCAAGGCTCAGTGCTAGGACCGCTGCTCTTCACCCTGTACATGCTACCACTGGGAGATATTATTAGGAAGCATGGCGTTAGTTTTCATTGTTATGCTGACGATACTCAGCTCTATATTTCTTCACGCCCTGAAGAAACTTACCAATTCACAAGATTAACGGAATGCATAGCTGATATAAAACATTGGATGACCTGTAATTTCCTGCAACTCAATTCAGAAAAAACAGAATTTTTAATTATTGGACAAAAAAGCTCCACAAGTAGTAACCTAGAATACTGTCTAACACTTGATGGCTGCTCTGTCATGTCTTCGTCGTCAGTGAGGAACCTGGGTGTGCTCTTTGATACCAATCTTTCGTTTGAAAGCCACGTTTCGAGCATCTGTAAAACTGCATTCTACCGTCTTAAAAATATATCTAAATTACGGCACATGCTCTCAATGCAAAATGCTGAACAGTTAGTTCATGCGTTCATGACCTCAAGGCTAGATTATTGTAATGCTCTTCTGGGTGGTGCTTGCTTAATAAATAAACTCCAGCTGGTCCAAAACGCAGCAGCTCGAGTTCTTACTAGAACCAGGAAGTATGACCATATTAGCCCAGTTCTGTCAACATTGCACTGGCTACCTATTAAACATCGCATACATTTTAAAATCTTGCTTATTACTTACAAAGCACTAAATGGTTTATCTCCCCAATACTTGAGCGAGCTCTTAACATATTATACTCCATCACGTCTACTGCGGTCTCAAAATTCTGGCCAGTTGATCATACCGAGAATATCCAAATCAACTGCAGGCGGTCGATCCTTTTCCTATTTAGCTCCCTAACATTGTTCGGGAAGCAGACACACTCTGTCAGTTTAAATCTAGACTAAAAACACATCTCTTTTCTGTGGCATACACATAAAACACTTTTTCAATTAAATTATTGTTAGGCTGCATTAACTAGGTCAGCCGGAACCGGGAACACTTCCCATAACACCTGATGTACTCGTTACATCATCAGAAGAATGTCATCTACGCTAATGATAGTCTCTCTGTTTTATCCCGAGGTTTACTGCAGTCAGCCGGATCCGGGCCATATCCTGATCAGATGATGGACCTGCGCCCAGAGAAGACCAACACAGGACCCCGAAGTGTCCACAGAGACCGTGTCAATTAGTCTCCCCCTGCAACTGCCTCATCGACACGGCATCTTAATAAACCTGTCTCCAGTGTGATGAGTCCGATTGTTCGAATATTACAATGAAATAATACTTAAATCGGTATGTCATCCGCAATAAACCCGTCTTCAGTGTGTTGACTCCGTTTGTTCAAATATTACCATTAAATAATACTTAAATCGATATGTCATCCACAATAAACCCATCTCCAGCGTGTTGCCTCTGATCATTCGAATATTCCGATCTATTATGACCTCTGACCTGTAAAGCTGGCAGAATAATAATAATAATACGCTGTTTGTTAATTGGCCAGAGGAGAACTGGCACCCCGACTGAGCCTGGTTTCTCCCAAGGTTTATTTTTCTCCATTAGGTCACCTGATGGGGTTTTGGTTTCCTTGCCACTGTTGCCTCTGGCTTGGCGTGCTCAGTTGGGGACACTAAAATTTTTCAACTAAACATCGAAATAAATCTAATTAATAAACTAAATGAACCATATAATAATGAACCATATATTACTGATCTAATTATTGATCTAAAGCCCACACTGTCACCGTATGGAAATTTAAACTGATGACATCAAATGACTATACAGCTTCATAAAATTATGCTGCATTATTTTCCTGTTTAACACTGTAAAGCTGCTTTGGAACAATCTGCATTGTTAAAAGCGCTATATAAATAAAGTTGACTTGACTTGACTTGACTATTCTGGGCCATCAAGTTTCAGTCCCTCTGAAAGCCTATGGAGGAGTGAGACAGCTCTCAGATTTCATCAAAAATATACTAAATTATGTTCCGAAGATGAACGAAGGTCTTACATGGTAATTACTGACAGAATTTTCATTTTTGGGTGAACTAACCCTTTAAAAGCATTGAAATATAGTTTTACTTTTTTTTTCACAATTTTTGTTCACAAACATTCTGACAGGAGCACAAAGCTTTTGCGAGTGAAAAAAGCATTGAAATAATTTTATAATTTTACTTCTCACATTTTTTTCTATCTGTGTCCCAAAAAAATATTTGGCTTCGTACTGAACTAGCCAAAAGTAGCCAAACAGCCACACATTGTGTATTGCTATTGACCTAGCGTTATCATTTTTATGCATTCTCTCAGTGAAGAAATAGACTTGTTTACTTGAAAATATTTGTGGTAGACAACAGCATAATGAAAGCTGGAATTTTAATCAGCCACTTGTTTGCCAGTGTGTCGTGTTTAATCAGAGAGCCACAATGCTGTTGGTTCTGAACAGGCAGACTTCCGAAAACTCTCTACATTAATGACAATGTGAAAGAAGTTAGTTTGAAATCTTTGCAAATTTATAAAAATAATAATAATAATAATTATCCGCCTAGTGTAAAGTGATTGTCTTAAGGGCACATGGCAACAACTCATAGGTCAATCCTTATCAAACCAGCAACCTTCTGGCTATTAGCCCTAAGCTTTAACCTCTACACTGCAATACCCAGTAATAATGTTAATATTCTATACCACGTATTTATGTACATTATAAAGTAACTATTATTGTCCTATCTTGTGACAGAAGTTTAATTAATCTGGATCAGGAGATTCAGCTGTTCTGGTTTAATGGCTAAAGTCTGGTTTGCTGTGATGCTTCTAATGGAAGAATCCTGTAATGCAGCACAGTGCCAGCTCTTTACTGAAAGGGCCCTTTTCTACATAGACTGCCTCCCCATAGTGTTCTTATTCTTGTAACACACGATTTGAATTACTCCACCTTTACATCACCTTTTCTGAACACAATGCCATGATTGTGGAATAATGCTTTGCTGCTGGTTTGCAATTTGGTTCAAACCAGTTTTAGAATCCTAGGTCCTCTAGGATTGCGACCACACCATTTTGAGTGACTAACTGACTATAAAGCTCTTCAAATTAGTTTTTGATTTATTTTTTGATCTCAAGAATGATAATACTATAACACCCCGACACCACCGATTTTGCTTATTGGCTTAATGAGGATCAGATGCATGTGAAAAATATGCAATTGCATCAGATTTTGCATTATGAAAAATATATATATATTTGTATCTGTATTACAATTTAGTGAAAGGTAAGGGAAATTAACATAGTCTTCCCTGCTGAAAAATCCAGCATAAACCAGCATGAAGCTTGTATAGTGTTGTTCTAGCTGGTGGACCAGCATGTTTTCAAGCAAAACTGAGCTGATGTTGTTGGCCAGCACTCTCGCTCCCCATGCTGGTGACCAGCAAACCAGTAACCAGCATGCTGGTCCTAGCATGTAAAACATTGCTGGAGACCAGGATTTTTTTCAGCAGGGTTAAATCTTACATTTAATGGCATCAGCACTGGAGCTGCATAAACTCCACAAGTTAGTGAGTAAAACCTGATCATTGTGTTCTCCAAAGACTTTTGTCTTTGGAATCTGTATCAGAGTCACATAATCATTGTCACAAATTTACTTATTTGAAAGTGAGCAAGAAATAGTGCTACAGAATCTGAAATAAATATCCTCCTAGTTTATTTCAAGGTTTAAATTAGATTTTAAATCCCAGATTTAAAATATGGTCTCAGACTATTTAACGCTGCTTTATATATTTCCACTAGGTATATAATTTTGAACGTGCAGGATGAGGCTTAAAAAATAATTAGTACGAAAATCATATCCGGACAAGAATATAAATTACTGAGCACCAAAATCAAAACTAAACATTTGGCTAAACAGCATACATGCTGCACTGACAACATTTTCCCATAAAAAATTACACATCACACATTTAGTTATACAACATATAGTAAATGTTTGTATATCAAGAGTAAACAATTGGTTTATTTCCAGCTGAACTTCCCCTAGCTATGGAAGCAAATGTTTGTGATCTAAACAGCACTCAGTATGTTAAGTTACTGGAAATGTGTAACATTCATTTAAACATATGTGTGCTCATTGGCTGTCTGCTCACTAGACACCGGCAAAACATCTATTTATTCCTCTCATTCAGGACTGCTAGACCCTAAAAGGTCAAAACATGCAGATACAAACCAAAGCATAACATTTGCAGTAATTATAACAGAGGCCTAGAAGTTAATATTAGTATATTCTGAGTCATCTTATATTTCACTATGATATTAATCTGAAGCAGTGGAAACAAAACGGCATATTTACAATAAAAACAGAAGTTCACTCGTCATAGAAATATTAGGTTTTATTTCTAACAGGAACAGAGTGTATTACAACATTCTTCCAAACAAACATCTTTCTTTGCAGTAGAAAAATATGTAGGCATACACTGTGGCTTGTGTAGGCCCTTTTACATTCAACCTACATTATCACTCTCCGCAATTACAGCAGCTCACGGTTCATCACAGTCCACGATCACATTTGTTCAAGGCATCAACCTCAACCTGTTTTTCTATTTCAGCAGAAGGAAGAAAACAATCATAAAAAGGCAACAATCTCTTTTAGATTTCATTGTTCTCCTTAGCCACTCTTCCTCACATACTACGGCCTCCTTAAAGTTACATCCAAAGTCCCTCATCTTCTATCCTCCAAATAACACTGGAGAGTTTCCACACACCATGGGTCATAAATCACAATGCAGCACACACAAAAACCATAGCAGCAAAAATGTTGTAGGAAAGAAGTGTAAAATACATCAAGAGTGCAGCTTTAAAAAAGTAGAGCAGACGTAGGAGAAATCGGAAATCGGATTTAGCACTTAATGGGCATCATCATCTCTCATGGACTCCCCTATAATGCATCGTCATGCTTAGTGCATTCACTAGAAAGTGACCGATAAACTGGTACCATCAAACGAGATACACAAACTTCAATATGAAGCAATCTCATATTGTACCAGATTATTCCACTTCCATAATCTGAGAATTACGTGTTTTATGCAGTGCTGCTCTTCAAGGGATAGGTTCACCCAAAATGAAAAATTCTGTCATCATTTACTCACACTTATGTGGTTTAAAAATTGCATTTTTGTCCATACAATGACAAAGAAAGTCAGTGGGGTCCAAAACAATATTCAACCCCATTTACTTTCTTTATATATCATATATTTTTTTTCTTCTTTTGTGTTAGAAGAAAGAAATGGATACAGGTTTGGAATTAAATGAAGTTGAGTAAATGACAGAACTTCCATCATTTTGGATTACTTAAATTATTACATATTAATGTCCAGTTACATTTCAGATGCAGGTAACAACAAGATAACTAAATAGTGTATAGAAGAATCTATTTCGGAGTAAGTGCTAGTTGTTCACTTTACACAAGGACATTTGGAAAGCTATCCAAAATGATGCCATATCCCCAGAAAGTTAATCACAGAACAACACAAAGGAAGGCATCTATGTTATGAAAAGTATTGGTTTACCTCATGTCAGATCTACAAAATAGTGTACATAGTGTGCTACAAAATTAGAAAAATAACATAAACCAACATTTTTCATTCTGTGTAACTGGCATATTGTTAACATGGTTAGTCTCTTGCATAATTTCAGAGCCCAAACATTTCGTCTAAAGCTAAACATGTATCTCAAAAACATGAATTGATTTGGACAAACATGGCCAAAAAGAGTTTTCTTTTGAGGGCGTCATTGCTAATTTCTACTCTTCAGGCTTTTCAGAAGTCAATTCTGAAACAAACCAAGCGCTCCATTTGCATTTGCCCTTGTACAAGATTTACTTCAAATTCGTCATAGGGTCTTGACTGTCACCAGTAGGGGGTGTTGTTCTCAATATGACCCCAGCTCTGCCACTCGGGGAAAAATCCACTAGATGTTCTCGGGCTCCCGAACTGATCAAACTCCATCTCTGGTCGTTTGCCTTGATTCTTAAAATCTGTTGTCGTCGTTTGGGTGGCATTGGCTTGGCTGGGGTCGTTCTCTGTATGTACCAGCTTGTAATTTTTCCCTTCGTTATTGTCCCAGTATGTCGTATCATGCGTTTTGTAGGATATGCAGAACTCCACCTGCTCATGTGGGGCCACAGAACTTGGAAGTTCGATGGAAAATGAGAAGGTGTCAACATCTTCACATCCATAAACATTATTCATGTACGTACAAGGAATATCAGCATAGCTTTTCCATGAATCAAATGTTATTCGCACATGGACGACCTTCTCGAAGCTTACATTGATCACTTTGACAGTGCCAGTGAGCGATCTCTCTTGAATTATACAGTTTTCCAAGCATACCAGGTTCTTCTTTAGACTGTTTCGGAAGTCCAAATAGTCTGCTGCAGGCTGAGGAAAATCCAAAATCAAATTCTTCTCCTTCTCCTCTGCCTTTAGGCCCACAATGGCATCCTCCAGGTCTGATAATTCAAACTGCAGGTCTAACATGGAGTCTTCCTCGAATTCCTTAAACACATGGACTGCTGTCAGAGACATGCCTTTGGAGTCAGCAAAAACCACTTTCTTTTTAGCTTTGGTCTCGGTGCTCTTCCATCCTAGGTTGGTAGTGTCCACGTCGGTCTTGGAGCTGATGCAGGATCGCAGAGGTTTGAACTGGTTGACTAGGTTCCTGGACTTGCAGTCCTCATATGAACTGAGGAAGCTGCGAAGAGGCGGTGAGTGTGCCAGACAGATTCTCATTGCCACATCCACAGGCATAATTGGACTTGGCATTGGCCTGGGGTTCAGTATCTGCAGAACCCTGTCATGAAGACAATAGTGAAAAACATTACAGTGACCAATTAAGCAGGATATGTGACAGTCACATGGTTAAAGATTTGCCCAGAATTTAGAGATTGAATTAACTGTTGTTGAGCTATTAAAAAACAAAAACAAATTAAAGCTATAGCTGCTGATTTAAGCTTTTAAAATTATAATGATCAATTTTTACAAAGAAAATGTATTTCATTTGAATTATTTTACAGTAATATATTACAAAATATCAGAGGTAGCAAAGTATAAAAATTTCAAAACTATAAAATTCAAAGCCAAAGCCTAGTACCTTGTGTGTATTTCAATTGCTTCAATCGATTTTTACCTATAGCGTAGGCAATCTGACCTGCATTACTTACAACAACAAAAAATATTACTGGTGACATTTGGAATAGATAGTGTCTCATAAACAGGTACTAGTGTCTAACAAGTACTAGTAAAGCTATAACAGAGACTAGAAAGTATAATAAGCACCCATACTTTAACAGATGAACAAATACTAGTACAACTGGAACAGATGCAATACTAATCTAGACAAAAGTGAATAGAAGTGATACCCGTACAAGACCTCTATAGAATTCACTGGTAAAATTTGTAAAAAAAAAAAAAAAAAATAGAATTGTTACTTTGTGACTATGGGGTAGTAACTAGTAGTAAATTAAATATGAAGTAACGTTACTAGTGACAAATTGAATAGTAGCAGGCTATTAATAACTTTTGGAACAAATAGCCTACTAGTATCTGATGGAAAAACTAATAGATAGATAGATAGATAGATAGATAGATAGATAGATAGATAGATAGATAGATAGATAGATAGATAGATAGATAGATAGATAGATAGATAGATAGATAGATAGATAGATAGATAGTCAACCAATAATGACTGTTTTACCAGCAATTACAACAAAGTACTAGCAACATTTAAACAGATAACGTTAATAGTAAGAGGTTTAAAAAATAAAAAAAAAGATGTTAGAACAGCTTAACATTGCCACTGTCCAATTTAATCAAGTAAAAATATTATTTTACATTGAACCTTTATCATTAGTGACATTCAGGGATAATCTTTACACTTTTCCAGCGCTCGGTGAGCAGTGATTAACCCCCCTTGCTGCATATGACGCATTTTGTATTCTTACCTGGTGCAATTCATTGAAACCCGTGGTTTGTTTCCCAAACGACAGACCGTTTGCTCTGCTATAGTTTTAGCAAGTACAGGTTTTTCCTACGTGCTTTTAAAATTCATTTAAAAACGTGACAACCACCATAACTAAAAACCCGCTGACGAACAGTCGTTTTCTGCGGCACGCCCCCTTCGCGGTCCAGCTGTACTGCTAAAGTCAAGCGATCGTTCAGCCGGTACATCAAGCCTCTGCGCGCATTGGTTCACGGTAACTCATCCAGATAGCCAATGGGAGAGCACGAGAGCGAAGTGTTCCACCAATCAGCGCGCAGGAAAAAGTCAGCCATGGCGCACGTGCAAGGCAGATCAGCCCAGCTTGGATAGAGGCGGGAGAAAATCGTCACCCAAATTTAGATAGAATGATTGTCACAGCCTCACAGAGCATTCATACCAATGACAATCTGTCATTTGTGGGTGTTAAACATTTATGAAGCTGTCATGCTCTATTGCTGTTACAGTGGATGGTCAATACTGTATGTTGCAATGACAGCGGCCTATTGAGTAATGTGACCTACATTAGCAAGGTCCATATCGCAATATTTGACAAAGTGTATAATTTATGATTGTCACAAGATTACTTATTTATGATAAGAATGAACAAAATACAGAGTCTACAATACTTCAACATACATCTTTCTGGGGATATTGCCATCTTCCAGGACCACACACGCACACATAAATGAGCAAGCCTTTTTTTTTGTCAAATATATTATTGTTTTGCATGATTTTTGAAGGCAATTTACATCTGAAGAATTATTGCTTGGTCAATAATTTATTATTGTTAATATGCCTTGGATAAGTTCAGAAGCCAGAAAAAGACTAATAAAGCATACTCATATAAAGTTTTTTCAAAATACATTGTCCATTGAATCACTCTATATAAGCAACAAATATATTACAATACGTTTTCACAGGATGAAAATACTTTAAATTTGAGTGCACTGCCAGTATATTCATAAAAAAACAACAACAACTGATGTCTGAACAAAATATATATTTTTACCTTTTAAGTCATCAGCCTTTATCATTTTGATACGTCTGAGAAAGTTTTTCTAACACTTTAGTCTCTATCTCAAGAGTGGAAACTACAAGAAACTAATGGTCCATTGAGTACACTTGCAAAACAGGAAGTGCACAGACAGCCTTCACAATCAATTTAGCTGCAGCTGGCCTTCAGCAGAATGCTGAAATTCACTAATAAAATCACATTCCATTTACAGTGTTAATGATAATGGTCCAAGGTGATGGTCAGTGAGAATTATTTTACCTCTTTTTTTGATATCGAGGAGAATGCTTGATTTTCCAGGTATTTTGCAACCTTGAAATTGTTAGTACAATTACAAATTATTAAAAAGAATGCAATTTCACATAAGCGGGCCTATATTTACAATGTTTGGGACTTTATTTAACAGTTTGAGTATTGGATTGACTTTCAGGCTTATTGTATTCACAGTGAAAAAACAATGTTGTGGTTATAGATAATTTCCTTGAACAATGCAGGGTGTGTGCTTTTATATCAGCAGTCATGCAAACATGTATTAAGGTAAAGAGAGTCCAAAACAACACAGCGCTTGTTATTCATTTGTCTGTACCCCCCTCTTAAAAACGACTACTTGAATGAATTGGACTGCACAAATATGAACATGGTATGCGGTTGTGTGTATAAGGTGTAAGGTTTTTTATGTGTCACTCACTTCCTCAGTGACCTGAGGTAGACCTGTGTTTGACCAACTGGAGTGTGGGCAGTTTTGCATAGTGTGGCAATATTTACAGAGCTATTGCAAGAATATCAGTATTTAGAGAAATCGAATCAGAATGTGTTACAGTCCATTAGACTCCCATGAGCCTAAAATATAAATTAAAATGGTGTTTTAAGTGCTTATAAATGTTGGTTTCATATGATCTTGTTAATTCAGTTAGAACAATCCCTCTTATTAATGGACAGAAGATACTTTGGTGTCTTTAAAAAAAATTAACTTCAACAGTAAACATAAAGAGGTATTTAAAACGTTCCATTTTGTCTCATTATCATGTCTGTCTTGTTTTGAGAGGTGTAAATATAGAACTAACAAGTCCCCTAAAGCCTGTTACTACCATCTGCTGCTGGATGGCTGTATTAGCAGTCACTGAACTATGTATATCAGGACCAGTCTTTCCTGATACACACACACACAAATATACGTGTGTGTGCTCTTATTTAATATGTTATATATATATATATATATATATATATATATATATAAACAAGAGCACGCACGTACGCACACACACACAAATAATGTTTTTTTTGTTGTTAAAGAGAAGTTCAAAAAGTGATGCAGTATTTTATTTTTAATATAACAATTCACATTCAAAAAACTCCATATATTCTAAAATGGTATTTTATCATTTATAACACAAATTTATAACATTCTGAACAGTACAGTTTGGCCCTAAAGACATTGACATGCTCTGTGACTTTAATGTGATATATTCCTAATGAACTACACAGACATCAACAGTCATCAGTTTTATACAAAAACATTGACCATTATAACCAAATTAGGACAGGCTGTGACCAAATACGAAATTTTATTTTACACGGGTATAAACACTTTTGCAAATATACAGTATGATATTTTACATCATTCCCATTTACATTTGACTAAATATACACAGTCAGCAAAAGATGGAGAAAACAAGAGACTTTCACACTAGACAGTTTGCCTGGCAGAAACCAGCTTTGACACAGTGAGTAAACCTGAGTCAGCGTTTGTCCTCTCATTCAAGTGGTCCTGTGCTCATTTGATGTTTATTTGTGCAGCTCACTCGACAGAAATAAGGACAACCATTATTTTTCCACAGAAAATTAATTCTTTCAGCTAATAGTGATACATTTCTTGTCAATGCTACAGTACTTCCATGCAAAATCTTATAAACAGAAATCTTACTAGTGCAGAACTACAGACCTCACTTTCAACAATTCAGACAGCACTTTTATTTTGCTTTGCATTAAGTCAAACAGGATGATACGGAAACTGGCAAACAGCAGACTCAGAAAGAGGCAGAGAGATCTATGTTTTCAATACACCATATGTGACTGTTTGAATTTAAGGAAGGGGGGAGGGAGGATCAAGATCGGACCCAACTGACAGGCACCCACTGCGGCTCCCTCTCGAGTCGTTCCAGAATATTCCTTAGCTCTACACAGGCGCTGGCAGAGTCCTCCTTTACTAGGACCCTGTCCACTAGATGGCCATATTGCTGGTCCATCTGCTCGGCTGACTGCCTCATGTCCTGCAGGTCTTCATCCTTTTCACAATGAGACAGAAAGAGATATAGAGACAATATAAGACAATATAAAATTTGAATGCATGAGATTTAAGAGCACTATTTGGGTAGTATGGTAACATAAATCCGTCTCACCGTGATGTGTCCACTGTCACCCCTTCCTGGTGATGTGGGAGAGCTACGCTGCCGACAAATCTCAGGGATGCGTGGCTTTACAAAGATCACATAGGGCTTAAACTCTGCCGTACGAAGGATTTTCAGAGCCTGAGCATTAAAGTAAAAAGAAATGTAAATCATATCATGGGTTTCATATTATGTGCTCAGCAAAAATCAAGACCAGAGTCTCTGCTGACAATAGAAGTTGTAGATTCAAATCCAGATTAAGTTGAGCAGAAACCTTACCAATGTGAAAGAGATCGCCATTTACACGTTTATATTTATTTATTAGCAAACACTTATCCAAAGTGACTTCCCAGATAGCATGGTGACATTGAAACAATGTTGAGTTTTGATCCAAACCATCATTTGGAATGAGATTGACATTGAAATTGCAATGAAATTGTGATGAAAGTCAAAAGCACACATGGGTGGGGACAGTGACAGTGAAATAAGTAGTTTGTAGTTGATGAGCACAAGATCATGCAGGTTTGTATCTCTGCAAGACACTAGTGGGTGTTTCCCAATCAGTGGGGTGTTTTCAAACCACGATGGGCATTTTCAACTGCTTTACCCGAATCCACTGGGGGCTTGGTTTAGGGGTGGGCCTTCGTAGTTTTAGCTGTTGAAAAATGGTTGAAAAACATCCATTGCAGTTTGAAATTAGCCACTGATAGGTAATGCCCATTTTGGTTTTGCATATGCACTTGTCAGGAGTTTAATTGATGCTTTAGAGAGAAAACACAGGTGTATCCTATACAGAAGACTTGTGTGTTGAACCACCTGACATACAAACATGACTTCTCTAGCACAGTTGCAAACAATTTTGAATTATTATTTCTCCGTTCCTTTGTTTTGCCTGCTTGTTATTTGCATTAAATTTGATTTGTATTGTTACTGACTGTAATTAGAAACATTAAAAAGTTATTAAAGTGTTCGAATAAAGCATCCATTTTTCTAAATTTTACACTTTTCTACAAACAGTGCAAAAGACACGAGCATGAACAAGAATGCCACACTGCCCATCTGTCTTCATCCATCAGTGCTTGCAGTGCACATTGCTCCTTTAGTAGGAGTGAAGGTAGATGAAGATGGACAATTAAAAAAATGAGAAGCACCCTCCTGATAATGCTGACATTGAGTATATATTGAGTTGTTGTCAACAGCATAATCACCTGGGACCTTCAAGTTCTACAAAATGAGCCAATAGCATGAGAATGCCATGGGTCTGCGGAATTTGCATAGCGCAACTCCGCCCCAGCTCGTGGGTATATAAGGAACTGCATGACAATCTTGCATTATGTTTCTGTTTCAGAGCCGAATGAGTCACTTGCCTTCTGAGTTTCTCTCAGTGACGAGTGACTCTTCAGCAGTGTCTGTGTTATGGCGCGTTCCAGTGAGTTCCGCATTCCCGCTGCTGATCTGTGCAGTGATCTGTGTGTGTTCTCTCTGGGCGCTTCATCGTTGCTGCAGAGATCTTCCTCTTCTAAAAGAGCTACACGGGCACATAATTTTCAAGATGTCTCGCCCGTGTGTTTCTGGGTGCAGTCACGTCATTCATCTGTCTGACAGCCACGAGCGATGAGCCATGAGTCATGTTTCCACTGGGGGAATTCCACCATTGCGATGCTTAGATCGAGACTCAATGACCTCAGAAGGGGTAGAGTCCCCTCTATCATACACCAATCTAGTTCCTCTTCGCGAGGACCTACTTTGGTTGATGGCCAGGGTGATCTGAGGGTTATGATGTGGGCCAACCCGATGAACAATCCTCGAGCCACACCCCCCTCCACATCGCAAGCTGGTGAGCTTCCGATTGAGATGGCTGGTCCCTCACATCAGGGACCCAGTGTTTCATTCGGGGCTCCAGTGGATGGTATGATGTCGATCACTGCATCACAAGGCGGGCTTGAGTCCTCTGGAGATTCTCCTTTGGCTGCGCTGCCTCCTTCGGGAGCGCCAGCGTTGCCTGAGTCTGATCCAGAGCTGACAGCCATGCTTTCCCGGGCAGCTGTGAGCATTGGGCTGGACTGAAACCCTCCACCTCAGCCCAAGCGTTCAAGACTGGACGATTGGTTCCTGGGCACGCTGATCACCTGCTACCACCCCGGGGCCATTCTTCCCGGAGATGCATAAGGAAGTTACCAGTTCATGGAGGGCAACTTTTACTGCCTGTAATCGTTCTGGTGCGACCTCAGCCTTCTCTACCCTCGATGGAGGCACGGCTAAAGAGTATGCAGGGATTCCCCCAGTTCCAGCTCTGTTGCAATGCAGCTGCATCCTCAGAGCACCTCTGCCTGGCGTGGTGATCCCAAGCACCCGTCTAAAGCCTGTGGGTTTTCGTCCACCTTAGCAGTTCTTGGCCGCCCAGGAGCAGTCTGAGGTGTTCAAACACATGTTGACCAGGCGGCCCACTGCTGCATCTACATCACCGCCAGCTCAGACGCCTCAGCCTGCCCGTCGCCGAGGCAGCAGCCTTCACCCGGGCCACAGCACGGAGTAGGTCGCAGTAAGGTGCACTGTTAGCAATTGATGTAATTTTTACAATACATTTTACAACAACGTATTGTATTCACGGTTTTCCTGTAAATGCAAATGCATGACAGGACATTTTTGGTCAGTCCTTAAATATTATTGTAACTACACTATAGAAGCGTTCTTTTACAGCCATCGCATAGCATTGTGGGATCGCTGCTGTTTGAATTTTGAAATTTACGCGGCTAGCCGGATATATTAATACCGGTGATCTGAGTGAGTGCTGTTTGTTTCGTTTGGTATATTTCCGTGACATTAGCGTTAGGTCCCGTTACTAACATTAGCTCGCCTTGCCGCGCTCGCTCCCGGTAGAAACCTCCTGAACTTCACCGCGGTCCTGAACGGTCAACACCGAAGGAATCCTATACTAACGTAAAGACAAACTGAGCAGCTGTAACATCGCCGCGGGAGTAGCTTAAGTTAGCTGCACACCGGCTCCTAGCTGGATTATTTCAGACACGGATTTGTTGTCAATTATATCTGAACCAGAGACGTTGATCTGAACGTCATATCATCGATTCGCCTTGTTACCTCGACGGAGGTGATGCGGGGAAAGGTGCCACATGCAGGTACAAGGCACAAGATTTTCACAATGGAAAAGCAAACATGGTGAATAGAGTCGAGGCTAGCTGAAATAGTAACGTTAACTAATGGAAAACCACCACAATGACGATAGCTCAAAAAACGTTAGCATCATTAACATTGGCCCACTAGACTAACGTTAGACTGTCAAAATAAGCATTAGCCCAGTCAGCTTCCTTAGCGCAGGTTATTATTGCATTGATTACCAGACAGGCTATTGTAACGTTGAATGAATGACTTCTATTTGCTGTCTTGTTATTGACAACAGGTGTGGGTGAAGTCTTGGATGTCTATTAAGTAAAGAATGGCAGCAAGACCATCTGCATTATTAAGGCCGATGTGAGTATAACTTATACACACACTTACACACACACACACACACACACACACACACACACACACACACACACACACACACACACACACACACACACACACACACACACACACACACACACTTACTCTGGCTCGTTCTCTCTTCCAACAGTTATTTTGTAAGCTGTTTGTGTAATACCATTGTGTTAATAATATAGTCTCCACACAGACTATCTATTCAAAATTATTCTAATATTCCATAGACAGTCTGAACCGCTATAGGGAGTTGACTGGCTAACATAATTTTACTGTTTTAGAGGGTGTAGCATACATACAGTATATTAAAAACATTAGCCATTTTTTTCTTCTGTGTTGAGTGGACAATTGTCTCAAATTATATATGGCTGCCTGGCATACTGTATGGAATATTAAAATAATAGTAATTTGAATTTGTTGTGTAATTTGTAATACCTTTTGTAATGTTTACATTTTTATCCCCTAGCCCAATGTCACAGCTGCTGATATCCAGAGAGAGACCCTACCCAGTACACCTTGCTTAATTGTGCAAGGTATATTCTTCCCTTATTTTGTTTAATAGCACTGTGCTGGAATTCTGGCACATGGTCGTTGTAGATGCGAAAAATAATTATGAGGTAAAATAAAAGTATTGAGACTGTGACTATAAAAAGCTAAAATATACCTGATTTAATTTTGGCCACTATCCCATTTGAAGTAGTCTCGTTGTCCAGTGATGCACAGCTCCCAGTGCTTCTGCCTCAGTTTAAACGCTCTCTGGAACATGCATTATTTAATAGTATCTAAGCTGAATTTTTAATTATTGGACAAAAAAGCTCCACAAGTAGTAACCTAGAATACTGTCTAACACTTGATGGCTGTTCTGTCAAGTCCTCGTCGTCAGTGAGGAACCTGGGTGTGCTCTTTGATACCAATCTTTCGTTTGAAAGCCACGTTTCTAGCATCTGTAAAACTACATTCTACCATCTTAAAAATATATCTAAATTACGGCACATGCTCTCAATGCAAAATGCTGAACAGTTAATTCATGCGTTCATGACCTCAAGGCTAGATTATTGTAATGCTCTACTGGGTGGTTGCCCTGCTCGCTTAATAAATAAACTCCAGCTGGTCCAAAACGCAGCAGCTTGAGTTCTTACTAGAACCAGGAAGTATGACCATATTAGCCCAGTTCTGTCAACATTGCACTGGCTACCTATTAAACATCGCATACATTTTAAAATCTTGCTTTTTACTTACAAAACACTAAATGGTTTAGCTCCCCAATACTTGAGCGAGCTCTTAACATATTATACTCCATCACGTCTACTGTGGTCTCAAAATTCTGGCCAGTTGATCATACCGAGAATATCCAAATCAACTGCAGGCGGTCGATCCTTTTCCTATTTAGCTCCTAAACTCTGGAACAGTCTTCCTAACATTGTTCGGGAAGCAGACACACTCTGTCAGTTTAAATCTAGACTAAAAACACCTTTTCTGTGGCATACACATAAAACACTTTTTCAATGAAATGATTGTTAGGCTGCATTAACTAGGTCAGCCGGAACCGGGAACACTTCCCATAACACCTGATGTACTCGTTACATCATCAGAAGAATGGCATCTATGCTAATGATAGTCTCTCTGTTTTATCCCGAGGTTTACTGCAGTCAGCCAGATCCGGGGCGTATCCAGATCAGATGATGGACCTGCGCCCAGAGAAGACCAACGCAGGACCCCGAAGTGTCCGCAGAGAACGTGTCAATTAGTCTCCCCCTGCAACTGCCTCATCGACACGGCATCTCAATAAACCCGTCTCCAGCGTGATGACTCCGATTGTTAAAATATTACAATTAAATAATACTTAAATAGATATGTCATCCGCAATAAACCCGTCTTCAGCGTGTTGACTCCGATTGTTCGAATATTACAATTAAATAATACTTAAATCGATATGTCATCCGCAATAAACCCGTCTCCAGCGTGTTGCCTCCTATCATTCGAATATTGCACTTTAATAATTATTTAATCAACATCATCCTCAATAAACCCGTCTCCAGCGTGTTGCCTCCAGTCCTTCGAATATTCCGATCTATTATGACTTCTGACCTGTAAAGCTGCCAGAATAATAATAATAATAATACCTGTTTGTTAATTGGCCAGAGGAGAACTGGCACCCCGACTGAGCCTGGTTTCTCCCAAGGTTTATTTTTCTCCATTAAGTCACCTGATGGGGTTTTGGTTTCCTTGCCACTGTTGCCTCTGGCTTGGCGTGCTCAGTTGGGGACACAAACATTTTTAAACTAAACATCGAAATAAATCTAATTAATAAACTAAATTAACCATATAAACTAAATTACTGATCTAATTATTGATCTAAAGCCCACACTGTCACCGTATGGAAATTGAAATGAACTGATGACATCAAATGGCTATACAGCTTAATAAAATGATGCTGCATTATTTTCCTGTTTAACACTGTAAAGCTGCTTTGAAACAATCTACATTGTTAAAAGCGCT
Organism: Romanogobio albipinnatus; assembly: GCA_023566225.1. Classification (NCBI taxonomy): domain Eukaryota; kingdom Metazoa; phylum Chordata; class Actinopteri; order Cypriniformes; family Gobionidae; genus Romanogobio; species Romanogobio albipinnatus. The sequence continues at coordinate 27,819,931 of CM042257.1, forward strand.
ATATAAATAAAGTTGACTTGACTTGACTTAAGCGTATACAGCATGCTGGAAAATGCGCACGTTTTCAAAAATGAAAACTGTCACCGCTTTGACACAGTAGAGAAGATCTAAAACAAGTCTCAGACAGTGCTGGATAGGTTTAAATATCGAGGCTTCCAGGGAGTGTTCCAACTGAGCCAAAAGCACTGAGAACTGTATTTCCCTTTCAGTCGGTCACGTTCGACGTACATCAGAACTGACCGATGAATTGGGATCTATTTTCAGAGACCAATCTACTTTGAGTGTATAGAAACGAGCCAATGAACATTGGCAAGCGGTTTGAGCATTCCACGCTTGGGATCTATTTTCAGAGACCAATCTACTTTGAGTGTATAGAAACGAGCCAATGAACATTGGCAAGCGGTTTGAGCATTCCACGCACCACCCCGCGTTGCGGGTATAAATAGGGAAGTGGAAGTACAGCATATTGTGTTCAACTTCGGAGCCGAGCATTTCTGTATATGTTCCTACAAAGAGTGTTTTCTACGAGTCAAGAGAGAGAGGAAAACTGCCTACCTGCTTCCAGTGTCGGTGCAAAGCAGAGGGCTGCTACTTTGGCTGATGCCTTTAGTGGAGACGTGAGGGTTACAGTCAGGGCACTCCCGCCAGGTCAACAGGCTCCTCGGGCCCCTCCCCCCTCCGCTGCGCCGGTAGAGCTTCCGGAAGAGCGCGCTGGTCCTTCCCATGGGGGGCCAGCCATTACTTTCGGGGCTCCGACTGAAGATATGTTGTCGATAGCTGCATCGGGGGACGAGCTAATGGACTCTGGAGATGAGGATCCGGCTGCGTTACCCCCTTTGGGTGTGGTAGCGTTGTCCAAGTCTGACCCAGAGCTCACGGCTATGCTTTCCCGGGCCGCCGTGAGTGTCGGGTTCGAGTGGAACCCTCCACCGTGTCCCAAACCCTCGCGGCTGGACGATTGGTATCTCCCCAGTACCTTTCTTTCCGGAAGTGCATCAGGAGCTCACAAAGTCGTGGACGGCACCCTACAGCACCCGTACACGATTGACTGACTCCTCCGTCCTCACTACCCTCGATGGTGGCGAGCTAATGGTTACGTGGAGGTCCCCCCAGTAGAGCGGTCGGTAGCGATGCAACTGTGTCCAGACTGGTGGGGTCACCCACGTCTCCCCTCCAGGGCGTGTAGGTTCTCATCCGGTCTAATGGGCAGAGCCTACACAGCCTGTGGGGAAGCTGCGTCATCTTTGCATGCCATGGCGCTCCTGCAGGTCTACCAGGCCAAGGCGCTCAAGGAACTGCACGAGGGTATTTCCGACCCAGGGGCTATGCAGGAACTGCGTACCGCGACGGACCTCGCCCTCCGGAAGACGAAAGTCATCGCACACACCCTGGGTCGGGCGATGTCCACACTTGTGGTCCAGGAACGCCACCTGTGGCTGAACGTGCGGTTCCTCAACGCCCCTGTCTGCCAGGCCGGCCTCTTCGGTGATGCCATCGAGAACTCCGCCCTGCAGTTCTCGTGGCCCAGAAGCAGACGGAGGCCATCAAAAACATCCTGCCCGGCGACCCGCTGCTGCCTCCACCCAGTCGCCCAGCTCTCTCGTCAGTCGACACCTCCGGGCAAATGGCGACTCCACCCCCAGAGCGTCCAGCTGATATGGGACCACTTTGGAGTTGCACAGGTAGACCTGTTCGCTTCTCCGGAGTTGAACCATTGCCAGTGGTACTATTCCCTGACCAGGGGTACCTTAGGCATAGATGCACTGGCACACAGCTGGCCCCGGGACCTACGCAAATATGCGTTTCCCCCAGTGAGCCTTCTCGCACAGACTCTGTGCAAGGTCAGGGAGGACGAGGAGCAGGTCTTGTTAATTGCGCCCTACTGGCCCAACCGGACCTGGTTCCCCGAACTCACACTCCTCACGACAGCCCCTCCCTGGCCGATCCCCCTGTGGAAGGACCTTCTTTCTCAGGGGCGGGGCACTCTATGGCACCCGTGTCCAGGCCTCTGGAATCTCCATGTCTGGTCCCTGGACCAGTTCTAGGTGGCCTGCCACAAGCAGTGGTAGACACCATCGCTTCAGCCCTCTACGAGGCGCCTCTATTCCCTGAAGTGGAACCTGTTCGTTGAGTGGTGTTCTTCCCGCCAGGAAGACCCCCGGAAGTGTTCGATTAACGTTGTGCTTTCCTTCCTGCAGGATGGGCTGGAGAGAAGGCTGTCTCCCTCCACCCTCAAAGTGTACGTTGCAGCAATAGCGGCGTATCACGATGCAGTAGACGGTAAATCCTTAGGTAAGCACGACTTAACCCTCAGAGCCCGACGGCATCGCCCACGACGTCACACGGCACCTCCGATAAATATCTATATTATTTCATGAAACTTTTATGGATTTTCTTACCGTTTTTTCCAGCAGAAAGCTAACGAGCTAGCCATCACGGGGGTATCTTTGGTGTCTTTGTAGCCTTTACAGAAGGTTTTCTATCCAGCCTGGAACATGTGCATCTTTTTGGAGTTGTTCAGCAATAAATCAAAACGCTTACATCCAAGATATATCCACTTGATGTCCATAATTTATACATTTTCCGTCATTTTTGCCGCTAGCGCGATGCTAGCTGCCATTTTGGATGAGGGTTTGACCAATGACAGGCTGATCCGTCATCCACGTTGGTGTGCGTCATTACGCATGAACCACAGCTCTGTTATTGTGGAGAGATAGAGACGCACGGCTAGTATTGAGGAGATAGAGAGAGAGACGTGCTGCAGTTTTGAGTACTTTTGTGGACAAAGTTTGAGGAAAAAGTTTGAGGAGAAGTTCCTGATAGGAACTGTTTTGAGGCTTGGCACCAGTAAATATCCAAAATCCAAAGAGGCCAAAAGCGCCTGGACTTTTTTTGGAAAAATGTAAATAGTTTTGGTTCTGTATAAGTTATCATGTTTATTCCTGAGTTCCAGGACTCCAAAGACTTGAACAAACAGTTTCCCAGAGGAAATATGCTTAGCTTTTATTTATTTGTGTGTGTTTTCAATAAATATTTGAGGGATTCAATTTCCGTTTTATGTTTTCATTTGTCTTTATGGTCCCATAACTTATTTTACATTCAGGTGACATCAATGCAACACAAATATACTGACAGTGCAGCTTGTCTTGAAAAAAAAGAGGTGTGTCAATTGTCTGTGCACAACAGGGTTGATGTTTTACAAGCTTTTTTAGTAAATAACACCAGGCGGAAATTTTTTTGTAAAAATACCCTTAGGTCTCTGAGGGTTAATCGTCAGGTTCCTCAGAGGTGTGAGGAGACTGAATCCTCCTCGTTCATCCTCTGTACCCTCTTGGGATTTAGCCCTGGTGCTTAGAGCACTCCAGGGTCTGCCATTTCAGCCTTTGCAGTCAGTTGAGCTAAAAATCCTGTCCATGAAGACAGTTCTCCTGACCGCATTGGCCTCAATCAAGAGGGTAGGGGACCTGCATGCACTTTCGGTCGACGAATCGTGCCTAGAATTTGGGCCGGCCAACTCTCAAGTTGTCCTGAGACCCTGGCCTGGATATGTGCCCAAGGTTCCTACCACTCCCTTTCCGGACCAGGTGGTGAACCTGCAAGCGCTGCCTTCGGAGGAGGCAGACCCAGCCCTAGCTTTGTTATGTCCCGTCCGCGCTCTCCGTGCTTACGTTGACCGGACTCAGAGCTTCAGATCCTCACAGCAGCTCTTCGTCTGTTATGGAGGCCAGCAGAAGGGAAAGGCTGTCTCCAAGCAGAGGTTGGCCCACTGGATAGTGGATGCCATCGTCTTTGGCTTACCAGTCCCAAGACGTGTCTTGCCCGTTCGGGGTGTGAGCACACTCCACAAGGAGCGTAGCTTCATCCTGGGCACTGGCTCAAGGCACCTCGCTGACAGACATATGTAGAGCTGCGGGCTGGGCGACACCTAACACGTTCGCTAGATTTTATAGCCTCCGTGTAGAGCTGATATCTTCCCGCATCCTCGCCCCCAGGGGCCAGTAGCGCTAAGTACCCATTCTAGTGTCGGCTTGCAATGCCACTCCTGCCCTCTGGGCCGGAGACGTGCGTCTATTTGCTAAAGTTGAGTTCCCCGGAAACGGCTAACCCTGTGAGTTCCTCCGTCACCCCTTCGGTGTCAGACGTTGCGGACCATCTGACGCTAGGCCTGCACCCATATGCTTGTGGAACGTGTGTGTAGGCTGGGTTCCATATGTTGCGGTCCCCTAACGGCTACCCCATATGTGTATTTTCCACAGTACCAGCTACCCTACTCGGCTAGCCCCGTGTCTTTCCCTGGACAGAGCCCGCTCTGTCGTCTCTGGGTGCGTTCTTCCCCCCCCGGGACCAGGTTGGGTCCACCCCAGAGTTAGTCCTTATGCGTATTTTCACCATCCATTGAAGGATATGGCTCCGCAGCGTACCATCTCACGAGACGGGCACACTTTCCCAGCGTTATCCTTCCCTGCCAGGAGCCCTGACTCCCACTCCAATATAGGAGTGGTCCAGCGAGCTCAGGCAGGGCGCTGGAAGGGCATCCCTGGCGTGTTGGTAGGGATCCCAATTCGTCGGTCAGTTCCAACGTACGTCCCCGTGAAGTAGGGAACGGCGTCCCGTCGCCAGGTGCTGTGCTTCAGCTGAAGGCCCGAGCCACTTATCTCGGCTCCTCAGTTGAAAATGATATGCTGTATTTCCACTTCCGTATTTATACCCGCAACGTGGGGCGGTGCGTGGAATGCGCGAACCACATGCCAATGTTCATTGGCTCGTTTCTATACACTCTAAGTAGATTGGTCTCTGAAAACAGATCCCAATTCGTCGGTCAGTTCCGACGTACGTCTCCATTCCCTCCTTCAAGGAACGAGGGTTACATACGTAACCGAGACGATTGCTGCACAAGGAGACTACCTTTGAAGGGAGTAGCAGCCAAATTTAAATCGGGTACATTTTTTGCCCATCATGCCAACATCACCACTTGTGTGTGTTTATGTCATGCAGCTTTCTAGTGCTCTTTTAGTTATCATATTGTAATGCGTTTCAGGAGAGACACTATGCGGACAAGTGGATGATGTCCATGGAACGACATCAAATTGCAGTATCCTAAAGAGGCCTCAAGCACTCTTGAATTTGTCCAAAGGTATGTTTAAACTGTTTACACACTAATAAAGAAAATAGATCCATCATTCTCATATGGAAAGTCGAATTAATCACTTCCTTTTTGTCCAGTATTATTAGGCTCTATGATATACTCTATGCATTGATGTCAATAGACAGGTTTTCATCCAACTCATTAAGTGCATTCATACAAATTTGGCACACAAAAAAACATTCTAATTGGAGAGCGTTTCCATCAACTCTGTTATGCGAATAAGAAATGGACACAAACTAGGAAGGAATCGTGAACATCTGTGGGATCAAAACGTAAAGTTGTCAGGGCAACTTAAAACACCTGATAAAATTTCAACAAATGCAAATTTATGCGAATACATCCGTTCCAACAAAGTTTTTATTCACATTAGAATGTTTTATGTGAATGTTAACAGTTTCCAGTCAGGATTTCTTTTTCAAATGTACATTAAAAAGTTGGATGGAGACCCAGCTATTGCCATAGTCTGACGGACAGCAGTTTAACATTACGACTTTCATTAATTAATTCATGTCAAATTTTGTGATGTTAAACTGCTGTCTGTCAGACTCTTCTGTTTAAATAAATGTCCTGCAGGGTAATACCAACTGTAGATAGAACAGACACTTAACGGCAATAGCTGGGTCTCCATCCAACTTTTTAATGTACATTTTAACCATTTGAAAAAGAAATCCTGACTGGAAACTGTTAAAATTCACATAAAATATTCTAATGTGAAGTTGTTGTAATATATAAATTGTTAATGTTAAATACATCAAGGTAATTTTCTTCTATGAGCAAGTAGGATTTTTTTTAATGAATTGTTACACCGTATTCATCAACAGATTTGAAAACTTAAAACTTTTTTTTCTCTCTCTCTCTCTCCCAGGCGGGCAGCAAAGCAGAGAAGAGACACAGGCTCAACACAACTCTCTACTTAAGAACTCCTGGACTTTTTGAGTTAATGGGCTAGTAGTGGTGTAGTGGTCACTAGTAGTGGTAAACCCCCCACCTCCCATGTTCCCCCTGATTATAGGCTCTCTGGACATCTGGAAGTGAGCTAGATTCTCCCATGAGACTGTAATTTTGTTTGTATGAAAAAAAGTGGATACTTTTATAAGTGTGTAATGTGTTGTTGCATAGTGTGTTAATAAAACAAAGAAAAGATGCCATTGTTTTGTTGTTAATTGCGGAAGACGGAAAATTACAGTATTTTATTGTAATATTTACAAATAACAGGAATATTTAATTGTAATTCTGTCCTGTAAAATTACAGGAAATTCCTGGCAACTGAGTTGCAGTAAATTTACAGGAAATTATAATAAATTACAGCATTTTATTGTAATAATCACAGTAGTATTGCTGTATATATACAGTACTTTATTGTATAAAAAAAACTGTAAAAATCCTGTATCTTACTTGCTGTAAATTTACGGCAACTAGTTGCCAGGAATTTCCTGTAAAATTACAACACATTTTTAACAGTGTGGCGCACCCCGTCTCTGCCCCTAAGCCTGCCAAATGCCAGGCTAAGCAGCACTCCTAAGACAGGCAGCTCAGAGATAGATGATGTCCGGCTTCTACAGCACCTACTTCATTGTACCCAAGAAGAGTGGTGGGTTACAGCCAATCCTGGACCTGCCCGTCTTGAACCGATCCCTTCACAGGCTTCCGTTCAAGATGTTGACAGCCAAGCGCATTTTCGAATGTGTTCGCCCATCGGATTGGTTTGCAGCGATCGACCTGAAGGATACGTACTTTCATGTCCCCATTCTTCCTCATTTTGATGGTTTTCCTTCGAGGGGCAGGCATACCAGTACACGGTACTCCCATTTGGGTTAGCCCTGTCTCCTCGTGTCTTTTTTTTTTTTTCCGTCTCTTCACAAAAGTCATTGAGGTAGCTCTTGTGCCACTCAGGCAACACGGGGTTCGCATCCTGAACTATCTTGACGACTGACTGACACTAGCTCACTCTCGCGATCAGGTTTGCGAACACAGGGACAGCAAACTCTCCCCCGTGCAGAGGATCTCTATTCTCGGTATGGAAATTGACTCGGTCTTCATATATGCGCAGCTTATGAGTGAGCGTGTACAGTCACTGCTGACTCAATTCGAGGGCAAGAGTGCGGTTCCACTGAAGTTATTTCAGAGGCTCCTGGGGCATATGGCATCCGTAGCCGCGGTCATGTCACTCGGACTGCTTCATATGAGACTGCTTCAGCACTGGCTTCACGATCGAGTCCCGAAATGGGCATGGCAACATGGTCCGAGTCCCAGTTACTCGGGCCTGCCGTCAAATCTTCACCCCGGGTTTGCCTCCCATGACTCTTCCCATTGCCGCTGGTTTTACTCCCTGATCGAGGGGACCCTTGGCACGGATGCACTAGCGCACAGCTGGCTGTGGGGCCTCCACAAGTACGTTTCCCCCAGTGAGTCTTCTTCTGTGCAAGATCAGGGAGGACAGAGAGCAGTGAAGAATGTTTGTAACTGTAACGATCATGGTCGCAGACATTGAATGAATCTTCCAAATGATTCATTAAATGAACATCCCTTTCACAAAGCCCTAATTCAGCTCCAGACCCCAGGAAACCGATCATTTATCACAAGGCTCCATTCTGCCTAGGGCTACCAATTCTATATTACAATTACGTGATTTCCTATGGACTTTTGACCAAAACTTCACAAAGAGGACAAAAGACTCGTTGTGATCGCAAGACAAAGAAACAAACAGATCTCTGTTTTTTCAATGACTGTCAAATGAACTCCAAGTGAAACTCCAAGCAAAATACCAGAAAATGTTACATATTAGATTGCATAAGATCACATGATTATTGGACTTTCACTCAAATAGCCTTCGACATAGTTTGTTAGCGTGTTAAAATTGATATGTGACTATTATGCATGTATATCACTCTCAAGTCATGCAATTATGTAACTATTGAATGAGTGGATCAAAAGACACCGTGTTTGATACCTTTGTGCTCGTAGGGATATAACACCACAGATGAGCTGAATGAAATCTTTATAGAATGGATCATGTCCTCATAGTAAGAAATTAGGTCTAACTTTACTCTCTGCTTAAGAGCAGGAAATTAGATGACTATAGATAATCCAATTTTATGGGAGGGGTGGAGGCACAGTCACCCCTGAACGCTAATTGGCCAGAATCCATCCAGGGGATGGGCAAATTTTTGAGTTTAACCTCTGGAACACAGACGTTCGCGCGGTGTTCACGGGGTGTTCACGTTCTGTTCATTGTTCAGTCAAGAGCTGTTCACAGCGCGGTTCCAGAATCCGCCAAGGCGACGATCGGACGATCGTGGCAGACCATCAAAGAAAATGGGTTAACAGATCAGATCAGATCGGATTCAGGCCACCTGCTCTTCTCTCACTTTCCTTTCTTTTACTTAAAGTTTATTTTCTTTCCGTTAAGTCTCGGGTTCTGTTAAGTTTCGCCGCAAAGTTACTCAACGAGTCTCCAACAGCGACTTCAACCAACGCCCACAAGACTTCCATCCTGCCGCCAAACACGCCACGTGATTGGCTTCCCAAGACGTCGATCAAAGACACGACCAGACCTTCAGCGAATCAAAGACCCGAGGGAGCCCCTCTCCAGCCAGGAGGAAAAGGGAATCCCCCTTTGTCAAAGACGGCACACGTGAGACAAACGCAAATAATACCTCTAGATTTCAAGCTGAAATGGTGCATTAGATCAAATGTAATAACCCCGCCTAAGAAACGATAGGAGGATAAATTACTGATCAATGGTTTCTTCAGGTCATGTGCCATAAATGTATAGCTATTGCTTGTGATTTCATAATTTCTTTCTCTTAAGACTTATTCTTTCCTCACTTTCTTCCTTTCTGCAACGTATGAATGTGCGAGTGCGTGTGTTTATGTTAGATATTAGTTTGATGTGTTAGAGTAATCAATAAAGTTTCGTTTGCAGTCAAAGATAACTGTTCTTGTGTTATGTGCTTATGAATTTAATGTCTTGAACTGCCGATCTAAGTTACCTGGCTGTTAAATAGTGTTTCACTATTGTACGGATATTAATATCCGCTGCAGAGTTGATGTTTACGGCCCGTTCAAATGAACGCTCATTTGCTCGGCTGTAAATTAGACTCTCGCAAAATTCCCTATGAATTCATTAATTCATTCATTTGAGCTACATAGACTTGTTTCCCTTTAACAGACTCCCCTTTAAGTTCTTACATATCGGTGGACGAATAAGTTAAGGTGTAAACATTAATTCTGAATTATTTATAAATTATAGCGTAATTCGAGTCTCTTTTATTTTAATTCAAATTCCCCGTTGAGTTATTATTTTATCTGACTCATTGTCGCTACATAACCTAACAGTTAGTTAGACAGTAGCCTACTATGGAAATCAAAAGCTACTGTCTGGTTACCAACATTCTTTAAAATATCTTCTTTTGTGTTCAACAGAAGAAAGACACTCGTACAGGTTTGAAACAACTTGAGGGTGAGTAAACAATGACAGAAATTTCATTTTGCAACTTTTTAAAAAAGTGAATCATATTGTGTTAGTATATTAATATTCTTGAATGTGACTGTATGACAACTGAATTGACTTCTTAAGTAATATCATGCTTTCTTTTTCAGATTTCAGAGAGCCCAAAGGAAAAGAGGCAGTCATCTGATGCAAGACAGATTTTTCAAATCTGAACCGTCGGACCAACTGTGCATGTTATAATGACATCAGACTTCTGAAGATAATTTCGTTTTTAAAGGTTGGAAATTAATGCTTTTGTCCTATTTCTCCCCCTTTGTTTATTTAAAGAATGTTCTCTTTTAAAGCTTTTTTTTGTCATTGATTGTGTTAAACTGTTAAATACAATAAATTGACTAATTTATACTTGAAAAGGTTTTCCCCAAACTTTGAAATGAAAGCTCTAGCGTAAAGTTCTGCCAGGAAGATTCAATGTTACGTCACTTATCACATCCAGACCTAACCAATCATGTCCTAATCCTCAGATTATAAAAGATGGTCACTTACACACACATGCCTGAGTTCACATGTGCTGAAGCCAACATTTCAGTTGACAATCCGGACGCTCCATAGCGGTCGATCGCTGGTCCTATTATAAAAATAATAATGTGCAATACAGTGACGTTCAAAGTCCATGTCAGCCTATCATTCTGTTCATTGGGCTGTCGCTGCAACAGACGCGAGTTAACGAGAGCAAAATCTTGCATTTAGACCAGAACAATCACTTTCAATGGAGGACTATCTGGGCATGTTATCAAAGACACGGCTGTGATCTTCATCACCATTCTGGCCTCATTACTACATCAGCATTCATCACAGTGATATGTATATGATTATGCATTTCTGATGTCGATTGGCTGTAGTATTTTACTCTTTCTCAATTTGTCGCAAGCATGCATCGTATGAGACTCGCACCTGCTTGTGCAACGTTGCTCGTTATCGCTTGCTTGTGTCGTAAACAAGGGGTTCTCAACCTTTTGCAAGCTGGGCCCCCCCAAAGCTGGATCATTGCAGTTGCGCCGCCTCAAATCATCCTCGATTTGTGCACGATTGCGGTATTTCGTTTTGAGTGCAGTCATTTTTGAGAATCCTGCCTCACACAAATATGTCGACGCGAAAGGAAGGAGAATCTTCAAGGCGACGTCACAGAGTTCAGGATATTCCTGCATCAATGCTGCCCAGAATGACGAAAGAGGGCAGGAGCTAAAGAGTTCCTTCAGTCTACTGTCACTCTTCAGCTCAATAAGCTGTTCCTGCATATCAATTGATAGCTCGTTTGCTGTACACACAAACGGATCTCGAACCTACGAAAAAGAGCGATAATCCTCTTTAAAGTACGTCGCAAATTGTTTTCTCATTGCTGACAGGTGCTCAGACGCTGATTGAAATAGGGAGGAGAAATCGTGTGACGTGCCTGCATCAGTGATAAAGTCTGCAAGGCTGGGGAACATGTCGCAGTTCCCTCGACTGATGCGGCCATGCCAGAGGTCTAGTTTTTGTATGAAGGCGTGCGTTTTGTCTGCAAGGAGCAAAATATGAGTTTCGCAGCCTTGCAAAAACAGGTTGAGGCCATTCAAGCGGTCAAATATATTGACCAAATAGGACAGAGACTCAAGCCACATAGTGTCATCCAGATGCTTCGCCAGATCTGATTTGATTTCTGTCAAAAAACACTTCACCTCCTCTCGCAGCTCATACAACCGCTGTAACACCCGGCCCCTGGAGAGCCAGCGAACTTCAGTGTGCAGAAGCAGCTGTTCATGCCCTGACCCCATCTCCTGGCAGAGGACCCCAAACAAGCGAGAGTTTAGCGGCCATGATTTAAGAGATTTATCATTTTCACGGATTGGTTCAGCACTGAGTCAAAGAGAACTGGCATTTTTTTAGCAGCTAGTGCTTCGAGATGGACCATGCAATGTGTCCATTTCTCAAGCGGAGCTACTTGCTGAATGCGAGCAGCTAGGCCACACTCACGCCCCGTCATTGCCTGCGCACCATCCGTGTATAGGTCAACGCATCGGTCCCAAGCCAAACCATTTTGACGGATAAAAATATCAAGGACATTGAAAATGACTTCTCCTGTAGTGTGCGACTGAAGAGGCCGGCAAAACAGGACATCCTCCTCAATCGCCTTGTCCCGCAGATACCTGACATAGGTTAGGAGCTGTGCCTGCCCAGCAATATCAGTGGATTTGTCCAGCTGCAGCTTGTAGCAAGGACTCTTTTTTACGAACTTTATCAATTGCTCTCTGATATCATTGGACATGTCTACAATTCTCCTAGCGACTGTGTCATTGGACAGTGGTACTGCACCGAGTTTGGCTGCTGCACCATCGCTTATCATTATTCTGCACATTCTGCACGTCTTGCGCTGCCGGCAAAATGAGAGTCTCGGCGATTGTATGCGGTTTACCCAGTTTACAGATTCTTTTGGCTATTACATAAGATGCTTCCAAACACTTTAGACACAGTGCTGTGTACTGAAATGGTTGCCTGTTGCTGATGGAGGCCATCAAGCTTTCTTTTTAAATATTCAGCCGGTTTATTTTTAATGCCAGCATGCTTTGTTTCGAGGTGCCTTTTTAATTTGCAGGGCTTCATACTGTCGTTTGCCAGCACCTCGGCATACACGACACACTGAGGTCTCAGATCAGCCGTGACTGTAAACCCAAACTGCAGGTATGCTTCATCGTACCTTCAACGCTTTTTTGCAGCTGGTGGTGCATCGGTTGGCTTGTTGGTCCTCACAAGAAATTTTTGTTATGTGTTTTCAATAAAGTTTAAGCAATATGTAACTGTGTGTGTGGTTATGTTGAGAGACTTATCAGGGGCTAATCAGTCAGGACTTAGGCACGATCTTTAATTAAATGAACAAAATAATTATTTTGCAGACAATTCAGATTTTATTTTAATACTTAACGATTGTAGTCCTCCTCAGTGTGCGTGTGTGTGTGTGTTAGTCACATGGGTAGTTTTAGCTGCTGCCTAGCAGTTAAAAAAAATAACTGGCTAGGGCTGAGATTTGATCTAATCTTTAACAAGAATGTTTGTGGGTTTAGTCTTTAAAAAGAATGTTGGGGTTTTGTATTAAAAGCCTATGTAAATCGAGATTGATAACAGACTAGCGAGAGCTGGCACAAGCGAACTTGGCAAGAGACTAGACTAGAGTGAATGGAGTGCTATGTCGTGAGTCAATTTAAATGCAGTGATTTATTTTTGTGTGAGAGTGAGAGAACATTTACATTTACACCCCGCTCTGTAAGCCAGGGCGGGAACCGCGGTGGCCATGCGCTTGCACGATTCATTTGCAGCCTGGACGCGGAGGTGTGTGTCTCCTCTCTGCTCTGACTGCAGGCTGGGATTGCTGCACGAGGCTACTGAGAGACTGACCACCTATGAGGGCTTTTGGACGGGAGAGGGGCTCACGGCAGCACCCGCTGCTCGTTGAGCACAGTAGGCCTAACTGCAGTGTGATTCGTGCTTTTGAGTCTCCAAACACCACAAAAGTCTCCAAAAACACCAGTACATTTTTTTTTAAAAACCCTGGATTTGCCGCTTTTGACAAAAAAAAAAAAGTTGCCAGGAGGATGATTTGTTTGTGTTATAATCAGTGCTTGAAGTGGGGGGAAAAGGTGGCGGTACTCTCTTTGCATTTGCAAATCATGACATTTTTACAGTGAAAAACAAAAGATTGGAGATTGTAATGATTCATCACTAAGACTGGGATCCATTTGCATGCTTTATTGGAATAGTGAGGTCATACAGGCAGGGTCAGGCAGGGATAAACAGGCAATGACAGAGGCAGGCAGAAACGAGGTCAGATAACAGGCAATAGGTCAGGACAGGCAGATAACTCTCATAGAAGAATAACCAGGCATGGATCAATGGGCAGGCAGCAAGTATCGATAGTCAGGAACAGCAGAAGTTGGCAACAAGCAGTCAAACAGGCTAATGAAACACTCAGAAATGTCCACCTAGGCAAAACAAGACTTTGCTGTGAACTGAGGTGGGTGGCAGTCCTTTATAGTCTGGGTGATGGGCAACAGCTGGCGAGAAATCAGTCCAAGGTACGGGCTATTGGGAAATGTAGTGCATGAGTTAGTTAGTATTCCGGTGATGGCTCCCTCCGATGGCCAGAGGAGGGAGTTACGGAGTTCATCACTGTGACAGAGATATTGCGGTTACAACAATTTATTGTTATTTATTTATTAACAACACATGTATTTAAACATGTTTATGTGTGCGTGGCTGCATGCGTGCATGTGAGCATTTCACAAAAACTAAAGGAAAGCTTTAACTGTAGCCTATATTCTGACTAGTTTATTTGTTTATATATATATATATATATATATATATATTAGGGGTGGCACGGTACATGGAAAAAAACGGAGTGTGTGCGTCGCACAGTTCGCGCATGCGCAATGTATCCTCGTGCCCGTATGTTACCTCAGACAGTGGGTGTCCTTTTCGTGTGAAATAAGAGGTGTGTGTGGACATACAGTAAAGTAAAAGTGGAGTGCTGCAGGTCACGTCACATGTAGAAATGAAAGTGGGAGAGATAAGGAAGGCTGCCCGGAGTTGGAGGATGCGCTAGCATCGTATAGCAGGGCAGATGCATTTATGCATTTGGCAGACGCTTTTATCCAAAGATGCAGTGCGGAGAGCGGGAGCCGTGCCGCGCGTGCCTGTTGTGCAGACACACACTGGCAGTGTTTGTCTCGCGAGTCGCGCAGCTGAACCGCGGCTCGTAGATTGCAAATATAGGCAAATATAGTCCATTCTGTCACATTTTCCGGTGTTCTCCTCCGACCCCTGTCTGTCTCGTGCTTTGATTTATGATGGGCAACATATATCTGCTGCAGATGCGACCGTGTTCCCCTCTGTCTCATACACACATGCATATGTTGTAAATAAGTAGTTCACATGATAAATTTAACATTTAAAAGTTAAGATATGCTTCTAGTTCTAATAATTTAAACATGCCTTTGAAGTTTGGGCAAAAACTTCTGGCAGTGTTGTGTTTTCGTTTATTTTATGTCATTTTTTCACAGCGCTATCGTCATATGGTGATTGTGAAACACACGGGACACTTCATGGTGAAATTTGTTAATCAGGTCAGCTGAATTAAAGCCACAGTGCATTGTTCTGATCAAAATTGATATGATTAACATGAAAAATGTTACGCCAATGTGTCGGACTCGGTAGACAGCCAGTTAGGAAACAACTTGATATAACAATTTTAATACTGTATCCTAAATTGTGGATGACTAAGCCATATATACCATATGCTGAAGTAAATTTCTGGAGTGTTAACGATAAAAAACAACAACAACAACAAGAACCGTACAGAACCGGAAACCGTGACCCTAAAACCGTGATACGAACCGAACCGTGGGTTTTGTGAACTGTGCCACCCCTAATATATATATATATATATATATATATATATATATATAAAAACTAAATACGACCTCACGTTTTATACGTTTACAGCCTCTGAAACTTCCGTCCGTCATAAAAATGAATTCGGATGGTTTGATTTTCTGCATTTTTCGTATCCGTAGCAAATATTTTGAGAGCCACCAAATGACGAATATAAAAAACCAATACGACAGTTTCGGACTCATGCAAGGACCTTAAACTTTTGAGGCTTGCGCAGCTTCTCGAGGAGAAATCAAACAAATGAGCGTTGTTTTCTATGAGTCTATGAGCGCAGCACACACAAATAAACTAAATTGACATACTGCAGTTAACTGCAGTTATTTCAAAATGTGGTGTTTTTATATTTATAACATTTAAATACAGTTCAGCAACATATATCACATGCCCTGACAACCAAGAGAGCTGACAATTGACCATCACTTAATTTACCATCACCTCACGATTGAAAATGTGACACTGATTTCATATGACAGTTCAACAAACAAGTTAATAATATTGAGTCACTTACATTTTAGATGAAATAATGACTGTTTTGGTCTATTTTAACAGCGAAAATAGAAAATTGTGAAAAAAAAAATGTAAAATTTTTTCTTTCAAATTTTTTTTTTTCCTCCCATCCTGTAGCCTACTCGCGCCCCCCCGGGAGAGAGAACCACTGTCGTAAACTATCCATAGTGCCTCGTAAATGATCCGCATGACACCGGTTACCGTTAATGATTGTATTTTGTTTAGAAAAGCTGAAACAGAACAGATGGCACAGCATATTAGCCTCTATCATTCTTCCCACGAATGCAAGGAAACCAACATGGGTTTTAAAGCAACATGCACCCACTTCACGATTAACAGAAGTTAAGCTGAAATCGCGAATGGGATCAGTGTTATCAGATCGCTAAAGTTGAATTAACTATGCTAATTTGCTCAGCATAGTTTTTAAAGTACAGCACCGACATCAGTGCTTGATCCGTTCTCATTCAATGGTGCTATTCATCTTGCAAGCGCTGTGAGTTCGTCACATACAACATACAATTGAAACTGACACAATAATTTCAAGTGTTTTGGGCCTGTCATCCAGCAGAGTACATATTTTGCTCAAACATACGGGGCACCCAGTGTTGAAATGGCTTCCTTGTGTGATTCGACATGGCTTCCTTTGCTATGAGGAAGAACCGTGTTCTGTGCTCATATAAAGGTGTCGTTGCTTATTGCTTTATAAATATGCGCTACATATTAATAAATTGGTTAATAAAAACAAACATGTATAGTAATTGTGCTTTTGTCTTCGCGTTACTCCAGTTAAGTTGACTCTATTTGTGTTTTAATCAGCTACTGATATCTGGATGCCTCTGTCTAGTTTTAGGAACTTTAGAATTTAGTGTTATGTCTCACTTGGTCCTTCTGTACTACGACGCCATGGCTACAATTATGAATTAAACAAACGTGTATCTCGCTAGTACTCAAAGCACCATATGTCAAGTAAGGTTTGCATACAAAACATGGTTTGACTGGATATTCGATAGCAGCAATAATTTAATTCCGTACTCAATCCGACCCATTTTACATAAAGATTGCATCCTGTACAGCAACTAAAACGCAGCACGGGAATACAATTATTCAAATCTTTTATGAATATAGTAAGTGAACAGAGTGCGCTCCCTTTATAAACGCATGAAACCGTCAAATGCTTCAGTTCAACTAAACTCCTACACTAGTGGAAACCGTTTCGGTCAATCTGACTACACCAAATCATGAATCTATAGCATGTGCTACTTTTCGTTGGTCAAACGTATGCACTAGAAGGCAGAATTAGTCAGTGAACAAGCGCTGAACCATTAAATCCTGATTGTGTATATTCTGTGTTATGTTAACTCCTCCAATTAGTCATTGCATTCAAGCGCTCAACAGACATTTACATTTACACATTTGGCAGACGCTTTTGTCCAGGGTGACTTGCATCGTATTCAAGGTGCACATTTGGTATTTTGTCAGATCATGCTTTCCCTGGGAATCGAACCCATGGCTTGGCGTTGCTAGTGCTACGCTCTACTGTTTGAGCTTCAGGAAAGATGTGTCTGTGATTGGCTATGCTCGCATTGTAAACACCAACATTTGTCAGTCTATCGAGACTAACACAATATACAGGGAAGTAAATATATACTGTGACTGTTTGACAAAGTCTGCACATGCGTACTGATTCTCGCAAATGACGAGCTCTCTCGCAGTGAGCTTTTTTCTCTTCGCCAAAGCTGGCAAACACGGTGCGGCTTATAATCATTGTGATTCGTTGCTTTTCAGACTGTGATCCTGATGTCACACTGTGGGAACTCTGCTGCAATAATGTCAGACTGCATGATAATCAAACGCACAAGAATTTGTCTGGAGGTTACATCAACGCACTCACATTTGTTTAATTTACTTCAGGTTAGAATTTTATCATGGCTGTTGGTGAGTATGTCAAACATGCTATCAAAGACAAAAGATTTTAGCCTAGGGTCAAACGAATTTAGGATTGCGATATTTGTCTCAGACTGCCAAACGTGGCCAAAAATCATACAGTATGAACTTAGCTTAGGTTATCAAACGATGACTCTCACATTGATTATTGTTTTTCATAGGTTCGGTTGCTTTGCAGGGTTCTATAGCCAGCTATGGTTTATTAGCTAGTAAAGAGTCTTCTAAAACTTTCTTATCCTTCCGCAAGGGCATTGTCTGAGGTTTTTAGTTGTCGGTTATGCATTTGTCATGCTGTTCTGGTTTATTTTCTTCTGGGGGTTCTCTCAACAGGTTCTGATGGTTAGATGGTGTTCTATCTAGCTGTGAGCTGGAGTCACACCCAATGGTTTCGAATCCTTCATCTCTATGTGGCCTACTGCAGCTTCGTCAGCATGGCCTTCGTCTCTGTAAAAGAGGATATCTCTAAGCACATCCCTCCACCCCTAATCATTCTGCAATTTTTATATTCTCCAATGGGTCTCCCATATCAAGAAGGTGGTTAAAACTCACCTAGAGACAGACCTACAGAACTGCAGACCATCTCATCAGTATACCGGACATTCATTCAGGGTTATGTGCGTCTACAACAGCAACTGAACACAGGATTGTATGGTGGTCAAGATGGTCGTCAGCATTCTAATATTATAGAATGCTCAAACCTTCAGGTAATCCTAAGATTACCTATGTGTCTTAACAAGCATCAGGTAAGTTACAGTTTATCATTTAACTCCTAATACTTTTTCATGCGGTCTATCGAGGCCAACTCATGCACCCACGCTGTCTTCTCCTCACTATGGGAGGCCTTCCCTGCACACTGGCTTATCATTCTCAATCGACGCGTTTTTCTTGTACCCTCTCCTATCAAGGCTGTATACACGGCCTAACCTGGCAGTCATACAGCCTACGTGGCTTTTTTCACACCCCGGCCTATTGAGGCAGTATACACGGCCTAACGTGGCAGTCAATACAGCCTACACGGCTTTTCGTACCCCGGCCTATTGAGGCAGTATACACAGCCTAACGTGGCAGTCCATACAGCCTACATGGCTTTTCGTACCCCGGCCTATTGAGGCAGTATATACGGCCTAACATGGCAGTCCATACAGCCTATACGGCTTTTCATACCCCGGCCTATTGAGGCAGTGAATATATGGCCAACGTGGCAGTCCATACAGCCTACGCAGCTTTTCGTACGCCGGCCTATTGAGGCAGTATACACGGCCTAACGTGGCAGTTCATACAGTATACGCAGCTCTCTGTACCATGGCCTATTGAGGCAGTAAATATATGGCCAACGTGGCAGTCCATACAGCCTATGCGGCTTTTGCAGTAGCATAACAATTCCTACTGTTTATTGGTTTAACACCTATGTCAATAACCATATCTATTGCATGTTCAATGTCCATATTCTAAGTAATCCTCATGCAAATACTGGTGGTGGTGTCACAGCGTCACATTCTCAGATTATTACTCATCCCGTTCGTCAGTCTCTATAGCTCTTATTCTTCGTCAATGGCCTAATGTGGCCTTTGTCTCCAGGTGGCCTAACGTGGCCTTCGTCTCCAGGTGGCCTAACGTGGCCTTCGTCTCCAGGTGGCCTAACATGGCCTTCGTCTCCAGGTGGCCTAACCTGGCCTTCGTCTCCAGGTCGCCTAACGTGGCCTTCGTCTCCAGGTGGCCTAACGTGGCCTTCGTCTCCAGGTTGCCTAACATGGCCTTCGTCTCCAGGTGGCCTAACGTGGCCATCGTCTCCATGCGGCCTAACGTGGCCTTCTTTCCATGCGGCCGATCAAGGCTCTGTATTGTGGCCATTCAAGGCTTTCGTCTCTCCTTGGCTGATCAAGGCCCGTCTGCGGGCGCTCAAGGCTTTCGTCTATGCGCCGATCAAGGCCCTGTCTCTGTGGCCGTTCAAGGCTTGTCTCTACCTGGCTGATCAAGGCCCATCTGTGGCCATTCAAGGCTAGTCTGTGGCCAATCACACTCATTTCTCAAACTCAAACTCATTTTATCATGCTCAATTTATGGCTAAATAACATCTGTCTTTTCAATGTTTCAGGAATCGCAGCATTTACGACGGGCGAGTATACAATTCTTTCACAATTTTTGGGGGTGAGTAGATCCCGTCCTGGAGGAACTAATTTCCTCCACCAGTTCTTGGGGGTCGGCTGCACCCCTGCCTTCATCTTCAGGCAGGAAATGCAGAGTACTGTAATGCTGATTCAATAGCAATACCACTGATTTTTTTTGTTCGCCATTGTTTCAACATTAAATGTGGGTGCAAATGTGATATTGCACTAACATCAGTTCATAATGTTGATTCAATGAAATTATTATTGATTTTTTAATTGAAATCTCAACATTGTTTCAACTGAGGGTGCAAAAATGATGTTGAAAAAATATCACTTTGTAATATTGAATCAATGGGTTACAAATCTGAATATTATACAATAATCTAACCCTATGGAAGTCATTTTTCAAAATTTTAAAAGCCAGTTGAAGGGGTGGCAGTGGCTCAGTGGTTCATGTAGGTTGTCCAATTGTTGTTCAATCCCCGGTTCCACCTGACCAAGTGTCCATGAGCAAGACACCTAACTCCAGCTGCTCAGAACGAGCTGGATGGCGCCTTGCATGGCTGACACCGCCGTCGGTGTATGAATGGGTGAATGTGAGGCAATATGTAAAGCGCTTTATATGGCCATAGATCTGTTGAAAGCGCTATCTAAATGCAGTCCATTTACCATAAATACAGAAAAATCACATCCCTGCTTTATAATCACTAAAAAGCTAATTTGCATGTTCATGGTTTGGCTTTTACTAAATGAAGCAAGGGTGTTACTTTCAAGCTATTTTAAGGCATAAAGAAATTATTTTCACAGGAAAAATACATTTAAATGTGTCATTTTGACTATAGAAGATGAGTTTTAAGGGATCAAATATTTGAATGCAGGGGACCTTGGCCAAGGCCATGTGATCTGTATGCATATTTTGACACCAAGAAAACTGCTCGGTTTACGACTGTAACCCTTGTTCCCTGAGTAGGGAACGAGCACTGCGTCTGGTTAGACACTTGGGGGATACTCCCTAAGCACTAGCGAATCTGAAGTCCGTATGCCACTAAACCAATCTGATTGGCGTGCGTGATGACGTCATCGTGACGGCGTACCCGGAAGTATAAAGCGGGAGCCGGCGCACAGAAACGGCAGCTATTGCTCTGAAGCATGCGCTCCAGGCGTGCCGAGGTGTGGTGACGAGACGCAGTGCTCGTTCCCTACTCAGGGAACAAGGGTTACAGTCGTAACCCGAGCAGTTCCCTTTCGAGGGAACTCTCACTGCGTCTGGTTAGACACTTGGGGAACGAGTACCCACTAGCCCACACCGAGGGTAGCGCCTGCCCTAGTGTGAAACCGGAGACTGGGCACAACTAGGACTTGAGTACCCTAGCGCCAGCACCGTAGGGAGATACTTCTCCACTCCTTTTCTTTCCGTGCCCCAGCCGATGAAGGGAGGCGTCTGCTGAAACGGTTCCCGGCAACAAGACGCTCCCAACACTGGCCCTTGGGACCTTTACCGAGGGTAGCGCCTGCCCTAGTGTGAAGCCGGAGACCGGGCACAACTAGGACTAGGGAAACCCAAGCGCCTTCGGCGCCCCAGCCAATGAGGGAGACGTCTGTTGAAACGGTTTCCCGGCAACAGGACGCTCCAACACTGACCCTTGGGACCTACCGAGGGTCGTGCCTGCCCTAGTGTGAAGCCGGAGACCGGGCACAACTAGGACTAGGGAAACCCAAGCGCCTTCGGCGCCCCAGCCAATGAGGGAGACGTCTGTTGAAACGGTTTCCCGGCAACAGGACGCTCCCAACACTGACCCCTGGTACAGAAACCAAGGTTTCTTCCATATAACTAGGGAACGAAGGCATATGCGCGTTACCCTGATCATACGAAAGATATTCCCTCTGGGGGAAACCTCTTGGTTTCCAACCACCACTGTCAAGGTCTCACGTGCAGCAGGTCAAAAGGTCTCACCTTGGACGCTGCTGTACTGAGCCCCAGCACTCAAAAGTGCTCCACAGTGAAGGTATCTTACTCCGCCGTCACGTGAGGCGGGGGATGTAATGCCTGAAGAACCAGGGAACTGCCAATCCTAAGTTCCCTGGTTCATCCGACTCCAATGGTCCAAAGGGGGCCTCAGCCAGCCTTCGAGAACCACTGCCAGATCCCAGGTTGGGAGCTCTGGAACGAGCCACAGGCCGCATCCACCGAACCCCACAGGGGAACTGTACAACCAGATGGTGTCTACCCAAGCCCATCACCCAAAGGAGTGTGGAAAGCCTTATGGCAGCCACTGACACCCTGAGTGTGGACGGGGTTGGACCCGCAGAGAAGCGATCTCGGAGGAACTCCAGCACTGAAGCCACCGGCCAGTTAACTGGGACCACCTCACGCTCCCTGCACCAAGTGGCTCACCACTTGGGGCTGTACAGTCTCCTGAAAGATGGAGCCCTAGAACTGAGTAAGGTCTCTATCACCTCTGCCGACAGGCCAATATCTAGGTACCTGACCCCCTCAAGGGCCAGACCCAAAGGTTCCAAACCTCCGGCCGGGGGTGAAATATAGTGCCCCCTGCCTGAGATAGGAGATCCCTCCTCAGAGGAATCTGCCATGGAGGACCTACCAGCAAAGCTATGATATCCGAGAACCAAACTCGCGTCGGCCAACGGGGTGCTACTAAAAGTAGGCTGACCCCCTGTTGGCGGACTCTGTCCAGGAAAAGCATACAGACGCAGCCTCGGCCACGTCTGAACCATGGCATCCAACCCCAGCGGGGCTGGATGCGTGATGGAACACCACAGTGGACAGTGGGACGTCCCTCGAGACGCCACCACCCCTGGGTGGAGTCGCTACTCCCCGGGCCTCAGCCCCTGCCTCGACAGGATGTCTGCTCTTCTACAGTTCGCAGGACCCATGTAGAAATATTCGGAAGGCATTCAATGCGCCGAGATAATCTACTGAGGGAACCAGCCTCTCAAGGCTGGCCTCGGGTGTTACACGAGCCTCCTCCCCAACCCCCTGAAGCGGATGACCGGCAGGAGTGGTTGGGAACGATTCTCTATGTGCGGACGCGTTAGCCGCCCAGCCGCAAGTCCCTCCGGAGGCGGCTGGAGCAGCATGCGTTCGCAGGAAATCGATGGGGCCCGAAGCGTCATAGACGGCGGGACTACCTCGATTTCCCCGGAGCGCCGCAGAGGAAGCAACCTCGGTTGCCCCTCTACGGGGGGAACCGCTCTCGGAAGTCCAGCCAAAGCTAGGACTTCCCCCCAAAGCGGCCGTCCATGACCGCGCCCCAGCCAGTGAGGAAGGCGTCTGTTGAAGCGGATTCCCGGCAACAGGACGCTCAAACACTGGCCCCTGGGACAGAAACCAAGGTTTCTTCCATGTGACCAGGGAACGAAGGCATCTGCGCGTTACCCTGATCATACGGAAAAGATTCCCTCTGGGGGAAACCCCTTGGTTTCCAGCCACCACTGTAGAGGTCTCATGTACAGCAGGCCAAAGGGTATCCCGTTGGACGCTGCTGCCCTGAGCCCCAGCACTTCCTGAAAGTGCTCTACAGTGATGCTGTGGCCTAGCCTAATTTCTGAGACCATCGCCAGTATGGTCTCGACTCGCGCGGGAGACAATTGTGCCTGCATCGTCGTCGAGTCCCATACGATCCCTAGAACCGTAGTCCTAAGGGACGGCGTCAACACACCTGCTGTGTTAAGTCTCAGCCCCAAGCACTTTATACGAGCCAGAGCGACACCTCAATGCCGAACTGCCATCCCGTACGACTGGGCCAATATGAGCCAGTCGTCGAGATAATTCAGCACACGGATGCCCTGGAGTCTCAATAGAGCCAGAGCTGCATCCATGCACCTTGTGAATGTGCGTGGGTGAAGAGCTAGACCGAAGGGAAGCATTCGATATTGGTACGCCTCGCCCCCGAAAGCGAACCTCAAGAACTTCCTGTGACATGGAAGGATGAAGATATGGAAGTATGCGTCCCTCAGATCTATCGTGACGAACCAGTCCTCGAACTGGATCTAACTCACGATGATGGAGACCATGAGCATTTTGAAACCGAGCCTCCTCAGAGACCGATTCAAATACCTCAGGTCTACCGGACGCCACTCTCCTTCCCTTCCGAGAACTATAAAGTACCGGCTGTAGAACCCGGACTCCCTCTCTGGCGGAGGAACGCACCCTAAGGCTTCCTTCGCCAGCAAGGATTTTACCAGTTCCCTTACCCGACCCTGCTCTTTGTCTACAGTACGCAGGACCCATGTAGAAATATTCGGAAGGCATTTCCATGCGCCGAGATACTCTACTCAGGGAACCAGCCTCTCGAGGCTGGCTTCGGGTGTTACACGAGCGTCGTCCCCAACCCCCTGAAGCGGATGACCGGCAGGAAGTGGTTGGGAACGATTCTCTATGTGCGGACGCGTTAGCTGCCCAGCCGCAAGTCCTTCCGGAGGCGGCTGGAGCAGCATGCGTTCGCGGGAAATCGATGGGGCCCGAAGCGTCATAGACGGCGGGATTACCTCGATTTCCCCGGAGCGCCGCAGAGGAAGCAACCTCGGTTGCTCCCCCGCGGGGGGGACCGCTCTTGGAAGTCCAGCCGAAGCTAGGACTTCTTCCCAGCAGCCTCCCTCCCTGGAGTACGTTCCTCAGATCGCCTCCAGGAGTGAAAGACCGCTGCTGGGACTGCTGGTGAGAATGCCGCCTCTGTTGCCAGGCTCCGGGAGGAGGGGCTCTAGAGGCGACGCTCTCCTTCTGCACCTACCGGTGCGAGGAGCTGGTAGACGGCTGAGGCTGCCCCCTAGGGGCCGCTTTCCCAGGCTCTGAGTGGCGAGGGAGGCACTGACGGAAGGCCGCTGACTGCATCTTCGCCTCCTGGTACCCGGCGACAACGGTCTCAACCGCGTCACCAAATAGACCAGAAGGCGAAATCGGGGAGTCTAGGAGGAAGGACTTATCCTTCTCCCTCATCCCCGATAGATTCAGCCAGAGATGCCTCTCCACCATCACCAAGGAGGCCATGGCCCGGCCGATAGCACGGGCCATCTCCCTGGTGATGCGGAGAGACAAATCTGCAGCCCTCCGTAGCTCCAGCACATCCTCCGAAGAGGGACTGTCGCCCTCATTGAGCTCTTTCAGGAGGTCAGCCTGGTAGGCCTGCAAGACAGATAATGTGTGCAGGGAACTACCAGCCCGCCCAGCCGCCATATAAGCTTCGCCCACCAACGATGAGGTGTCCCGACAGGGTTTGGTGGGCAGCTCCGGGGTTTTAAGGGACGACACAGAATCGGGGAAAAGATAACTCGTGAGAGCCTCTTCCACCCGAGGCATCGTCCCCTAGCCCGCCTCGCGCGCCCCCAGAACATTGGAATAATCCAATACTGGAGGAATACGCGAGGAATAGGGCTTCCTCCACGACCTACACACCTCGATGTGTAGGTCCGGGAAGAAAGGTAAACCCCGGCGAGGTGTTTGGACCCGGCGAGAAAGAAACCGGTCGTCCAGCCTACTAGGTGGCTGAACTTCCGGCACTTCCTGTGGCCAATTGATCTTCAATTTGGCCACCGCATGAGTCAAAAACCTCAATTAGCTCCTCTTGGGCGAGTGGATGAAGCGATGAAACACTTCCTGCTTCTCCACCTGCCCTGATGCACCACTCATCCGGCTCCTCGGAACCGGAGAGAATAAGCATCAGATCCTCAACCCCGGGGGAAGAAGCCGCAGCGCGGGCTTCCACACGGGGAGGAAGATCTTTAGAACTGTCAGACAAGGATTGGGAAAGTGCCGCAGCAGTCCCAGATCCCGCTGACAAGTCCTTCTGTGAACCCCATGGTCTGTGACACCGAGACGCCTCAGCGATCGCGGGTCCAGAACCCTGGGGCTCACAAAGCTGGCCGGCCTCATCGAACACGGCCAGCCGAGAGTGGAGCAGTCTGAGTGTGAGCAGCTTTTCCACTGACAGGCAGTTCCCTCGAGAACTGCCCGAGCATGCTCAACACCCAGACACTGCACACAAAGCAGGTGTGCATCTGAGCCCGAATAAAGCAGGGACACAGATGCACACACTGCTTAAACTCTCTCACACTTTTCTTTTCCATTCTTTCTTTTCATTCACACACTTTTGCAACTGTGACAAACAACAGTAAATAGACAGACAATTTCAACAGAGAGCGCTATGCTGAAGAGCAATAACTGCCGTTTCTGTGCGCCGGCTCCCGCTTTATACTTCCAGGTACGCCGTCACGATGACGTCATCACGCACGCCAATCAGATTGGTTTAGTGGCTATACGGACTTCAGATTCGCTAGTGCTTAGGGAGTATCCCCCAAGTGTCTAACCAGACGCAGTGAGAGTTCCCTCGAAAGGGAACTGGTAGCTACCACTGTCTGCCCAAATGAGTATGCCCAATAAGATTGAAGAAACTGTTGCTCGCACAAACCATGTGTAACTAGGTTATTTTGGAACATAACCTGCAAGGTAAAGATATGTGTGTGTATTTTTTTGGTTGTAGAGTTGTCCTTATTACTTCAAAGAGTAACTAATGCTGCACAGCTAAAGAAGGGAAGTACTAAAGAATCTAGCAGACACTTTGGAAGTGGTAAGACGGTGATGACCACCCCCAGGTGGTTAGAGCCCACCATAGGCAACTGGGTATCTAAAATCAGATCTAAAATCAGACCCTTAAATCAGATTACATTTTCACAAGAGCTGAGAATCAGAAATACAAAGAAACACAAAGAACTGACAATAGTAACAATAAGAGAATGCTATATTTACCTCAGGTTGAACATCTACCAGACACACTTTATTTCTCGCCAGGACACTCCGGATTGACTCCAGACTCGTCCCATATTGGTTATTCTTATATTCACCATGTTCAATAAACCTGGACATACACAACATCAGTAAAACATCAGTAAAATTAAAATGTATTCTTCTTCAGAAAACATAAGAAGAAAATTTCCATGCAGTTACGATAGATGAGCCAAAGTATTTAAGTTTTTGGGTGAACTATGCCCTTAACAAAATGCCACACAGATGTGTTACAATATTGACCAAAAGTGAATCCATCCAAAATATTAAAACTATTTCATACTTATTAGATTGTATGTCAGCCTCAAAGCCCTGCTTGGAGATGAAGTGGTATTCTACGCCCTCCTTCTCATGGATCTTCCTGGGTCTTGTTGTGTCTGTTAGAAAATGATTACACAAAGTATACAATCATTTTAGCTAATGTCACAATTGATTTTGCAATACATGACATTGAGATTAGAAGCTCTTCAACTTCAGGCCATCAAAC
Source organism: Romanogobio albipinnatus (assembly GCA_023566225.1). NCBI lineage: Eukaryota > Metazoa > Chordata > Actinopteri > Cypriniformes > Gobionidae > Romanogobio > Romanogobio albipinnatus. The sequence goes on from CM042257.1 coordinate 27,846,853, forward strand.
TGTAGCAAGAACAAGTTCAACATTGATTCAGCTTTATAATGTATCAGCCAGGACCTCCACAGTCTCTAATGTAGAACTAAATGGAAAGAGAAAACTCACGTGGCACAGCGACGCCATACCGATGAGGATTCTCAGCAATCACCTTCTGCTTCAGCTCATTGATCCGAGCACCAAGAGATCCTGAAGAGAAAAAACAAAGAAAATTACATTCTGAAGGCAAACAAGGTTTGGCTCATTTAGATTGCTTTGAAATCCCTTGAATCTTACCTATCAGCACCACAAGTCTTGGTTTATCTTGAGGTCTCATCTGATGTAGGGTCACCTCTTCATATATGAGGAACTCATTCTCTGCAGACTCCGCTGGATTTGTTTCTTTGGTCGAACCCTGATGATCCTTGCGGCTTAGCCTGAAGCTTCTCCTTAGACCAGCTGTGAGAGCAGAGAGATTTTCCAATAGATCAACATAGGAAAAGAACATCTAAAAACAAAGCAGATCAGAAATAGACATTACAGAATTACATGATACAAAGATCAGACAAAAAGACAAGGGTGGAAAGAGGTGCATCCCCAGACTAAAAGATAACGTTGCTCACACTGCTGCTGATTTTAACAGCTGCGTCTCAGGAGCAAATAGCAGCACGCTGTTCATCTGCTTTGTACAATGTAATATGCAGTGAATAAGTTAAAGCAGCAATGCATCTATTTACCTAACAAGTATGAAAGAAACGTGGTACCTGAGTAAAACTCCCAGGAAAAGGCCTGGCCACAGGACGGTGCCACCGCCTTACACTTTGGAGAAACTACAACTAATGTTAGACCATCAAACATCCAGCATAATTCTATAGAGACTATCACAAGCTATCAGCCATGCCAAAGCCTGCGTGAGCCATTAGCCGAAAGCAATAGTTCCCTGGGTATAGCAGTGCACCTGTGCTTTATACTTAAAGGAATAGTTCATCCAAAAATAAATGTTTCAAACTGCATGAGTTCCTATCCTATGGAAGCCCATTTCCATTAAATAATACAAATAATAAAAATGAAATAAGTTTAAATATTTTTTTTTTCATAATTATACTTATTATTTGTTTCTTAAGTGGTGGAAATGCAACAAAACAGAAATGCTGAAGAAAGTCCTGGCCGCTTTTTTCCATAAAAAGAGATAATCGCTGTACATATATACACTCACCTAAAGGATTATTAGGAACACCTGTTCAATTTCTCATTAATGCAATTATCTAATCAACCAATCACATGGCAGTTGCTTCAATGCAATGCAATGTGTGGTCCTGGTCAAGACAATCTCCTGAACTCCAAACTGAATGTCAGAATGGGAAAGAAAGGTGATTTAAGCAATTTTGAGCGTGGCATGGTTGTTGGTGCCAGACGGGCCGGTCTGAGTATTTCACAATCTGCTCAGTTACTGGGATTTTCATGCACAACCATTTCTAGGGTTTACAAAGAATGGTGTGAAAAGAGAAAAACATCCAGTCCTGTGGGCGAAAATGCCTTGTTGATGCTAGAGGTCAGAGGAGAATGGGCCGACTGATTCAAGCTGATAGAAGAGCAGCTTTGACTGAAATAACCACTCGTTACAACCGAGGTATGCAGCAAAGCATTTGTGAAGCCACAACACACACAACCTTGAGGCGGATGGACTACAACAGCAGAAGACCCCACCGGGTACCACTCATCTCCACTACAAATAGGAAAAAGAGGCTACAATTTGCATGAGCTCACCAAAATTGGACAGTTGAAGACTTGTCTGGTGTGGGGGATGTTTTCTTGGCACACTTTAGGCCCCTTAGTGCCAATTGGGCATCGTTTAAATGCCACGGTCTACCTGAGCATTGTTTCTGACCATGTCCATCCCTTTATGACCACCATGTACCCATCCTCTGATGGCTACTTCCAGCAGAATAATGCACCATGTCATAAAGCTTGAATCATTTCAAATTGGTTTCTTGAACATGATAATGAGTTCACTGTACTAAAATGGCCCCCACAGTCACCAGATCTCAACCCAATAGAGCATCTTTGGGATGTGGTGGAACGGGAGCTTTGTGCCCTGGATGTGCATCCCACAAATCTCCATCAACTGCAAGATGCTATCCTATCAATATGGGCCAACATTTCTAAAGAATGCTTTCAGCACCTTGTTGAATCAACGTAGAGTTAAGGCAGTTCTGAAGGCGAAAGGGGGTCAAACACAGTATTAGTATGGTGTTCCTAATAATCCTTTAGGTGAGTGTGTATGAATAATGGCAAAAATTTATGTTTGTTCCTCGCAGATGGGGGGGGGGGGGGGCTCCTTTTTTGTGTTCCACAGAAGTAAGAAAAGCATACAGGCTCAACTGAACAACATGAAGATTACAGAATTTTCATTTTTGGGTAAACTGTCCCTTTAAGCAGTAAAATCACACACTAAAAACCATTGAGACTAAAACTCAAAGAGGGAGTTGTCAAAGCCAGCAGCGGAGCAGTGGGTTGTCAAGATGTGACCAATGGCTGGGGTCTTAGGATGTGCCAAGTGCTTGAGCGCTGTGGTGAAGTCTCCCGAAGAACTCAATGATACCAGATTATATTTAAAGCGATTAACACCACACAACAAAGCATCATCCAGAGCCAAAGCCATGTGGAGTGCATTCAGTGTGTAAGGTGCATCTCTCACCTACGTGCTGTCCACTGACACTGCCCTCACTGTCACAGTCCTCTGGAGGGTGGGTGAGTGGGTGGGTGGGTCAGGAGAACACAAGAGATGAAAGTGTACAGGGAGGAGAATCAGTGGGGATATATGGGGATATATACACTTTACAAGGACATTTTGTAGGTCAGAAACTCAGAGGTCAGAATTATTGGAGAGGCCAAGAGAAGCACAACAGCAAAATGAAGCAGCAAGCACTAACCGAAGGGATTTCAGCATCTGTGTATTCAGATGATGAATCTTGTAGTTGTTTTCATGGACTAGCCATGATTATAAGTTAAAAATACCCATCGTACCATTTTACAAAATGAATGAATTTGAGAAGAATTTATAAATATTGCAATTTCATTAGGTTACACTATTTTAAGGTGTCGTGGTTACAGTGTAATAATTACACAAATAAGTAATAAATAATATTAACTAATTAACAACTTGTACTTTCTATGGACTTAGGTTTATGGTTAGTTGTTTTTTTATTATTATTTATATATATATATATATATATATATATATATATATATATATATAATATATATATATATATATATATATATATATATTATTTGTTTTTAAGTGTGTATAAGCCGGACACTGCAAAATAGAGTGTGACCTTTTAATATTTCATTTAATGACATTTTGCAAAAAACACCTACCTTTTTCACAAGATTGGTCAGCTGGGGTAAGCAGAATGAGGAAACAAACATAATTGCAGTAACATAAACAAGCATGAAAAGCAAATGACTATAGAATATTACAACTAGTATTGTCAATTCTGATAGGCCTGGTCAAAAGTATAAATTCGCTATTTTTATTTAAAATATGCCGATATCAATACTAAAAAATCCTATTAACGATTTCAGTGCACTTCCTGCGGATGGTGCGAGATGTGAATTAGGTTTCAGAATCAGAATCAGAAAGAGCTTTATTGCCAAGTGTGCTTGCACACACAAAGAATTTTAGAAAATATAAATATCTCCTGAGTTTAGAAGATATTGCACTAAACAGTGGGAGTATTGCACTTACAGGCATATGCCTTTGGGGGGAGGGGTGTATTTAACTGTTCAAGAGGGAAATGGCCTGTGGGAAGAAACTGTTCCTGTGCCTAGATGTTCTAGTGGCCAGTGATCGGAGTCGCCGTCCTGACGGTAACAGTTCAAACAGGAGGTGTCCAGGATGAGTGGAGTCTCTGATGATTTTCCCTGCTCTCTTCCTCACTCTGGAAGAGTACAGGTCCTGGAGGGTTGGCAGGGAGGCACCAATAATCCTCTACGCAGTCCGGATTGTGTGTTGAAGTCTCCTGATGTCTGATTTGGCAGCTGAACCAAATCAGACAGTGATGGAAGTGCATAAAACAGACTCAATGACAGCCGAGTAGAACTGAATCAGCAGCTCCTGTGGGAAGATGAACTTCCTCAGCTGACGAAGGAAGTACAGTCTCTGCTGGGCCTTTTTCACAATGGAGTCAATGTGATTGTCCCACTTCAGGTCCTGAGAGATGGTAGTGCCCAGGAACCTGAATGACTCCACTGCTTCTACAATGCTGTTCATGATGATGAGTGGGGGGAGTGCTGGGCTGTTCCTCCTGAAGTCCACTATCATCTCCACCGTTTTGAGCGTGTTGAGCTCAAGGTTGTTATAACTGCACCAGACAACTGTTCAACCGTTTTGGATGAGGCCGATGACAGTGGTGTCTCTGCAAATTTCAGAAGCTGGTGCAGGAGGTGATGGGGGACGTGTGAAGTGCAGATCAGAGCGGGTGTGTGGTATGAGACTGGGCTTTTCAAACCTGCAGTAGAATGCATTCAGATCCTCAGCCAGTTGTTGATTCTCTGCAGAACGGGGGGATGGTGACTTGTAGTTGGTGATGTTCCTCAGGCCTGTCCAGACTGATGTAGGGTCGTTGGCTGAAAACTGGTTTCTCAGCTTTTCAGAGTAGCATCTTTTAGCAACTCTGATCTCCTTTGTCAGTCTGTTTCTGGCCTGGTTATACAATACTTTATCCCCACTTCTGTAAGCATCCTCTTTGGTATGACAGAGCTGTTTGGGTTTCCCAGTAAACTATGGTTTATCTTTAGTGAATGATAAGAATGTCCTGGTAGGAATGCATGTATCCTCACAGAAACTGATGTATGATGTTACAGTATCTGTGAGCTCATCCAGATCAGTGGCAGCAGCTTCAAAAACAGTCCAATCAGTGCAATCGAAGCAGGCTTGTAAGTCCAGCTCTGCTTCATTAGTCCATCTTTTCACAGTCCTTATTACAGGTTTAGCTGTGCGGAGGCCATGCGCGCAGAGTTTAACCAGTGCGCCGGCTCGCTTCCCATGTTTGCGTCTGGCCGCGCATTTTAAAAACACAGCTGGGGCTCCGACGAGAAAATCAAACAAAATGTCTGAATAGTCAAAAACTGTAGAAATGTTGTCTGGTGTGTGTTTCCTAATGTCCAGTAGTTCGTCTTTGGTGAAACTGATTGGAAAAGAATGACTAAACGCAGAACAAACAAACAAAACAACACAATAGCTGAAGAGCTCCATACCGAGGCAGCCATCCGCAGTGCCATCTTTTACTTATGCTTGAATGTGATGAGATACTTGTGACTCTTATTAGTCGGTTCTGTTTAGTGAATCAAAAACAGAGCGTGAGCAGCATAGCCCGATTCCAGAAACGAATAAACTATGCACCATTTTTTCTGTATAAATTACAGCATCAGCAGAGTAAAAAAACAATATATAGCTTAAATGGATTACATCGAAAATGGAATTGAATTTGTGAATCTGAAACAAATCGAGAATCTGCATCGATACTGGGGACTCATTGGTAACATTCGAAAGCATCTGAACGTAAAAAAATAACTGTATTGCCTGGGTCATTTAACAGGAACGGACTTAAAAAGAATGAAGATCTGACTGAACTGAAGAATTAATCTGATTAAAGCTGCAAGCAGTGCAAGCAGCACCCATGCCACCGCCTCCCCTGATTTTTGTAGGAATTGGGTTGTTACATGTGTCTACCGAATTTTATAATTGCATGTGAAACGTAGCGCGAATGGCGCTTAATTGAAATTGTGTAGGTGGCACTATCAAGCCATTTTGGTACGCCTAATTCTGAAACTCATATCAGATGTAAATTTTCACCACTTCTGATGCATGAGCAAAGTTTCATGAGTTTTCAAGCATGTTTAGGCCCTCAAAAATGTGATTTATTTTGGAGAAGAATAATAATAGACTGAGCAATTACAATAGGGTCCTCACACCATCGGTGCTTGGGCCTTAAATATATCAGTGTTCTTCTACATTTGGCTTTGACAGGTACGATTTCATATTTTCTCTGAGAGTTTAGTCAGCACACCTCAAAAAATATATAATATGAATTATAAATATCTGCTGCATTTACAGATTTTTGGTTTTAATGTTTACAAGCATCTCACATCTAGTACTTCTCTAAACTGTCCGGAATATTAGCTTCTGAGGACTTACATGGTGTTGCTCTGGGTGATTTAGGGCTCTGGTGTGTTCCCATTTTCATTCTATACAACAGTCGCCTGCAAATGTAGGACAAATAGACAATATATAAATAATTACAATAGGAAAGAATCATAGCAGCAGAATGTCAGAAGAGACAAGAAGAGACTGAGTGTGTCCTCAAATATTTATTTAAAATAAATAAATCAACTGTTGTTTTAATTTACAGACACAACTCTGATGCATTTAATCTAAAAATATGTTTTTCTTTTCTTTAGATGTTGTACTCCACTAACCACTGCAGGAGGCGGATTTGATTATAAAATTGATCAGAATGGATATTCTAATAAGGTAACAAACTCAAAATTTAATTCCTTCCCTATTAAGAGCCAATCAGTAGAGTAGCTTTTGAAACCAGTTTTATTTTCACTTTAATGGGTTTAACCCTAACCCATGCATCATAATCAAGCCTGAAATAATGGCATCTACGCTAATGTCTCTCTGTTTATCCCGAGGCTTACTATAGTCAGCCGGATCCGAGCCGTATCCAGATCAGATGGTGGACCTGCGCCTAGACGCGACTAATGCAGCCCTGTAGTTTCTGCAGAGACTGTGTCAGCTAGACTCTCCTCTGTGAAGGCCTCATTGACACGACATCCAGTGGCACTGATCCTCAACAAACCCCTCTCCTGCGTGAATGCTCAGATCTTCAACCAGATGGAACTGGACAAATACTCTGAATGTTCCGATTCAATATGACTTCGGACTTGTAATGTTACCTGAATCATAATAATACACTGTTTGTTCTTTGGCCAGAGGAGAACTGGCACCCAACTGAGCCTGGTTTCTCCCAAGGTTTTTTTCTCCATTATGTCACCTGTGTCACGTTCGGCATGAGGAAAAGGGACGAGGACTCAAGTTCAGGAGAAAATGGGTGTTTAATAACTACAAAATAAAAATAAACACAAAACCAAGCCCACAATGGGGAAAACCAAACATAAAGACAGATTACCAGGGTCAGGAACAGGGAGCCAGAGAACAGGAAAACATACCAAACACTAAAGATGACGATCAAGCACTAGACTGTGGAAACACCAAGAATATAAAGGGTGACAAATCAGGCAGGTAATGGGAAAACAGCAGGTGTGTCAAATTAACAAATAATCGGATAACAAGGGGTGGGGTCAAGACAGATGACAGGCGCACACAGGACACAGAAATAAACCAAAACACCATGTGCTACACAGGACAAGACAGACATGTGACACTACCCCCTCTCCAAGGAGCGGCTTCCAGACGCTCCATCAGAAACCAAAGAGGGACAGACCAGGGCGGGACGGGAGGGACAGACCAGGGCGGGACGGGAGGGACAGACCAGGGCGGGACTGGAGGGACAGACCAAGGCGGGACAGACCAAGGCGGGACAGGAGGGACAGACCAGGGTGGGACGGGAGGGACAGACCAGGGCGGGGCAGACCAGGGCGGGACGGGGGAAACAGACCAGGGCGGGACGGGGGAAACAGACCAGGAAGGGAAGGGGGAAACAAAAAGTTCATACGGCCAGGGCGGCCCACTGAGTTCAGGTGGCCAGGGCAGCCAGCAGGGTTCGGGAGGCCAGCGGAGTTCAGGCGGCCAGGGCGGCCCGCGGAGTTCAGGCGGCCCGCGGAGTTCAGGCGGCCAGCGGAGTTCAGGCGGCCAGGGCGGCCAGCGGAGATCAGGCAGCCACGGCACTGGAACAGACACCACCGGCTCAGGCACTGGAACAGACACCACCGGCTCAGGCACTGGAACAGACACCACCGGCTCAGGCACTGGAACAGACACCACCGGCTCAGGCACTGGAACAGACACCACCGGCTCAGGCACTGGAAAAGACACCACCGGCTCGGCACTGGAACTGGCACCACCGGCTCGGGCACTGGCACCACCGGTTCAGGAACAGACACCACCGGCCCAGGAACAGACACCACCGGTCCAAATGTGTGCGTGGCCCACACACACACCATGGCTGTGGCCAAAATGGCCAGTGTCGCGGTCACTGAGACCTCAGGAACAGACGCCTCCGGCTCCGGCTCAGGAACAGACATCACCGGCTCAGAAACAGACACAGAAACAGACACAAGCACAGGCACAGACTCAGGAACAGACATTGGCTCCGGCTCAGGAACAGACACTGGCTCCGGCTCAGGAACAGACACTGGCTCCGGCTCAGAAACTGGAACAGACACAGACACTGGCTCTGGCTCAGGAACAGACACTGGCTCCGGCTCAGGAACTGGAACAGACCCTGGCTCAGGCTCAGGAACAGACACTGGCTCAGGCTCAGGAACAGACACTGGCTCCGGCTCAGGAACTGGAACAGACACAGACACTGGCTCCGGCTCAGGAACCGACACTGGCTCCGGCTCAGGAACAGACAACACTAAAGGTCTGAAGGGCGTCTCCAGGATCCGAGCTAAACGCTCTAGATAGCCGACCAGTGCCCCCCCCCGGCCATGAGAATGGGCATCTCCCGATCTGGCTCCGGCTCGGCAACAGACACTGGCTCAGGCTCAGGAACAGACACTGGCTCAGGCTCAGGAACAGACACTGGCTCCGGCTCAGGAACAGGAACAGACACCACCGGCTCAGGAACAGGAACAGACACCACCGGCTTAGGAACAGGAACAGACACCACCGGCTCAGGCTCAGGAACTGGCACCACCGGCTCCCGGCTCAGGGGAACTAGTTCCCTCCATGCCCTTCTCCTCCGTTTCGGAATCGCTGGGCTCGACTCCACAGGAACTGGAACCACCGGAACACGAACCATGGTCATTGGAGGGCTGGGGTCAAGATGGTCTATGAACTCCCAAAAGTCAAGAGCCCCCATCCTCCCCATCTCCTCCGGATCAAGGGGCATGTCAAGACAAAGATTAAAAACTTCCTTGCTCTCTGCATCACTTAGGTCCAAATGATCCACCCTGATGAGGAAGGCCCGAGCAAACTCTCTCACGTTAACTCCCTGCTGGCGTATGTAATGGGAGTTAACATACCACATCACTTGCAGTCGGGTAAGAGGTTCCATGGGAGGAAACGGACAAAACAAAACCTTCTCCTGATGAGTCCTCTGTTGGCTTGATCGTTCTGTCACGTTCGGCATGAGGAAAAGGGACGAGGACTCAAGTTCAGGAGAAAATGGGTGTTTAATAACTACAAAATAAAAATAAACACAAAACCAAGCCCACAATGGGGAAAACCAAACATAACAAAGACAGATTACCAGGGTCAGGAACAGGGAGCCAGAGAACAGGAAAACATACCAAACACTAAAGATGACGATCAAGCACTAGACTGTGGAAACACCAAGAATATAAAGGGTGACAAATCAGGCAGGTAATGGGAAAACAGCAGGTGTGTCAAATTAACCAATAATCGGATAACAAGGGGTGGGGTCAAGACAGATGACAGGCGCACACAGGACACAGAAATAAACCAAAACACCATGTGCTACACAGGACAAGACAGACATGTGACAACCTGATGAAGTTTTGGCTCCTCTGTTGCCTTTGGCTTGCTTAGTTGGGGATACTAAATATTCAACTATATTATTGATCTGCCCACATTGACACTATATGATAACTGAACTGAGCTGGATGACATCACTGCCTTCTCCAGAGTGGCTGTACAGCCAAATCAAATTCTGTTGCATTATTTTCCTGTTACCACTGTGAAGCTGCATCTGCATTGTAAAAAGCGCTATATAAATACACCCCTGAAAATCCATTTTTGGACCATCACTGCATATTACAGACATCTGGTTTATTTCCTAATCTATTCCTAATTTATTTCACTGCTGATGGTAAAAAAGGGTAACTGTTGACATGATAGTTGTTGTGTAGTGTGTACCTCTCCTGGAACTGTCTCGAAGGAACAAGGCCAGCACGTAGGTTGCTGTCTCCCACTCTTTTGGCCTGCCACCACGTTGGGTCGTCCTGGCTCACCACCTGCAGGATGTCCCCACATGTGAAAGGCAGTCCTGCCTCCTGGCAGGGTGTGGCCTTGTCCTCATATGGCGTGTAATCAAACAGGGCTCTTAAATAGACCTTAAAGTGACATAAAATAACATTGCATACATTACCTGCAGCAGCTGCAATCTATTCCATCCTATGACTTTCAAATAAAGTGATTGCATTCACCTTACTCTCCTTGAATCTGTCCTCCTCCTTAATGGCAGGGATAATCTTTAGAGTGATTGAGCCTTGAGACTGAGACTGCAGCCCGACAAACAATAATCAAGAACACTAAATCCCACAAGTGCCTTTTCAGATACCAAATCTTAATGGAATGACTCAGCTTTTGTAAAACAACAGAGGAATAGTGAACACACCAGAATCTGGCTGATCTCCTCAGGACGTTTGTGTATAATGAGATTTCCATTGACTTCCCTCAACTCATCTCCAACATGCACCAGACCTGAAGGAGAATTCAATCAAGTGTCATCATGGTGCATTCAAAATACAGTGGGATCTGAAGGTCTGATATTAAACACTTTTCTAATTTAAAGTGCAATTTAAATATTACAATATTACATTACAATAATATATATATATATATATATATATATATATATATATATATATATATATATATATATATATATATATATATATATATATATATATATATATATATATACAGGTCCTTCTCAATAAATTAGCATATTGTGATCAAGTTCATTATTTTCCATAATGTAATGATAAAAATTAAACTTTCATATATTTTAGATTCATTGCACACCAACTGAAATATGTCAGTTCTTTTATTGTTTTAATACTGATGATTTTGGCATACAGCTCATGAAAACCCAAAATTCCTATCTCAATAAATTAGCATATTTTATCCGACCAATAAAAGAAAAGTGTTTTTAATACAAAAAAAGTCAACCTTCAAATAATTATGTTCAGTTATGCACTCAATACTTGGTCGGGAATCCTTTTGCAGAAATGACTGCTTCAATGCGGCGTGGCATGGAGACAATCAGCCTGTGGCACTGCTGAGGTGTTATGGAGGCCCAGGATGCTTCAATAGCGGCCTTAAGCTCATCCAGAGTGTTGGGTCTTGCGTCTCTCAACTTTCTCTTCACAATATCCCACAGATTCTCTATGGGGTTCAGGTCAGGAGAGTTGGCAGGCCAATTGAGCACAGTAATACCATGGTCAGTAAACCATTTACCAGTGGTTTTGGCACTGTGAGCAGGTGCCAGGTCGTGCTGAAAAATGAAATCATCTCCATAAAGCTTTTCAGCAGATGGAAGCATGAAGTGCTCCAAAATCTCCTGATAGCTAGCTGCATTGACCCTACCCTTGATAAAACACAGTGGACCAACACCAGCAGCTGACATGGCACCCCAGACCATCACTGACTGTGGGTACTTGACACTGGACTTCAGGCATTTTGGCATTTCCTTCTCCCCAGTCTTCCTCCAGACTCTGACACCTTGATTTCTGAATGACATGCAAAATTTGCTTTCATCCGAAAAAAGTACTTTGGACCGCTGAGCAACAGTCCACTGCTGCTTCTCTGTAGCCCAGGTCAGGCGCTTCTGCCGCTGTTTCTGGGTCAAAAGTGGCTTGACCTGGGGAATGCGGCACCTGTAGCCCATTTCCTTCACACGCCTGTGCACGGTGGCTCTGGATGTTTCTACTCCAGACTCAGTCCACTGCTTCCGCAGGTCCCCCAAGGTCTGGAATCGGTCCTTCTCCACAATCTTCCTCAGGGTCCGGTCACCTCTTCTCGTTGTGCAGCGTTTTTTGCCACACTTTTTCCTTCCCACAGACTTCCCACTGAGGTGCCTTGATACAGCACTCTGGGAACAGCCTATTCGTTCAGAAATTTATTTCTGTGTCTTACCCTCTTGCTTGAGGGTGTCAATGATGGCCTTCTGGACAGCAGTCAGGTCGGCAGTCTTACCCATGATTGCGGTTTTGAGTAATGAACCAGGCTGGGAGTTTTTAAAAGCCTCAGGAATCTTTTGCAGGTGTAATTTTGATTCAGATGATTAGGTTAATAGCTCGTTTAGAGAACCTTTTCATGATATGCTAATTTATTGAGACAGGAATGTTGGGTTTTCATGAGCTGTATGCCAAAATCATCAGTATTAAAACAATAAAAGACCTGAAATATTTCAGTTGGTGTGCAATGAATCTAAAATATATGAAAGTTTAATTTTTATCATTACATTATGGAAAATAATGAACTTTATCACAATATGCTAATTTATTAAGAAGGACCTATATATATATATATATATATATATATATATATATATATATATATATATATATATATATATATATATATATATATATATATATATATTGTATATGGGGATGATTAAGAAGGCCATGATGGACAGAGGCCAATGGACAAATACCCCTACTCTTTATCGAAGGATTGGGATTTTTAATGACCACAGAGAGTCAGGACCTCGGTTTAACATCTCATCCGAAGGACGGACTAAAGCAAGGTGGTATTTGACTGTGATAATCATATCCATAGCAGACTGGTGGGAGTAGCCTTGGACGGCAGCATGCCCAGTGCATTGTGCATTGAAGTGTTTCTAATCCCAATAATATCTACAAATATTTCTCAGTCTTCTCATTGAACGTTATAACATTGCATGCATACTAATGGCATTATTCAATAGGACAATCTTCCACACAATGTGCACATCATATTTCATCAGAATTTCCATGGCAACCATGAAATCTGATCTCTATATTTGCAGTATAATCTGTAATCCCAAAGCAAATCATAATCTCAGTCAATATTTTGCTTGTGATCAGAAAAATCCGCTATGAATGCTATTAATATCAAGAAAATAATGATTCTGCTGTGATTACAATCTCCCTGGTTGCTGACATCTAGTTTTCATTTAATTCCATTTGTCTTTTTTTTTTTTTTTTTTTGGATTTCTAACAGGAGAGATTTTCTGTAAATTATTTACATAACACTTGGATAAATGGTTATTTAATTCCCTCACTTTATCTATCCATTGAGAATTGAGTCGTCTGTCATGGTTTTACAGATTGAACAGTTTTTGGATGGTCCGATTGCGTCATCACAGATTATGTTACATCAAATCTGCTGAGACAGTTGTCTGGCCACAGTGTAAAAACACAGAGTTGGCATGGGTAAAAATGTTATGTTGACAAGAGGAGGGAGCAGGCTGTCACTCACCACTGCGGTCTGCAGCCCCACCCCTCATGATCCTAGCAACCACCACTGCTCCAGTTAGCTCGTCCCTGCGGATGGTCGCACCCTAAAGGGACCCAATTGATTGCAAAAGTTATATAAGCCTATACAGTATTTTTTATGTCTTGGTGGTGGACAGAATAGCTATTTTATAGACAAAACAGCTCAACCATCATAAAATACATTTAATATAACCTGTTCTGGTGCCGAAACTTACAAGAGGCTCCTTGTTCTTCACCAAACGCACAATCTTCACTGATTCTTCCTCCAGTTCATCGTCTAGATCATCTGGTAGAGGGGGGAGCACAGGCTCAAAATTCTTCTGTGCCACCATGTCATGTACTGTTAGCACTGCCTGATGGGTCATGGAGAGAATAATCACAACACAAGTTGACAGAATGATACTCTATTGCTGTGGAAGAAAGAATGTGTATGTTAGAGAATTAATGTGCAGAAATAGATGGATTGACTGAGAATAATAAAAAAAAAAAGATAGAATAGAGAAAACCAATTCCTAGGGCGAAATGATCGAGTCCAATTAGAACGTTGTGAAATGCCATTTGATTCTGTTTTGTCATGCTGCACACTATTAAATAATAATTAATGAAGCTTAATTTTGCCAAAATTGTTTTAAAATACTGGAACTATTGTGTCCAGAATTTGCATACCTAAAAATAAAAAAAAAGATCATAAATTGTATTTTAGGGACAAATTTACAGTCAGGAGATGATTTCTTAGAATTCACCAAAAAGACACGAATACACACAATTAGGGAAATCTCTACAGAAGGCACAAATGTGACTTTCACACCTTCACATGTGGAGTGGTAAGAAGTGTTAATAGCTCTCTCTCATCGTCTTCCAGTGGTCCGTTCTGTAGCTCCTCTGCGACCTGTCAGTGCAAACCATAAGACCAGTGTAATCAAAAATGCAAAAACGTGACAACAATTCAGGGCCGGATCTACTGGTCTGCCACTCTAAGAAAAATCATTGCCACCCCATCTGCCACCCCAAATTAATCCCAGTATAAAATATAAATGCAACCAGTGTTTTCTGTGCCGCATTGTAGCAGCTGTGCTTTTAATATATGATGACATAAAAAGAACAGCAAAAAAAAAAAAGTCTGCTGCACTGCAAATTGTTATTTATTTTGACTGGCATCTTAACTATTTGTGGCGCGCAGATTCTCAGACTACCTGCTCCATTGTCATCATGGATATAGGCCTATTTGCCATCTGATCCGACTAAATAAATGGAATTTATTGATTTAATTTAGGCTTTTATTCACTATTCATTTTTCATTTTATTCATTATATGCAGCGCCGCCGCTCCCACCATGTGCATCACGTGTAGCGTAGTTTAGTGACTAGGCTTAAGCCTTGTCTTTGAAACCGGAGATTTATGAACTTTTTGAAGCATCAAAATGGTAGTTGTGTGGACTTTTAATGGTGGGACCGAAATCTTTCAGATATAATTAAAAATATCTTCAATTGAGTTTCAAAAATGAATGAAAGTCTTACAGGTTTGGAACGACATGAAGGTGAGTAAATGTGTCACAGTTCTATTATGTGCAGACTTTGTCGTTTTCCTGTCACCTTAGTTACTGATTTGATTGTGTCATTCTATTTAGCTGGTTATTATTAATTAGCTTGGTTGATCTGTGACATAAGTTCCTGTGTTTTCAGTTCTCATTTGTCCAGTCATCTATGTTATGGTTGAGTTTGCTTACCTGTCTTTGTTTGGATTTACTTGGGGATATTATTAAAGGGGTCATGAGCTGGCTTAATTCTTGTCTATCAGCTTCCAAAGTTTGTAACTCCTTGTCTGTGTATTCTGGCTCAAAACGATATGGTTCTGGATTTTGGTTTGATACAAAGTAAAAATCCTCTGACAATTCCTCAAAGTCAGCCACGCAACAGTCACGTTCACTACTATCTTCCTAGTCACGTTGGTTTTGTTGACAGATGTAATAGCGGGGCTTCTCCGGTCCTGCGAGCAAATCACTCCGCAGAAGTAGAGCAGTGCTGCGCCTTCTGAGAATATAGTCCCCAGTGTGTATACGTTTATAATATGGCTGTGTCTCATGTAACCTTGTTATTTGTACACGCTGTGTATATAAAACATCACAACATGTAAATAGGAAAATGTTGGTGTTATTTTGTCACTTATTGAGCAGTAGGCCATATACCTCCAGTCTTTGTGCTAAGCTAGGCTAACGGTGGGTGCGTCAGACAGAGTTATGGGATGTACGAAGATGAGAATGGTATGTATGGACTTATCTAACTTTGGGGGATATAAGCTAAAGTCCCAAAAAAGTGGAGTGTTCCTTTAAAAAAAAAAAAAAAACATCCGTAAAACTTAATATTTATGAATTTACAATTTAAAAATGTGTTGCTGTTTTACATACACAACCATTCAAAAGTTTGGGGTCAGGTTGTTTTCAACTGATAATAATAAAAAAAGATTCTTGAGCACGAAATGAGCATACCACAATGATTTCTGGAGGATCACTGACACTGATGGTTTTGCTGGGTTTTTATTTTTATTTTTTATTAATATCTTGTCAGGTCAAGTCACCATATAGTGCTTTATACAATACAGATTGCTTCAAAGCATCTTTACAGTGACCATAGGAAAACAAATTAATAATGCAAACAAGAGTTAATTTCAACTGTACAGCAGCTCTAAAAGAAAATAGTGTCATTGTTCAGCTAAAGTCAATTTTAAAGATTAAATTAAATTATTTATTAAATGTAATATTTAGAAACAACATTTTACTGATACCAAACATGTGAATGGGTTTATATTATAATATTATGAAGACATACTGTATATTAGATAATAACGAGGAGTTGATTGTTAGCAGTGTGAGGGTAGAGATGACACACACTTACGTCTTCAGCCAGGCAGGATGCGCTGTGGAACACTGGGGTTGGACTCTGGAGCTGGAACTGCCTCAGTCGCTCATGGATCTGCAGGAGAGGTCAGTACAGATGGATAATCATTCACAAAAACACTGTTAGGATATTGGACATTTTCTACAGAATTACACACTTTCATAAGATAGCTCAGGCTCCTCTCACTGAAGACCTCCCTGAGGAAGACCAGGTCCTCCTTATGATTGGCTTCTGGATGCAGCTGGGAAGTGAGGAGGGCTAGCATCTCATGTAAACCTGTAGCATGCAAGATAAATGTTTTGTTTACTGATACAGTAGGACTTACTGTAGGACCTATTAGTGTGGATGTACAGTAACAAATAAACAAATATTTATGTTATATTAGGGAGCATGTATGACTGGAATGTACATGATTTTAAACATTTTGTCTTTCAATATTATTTTCTTTATGTGTAAATAATTTTTTTAGTGAGGATAAATATTGAGGGTTTCTTTAATATGATGATCAAGTGAGCTTATTTCATGACAGCATCATAAATGTGGCTGTATGAAGTACCTGTGGTAGGTGAAAGAACGGGCATGGCTGCTCATGAGACAGACAGAGATGCAGGAAAAATGGTTCTCCTCTTCTCTCAGATCACTCAAAATGCGGGTTCATCTGAAAAGCCTGTTAGCCACAAAACCTTAAGAGAGAAAAAGCAAAAAAATGGGCAACTTTAAGAAAACCATTAACATTTTAACTGTTCCTTTCTGTGGATTGCATGATAAATAGCGGTTCAATAATTATGTGACACATCTAACCAATGAGGCGAATCCAGTAAATTAGAGGGTAATAATATTTTAGGCTCATTTGATTATTTCATTTCATTGTTGCTGTTTGTATGGTGAGGTGTGCTATGTTATGAAGAAACATACCACCATTATGGTGAAATTTCATCTTAAAAAAAAAAAGATGAGTAAAAAAAAATGGGAATACAAAACAAGGAGAAATAAAGAGGAAAGAGGGAGAATAAAATTAATAGTTATTAGGCATGGCATTAAATTCAATTACACTTAGTCATCTCAGTTAAATCCGGATAGAATGTTGCCGTGATGAGTTAATTGAAAAGCCTCTCTCTTCAGAGGGGACATAGATTCTGGTGGTCTGCACAGTTCCCTGTAAAAGAGCGAAGTAAGTAGAAATATGATCACTTCACTTGAAAACGAGTTCCGGGGGAAATAATAATCCCCATGCAACAACAATCAATACTTTAATACTTTAATAGACCCTTTTCACATTTCCGGGTTTCTCAGAGCGGAAGTCGTCATAGTTGGGTTAAATATTATAGCTGTGAATGAGAGAATACATTAAATATTTTTTTTTGTGTGCCCATTTGCTCACATAGCAAAAGAAAAACGCCACAGTAGTGATTTCACAACTTTCAAAAAGAGGGGAAAAAATAGAGTGAGATTGATAACGGCAGTGAAAAGAGAGAAATATGTAAATTTTTACCATCACTCCCATAGATGGTATTACTAAACACCCTCACAGCAGCGGCAACTTTTTTATTGTAATTTGATGCAAAAGTAATAAAATACAAAGTATTGGTGTTATAAATATATATATATATATATATATATATATATATATATATATATATATATATATATATATATATATATATATATATATATATATATATATATATATATATATATATATATATATATATTATTTTTTTTTATTTTTTTTATGATAATACAAAAACGTTGCAGGATTTACGATATTGATGACCGTTAAAACAGTCACAGTCTTTGAAAAGGGTCTATACTTCATTGTTTTTCATCACATCAAACAGTGTACTCTGCTACTTTAAAGTCCCTTTAACCAAGTCTGAAAGTGATGCTTTTCAGTTTTACTGCACGCATAGTTGGATTTAAGGTGAGACACTACAGATGAATAGGGATTTTTAAAAATTTGTATTACAAGATCACTGTGAAACTTCTCCAGTTTGTTACTGGCATAAACATAAGAAGAAAAAAAATTACAAGTTTTGTGTAAATTAATGCAAATATGCAAATTAGGCCTTATATACTTAAATATATGCTCATTTGCATACATTTCCAATAACTAAATCTGAAAATTGAAAAGGACAAGGTTTAAAATTCTTGGTTTGCTTGTTGACATATTAGACGAGAGGGCTTTTACAGAGGGGATTCTGGATATCTTATGTTGTGCTTTAGTAAATTAGAGAATATTTTGAGAAAACGCCCTTTAAAGTTTTATATTGTATAATTGCATACATTTGTATGAATCCCCCAACCTGCAAACAAAATATATATTCAGTTCATTAATATCAGTACACTCTAAAAAAAAAAGGTTCTATATGGCACCAAAAATGGTTCTTGGCTCGTAATCATAGGTTAACCTTTTTAAGTGCTATATAGCACCAATTTTGGTGCTTCAGTGGTTCTTCAGGGGTTCTTCAGAGGTTCTTCACCGGTTCTTTGACTAAGATGCTATGCACCGCTAACTATGGTGCTATATAGCACCGCTACCATTAGGGTTGCCAACCGTTCCGTATAATACGGAATCGTCCCGTATTTGACACATAAAAGTCTTTTTCCGTATTGAACTGATACGGAACGCACTTTGTTCCGTATTTTTGAGAATCAATTCAGTGCAAATCCATGACAGACATTTTTACCGTTTTTTACTGTTAAAATCAGTCATTTTTTGCAGTATGCGGTAGATAGGCCAACTAATTTCTCCCCGTTTGTCTATGATCAGCGAAGAGTTTTTAACATGTTGGAACATCATTAGAGAGAATGCCCTTTTAATTGGTTGTTTCAGTCATTGTGAGTCACGTGTCGTAGCAACGATGACGACAAGTGACAACAGCGGGAAATATTGTATTATAATATGCTGTATGAAATCTATTTATCTAAATGTATCAATTAGTTTGTATCAAATATGTCAACTCCAACCGACAACCCCCCCCCCCCCCAATCCTTAATTCCATTTCAGAAAGTTGGCAACCCTAGCTACCATATACAGAACGTCTCAGGTTACGAATGTAACCATTGTTCCCTGAGAACAGGGAACGAGACACTGCGTCAGCTCGACGCTACGGGGAACGCCTCCAGCGTGACAGGTGCCTGAAATCACAATCAAAAAACGTCAATCCTATTGACCGGCGACAGCCTCTGACGTCATCAAGTTGCAACCAGGAAGTATAAAAGGGCGCCTTGCCAACATGACAGCATCCAATCGTCTGAAGGGACTGTTTCGGCAGGCAAGGCCTGAGGCATGGCAAACTGACACAGCGTCTCGTTCCCTGTTCTCAGGGAACAATGGTTACATTCGTAACCTGAGACGTTCCCTTTCGAAAGGGAACTCGCGCTGCGTCAGCTCGACGCTACGGGGAACGATATACCCACGCCTCCATGCCTAAGGGAGTGCATGCCCACTGGCAGTGACAACTGTCAGGACAAGCAAATTCAACTGAAATGCCTGAACCACTCCCCTTCTGGTCA
Organism: Romanogobio albipinnatus; assembly: GCA_023566225.1. Taxonomy (NCBI): domain Eukaryota; kingdom Metazoa; phylum Chordata; class Actinopteri; order Cypriniformes; family Gobionidae; genus Romanogobio; species Romanogobio albipinnatus. Next base: position 27,866,658 of record CM042257.1, read on the forward strand.
CATTAGGCTGTCAGTGACAGTGCTCCCTACGGTCAAAGCCTAAGCTATAGCCTGAGAAGGAACCTTCGCACACATGAGGTCCTAACCAGGCCTGCTCGAAGGCCTGGAACCAGCCCATTTGACAGAAGGGGTTCCTTTAAGGGAACGTGGCAAGGGAACCCGAGGGAACCCATGCCAATCACTATTCGGGAGGTTTTCACCGAATGCCACCAGGGAGACTTGACCTAGTGACCTCATATGGGACACGTCAGTACAGCCAACCCTGTCTGTAAAGTACAGAGCCTCTGGTACTCGCCTCCGAAGAAACATCCCGCTAGGGTGCTGCAAGAAAGGCAGTGTCCTCCACTAGCCGGACCTCAGAGACGGGTCATCCCGGAGAGCAGCGCTCAGCGAAGTGCTTTCTAACCCTTACTAGCGAGGGGAGTTTAGCCGCTCAATCCTCGGATCTACCAAGCACTTACTTTAAAACGTGCTTAGGAGGCCAAAGGCCTTACAGGCTGATCATACCAGGGAGGCCCCGAGGGGCCTACAACCAATGAATCAGCGCCAGGCGGACGTAAGCTCATAACATACTCTCATTTGAGAGGAGCTCATAAGCCTGCCCTGTAGGTAACCATGCCATAGGCAATCTATGAAAGTCCCCTCCTGTAGGGACCGCATAGCAGCAGCAACGACTCGTCGTGCTAGGGTAAGAACACCACCTCCAGGTCTCGCGAACGGCCAGAGACCGGCGCCTGATAGCAGGTGACCACTAGCCAGTTATGCGTTCCCACCCAGGGAACTCGTTCCCCAGGGAGGCTGAGAGGGGCCTCCACCTGGTAACCTGTGTCGACTGCTCGCGTGTCCAACAGCGGAGCTTGCCCTCAGGAAGGCCATACGGGCCTAATACCTGATCGCAGTCGTGCTAGCCCTCGAGGTAGCTGGGAAGACCAGGGACTCGCTTCATCAGGGAGGCCTAGCGAGGCCTACCACCTACAGAAGTTTGGGCATTCCTCCATCACAGCCGTCCGCTCAGTGACTGGACTCATCCAGAAAACATTGAAACAAGAGCGTGCCCTCAGAGGAGGCCACGTGGGGCCTACTACTCCACAGCGAATCCCACAGGGAAGCCCCGTGCAGCGTGCCTGATAGCAACCCATGCCACGATCCGATACCGAAACTGGGGACCGGGGAATGATCTCAGGGAGGCGCAATGCCTCCACCTGATAGCAGAACATGCCGCCCATAGTGCTTCACTTCGGTTACCGTCTCAGCGACTGGGAATCAGGAGCTCACCCTCGGGGAGGCCCAGTGTCTACCACCTGATAGCAGAACATGCTACTCATAACACTTCATGCTCACCGCCACAGCGACTGGGAACCGGGAGCTCACCTTCAGGGAAGCCCAGTGCCTACCACCTGATAGCAGAACGTGCTACTCATAGCACTTCGTGCACACCGCCACAGCAACTGGGGAGCCGGAACCCGCTCAGGGAGGCCGGGTGAGGCCTACTACCTACTAGCACTCATGCTAGCCATCCAGTGACTGGAGCCCAGGAACGCCCCCACAGAGGAGGTCAAGTGAGCCTGCTTACCCCACAGCAGGCTCTTAGGGAGGCCTGGTAGCGCCTACCACCTACTAGCAGCTCATACCAGCCGTCGAGGGGCTAATGCCCAGTAATACCCCCTCGGGGGAGACCATAGCAGGCCCTCAGGGAGGCAAAATGGGGCCTACCACCTGAGCCAAGGTAACCCAAACCGGGAGCCTACACCTCAGGGAGGCCTGGCAGGGCCTACCCCCAAATAGGAGGTCTGCAGATTCCATGGACCCTGCCGTGACTTTAAGAAGGCTGGCTGCTGCGCCTGGGCTGACGGCAGCTGTCTGCTGCTGACGAAGGCCTGGAAATCCAGTTAACACCTGGGGACTCATCCCCAAGGAGGCCAAGAAGAGCCTCTAGTTGACGAGGTTACTGCTGATGTCGACACCGGTGGAGAAGATCCTCCAAGGCACACTCGTGGGCCGTGGCGTCGAGACTTTCTTGCAAGGAGGCCAGTTGACGCCTACTACCTGTCCTGAAGTCTTGCTGCCCAGACCGCCTAAGCTGGCTACTCACAACCAGCTGGCTCTTACGCCCGCACCTGGGGCTGGCTCCATCCCAGAGGCTAGAAGGCCTCCATGACGGCGCAGTCTCTCGGGCAGTGCCTACAGACATGAACCTAATCACATTGCCAACAGCAGTGTACTCAGCAAAAGTGCTCAACAAAACCCTCTAAAGCGAGGGGAGTACAACTTACGTCACCTGCTTCGGGGCGGCTGTCTTACTTTCCCTGCAGCGGCCTGCCGTAAATACGAGGGCGTCAGCCATTGGCAATGCGAGGGCCTCAGGGGAGCATCCGACCAAAACCGCAAACAGAAGGTTATCCGATGTTCAGCCCAACCCGAGCCCTAAAGAAGGTGGAGCAGAGACACAGAGCAAGGATGAAATATCACATAAATATGCAACCCACCGGCCATACCATCCTCCAGGAAGAGGCCGGGGGCCGCCAAAAGATGGCGGCCACCAAGCTCTGAAAGGCGGAAACAGCAGATAAAGTCTAATCGCAAACCGGCGAAAGACACTTAATTCTGCCCCACGACCACTGGCAAAGTCGCTGTCTTCTGCAACACCTTGACTGCATTACTCGTAACCCCAGAACGCAGAGAAGGGTGCGGGCCTTGGCCGGACGACTCTGTAATAAGAGGAGGCTGAATCAAGGATGCATAAACAAAGCCCTGTTCTTATACTTAAGGACAGGCCAGGGACGAACAACCTTTCTTAAAAGGGAACGCCCCCATCCTTGACGGAGCCTAGGCCAAGTGGCGCGACATTAAGTCAGCACTAGATCTACTCAGGGCTCGGGAAAGAAATATTATCACCTCTAACATTACACAGTGAGGCCCCGGAAAAACCCCTTCCCCCCAAAAAAAGCCCCGCAGAGCCGGGCGCAGATCTCACTACAGCTCATGCAAAAACGCATACCCGGTCTTCAGCTACTTCACACTTTTACGCTAGGAAAACACAGCTCGCCCCCGACACTACAAGCCCTCGGGCGAGAGCGCGATTCAGCTACCCACATTAGTAGGAAAAAATAACACGGAGAGGCAGCACATCTTTACTAGCAAAAGTGAGGCACTCACACACAACCATATAACGTTGCAAAGAAGATCGTTCTTAGCTTACTCACGGGGAGCTGCAGGCCCTGCGAAGTCCAGTGACATTCCAAATTTCCCCAAATAACCTCTCAGGAGAGCGAAGGTACAGAAGTTCTGAAAAACATAGTTTTGAAAATGTTTCACCCTCATCGAGGTGGACTCACCAATCGCTCCTCGCAGCGCTTCAAACCAGCCATCGAGCTAGTATCCGCCCACCATCCTGAGGGGGGCGCTTTCACCAAACAAACCAGGCGGGCCGTCAGAATCGTACATTTTCTGCTCATCATAGGCCCACCGGCCTGATGTAAAGCGCCCGGGGAAAAGCCAGAGGAAGGGAAAAAGGCAGCGTTCATCTCCGCGTCCTCGGGGGTCGGCAGGGTGGGAGCCCTAAGTGTCGATAGCCGCCCGGAAGCGAGGTAGTTTGCGAACGTCTCGTCTACGGGCGGCACCGACACATATCCAGCCTCGGCCAATCCCTCGACATCAGCGAAATTAGCCCGCTGATGTCGATGGATACGGGCTGAATAGGGTTTCCTCCATCCCTTCGAGATCTCCTGGTGGAGATCCGGAAAGAATGGAAGACTCCCGGGAGCTGGTTGGTCATGAGCGGAAAGATACCAGTCGTCCAACCTATTCGGACGAACGGCGTCTCTCCTAACGCACTGCCAGGGCAGCTGCAGTCTACCTGCTACGCGCTCCATGACCTCCAACAGCTCCCCGTACATGGGACAGAATGGTTGAAAAGCCTCAGCCTCAGGCGCTTCATCCGCCTCCTCAACCATCCTCTGCTCAAACGGAAGAGCAGCAGACGAGGAGGAGGAGCCCAGATCCCGCTCCTCCTCCGAGGTCTGCCTCTCGCGATCTGGATCGTCATCTGCGAGCACTACACCAGTCTCCAGGTGACGAGCCAGATCCAACTGGGAACCCCAGGACTGTAGACGCTGCTTAGCCTCAGCTCGAGCGGGGCCGTTCCCAGCTGCTGAGCTCTCTCCCCTCGAGAAGAGAGCCAGACGAGAGCGGAGCGTTCTCATGGGAAAACGTTCACAGTTTGCACAGGAGGCTCCCTCGAGAACCTCCCGCGCATGCTCCTCTCCCAGGCAGTATACACAGAGTGTGTGTGTATCGTCAGGTGTAAGATACCTGGTACATGGCTCCACACACCTGCGGAAGTGGCGAAGTTTCTTGGCATACTTCATTCTTGTTTCCTTGACGCTTCGTTTGGATAACGGGCAAAACAGTCACTGAAGACGAAAAGATGCTGTCATGTTGGCAAGGCGCCCTTTTATACTTCCTGGTTGCACCTTGATGACGTCAGAGGCTGTTTTTTTATTGTGATTTCAGGCACCTGTCACGCCAGAGGCGTTCCCCGTAGCGTCGAGCTGACGCAGCGTGAGTTCCCTTTCGAAAGGGAACATGTTAAGATATGGTGCTATATAGCACCAAACGTGGTTCCTCTATGATTACGATGAAGAAACATTTTTGGTGCCATATAGAACCTTTTTTTTTTAGAGTGTAGGCCGAGGAAATTGATAAATGTATAAATTATTATACATAATAGCAATAGCCTTAAGCTGAAGAGAAGTACCTTAACAAACAGACATAACTGTCACAAAAACTGCAAAAGAACTGACCCTGCTTGCTGTATGTCCATCTATAACAATTTGAATCTAATTCTGACATCCGTTGTTGTTCACTTTCTTTTTACTACCTCTTGCTACTTGGTCTTTTCTTTGAACATTTATGAACGTCGCCGTTGTCTGCATTTTCTCTCATGCTGCGTTCACACTAAAAGCGAATAGAGCATCAAAATTGCGTCTAGTTTGACGCGTGAACATTTTGAATTGGACGCGCGTAGAAATTGAGCGTTTGAAGCGAAATAGACGCTCCAAGACCTCCAGGAGAAATATGTCATAAAACACCACTCTAAATATAACCACTCTGTACATATAACAAAGCAACATTCCACATAGCCTACACCAATTTGGGAAACACTAGTTAGGCTACTTCAAGAATATTATTTTTAAAATTGGGATAGGAAAGAATTATACGCATATCATCATCACCAATGTCATAATAGCTTCATTCTGCTTTTGTGATGAATACATTCATCATCATGTAAAGTTAGTGTCTGCTTCAGACTGGATCTGAGTGCTGAAAGTGTGATCAGTGTGTGATCCAGAACATGTGAGCGGAGCACCAGATGCCCTTTTGTGACATGCTGGTTCGAAAATGTGAAAGTATTAAGAATAACCTTTTTTTTCATTTAATTCATTTTAATTAATTTATTTAAGCCATTAGTCGACTAAGCACACATTTATATTCATTTAATTACTTCAATATATACTGGAGAGTATTCTAAACCATCACCTCTGCTATTGTCTGCTTGATTCATATTTATTAAATTCAGTAAAAAAAAAAACATTGATTCAATTTAAGATACAATTAATACAAAACAAAATTCACTTTGAAGAAAGGCTTTCTACAAAACAAAACTTGAAGGGGTCGAAACCATTTCTGACCCATATTGCGCTTATGATGTCCTATCTCATGCTGTTCACTCAATCAACATGGCATTAAAAAAATAACATTATAATATTTAAACTTAAATATGAAACTAATTCCTTTTTTTAAATGGCTATATAGTGCAATACAGAGAAATTTAATGACGGAGCGGAATTTGAGAGAACGTGGTTTACCGGTGAACGGTTCATGAGCGGCGCGATTGCGCTGGCAGAGAGTGTGTGTGTGCGAGAGGGAACATTTTATTAATGTAATATTTATTATTAGTAGTTTTTATCTTCGATTCTCTAAACTGTTGACTGTTAACTAAATACAATAAATAAAAAAATAGGTTTGATTCCTCAAACCTAGTAGAGGTGTGCCCATGTAGATGAGCCCATAAATCTGCATTTTGTGTGACGTCAACTTAGTGTATTTCGGCGAGTGGCGTTATTTTAACGCGTGGCGGCGTGAGACGTTAACTTAATGCCTGACGCCGCTTATTTAACGCTTGGCGGCGTTATGAAAACGGCGTTGTAATATTAATACGGCGGTGAAAAGCACGCGAATTCTGACCCATTAACCCAATTCTTAATGTGCGCTTTGGGGTCAAGGAAAACGCGCGTTTCCGAGGTTAAGAACGCGCGCTTATATGGTAAATCATGCGCCGAGGACGCGCGCTATGAGTCGGACAAAACGCAAGTTAAAGGTCCCCTTCTTCGTGATCCCATTGTTCAAACTTTAGTTAGTGTGTAATGTTGCTGTTAGAGCATAAATAATACCTGTAAAATTATAAAGCTCAAAGTTCAATGCCAAGCGAGATATTTTATTTAACAGAAGTTCCCTTTCAAAGCCTACAGCGAACGGCTGGCTTGGACTACATCCTGGTACTTCATACATAAATGACGTCAGTAGAACAGTAGAACAGACTAACCTCCGAGCACAAGACTATGCGCAAAAAGGGGGCGTGGTCTTGTTGCTGTCCCACGTGGAGAAGAGGACGTGTCGCGTGGAGAAAAGGAAGTGTTGTGTTTGACTGTGTTTGTCGCCATGTAGTCGAGACACTGTTATTTTCATCCCGGAGTCAAATCACCTTTGTTTGGCTTTCCCAGGGACGCTGTAGAGATCATTAAGCGCGCATATATCTCCCGTTAAGAGGCGTGACCTTTCCACGTGCGCTAAGCTGTTGTCGAATCACAACACAGAACCGTGCCACGTTTGCTAAGCTGCTGTCAAATCACAACACGGGAAGCGCTGGCACAATCAGAACTCGTTACGTGTTTCTGAAGGAGGGACTTCATAGAATAAAGGAAGTCATCAGCCGTTTTTAGGACAGTGAAAACAGCGGTATACAGATAAGAACATTGTGTTAAAAATACTGTTTTTTTTTACACGCGAAACATGAACACATGTTATATTGCACACTGTAAACACAATCAAAGCTTCAAAAGAACACGAAGAAGACCTTTAATGTGTAGGCTAAACAGGTAAACCAAACTGGCAGTGCAAACTTGTGTTTGAAGTATCCAAACAGACTAAAGTGCTCTTTCCTTGGTGTTCTCAAAATTGCATGCTCACTTTTTAGGGCACACCACAATAAAGTAAAGTTACATATTGTTGACCATCTTTTTAAGTAATTACACTATTTACCACGATACATGGCTGCTATAAGAATTAAACGAAATCAGTATCAACAAAATCCATCTTACCATTTATCAAAATCCACTTACACTGTAATTACAATTGCCTAAATAATGTAATGAGAATTTTAGATTTATGTTCTAAATATAATATTTTAATTATATAAATATGAAGTGATGGGAAAATGTAATTATTCCAGGCCTATGAAACTATAAAACTGCCAGTGTAGTTGGCGGCGTAATGGATTCTAGAATCATTCAACTGTTCTAACTGTCCAAAAACAGTGAATTATTCGAGAATGAAACCTACACTTTGTTTTAATCTATTTTTGTTGGAAAAATAGAGCAAAACTGTAAACAATTACAACTTGTTGTTTATTGAACTGATGTATAAAATTAATATCGCATTTTGAAATCGTGCTGATATAGGCTATTATGGAAAATAGCACTCTCTGCTCGTATGATATTGCTTAACTCGTAATTTCCTCTTGAATTCCTCTTTAATTTTTTGTTCGTTATTAGCCTATTTTTAATGAAAATACAACAACAATAAAATAATACAATGAAAAAACTTGCTTAGGCCTATATTAAACTTTTGTAAAAAAAAACAAAAAAAAAAAACGAATAAGACAGATGACATAAAATAGCTATACCCGAATTATAACAAATAAATAAAAGATAATAGGAAATTCCCCTTTAAAACGGGAACCCGAAGAATACACAAGGAAGCGGCAGCGCGTATGTCATGCTGGAACAGGAATGGGCCATACCCAAACTGTTCCCACAAAAGTTGGGAGCATGAAATTGAAAAAAAAAAAATAGCTTATGAGTTGAATTGTGTTTTTGTTCAATTAATTAAAAAAGTAATGGATGTCTGTTTGTATTTCCAAACTTTGAAGTGTTGCTAATGCTAATACAACTTCTCCCTAGACATTAACATATCGACATATTGTATTCCCTTCGATGTATTTCTTAAATTTTGTCACGTACAGGAGATGAGGACCCAAAAGCAGAAGGTGATTTGACAAAGTTTTAATTCAGTTCAGGGCAGAATAACTCAGGTAGCCACAAGGCATTTAAATCCAACAGAAAGTTCATCAAACGTAAGGGAACAGAACCGCCCGGTCAGGAACGGCAATGGGGAATCCCCGGAGGCAGAGAGATAGGCTGGGTCCGAAGAGAGCAAGGAATGCCAAGCCGTAAACCACTCACGTAGCTGGAGACTTTGAATAGAGCAGATACGAGGTGAAAATAAATCAGTCAGGAATAAACATGCACCGGACGGGACTAAGACGGGACAGTGATAGAAAAACAGGTACGTAACATCTAGGCAATAATCTGACGAAGAACAAGAGAAAGGAAGGACAAGAAATAGAGAAACCAATCAGAGAAAGTGGGCAACAGATGAGAACGATAGAGATAATGAACAAGAATGTGAGTACGTAAGGAATGAGGTAATGAGAGACAGCTGAGAACGATCGAGAAAATGAATGCAAATGTGTGTGCGTAAAAGAATGTAATAATGAGTGTGACCAGAAGAGGGAGAAAAGAGAAAGGAGAAAAAAGGAAAGAGCCGGGATCATGACAAATTTAACTTCATAAAACCCTGTATATGGTAAGATAACTTAAAATTAATCATGAACAAGTTCTTACTGTATAATTTGTACTATTTTTGTACTATTTTTCTTTAAGAATTAAAAATATCTTCTTCTTTTTTACAGCAAGAGGACCAAATATGTTTTAAAGAAACATATTTGTTTCAGACGCTTTAAAGAACCCAGGAGGGCTTCACTTGTGCCAATAATATTAAACTGATCCAGAAGAACTATTTAAGTTTGAAAATAATTAAATAGCCAACTCAAAAAACTTATGCAACTAAATATGGTTCTTTAAAAGAGATTCTTTGTTGAACCTAAAAAAAGAACTTAAATTTTTAGGTAAATATTTCATGATTGAATATACATTGGTAAAGACAGGGCAGAAAAAAAGTGGTTTGATTGAGTATATTTGTGGTTTCAGCAAAAATCCAGTTCTCAAGTTCTCTATTAAACAGAGGCCTATGTTTTCAGAAATCACAAGCTTGTGCTGTTGAAATATTCGATCTGAGAGAATTTTGAATATTTCACAAAAGGAGTTTAAACTCTCAGTACAGGTTATGACATATTGTGGGGTGTCATGATTTGATTTGTAATTTTGGTACAGCTGTAACCTTACTATAGACTTTTGGTTTTCTGAAAGCCCTTTAATCCATGCTGATTCTCTCAAAAGACTCTCTTTCCCATTCGCTCTGATTATGACGTACATGATGGAAAGATTACGCTGCTCTGTATCTCTCTCCATCTTCCTCACATGCTGAAGCTGCATTGTGGGGATTTTCACCAGACATATGCTCAGATCAGGGTCATATCGCTAGTACTTTGCAGACTAGCTTACCATTTGAAAATACCATCGGTGAAAGTGTCATATGCAAAATGCCACCCATTAGCCACTAAACACAAAACCTAATTGTTATGAATGTCAAATTGCAAATGGTTCTCCCCAGCGAAACCACCTTTTGGTTTGCAGTCTGAAGACCTTGGGCCTGTTCTATATGATCTTTTATCATCCTCTCATTCTCCAGAAGAACGGGGGGGTCTTTTACCCAGTTCTCGCCCTTACAGAATGATTCATGTAAGGCTGAAAAAGTGCCCTGGTGGGGGACAAGGTCATTCAGCCACTCTTCTGCCACCATCTGTCCCTTTCACTATCACGTACTGCTAAAGGCCACCATTAGTGCCGACAGCTCTGGCTCTCTTGGTGTGTGTGTGTGCATTGTATACATAAATGCTTGTATGGACACAAGCATGGGCGGCAAAAACATCAAATTAAATCTCTTTGGAGAATTATCATAAAAGAAATCAGCAGGAGTTACTGAGCACTATGGAGCATAATTCATTCAAATAAATCAGATTATCAGAAAACAGCCTGTCCATCAAATCAAAAGATGTCACAATACTGTATATGTGCCTGAAAATGTGTTACGAGCTGATTCATTAGTTGACAGGTTGCACATGATCACGCATGCCTGTACACACACATATGCTGGAGACTTTGCATCGACTTCTATTGGTTTTATAGAGAGCAAATTATGTTTTCTATCCTCTACACCTCATATAAACCTGTTTTGCATTTTTATATTGTCACCAAGATATTATTTAGTATGTTTATTGAGACATTTGTCTGTTTGAGACCCACAACGTAGGCAAAACCTGATCCACACACACATCATGACAACACAAATCACAGGTGCAAGGGAATACCTTTAAGAGGCTAAAGACAGTCTAAAAGCAGAAGCTCAAGAGGAACAAATACGAAACACAAAAAACATTATCACTATCGTTCAATGAACACAATTCAATAATGCTTTCTGAAAGCATTTGTTGTGACAAACTAAAGGGAATCCGGGAAAAAGCATCCCTTTACCTCATTCCAGCGGACGTGCATCCCAGAGTCTCTCCAAAACTGTCCGTCACGGAACGTGGCCAGTGAAAAATGCATCACTAGATGGTGAGAACCTTTTAAATGCTGAATCCTTCCCCCTGCTGTTCACTGTGTTTGCAGAGCGGATTATACAGCCGGCATGCAAATGGGAGAACGCCCCCGTATCTCTTACCTTTCACCGCCCGTGCGTGCGTGAGAGCGTTTCCGCTTTCATGGAAAGACCCTCTGCATCTCTGTGGCGATTTCTTCTACACTGTCTCGGTTCTTCGTTACCTCCCCCCTTTCCTTGCGCGCTCTCTCTCTCTCTCTAGCTCATACATATCTTCAACCCTCCCTCTTCAATCTCTTGCTTTACCACCATCCCCCCACTGGTCCTCTTCCTCTCTCTCCTCTAATGATGCTCGCTGTGATATGGCAGGAGCTGATTGGCAGCGCCTGAATCTGGATAGTGTTATACTTACAGTTAAAAAAAAAAAAAAAAAAAATGGTGTTCATAACTTTTCAATAACATGCGCTCATAGTAGATTTGGACACAATGATACAATAGCAACAAAAACATGTTAGCATGTTCTTCCTGATATGAGAAGTCAAGAGATTAGTTGTTAGACTCATGGGGATCTGGGTCATAACTTTCCTTCTCTTTAATCCTTTTATTAGGTCATACTATATATCTATCTGGCATGTATATAGGGAGAATAGCAAAGCCATTTTTGTAAGAAATTTTTAGCAAAGACATTCGTTTGATTAAAAGTGACAGACTTTTACGTTGTTACAAAAAATACTAAAAACTATTTCAACTAAATGCTGTTTTTTTTAACCTTTCTATTCATCATTTAATCCTGAACAAAATGTATCCCTTTTTAAACAAAAGTATTAAGAAGTATTCTTGAGCACCAAATCAGCATATTAGAATGATTTTCTGAATGTATTATGTGACACTAATCTTTCTGTCACAGGAATAAATTACATTTTACATTATATTCAAATATTTCACAACATTATACCTTTTTTAATGTTTTTTTTTTTTAATCAAATAAATGCCTTGGTGAGAATAAGAGACTTTCAAATACATTACCAACACCAAACATTTAAAGTACTATGTGATTGCCAGGCACAATTAGATTTTTTTATTGTAATTGATTCATTTAAAAAATAATAATTATTGATTCAATTTAGGAATAATCTGTCACGGTTCATGGGTTCACTGACTCGCCCTCGTGTGTTTGAGGCTTGATTGAGTTGAGTGCTGATTATTATCAGCAGCTGCGGTTCCTCGTTAGCACTCTATTTAATGTGTGTGTTTGCGTGTCCTGTTTGTCAGTTCGTTACAGACGCTGTTCCAGGGTGTTCCTCTGTTCCCTCTTTCCCGTCTTCCAGGACGGGTATTTGCCGTGGACGTTCTGGTTCGGTCCTGACCCGTTCTGCCCATTGTGGTCCCTGCTTCACAAGCCTGGCCGCGTTTACAGACTCTGAGTTTACCTGCACCTGCACTAGCCTGGCCGCGTTACAGACTCTGAGTTTACCTGCACCTGCACTAGCCTGGCCGCGTTTACAGACTCTGAGTTTACCTGCACTAAGCCTGGCCGCGCTCACAGACACTGAGATCTTCTGCACCTGAGCGGTGTCTGCCCGCTGCTTACGTTCACTGAGTTCATTCTGCCTTCCACCTTCTTCAGCCCGTGGGCTATATGTGGTTCTGAGTATTGTCAATAAACGTTACTTTGCACTCGCTATTGGATCTTCTGTCTTTTTCTACAGTGCGTCGTGACAGAACGAACTGACCAACATGGATCCAGCGAAGGCAACAGATCTGCAGGATTATCTTACTAGGAGCGCTCTCAGGATGGACCAGCAGGAGGAGCAAGCGCTCACTACAGCTCGGGCGGTACAGGTATTGGTGAAGCAGGTGTCCGAGCTTACTACCCAGATCCAACATCTATCGACACCCACTGCGCCACCCACACCGCCTGTTCCTTCCCAGCTTCCTCCCGCAAATGGTCAACATGAACCAAGGATACCGACACCTGAGAGGTATTCCAGTGAGCCTAATCTTTGTCGAGCTTTTCTAACAAAGTGTGACATATTTTTCTCGTTGCAACCTGTGACATTTGCGTCAGAGGCATCTAAAGTGGCCTTGGTCATGACGCTACTATCGGGACGTGCGGCACTGTGGGAGACAGCGGTGTGGGAGAACCGTCATCCTTGTTGTTCCTCGTTCGCTACACTCGCCATGGAGATGAGACAGGTCTTCGACCGGGCAGTGGCGGGACGCGAGGCGGCTCGTCAACTAGCTGATCTGCGTCAGGAGGGGAGACCGGTTTCGGATTACGTCATTCAGTTCCGCACTTTGGCAGCGGAGTGTAGCTGGAACGAGGAGGCGCAGTGGGACATGTTCCTGCATGGGCTGGCTGACCGCATACAGGAGGAGATATATACTTTGGAGTTACCGGACAAGCTTGACGGTTTGATCGAGTTAGCACTCCGAGTGGACGCTCGTTTACAACGACGGAGGGATCATTCACGTCCAGTCAGAAGTTTGGAGTTCCAGAGATTTTCCAGCAGAGACGTTGGTAGTGCGGTCAGCCACCCGGTCGATCATGAGCCCATGCAGGTGGGTAGGGCTCGGCTTTCCCGGGAGGAGAGACAACATCGTCGTGAGAAAGGACTGTGTTTGTACTGTGGGGGGTCTGGACATTACCTCAGGGAATGCCCAGTAAAAGACCAAGCCCGACAGTAGGGAAGAGGTTACTGTCGGGTGGGATGTCCATGGGTAAATCCTCATCAGCCACTCTCCTCTCGGTAAGGCTGCAATGGGCAGCGGGATTCCACAACTGTCAGGCACTGGTGGACTCTGGAGCAGAGGGGAATCTGTTGGATGTGTTATTGGCAGAGAAACTTAACATTCCCGTGATTCCCCTCAGACAGACTATTTCTGTGCACACACTTGGTGGACAGAGTTTACCCGACATCACTCACACCACGGGTATGCTCACGCTCATTACGGATGGTAACCACAGAGAACAGACTTGTTTTTTTATTTCCAGGTCCCCGCTGGTGCCAGTTGTGTTGGGTCATCCTTGGCTCACGAAACACAAGCCCAGGATCGATTGGGGACAAGGAACAGTGTCGGAGTGGAGCAGAGAGTGTCACACGGAGTGTTTAGTGTCTGCATGTTCGTCTGTTTCATGTTCTGTGTTACAGGAGGAGTCGGTGAACCTGTCTAACGTGCCAGAGGAATATCTTGACCTGAGGGGAGTGTTTAGTAAGTCCCGGGCTGCTTCTCTTCCTCCGCATCGTCCCTATGACTGTGCAATAGAGTTATTGCCAGGAACTTCTCCGCCTAAAGGCAGGTTATACTCACTTTCTAACCCAGAGAGGGAGGTCATGGAGAAATATATTTCTGATTCTTTGGCGGCTGGGCTCATCCGCCCTTCCTCGTCTCCTGCCGGTGCCAGATTTTTTTTCGTGAGTAAGAAGGATGGTTCCCTGCGACCATGTATTGACTATCGAGGGCTGAATAACATCACGGTAAAGAATACTTATCCTTTGCCGCTGATGTCTTCAGCTTTTGAGCGGTTGCAGGGAGCGTCTCTGTTCACGAAACTAGATCTGCGCAACGCTTATCATTTGGTTCGCATTAGGGAGGGGGATGAGTGGAAAACGGCGTTTAACACCCCTAGGGGGCACTTTGAATATTTGGTCATGCCTTTCGGCCTGTCCAACTCCCCTTCCGTTTTCCAAGCACTCGTTAATGACGTGCTGAGAGACATGGTCGATCAGTTCATATATGTCTACCTGGATGACATATTGATATTTTCTTCTTCTCTCCAGGAACATGTTCAGCACGTCAGGCGAGTGCTCCAAAGGCTGCTTCAGAATGGGCTTTTTGTCAAGGCGGAGAAGTGTTCGTTTCATGCACAGTCAGTTCCGTTCCTGGGGTACATCGTGTCGTCTGAGGGGGTACGCATGGATCCTGACAAGGTTAAGGCTGTGATAGATTGGCCAATCCCAGATTCCCGTAAGGCCCTACAGAGGTTTTTGGGATTCGCTAATTTTTATCGACGTTTTATTCGGAATTTCAGCCAACTAGCCGCGCCTCTGACCGCCTTAACCTCCACCAGAACGACGTTCAGGTGGTCTAATGCAGCTGAGACTGCGTTTTCCAACCTCAAGAGCCGCTTTGTTTCAGCTCCCATCCTCGTAGCCCCTGATTCTTCACATCAGTTTGTGGTGGAGGTTGACGCGTCAGAGGTGGGGGTAGGTGCAGTGCTCTCCCAGCGGGCCGCCGTGGACGACAAGATGCATCCGTGCGCGTTCTTTTCTCATCGCCTATCGTGTGCCGAACGTAACTATGATATTGGTAACAGAGAGTTGTTGGCAGTAAAACTGGCATTGGAGGAATGGCGTCATTGGCTAGAAGGGTCGGGGGTGCCTTTTATCGTCTGGACTGATCACAAGAATCTGGAATACATCAGATCCGCCAAACGTTTGAACTCCAGGCAGGCTCGGTGGGCTCTTTTTTTCGGTCGTTTCGATTTTTCACTTTCGTATCGTCCGGGTTCTAAGAACATCAAACCCGATGCGTTATCTCGTATCTTTGATTTTTCCGAGCGCCCGTCCACTCCCGAGTGTATTTTACCTGAGAGACTGGTCGTCTCTTCACTCACATGGGAGATCGAGTCGAAGGTCCGCATGGCCTTAGATGGGGTAACGCCTCCGCCCGGAGGTCCACCGAGAAGATTATTTGTGCCGGAGGGTTTACGGTCAGACGTTATTCGATGGGGTCATGTTTCCAATGTGGCTTGCCATCCAGGAGTTTCTCGTACCAGGTTTTTGGTTAAGCAACGATTCTGGTGGCCTTGTATGGCTCGTGACGTCCGAGATTTTGTTTTGGCTTGCTCGGTCTGCGCTAGGGGTAAAACTTCCAATCGTTCTCCTGATGGTCTTCTTCAACCGCTGCCTGTCCCTTCGAGACCCTGGTCCCACATTTCGCTAGATTTCGTTACTGGTCTCCCTCCGTCACAGGGTAATACGGTGATTTTAACCGTAGTGGACCGGTTCTCGAAGGCGGCACATTTTATTCCCTTACCCAAATTACCGTCAGCTAAGGAGACAGCGGTTGCTGTCATTGATCATGTTTTTCGTATTCATGGCCTCCCGATTGACGTGGTTTCTGACAGGGGATCTCAGTTTACTTCTAAATTTTGGAAGGAGTTTTGTAAATTATTGGGAGCGACTGTAAGTTTGTCATCTGGGTTTCATCCCCAGAGTAACGGTCAGAGCGAGAGAGCCAACCAAGATTTAGAGAGAACGTTACGATGTAGAGTGGCTCAGAATCCTTCCTCTTGGAGTCAACAACTTTCATGGGTGGAGTACGCACATAACTCGTTACCAGTATCATCCACGGGTCTTTCGCCTTTTGAGTGTAGTATAGGTTACCAACCACCTATTTTTCCCAGTTTGGAATCTGAAGTCACGGTCCCCTCTGCTCACGCCTTCATCCAGAGGTGTCGTCACACATGGAGAAGAGCCCGGGAGACTCTTCTCCATGTAGGAGCACGCACCAAGGCTCAGGCTGACCGCCACCGGCTGAAGCCTCCCGTATACGTCGTTGGTCAAAAAGTGTGGCTTTCCTCTAAAAACATTCCGCTCCGATCCGTTTGTAATAAACTAGCACCTAAATTCATTGGCCGTTTCCTGTCACTAAAATCATTAGTCCAGTGTCAAGGATCTGGACGAGATTCAATTGCAGACAACAAAAACGTAATTTATTAATAGTTCTTTGCATTCAACTGGGCAAAAATAGTCAACAAAAGAGTAACGTAAAGTAAAGCCAGCAGAGGGCGCTGGCAGCACAGTTCCGTGCGGTTTCAGGTAGGCTGAAGAAGCAGACCGCCACGAAGATTGCAGCGCCCGGTTGGGCGGGCCGGCAGAGAGAGCGACAGCTGGTGGGCGAGGACGGGAAACTGGAGCGAGACAAACCAGAGCCGGGTAACGGAAGGAATCCAGGCAGGAACAGCGAGTGAACAGTCTGGGCGGCAGAGAGAGAGAGAGGAACACTAACAGGAACACGAACAGGCACTGGCGCCTCAAAAACGGGAAACAAACTCGATTTCTCACAGACAAGACAAGAGAAACACTGGCCGGAGCGCAAGGTAACAAACACAAACAATCTGGCACAGGACAGCAAACACGAGAAGGTAATATAGGGGAATAATTAAGGAAGTCTGATAAGAGGCAGGTGATAGCGGTGAATGATAACGCTGATGGGATAACAAGGGGGTGGGGAGACACCACAATGACAGCAGAGCACATGGCGAACTGTCAAAACAAAACACGACAAGTCAGATCGAAGACATGACATCCAGTGGCAGTTCGCCTCAAATTCCCTCCTGCGTACAGGAGAATTCATCCCGTTTTTCATGTGTCCAAAATCAAGCCCGTTATTCATTCTCAGATTAATCCGCCGGTCCCGGTTCCTCCCCCGCCGCGTCTTATAGATTGGGAACCAGCTTATTCGGTTCGTCGTATTCTGGATGCCAGGCGGAGGGGACGAGGATTCCAGTACTTGGTGGATTGGGAAGGTTACGGTCCAGAGGAGAGAAGTTGGGTTCCGGCTAGGGACATTCTGGATCACTCTCTGATAGATGATTACAATCTACAGGTAGGTTCTCCTGGGAACGCCAGGAGGTGTTCCTAGGGGAGGGGGTACTGTCACGGTTCATGGGTTCACTGACTCGCCCTCGTGTGTTTGAGGCTTGATTGAGTTGAGTGCTGATTATTATCAGCAGCTGCGGTTCCTCGTTAGCGCTCTATTTAATGTGTGTGTTTGCGTGTCCTGTTTGTCAGTTCGTTACAGACGCTGTTCCGGGGTGTTCCTCTGTTCCCTCTTTCCCGTCTTCCAGGACGGGTATTTGCCGTGGACGTTCTGGTTCGGTCCTGACCCGTTCTGCCCATTGTGGTCCCTGCTTCACAAGCCTGGCCGCGTTTACAGACTCTGAGTTTACCTGCACCTGCACTAGCCTGGCCGCGTTACAGACTCTGAGTTTACCTGCACCTGCACTAGCCTGGCCCGTTTACAGACTCTGAGTTTACCTGCACTAAGCCTGGCCGCACTCACAGACACTGAGATCTTCTGCACCTGAGCGGTGTCTGCCCGCTGCTTACGTTCACTGAGTTCATTCTGCCTTCCACCTTCTTCAGCCCGTGGGCTATATGTGGTTCTGAGTATTGTCAATAAACGTTACTTTGCACTCGCTATTGGATCTTCTGTCTTTTTCTACAGTGCGTCGTGACATAATCAAAAAATACATAACTTTTGCAAGACATAATTACATTTTATTAAAGTGAGACCAAGCAGAATAGCAATTGATCATACACAAAATGAAAACTAAATGAAACCATTCAAAGAGTTAGTATCTCAACAGTTAAAGAGAATCACTGCACAAATCTACAGACATATGTAGTATCTATAAAAATATACTTAAAAGAACAATCAACAAAACTATTCACAGTTTACAGCATGTTTGTCATCCAAAACTTCATTGCGACTCTCTGTAAATGCAGACCTAAATTACATGTAAGTAGATGGATAGTACACCGCAGCATAATTTACCAGCCATACGTCTTAGCTGCCTCAAATTGTCTTCAGATTGTAGATTCTCCCTGGCTGTGTGTGTTTGTTGCATCCTGGCAAAACACAAAAAAAGTAAGGCGCCTTTCCTCAAATGTTGACAATTTTGGTAATTTTTTCCTGCATATTAAGAAGAGGTAGCACAGGACCATTTAAATGTTTACTTGAATCGCTATATATCATTATCTACCAAACCATTAGTTGCCTTTCGTTTCTGCTGAGGTGGGCAAATCATGGCACTGTAGATGAAGGGAATGATAAGTGAGCGGGAACTGAGCATAAAGAGAATGAATCTGCATTTACAGAAACTAATCTCCTCACAGGCCTTGACGGAGCAAATCAGAGCTAGATCTGTGCCACAGCCATATTTTAAGCATCTGAGAGGCAGGCCAGGACCTTTCATTAATCTATTTCAAATTAAGTATTTTGAGCTAATTTTAAGATGAGATAATGACAGTTCATGCCTCACTTGCTAAACGGTGCAGTATATTGACATTTAAATACCATAAAAAATGAAAATGCTCTAAAAGCGGTTAAAAATATGACCTTAAAGGATCATATTTAGATAACATAATATAACATAATAATTAATGTATTATTTCATTGTTTTAGTAATTAATGTATTATATAGTTATACCATATGCAAAATTTATATTATATTAAAATAATATCATGCTTATATATGTATGTATCACCATATTTTTAGTATAGGGTATAAATATAAAATATATATTAATTACAAAAAATTATCTATACACTATATTGCCAAAAGTATTGGGACACCCCTCCAAATAATTGAATTCAGGTGTTCGAAGAACTTCCATGGCCACAGGTATATAAAATCAAGCACATGCAGACTGCTTCTACAAACATTTGTGAAAGAATGGGTCGTTCTCAGGAGCTCAGTAAATTCAAGGTGGTACCGTGATAGGTTGCCACCTGTGCAATAAGTCCATTCGTGAAATTTCCTCACTACTAAATATTCCACGGTCAACTGTTATGATATTATAACAAAGTGAAAGCAATTGTGAACAACAGCAACTCAGCCACAAAGTGGTAGGCCACGTAAAAATCACAGAGCTGAGGCGCACAGTGCGCAGAAGTCGCCAACTTTCTGCAGAGTCAATAGTTACAGACCTCCAAACTTCGTGTGGCCTTCAGATTAGCTCAAGAACAGTGCGTAAAGAGCTTCATGGAATGGGTTTTCATTGCAGAGCAGCTGCATCCAAGCCTTACATCACCAAGTGCAATGCAAAGCGTCGGATGCAGTGGTGTAAAGCACGCCGCCACTGGACTCTAGAGCAGTGGAGACGTGTTCTCTGGAGTGACAAATCACGCTTTTCTGTCTGGCAATCCGATGGACGAGTCTAGGTTTGGCAGTTGCCAGGAGAATGGTACTTGTCTGACTGCATTGTGCCAAGTGTAAGGTTTGGTGGAGGGGGGATTATAGTGTGGGGTGGTTTTTCAGGGGTTGGACTTGGCCCCTTAGTTCCAGTGAAAGGAACTCTTGATGCTTCAGCATACCAAGATATTTTGGACAATTTCATGCTTCCAACTTTGTGGGAACAGTTTGGGAATGGATGCCATTAAAGTTCATGTGCATGTAAAGGAGGGTGGCAGTGGCTCAGTGTGGTTCATGTAGGTTGTCTACAAATCGGAAGGTTGGTGGTTCAATCCCCGGTTCCACCTGACCAAGTGTCGAGGTGTCCATGAGCAAGACACCTAACCCTAGCTGCTACCGACGAGCTGGACAGAGCCTTGCATGGCTGACACCGCCATCGGTGTATGAATGGGTGAATGTGAGGCAATGTGTAAAGCGCTTTGGATGGCCATGGGTCTGTTGAAAGCGCTATATAAATGCAGTCCATTTACCATTTAAAGGCAGGCGTCCCAAAACTTTTGGCAATATAGTGTATATAATATTCCAATTATAATACGTTTAGTACAGTATTCTAATATACAGTATTTATATTACATATACAATATTTCAACTATAAATATATAATTTCAGATTGTTAAATGCAATATGTCCTATTGTGCTCTATTCAGGAAAGATCAGTTTCCTTCCCTGAGCACAAAATAGAAGAATGCCTCTCTCAATCACTCAGTCATTTAAAAAAGGAGACTTTCAAGGACTTTCTCTTCCTTTATTTGCCGTCTTCACCAGTGAGGGAAAAAAATTTTTCCCGAAGGGCCTTGACAAGCTGTTAAAATGAGCCCCTCCTTCACTGCACACTGTTATAGCTTTCACTGTATTACAGCATTCATCTTCCTGCTTTTAGCAGCATAAGGAGAAAGTGGATGTTGACAGGGCTGTGTGCCTCCATCAGTGAGCCAGAACCATATTACACCAAGTCATAGTATTATCCCCAACCCGTACACATTCCCTCATTGAACACATTCAATCTTTAGCTCTCTTTACATTTATCTTACCATATACAAGGGGTTGTCGAACATATCATGCATATCCTCACTCTTTAGCTGTGAATGATCAGCCTGTGTGAAGGAGGAACAAGAAATAAAGACACAGCTTAATGACAGACTGAAAACTGTCTGAAATAACAGTTTCGACCAAAACACAGATCTATCTGCGCTAGCATGCTGTGAGGTATGAAGGTCGTCTGTGGGTTTGTGCTGTTTTTTATTGATGTCTCTCTAACTCCTCTGTGTCCTCTTCTAATCCTCAACTCTGTCCTATAATAAATGCTTTATATTAAGTGCTTTAAACTAACTCATAAGCTGAGAGTTTAAAGTGACTTGTCCTCTTATCTAATGTGTGTGCTCTTTATTACATTCGAGACCTTTTTACATTATATCTTAATTGTTTGAAATTCAAGCATTTCCATTTAGCATAATGGCTCATCCTGACAGTAAGCAAGTCTCTGTTAAACTTCACAGACTTCACTGAACAAGCGCCGGCAAACACATGTGTATTAAACAGACTAAGCACAATAATCCGGAATAAAATATGCTTTTTTCTAAAATATATTGCATCCAAAAATGGAAGGACTAAAAATTTCTTCCACCATTTACAACAAAACCCTACACTGCAGTGCAAAGCATGTATTGCAGCCATTAGACACAATACTTTTTATCATAAGACAGTCATAGTTTTCCAACTAGGGTGGTAAGGTTTACTCAAGCTAAATAAGTGCAGGAGCTTTTGGTCTTAATCTGACTGATGAGCTGGATTCTCAAAGGTCTGAGTCAATCACACAACCAAACAAAGTGAGATCATTTTCATGCATCATGTGGTTACTGTGGCCATGGCTAACCTTATCAGGCTCAGTGTTGACTGGTGTGGCATCTGCTTTGACAGGGGTTGCAGTATCAATTGGTTGGGTCACAACGCTAATCTCAGCAGCATAGAGTGGGTTTTCAACACTCTCCTGAAACTCAGCGAATTTAAAAAGAACAATGAGCCCAAAAAGCTTCTAAATGATTCACAAAATTCACAATTTCAGTCAAAATGTCTGGGTGAAAAGAGGATAGTTAAAAGGGGCTCCTTTTATCTACCACAAAAAAACAAAAACAAAAATATGGGTGAGTAAGTAATTTTCATTATTTGCGAATTGATTCCTCTAAATCAGGGTTCCTCAAATCCAGTCCCAGAGGGCCACTGCCCTGCAGAGTTCAAACTCTGATCAATAGAGTGGCCGAGCGAGCTCAACGTGCTTCAACTGAAGAGAACACATGCAAATAGAACAAACACCAGCAAATTAAGAAAACATATTCATCAGTTTGACAACACGTGCTGCAAATACTCACAACACAAGCAGACACAGAAATTAGGTGCAAAAACTCACAACGCACATACTATTAGGATGTTAAAAACACTGATGAATAAACATTGAACAATAAGCGGCCCCAACTAGGTTCGTAACTTGTTTGGGTCCCCATGAAACTTAATTTGCTGGTGTTTTTTTCTATTTGCATGTGTTTTCTTCAGTTAGCAGCGCATTGAACTTTGTGCTATTTGTAGCGCGTTTTTGTATTTGGTTGCGTTTTGAGTATTTACAGTGTGTTTCTGTATTTGGTTGCGTTGAGTATTTGCAGCGTGTTTCAGTATTTGGTTGCATTGAGTATTTGCAGCACGCTTCTGTATTTGGTTGCGTTGTGAGTATTTGCAGTGTGTTTCTGTATTTGGTTAGATTGAGTATTTGCAGCGTTTTTCAGTATTTGGTTGCGTTGTGAGTATTTGCAATGTGTTTCAATATTTGGTTGCGTTGAGTATTTGCAGCACGCTTCTGTGTTTGGTTGCTTGTGACTATTTGCAGTGTGTTTTTGTATTTGGTTGCGTTGTGAGTATTTGCAGTGTGTTTCTGTATTTGGTTGCATTGAGTATTTGCAGCGTTTTTCAGTATTTGGTTGCGTTGAGAATTTGCAGCGTTTTTCAGTATTTGGTTGCATTGAGTATTTGCAGCACGTTTCTGTATTTGGTTGCGTTGTGAGTATTTGCAGTGTGTTTCTGTATTTGGTTGCGTTGTGAGTATTTTCAACGTGTTTCTGTATTTGGTTGCATTGTGAGTATTTGCAGTGTGTTTCTGTATTTGGTTGCATTGAGTATTTGCAGCGTTTTTCAGTATTTGGTTGCGTTGTGAGTATTTGCAATGTGTTTCAATATTTGGTTGCGTTGAGTATTTGCAGCACGCTTCTGTGTTTGGTTGCTTGTGACTATTTGCAGTGTGTTTCTGTATTTGGTTGCGTTGTGAGTATTTGCAGTGTGTTTCTGTATTTGGTTGCATTGAGTATTTGCAGCGTTTTTCAGTATTTGGTTGCATTGAGTATTTGCAGTGTGTTTCAATATTTGGTTGCATTGAGTATTTGCAGCACGTTTCTGTATTTGGTTGCGTTGTGAGTATTTGCAGTGTGTTTCTGTATTTGGTTGCGTTGTGAGTATTTGCAGTGTGTTTCTGTATTTGGTTGCGTTGTGAGTATTTGCAGCGTGTTTCAATATTTGGTTGTGTTGAGTATTTGCAGTGTGTTTCTGTATTTGGTTGCGTTGTGAGTATTTGCAGCGTGTTTCAGTGTTTGGGTGTGTTTGTGAGGATTTGCAGCACGTTGTCAAACTGATGTTTTCTTAATTTACTGGTATTTGCAGTGTGTTTCAATATTTGGTTGCATTGAGTATTTGCAGTGTGTTTCTGTATTTGGTTGCATTGAGTATTTGCAGCGTTTTTCAGTATTTGGTTGCATTGAGTATTTGCAGCACGTTTCTGTATTTGGTTGCGTTGTGAGTATTTGCAGTGTGTTTCTGTATTTGGTTGCGTTGTGAGTATTTGCAGTGTGTTTCTGTATTTGGTTGCGTTGTGAGTATTTGCAGCGTGTTTCAATATTTGGTTGTGTTGAGTATTTGCAGTGTGTTTCTGTATTTGGTTGCGTTGTGAGTATTTGCAGCGTGTTTCAGTGTTTGGGTGTGTTTGTGAGGATTTGCAGCACGTTGTCAAACTGATGTTTTCTTAATTTACTGGTCTTTTTCTTATATTTGCATGTATTTTCTTCAGTTGCATTGCGCTGAGCTCTCTCGGCCACCGTAGATCAAACTCACCTACCTGTGATTTTCTAGTGATCCTGAAGACCTTGATTAGCTTGCTTAGGTGTGTTTGATCAGGGTCGAAGCTAAACTCTGCAGGGCATTGGCCCTCCAGCACAAGACCTGAGGAACCCTCCTCTAAATACAGATAACATGCAGTAAACTCTTTTAGCCAGAAGAGGTCATACTTTGGCAAGCCCATTCATGACTGCAGTGGCTACAGTGTTAGGGGCAGCAGGTGAGCGCTGTGTGTCATCACTGTATGCTGGGTTTTCAAAACTCTTTCCTGTTCCCTCCACTTCTACTGATGTACTAGATTCCTGGTATTGACAAGGGCAAAAGTGAAGATATTAACAAGGCAAACAAACTTAGATCTTCAAACTAGCATTAACCTTTTTATTTGTCAAAATATTTCCATTCTAAATATTTCAATGATAAACATCTCAATATATTTTTTAAATGTTTCAACCACAATATATAATACATTTAAATCGAATAATACACTGCCGTTCAAAAGTTTCTGCATTGGCAGGATTTTATGTGTTTGAAAGAAGTCTCCTATGTTCACTAGTGCTGCATTTATTTGATAAAAAATACAGCATAATCAGCAATATTCTGAAATTAGTACAGAATAGTACTGTTTAACAGTTTTTTTTTATATATATTATAAAATAAATACAAATATTTTTAATGAATAAAAGTCTCAGTAGCCATTACTCCAGTATTCAGTTTCATGATCCTTGAGAAAACATTCTAAAACTGTATGCAGATTAGGTTACTATCAAAGTAGAACACAGTTGTACTGTTTAATATTTTTGTGGAGCCTGTGATACATTTTTTTAGAAATGTCAAAATAATAGCATTTATTTAAAAACAAAAAAAACATTTTAAAATAATAAATATCTTTATTCTCACCGCTGAATAAAAGTATTAATAAAAAATATATATATACTGACCCCAAACTTTTTAACGTTAGTGTATACATACACCGACCAGGCATAACATTATGACCACTGACAGGTGAAGTGAATAACACTGATTATCTCTTCATCACGGCACGGATATATTAGGCAGCAAGTGAACATTTTGTCATCAAAGTTGATGTATTAGAAGCAGGAATAATGGGCAAGCACAAGGATTTGAGCAAGTTTGACAAGGGCCAAATTGTGATGGCTAGATGACTGAGTCAGAGCATCTCCAAAACGGCAGCTCTTGTGGGGTGCTCTCGGTCTGCAGTGGTCAAAAGTGGTCCAAGGAAGGAACAGTGATGAACCAGCGACAGGGAGTTAATGCTGGTTCTGATAAAAGCAAAAAGGGTTCAGGAATGGTTTGAGGAGCACAACAAGTTTGAGGTGTTGACCTGGCCTCCAAATTCCCCAGATCGCAATCCAATTGAGCATCTTTGGGATGTGCTGAACAAACAAGTCCGATCCATGGAGGCACCACCTTGCAACTTACAGGACTTAAAGGATCTGCTGCTAACATCTTGGTGCCAGATACCACAGCACACCTTCAGGGGTCTAGTGGAGTCCATGCCTTGACAGGTCAGGGCAGGTCAGCAAAAGGGGACCAACACAATATTAGGAAGCTGATCATAATATTATGCCTGCTTGGTATATAATATATATATATATATATATATAATAAACTATACATGCTTTGGATATGTTTCAAATACATGGCGAGTACAAACCTCTTTAGGAAGGTTACTGCTGTCATTCTCAGATTCCGGTGGGTTGTTAAAACGTTCAGAGTTACCACCCCTAATTACGTGAAGTAAAACCAAACCAAAGGTTTAATGTGTTAAATACTGTAACTTTATTTAACTGAATTAAAGTGCCCCTATTATGAAATTTTAAAGGTTCCTAATTTACATGCATCCAAGGTAAAAAAAAAAAAAATATCATAATATACACTGCACATCACCTAATGTCTCAAAAAGGGTTCTGAAAAAGTCTGAAAAGGGTTTGTTCGAAGATTCAGTCTCTCTAAACCCTCCTTTGCGTGAGACTACTCTGCTCTGATTGGTCAGCTCTGATTGGTCAGACAGCCCAGTCTGTTTTGATTGGTCTACTGCTTACAGCGCATGAAGGGAATTTCAGCTCTGGAGGCTTCCTCAGTGCTTAATACACAGTGACATAAATAGTGACAATGCCATTGCTTTTTCCATACTGTATCAGTTCCAGCATGAGTACTCATCATTTGGAAGTGCATGCAAAGTGAACTGTGTCTTCTCGACATGTCAACAACACAAACCAAACTCTTCAGGGCCTCGGGTACAACTACAGTGTTTGAAGAGTAGGTCAAAGTAGACGTTGTTCACAGACAGCCAATGGAAACTATAGGCTGGCATTATGCAATTTGTATTATAGTTACGTAGGTTTGTAACAGGAAGTGAGACTGGAATTGCTGACAGCTCGTTTCGGCAGTTAAGAATCGATTCTTTCTTTTAGGAGACAATAATGTTATCTGTTGTGCACATTGATCTTTAAAACTTTGCAGACCTTTTACATTCACAAACAGCAATATTACACATTTCATGGAAGGTAATATTCGAAAAAGCATAATAGGGGCACTTTAAATATGTAATATCTGCATTCATTTTTTCATCCTCACCAGAAGCTGGGCCTACTGAAGTTGGATACACTGATAGGCAGATTAATGTTATGCAGCGTGTTCATGATTTTCTCCTTCTTTTTTGCAGAATATATCAAGCAACCCAGGAAAAGAGCCACAAGAGCTGTAACTCCGAGCGCAATACCAACTGTAGATGGACAGAGAGAGATAGAAAGGATGTGGGTCATGGGTTTTTTGTGGTCCATGTGGTTTGTTTGCATAAGAGGACAGCTTGAAATGTAGCTGCATGATAACTTCAATACTGATATCATGTACTGCCATAAATTGTACCTGAGGTTGTGACCACATCATAAACACTGGTCTCACATAAATCTCCTTTCCATTCAGAGGGGCAACTGTAGAGGTGAATTAGCAGTCAGCATTACCCCATCCATAAGTTTATTCATTCCTGCTTTTTAATTATTAAAAAAAAAATGTCATAATCGGAACATAAGCTTACATGCAGAGCGCCTTATTGTCATCAAAATAACAGGTTCCACCATTCTTGCACTGGCATGGAGGGGGCATGGTTGGTTCAGGCTCAACCCCTAACAAATCACACAAATAAAAAAAACAATCAGACGTGAAGGGATAACATATTTAGAGTTGAACATTATAATGTGCCTCAGTCACATTTTCTTAGTGTAAGGATGTGAAGTGCCCTCTTATATGCTTTATTATTACTGGAAACCAAAGATTGACGTCAGCAGTGTTGGTTTCAACACAGTGTTCAGCTACAATTAATTTGTTTATGGTCACTAAGATGACTATAAAGACAGAGATAACGAGTATAAAAGGCACCTGCGTCACATTCGGTACTGCTACCAGGAAAGAAGCTGGTGCCCTCTGGGCAGGCGCAAGTGTAGCCTCCCGGCCTCAGCAGACACAGGTGACTGCATGTGCCCTTACAAGGGTTCTTCACTGTGGGGGAGAGACCGTTTACACACATCCAACCCTCTCTATATCTATAAATCACTTCAAGCAGCTACCAACACAATCCTAACTACCATCATAACATATTTTATCAGCACAATAAAAGTTAACTAAAGTTTAAACACAGACTGGATTATATATAGATCATCATGCAAATCTCACTTTACTGAGGTTACTCACGGGTTATAGAGTTGTATTTCTGCTGCTGGTATACGTTGATCTGGGTGAGCCAAGGTCCCGCTATCAGGAGTCTGGTTTTGGTGCCTTTGCCAAACTTGTCCTGTCGGAACACTTCACCCTTCTCTTGCGTGCTCCAGTACACATGGTCCTCAAACACATTCACACTGAATGGGTTTCTTACATCTGAGAGGAAAGAAACGTGGTATAGGAGATATGAAGGTCCCTTGTGAAAAATAAGTATACTTTTAAAAAGAGTACTTATTACGTAAATAATATACTCAACATGTTAATTGCAATTCAATTAAAATATAGTTTGATTTGATATTAAATGCAACTTCATAGTGTTTTTCCCACTCAAAAAAGTATATCTTTATATGTAATTTCATAATTACTTCTATTGTCTTGACTAAATGGTTAAAGTGTATTGCTGAATGTACTGACAGGCATTTATGGTAAACAAAAATTTACTTAAATCAAACTTATATTGAAACTTATATGTAATTTATTTAAATATATTTGTAATTACACATTTGTAATGATGAAGGTGCAATTTATTATATTTAAAATATGTTCACTTTAATTGTAAAATCGACTACAGTGTGAAAGTACTTTATTATGTGCTTTAGTATGTTAGTCAATACTAATACCCCCCCCCCCCCCCCTCCCCAACAATTTATGTACTTTTAATTTGACATTAATAC
Source organism: Romanogobio albipinnatus (assembly GCA_023566225.1). Classification (NCBI taxonomy): domain Eukaryota; kingdom Metazoa; phylum Chordata; class Actinopteri; order Cypriniformes; family Gobionidae; genus Romanogobio; species Romanogobio albipinnatus. The sequence goes on from CM042257.1 coordinate 27,895,044, forward strand.
AAAGTGCTCTTTTTTAAATTTTACTTATACATGTTAAGAAACAGTCATGAAGCTTTAGGTTAAACTTAATTTTAAGGTGTCTTTGTTACAGTGTAATTATATATTTAAGTACTGAGTAATATTAAGTAACTACACATGATTAGGGTTTGGTTGTTGCATGGAATTATGCATAAATTACTGTTATTACTATGGTAAGTACATGTAACATATGTAACAAGCACACTGTAAAATAAAGTGTTATCAAACTTTACTCTTTCAAGTGGCCTTTAATTTGAATAATATTCTATCATCTTTTAATAATAATATCTGCAAGTACAGTTTTTTTAAATGTACTTTTAAGATTTGAGGTATACTATAAGGGAACATTCAAGACAATTAAGTGCACTTGTATTTCATAAGGAGTTTATTAATATATAGCAGTTTCAACTTGGGACAATTGATTGTTGAATTAATCGATCCCTTACCAATGAAAACTGAAATTTGTCTGTTCTGTCCATCTGGCAGGATGGACTCAATGCGACTCTCCTTTGTATCTGACCAATAGATTCGGTCACTGTTTGTGAAGTCGATGGACAAGCCTGTAGGCCAACCCAAAGCACTGTCCACCAGAACCCTTCTCTCTTGACCATCCAACCAGGAGCCTTCTATACGGGCCTTGTTGCCATTGTCAATCCAGTAAAGCATGCTGCACCACAGTATGACAAAACAAAATTTGAATGGTTTTAAATGGTGCGCTTTATGTAATAGTTAACTTTCTACCTCTCATTTTTCTCTTATTGGAGATTCAACAAAACTTTTTATTTTATGTTCCAGAGAACTATAAACGCATGTGGACTTGGAATAGCATGAGGGTGAGTAAATGATAACAGAAAGTTTTCACTTTGGGGTTAGCTGTCCCTTCAAACAGACCACAAGAAAACAGGATGCAAGTCTCACCCTAAACGAGGGTTCACGGCCACAGAAGTGGGTTCTTCCAGGTCAGTCTTAATCAGATGCTTCCTGTAACGCCCATCCAACATGGCCACCTCTAGACGTTTGAGCTGTGCATCGGCCCAGTACAGATTCCTACAAGAATTTTAAAGACTCATGAGCTGTTACAGACTGATTCATCAACTACTGTTGCCAGGACTATTAGTTATCATCATTCAAGCTTCAGGGCAGAGTTTGACTATTTGGAATATTTTAACAAATATTATTGTAAAATGGGTCCCACTATATATTAGGTATCTTTAACTACTATGTACTAACAGTTCAATTAATAATTTGATACGATGCACTTATTATGTACAAGTATATACATGTATTTATATTGTACTTATATTATTATACTTATCTGCATGTAATTACATCTGTAAAACACCTAATATAAAGTGTGACCGTAAAATGTAATGTGAGTGCTGTACCTGCCGACCCAGTCCACTGCAATTCCATAAGGCTTGGTGATGTACTTGATGTCCAAATTGACAGCAGCAGCAATGTTATTATTATGATCATCCACAGCTGGCAGATAAGCTCTTTTAATAGCACCAGGCAATGCACCACTCCCTTCTACTGTAAAATACACCACACCTGAAACATACAAGAGAGGGGACATACCACGTTAATGCATTATTGTATCTCTGAAAGTGATTAAATATGATTAGATAAAGTATGATAAAGTAAGCCCATTGGAAGCCCATTTCCACCACAAAGGGGAGAAAAAAATCATGCTTTGGTAAACAATAATTCATTATTTTGTCATAATTATGTCTTCTAATATCATAATTATGACATTTTGTCACAATTTTGACATTTTATGTCATAATTATAACTTTTAGACAATGAAATTACCAAAGCATTTTCTTATGTGGCGGAAATGGGATAGAAAATACACCATGGTGTGTATGGTGCACACCAGTGTCATTTTTAAGGGGCTGAAGCACTAGAATTGAGTACATACTAAGTCTGGTGTTGTTGTGGTCCCAGTCATAGTCCAGCGCCACAATGCGCTCCTCTTCCTGCAAGAAGTCATGGTACTCCTCTGTCTGGAGGTTGTAACGACGGATACGAATGTTCTCCGGCAGCAGTAGCAGCGGTTCAGGACCTAAGATGGAGAAGCTTTAAGATTCTACACATGCTCAGAAATTCCCATCTTGTTCCTTACGATTTCTGTCCTACCTTCAGCCTCACACTGATTGCCTGAGCCCACTTTCCTGTAGCCCTGGGCACACTCACAGTCATAGCTTCCTTTAGTGTTCTTGCAGGCCTGCGGGCATGTGCCATACTCTAAACACTCATCTATATCTGTAGGGAGCAAGAGACACATGAGTCAAATGAGGCACAGCAAGGCATATGGTGGTGATGCATTAAGTGTGGCAGCATACACAAGTGAAGCTTTCTATTCACAGATTTCATTTTGAAATTGACTGACTACAAAAAATGTCTCCACTGTGAAGAGAATTGTGATTAGGTTTTAACAAAATTAGGTGTCTTTGTGTGTACCATTGCAGAGGAAGGTGTTATCCGGATCTACGGCATAGCCGGGTCTACAAGAGCAGATGAAGCCAGTTCCGTTCAGGTTTGTACACACGTGCTGACATAACTTCTCATCACAGTTACGGTCATGGCCAAAATCTGAAAAGAGTCACTCATCATGAACTACCTGACAGAAATGCAGTTCTTACAAAGTTCCATTAGTTACTGATCATATATGGTGATGTTTGTTGACTTACTGCAGCCCAGTTCATCAGTGAGGTCTCCACAGTTGTTGTTGTGGTCACACACGTAAGGTAGAGCCACACAGTGGCCATTAGTGCATTTAAACTCATTGGGCGTGCAGGGTGCGAGAGTGGGTTCCTGACCTGATTGAAAAACACAATTCTTACCATCATCACTGACCATAACAGCATATAATACATTAGATACAAAATAGAGTACATAGCCACACTGCACAAATCATTTTCTTAATCAGTATATTTGTCTTGTTTTCCAGTAAAAATATACTTTTACTTCAGACACAAAAAATAAACTACCTAACATAATAGTTTATGTGGTAAAATTTTACAACAAGTTTCCATTTTTTAACATCAGTTAACTACATAGGTTAACATGAACTAATCGTAGTTAATAATAATAGTTAGAACTATTAATCTTAGTTAAATGTTAATTTCAACATTTACTAATACATTATTCAAATCAAAAGATGTACTTGTTCATAGTATTATGAGTTGACATGAACTAACACTGATCAGTTGTATTTTTATTAACTAATGTCAATACACATTAATAAATACTGTAACAAATGTATTGCTAACTGTTAGTTAATGTTAGTTAATACATGAACTAATGTTAACTAGTTACTAAAAATTCTCTTTATTGGCAAATTGTCTTTTATCTTGTGTTGAGAAAAAAAAATACAACAAAAGGTTATGCTTAAAACAAGGGACAAAAAGCCAGTGGAGTGAGAAAAATAAACTTAATTCGACACTATATTGCCAAAAGTTTTGGGCCGTCTGCCTTTACATTCACAAGAACTTTAATGACATCCCATTCTTAATTTGTATGGTTTAACCTGGAGTTGGCCCTGGAAAACAACCCCCACACCATAATCCTCCCTCCACCAAACTTTACACTTGGCACAATACAGTCAGGCAAGTACCGTTCTCCTGGCAACCGCCAAAGTCAGACTCGTCCATTGGATTGCCTGACAGAGAAGCGTGATTTGTCACTCCAGAGAACACGTCTCCACTGGAAGTGAGAGTCCAGTGCTTTACACCACTGCATCTGACACTTTGCATTGCACTTGGTGATGTAAGGCTTGGATGCAGCTGCTCGGCCATGGAAACCGATTCCATGAAGCTCTCTATGCACTGTTCTTGAGCTAATCTGAAGGCCACACAAAGTTTGGAGATCTGTAGCTATTGACCTTATTGTAGCTATTGAAAGTTAGCAACTTCTGCTCACTGTGCACCTCAGCATGTGCTAACCCTGCTCTGTGATTTTACGTCTCCTACCACTTCGTGGCTGAGTCGCTGTCATTTCCAGTTGCTTCCACCTTGTTATAATACCACAACAGTTGACTGTGGAATATTTAGTAGTGAGTAAATTTCACAAATGGACTTATTGCACAGGTGGCAACCTATCATGTTCCACTCTTGAATTCACTGAGCTCCTGAAAGTGACCCATTCTTTCACAAATGTTTGTAGAAGCAGTCTGAATGCCTAGGTGCTTGATTTTATACACCTGTGGCCACGGAAGTGATTTGAACACCTGAATTCAATGATTTGGAGGGGTGTACCAATACTTTTGGCAATACAGTGTATCATTCAATATACTATCTCACTCAATAAAAATAACTGATAATAATAATAATAATAATAATACAAATAATACATGTTTCTTGAGCACCAAATCAGCATATTACAATGATTTCTGAAAGATCATGTGACACTGAAAACTAGATTAATGATGCTGAAAATTCAGCTTTGCCATCACAGGAAAATTATATTTGTATTCTATAAATAGAAAAGTTATTATGTGTATTAGTTTGACTTTAGTTGAAGTGAAAAGGTATGGGTTAATCTCTTACATTGGTCCTCGTTTTCATCACTGCCATCCCCACAGTCATCTTTTTTGTTGCACATGAGACCACTATATATGCAGTAGCCATTGTCACAGCGAAACTTGGCTGGCATTTCACATGTAATGTTCCCTGATAACAAAACAATTCTGACAATAAGATGTTGTTATAATATTCCTGCTAAAATGACTATATTAAACCAACATGAATTTCCAGGTTTAAGGACTGATAATGTATCATAAAGAGACACATGTATTATAACTGTAATGGTTCAAATTATCAGCAAAAATAGTAGAATTTCAGTTTCCTATAACGTCTTACAGCAGAGATTGAGTTGCTCATCTGAGCGGTCTCCACAGTCGTTGAAGCCGTCACACACCCATTGCTGGTTCACACACAGCTTGTTGTTACACTGGAACTGGTGTGATGGACACCAGCGTCCTCCAGGATAGCGAGTTGCTGTTGGGAAAACAAAAAGTACAGAACCATTTCAACATTTCCAGTATATGGAATAAGAAGACTTAAAGGTCCATATATTTCTAGCCCAGCACACTCACGGCAGGTGGACTCATCAGAGAAGTCCAGGCAGTCGGCATAACCATCACATTTCAGAGCTTCTGGGATGCAGTGTCCAGATGTACACTGGAATGTCCCAGGACGACAGGTCCGCAGCTCTATGAAGAAAAAGATATTTTGTAAATCCCATAGTAATTTAAAGCAGATGTAAAGGGGAATCCATGTATTTTATCATTTTAAGCATATTCTGTTTATATGTAGCATTTAGTATGTGACGTATTTCTGAGTGAAACGTTATATTCAACAATAAAAATGTTTTGTTTAGATGGACTTAAAGTTATCTATCAAGAATTGTTTGGATCATGAAAAGTGGTCTTTAATAACATGTGGTTGGAGAGGAGGGGTTGAAAAATAAGAAGTGTGCCAGTTTTACTTCAACTTACCGCAGTCCCGCTCGTCAGAATTGTCCCCACAGTCATTGTCATGGTCACAAACCCAAGATCCTGGAATGCACTGCTGGTTGTCACAGCGATACTCACTCTCAGAGCAAGGTCTGGGTTCTGTGAGCACATTCACACAAAAACTGTGAGCTACAAAGACCTTCAGTAGATGCATGCTAAGGTGACCTACATGTGTAGAAGGAAATGGATGGCCAATGCATTACTCACCACAACTTCTCTCATCAGATCCATCTCCGCAGTCATTGTTCCCATCACAGCGCCAGCGAATGGGCACACAACGGTGGTTATCACAGCGGAAATCTCCCAGAGGGTCACAGGTCAGCTCTTCTGCATGAAGCAAATTGTAGGGGTGTATTTTCATTTATTTCATTTGTTAAAAATTTAATTATAATCCCTTTTATGTAATAAATCAAAATGGATATTTATTGTTTATTTGTTGAATCATGACAAAGGAACTTTGACAAAAGAATATATTAGCCTGTATAGTTTATATTTTAAATCTAATATTTAAGATCTTATGCAAGAATCTTATATATTAATGATGAGGCATTTATACATTTATATATTTACAATCATATCAGAGGGTCTCCCCTTAAAGGGATAGTTCACCCAAAAATGAACTTTCATTTTGGGTGAACTATCCCTTTAACCACCACCAGTGTGCAGCATCCACTTGGATGATGTGATGGCAGCCACAGAACAACGGCGCCAGTACGCTCACTACACACCTGCTATAAGTGGAGAGGAGAGAGAGTGAAAGAGGCAATTGAAAGTATTAGGAGGCCATTATTGATAAAGGCCAATGGGGGGAATTTGGCCAGGAAAGTGGGGTTACACCATTACTCTTCATGAGAAGTGGCATGGGATTTTTAATGACTACAGAGTCAGGGGACCTCGGTTTAATGTGTCATCTGAAGGCAGTATAGTGGGGACAGTATCCCCATCACTATACTGGGGCATTAGGACCCACACAGACCACAGGGTGAGCACCCCTTGCTAGACTCACAAACACCTCTTCCAGCAGCAATCTTTTCCCAGGAGGTTTCCCATCCAGGTACTAATCAGGCTCAACCCTGCTTAGCTTCTTGGGCTACAGGGTAAAATGACTGCTGGTTGATATTACACGAAAAAGACTCTTAATTGTTTGAAATTAATTTTGTAGATAAAGTTTAAAAAAATATATAGAATTTTAATTCTACAAACTAAAATTATATTTCCTATTTTTAAAATGGATAAGCAGCATCAGTGTCCACTGTCCAGCATTCTTAGCCTGGTCTTACCAGACTCTCGTACATTTAATTTGTACATAGAGTCTGGCCACTCTCCATTGACAAGCGTTTACGTCCTTGAAGGCGGGTACTCTGTTGAAGTTTAAAACTATTGGATCTGCCAAGAGTCACTCTGGATCTGCCTAACCAATCGCTAACGTTTGGTCGTGACGTATGTCACGTCAAATCAAATCAAATCAAATCAAATCACTTTATTGTCACTCTACCATATGCACAAGTGCAACAGTAGGTGAAATTCTTAGGTGCAGTTCCGAGCAACATAGCAGTCATGACATGACATGTACAACATTTAAGCAACAACAGATTACACATCTGATGCGCACACAATTACTCACAGCACAGTATACACTACAATAAACAATAAATAATTTACACAATGTGAGTGTAGTTCTCACAGCTTTAAACAATATATAAATACTTACAATATACATATACTTTAAACAATATACACTAAACATACATTAAACAATAACAGTATACATTAAGCTATAGTAATAATATACAATGTACAGTATACAATATGTTCACAAATTGAAATCCAAAGTGCAATAGATGCTGTATGATAAATAAATGTGTATATAATGTGTGTGTATCTACAGTGGGTTGTGCTGAGTGATATTCTGTCCAGTGTGTGTTATGATACTGATGGATCAAGAGTTAAGTAGTCTGATTGCTTGTGGGAAGAAGCTGTTCTGGAGTCGGCTGGTGCGTGTTCTGATGCTGCGGTACCGTCTGCCTGATGGCAGCAGTGAGAGCAGCCCATGGTTCGGGTGGCTAGAGTCTCTGATGATCCTCTGAGCTCTCTTCACACACCGCCTGGCATAAATGTCCTGGAGGGAGGGAAGCTCACCTCCGATGATGCAGCTGGCCGTGCGCACTACCCTTTGCAGGGCTTTGCGGTTGCGGGCGGTACTGTTGCCGTACCAGGTGGTGATGCAGCCAGTCAGCAGGCTCTCTATGGTGCTGCTGTAAAAGCGTGTGAGGATGTGGCGGTTCATTCCAAACCTCCTTAGCCGTCGCAGGAAGAAAAGGCGCTGATGAGCCTTCTTCACAACGGCCTCAGTGTGGACGGACCATGAGAGTTCCTCTGTGATGTGGACACCGAGGAACTTGAAGCTGCTGACTCTCTCCACCAGTGCTCCATCGATGGTGATGGGGCGGTGTTCTCTCTCATTCCTCCTGAAGTCGACCACCAGCTCCTTGGTCTTGCTGACGTTGAGGGAGAGGTTGTGCTCCTGACACCACCGTGTCAGAGTGTGCACCTCCTCTCTGTAGGCCGTTTCATCATTGTCGGTGATAAGACCTACCACCGTCGTATCGTCAGCAAACTTGATGATGGTGTTGGAGCTGTGGATTGCCACACAGTCATGTGTGTACAAGGAGTACAGGAGTGGGCTGAGAACACAGCCCTGAGGGGCTCCAGTGTTGAGAGTCAGTGATGATGAGATGTTACTGCCCATTCTGACCACCTGGCGTCTGTTTGACAGGAAGTCCAGGATCCAGCTGCATAACAAGCTGTTTAAGCCTAGAGCCTGGAGTTTCATGTCAAGTATGGAGGGCACAATGGTGTTGAATGCTGAGCTGTAGTCTACAAACAGCATTCTCACATATGTGTTCCTCTTTTCCAGGTGGGAGAGAGCAGTGTGAATTGTTGATGAAATGGCATCATCAGTGGAGCGGTTTGTGCGGTATGCAAACTGCAGTGGGTCCAGTGAGGGGGGGAGAACAGAGCAGATATGGTTTCTGACTAGTCTCTCAAAGCATTTACTGATGATGGGGGTCAGAGCAACAGGACGCCAGTCGTTTAAGCAGTTGTTTTTTGACTGCTTAGGTACAGGAACGATGGTGGACGTTTTAAAGCATGTGGGGACCACAGACAGGGAGAGGGACAGGTTAAAGATGTCCGTGAAAACTCCAGTCAGTTGGTGCGCGCACGCTCTGATCACGCTGCTGGGAATGCCGTCTGGACCCGCGGCTTTACGGACGTTCACCCGCCGGAAGGATCGGGTTACATCCGCTAAAGATACGGAGAGTGAACTAACCTCTGTATCTTCAGCCGCGAGCTCTCTCTCCACGAGGGCGGTGTTAGTTCCCTCAAAGCGAGCATAGAAGGTGTTCAGCTCGTCCGGGAGAGAGGCAGCGGTGTTCACGGTGGAGTTTGTGTTCCCTTTATAGTCCGTGATGGTGTTAATTCCCCTCCACATGCTTCTGGAGTCGGTGGTGTTGAACTGTCCTTCAATCTTGTCCCTGTACTGGCGTTTTGCTGCTCTGATGGTTTTCCGGAGGGCATAACTTGCTTGTTTATGCTCCTCCGCATTACCGGAGTTAAAGGTGAAGGTCCGCGCATTGAGTGCCGCGCGAACATCCCCATTTAGCCACGGCTTCTGGTTTGGGTACAGCCGAATTGTTCTGGTCGGAACAACGTCTTCTACGCACTTCCTGATGAAACACGTTACGCTATCAGCGTAAACCTCGATGTCGTCATCAGAGGCCGACCGGAACATCTCCCAGTCCGCGCGGTTTCCTGCTCACTCACTGTCCTATACAGTTCCTTTAGTGCCCGGTCTGTGTCGGCTTGTGGGGGAATATACACAGCTGTGATGATGACCGCTGTGAATTCCCTCTGTAGCCAGAATGGTCGGCACAGAATCGTGAGAAATTCCAGATCAGGAGAACAGAAAGACTTGATAGAATGTACGTTCCTCTGATCACACCAGGATCGGTTGATCATAAAACACACACCCCCGCCTTTGCTTTTCCCGGAGAGATCTTTTTCTCTGTCCATTCGATGCACGGAGAACCCCGCGGTTTCGATGGCCGAATCTGGAATCTCAGCAGACATCCAAGTTTCTGTAAGGCAGATAATGCAGCAGTCCCTCGTCTCTCGTTGGAAAGAGATCCGTGCTCTCAGCTCGCAGAGTTTATTGTCCAGAGACTGAACATTAGCCAGTAAAATACTGGGAAGCGGGGGTCGGTTTGCGCGGCGTCTTACTCTGATGAGTACGCCGGCTCTCTTCCCTCTTCTCCGGCCGCGTTTCCGTGGTCGGGCCGCCCAGACAAAAGGTTCCGCTGCTGTGTTTGTAAACGGCGGTTCGTCACTGAAGAATTTAAAGTCCGGTTTTCGGTGTGCGATTGCCGAACCAATGTCCAAAAGTGTCTGTCTGTCGTACGTAGTAAGGCAGACAACATCCAAGACAAAAAACACAAAAACTATAAACAGAACAAACAAAAAACTACAATGTTTCAGCGGAGCTTGCAACGTAGCAGCCATCCTTGGCGCCATCTTGAGTTCTACCGTGCTGTCAAAGGCGTGCTAGCGTTCTATCAAAGGCGTGCTGTTCGCCTTTGATTCTCTCACATTAACTGTGCACACCACCTCAGTGTCAGTGATAAAACCTTGTGCATTCGGATTGTGATTTATTCACGGTGGAGAGGAGAGTTTTGTGATCAGAACACGCTGCTCTCGTGGTGCATATCTCGTGCAATCATAACATGATTGTATATGCTGTAAATAAAATGTCATATGCTTGGTATGATAAGAATAAATGCTGCCATAAATAACAGCCCAATTCAAATGTTTACGTGTTTTTATTTTATTTTTTGAGCGGTGATGAAATATTTTGCTCTTGTAAACACTTGCCAACATTTAAAGAAATACAAGTCTAGAAATGCATCCAAATTATAGCGCAAGCAACCGCACGGTGCTCTGCAGGGGTCAAAAAAGGATATAAACAGTGAATTTTGAAGTGATATATTCTTGAAAACTCAGAGATGTGGATTCGGAGAGCAATTACATTACCACACAACCTGTTTGTCAAAAGCAGTCGGTAATTCAGCCTGGGTTTTTTTTGCGGGTGGTGGGAGATGGACGGCTTCAGCAACTCCTTCACCACTAACGGAGCGAGCTGAAAAAGACTTTTCCCAGACCACAACATTATGGCCACCAACAAAACTCAGCAGTGATTGTTCTTGCTCCATGTAACGGAGTTCGTTTGTTCAGGGAAGAAGGAGGCGGGAACCGGCGAACGTTTAACAACTTTTAATCAAATAATAAACACAAAATGAAAGTAAAAGCGGCAGCCCCTCACGGACGACTGCCACGCACATACATAACAAAACGTAAACAAAACAACTTAAAATCCAGGCCTGGTCCTCTCTCGTCCTTCACCGGTGTCGCTCATCCTTATATGCCTCCGTGCTCCCTCATGAGAGGACTCGAGACCGGTGTGTCTCATTCTCAATCACGCACACCGATCTCGTTTGCTCGTCCACCTCGCCACACTCCGGCTTTAACTTCTGGACATTCGTCAGCGGTGCCAGTGCCACACACTCGCATCTTTCACCGCCGCCATTACTGGACTACAACTCAAACTAGCGCACAACATCAACGTCATCGCTCTCAGCCACTCCCTCTGTTCGCTGATTGGACCGCTAAAAAATTGTTCGGGAGAAAACCTAAGCATATACAGCAGTACCAGACGTAGTACTGAAGGAAAATGAAAATTGAGCGGAAGTACGTAGGAGGGCGGAGCCAGGCTACAGCATTCTAGGGAAATCCTTCAATACTGTTTAAAAATCATCCCAGGATGCACCTTATGTCTAGACAAAGGGTTGCAACTTATTTAAGATTACGGAACATGAAATAAGATTTTTTTTTTTTATTATTTTCTAATTGTATATTCTCTAACATGTAAGATATTGTTATTTAACATATAAGTTTATTTTACATATTAGTTTTGATCACACCTAAATTAATTCATTAATTTCATTAATAATAAAAAATGAGTAGATGTGTCCAAGCTTGTGTACAGACTGGTCATTATACTACCCATTATACTGTCTCAGTTTTTATATTAGAGAACTGTATTGTGTCTTAAAAGAATATGATTTTGTTTTGAGTCAGCCTGTCTCATGCATATGTTTTAAAATATTATTTTAAATCATTATAATGAACTTACGGCAGCCCTGCTCATCGCTGTTGTCTAGACAGTCATTGGCACCGTCACACACAGCCCACAGAGGTATACAACGATAGTTTGTCTTGCAGGAGAACTCAGTGTCTGCATCACACTTATGATCAGGGCCCACTACAAAGAGATACAGGAAAAAGACAATTGTCAAAAGTCAGTTAAAACCAAGCTGTTAAAGAAAAGCCCATTTTCCCAAAGGGACACTCACTGCACTCATCATATGGCTCATCTGAGTTATCTCCGCAGTCATTCTGTGCATCACACACGTAGCTTGGTGGTATGCAGCGTCCGTTTTTGCATTGAAATTGTCCAGGTTTGCAGGTCTTCTCTGCACAGCTGTCAGCTTCCTCATCACTGCCATCTGCACAGTCCTGCACGCCATCACAGTGCCAGGATATTGGGATACAGTGCTTATTTTTACACTGGAACTGGTTCTCAGAGCAACGGTGGTCACCTGGGTTACAAAGAGGATCTTTTAAAAAGGGTTTTTAAAAAATAGCAAGTGGCATGTCAAACATGTAACTGTTAAAAATGAATGCAGTTCAATTCCCATCAACGAAAAACTGTAAACTTAAAAATGCTCTTGTGCTATTATAACAATAGCCCCTTTCACACATACAGTCTTTACTAGTGAATTACTGGTAAATTACCGTTTAGAGATCATACTTGAAAAATTACTTTTATGATGATTTGGGACAATCATTAAGCTGTTTACAGTTAAGTTCAGCTGCTTTTAATAGTTTTCTACATAAACATGCGCTAGACGAACGTTGCGTTATGTCTTGCGATCGAGACCCTGCCTTCTTTTCCATTCATCAGCACTGCGGCTCTTTTACTCGGTTACTTCTGTTTACTTTTTTCTGAGTTCACAAATAACTGTGTTCACACACAAATAAGTCATATACAATAAATGGTATGCGTATTTGCCGTGCTGTCCGAGGAGAGAGCTCCGAGCTCTGTATTTCGCCTGAACCCAAAATACTCCCCCCGTAGTCCTGGCTGTGGTAGGAACAAGCCAAGAGTGAGGAGTCACGGTGGTGGAGAGATGCTGAAAACTGTCAAGGAATGTCAGTGGGTTGATAGGATAGACGTGGTAATTGCTGATGACGGTTTTGGATAGATCATTTGAACGTGCTCCTCACAAACTTTGTTAATAAAACATCATATAGTAACTGCAGTACTGTAGTAACAATTATGAAACTGTGTTCTGTGTGAACTTTCTCTTATGCAGTGTGAAAATGTGAAAAAGAAAATTATGCAGCGTTTAAAGGTCATTTCCAATGAATGACCTCACAGAGATTACTGGTATTTTTGTACTTGTGTGAATGGTATTTAACTGGTAAAAAGATAGAACGCTGTTGCTTGTGTGAACAGTACATTTTTGCATTTACCGGAAAAAATTAATTTGGTAATTCTGCGGAAATTTCCAGGGTTTAATGTGTGAAAGGGGCTAATGTGGACACAGCCATGGTTAAGATAAACTAGAATATAAGTTTTGCATACTGCAGAGTGCAGCATCTTCATCAGATCCATCAAGGCAATCATTGTGGCCATCACACAGGAAAAACGGATAGGTGCAGTTCCCATCCTGGCACTGGAACCGTCCAATTGGGCAGTAACGTGGAAGACATGTCTGAGGCTCATCGGAGCCATCCCCACAGTCTGACTGACCATCACACTTCCACCATATGGGAATGCACCTGGAGACAAAAGGCAGACAGAGAAGCGAGAGAGGAAGAGTACAAGATCAGTGTGCTGAAAAATCCACATTAAAGCATCACTGTAAGAGAACCGATTCACTTACCTCTCATTGTCTCCACAACGGAACTGAGTGCTGGAGCAGTCAGCCACACACTGGATCTTAAAGCCAACAGCCAGACCAATGAAGTGATCCGGACACTCACATCTGGCCGTTGTCCCGCCCGGGCCAATCAGACACAGGTGACTACAGGTAAGGTGATGGTCATTGCAGGGATTGTCACCTAAGAAAATGTTAATAAAACATTCAAACAACCATCATGCTATTAAAGTTAATGGTGAAATGAGTGATATATTGTCTTACTGCGTGGCTGTCTGTAAGGGTGATAGACGTGGATGTCATTAGGGCGGTGTGTGTTGTTTCCCATTACAACACGGTTAGCCCCAGTGTACTTGTGGGCTCTCTCTATGGTGTGGGTGTTCCAGTCAGTCCAGTAAACCAAATCCTCAAACAGGGTCAGAGCGTAAGCATGGGGCAACAAACCTGTTATAGCCCTATGTCTGTTTTGTCCATCCATATCGGCATAACTGTAGGAAAAGAGACATTAGATAAGTAGTTTTTAGGAATGCACAATATATTGGTTTGCCAGTGTATCCCTAATACTTTTGTTATTGTGTTACAAAATACATCTGAGCTTGTGGTGAAATGTTACCAAAACAACTTTGGTATTTTGCATGATATTGACCAAATTCATAATACTGTAAGTGCTACATGAAGCAGGCCTATATATTACTGCCTGGAGATCAGATTTGGTTTGATACAATACAGGACACAACTTACTCAAGGAAATTTAGGTGAGCATCTGCAAAAAAGATCTTGTTGTTGGTGTAGTCGATGGTTAGGGCATGAGGCCACACTAGCTTTGTAGTGATGATAGCTGATCTGTTGGTTCCATCCATGCCAGCCCTGCCAATGAAAGCCGCCCGCCCCCAGTCTGTCCAATATAGCCATCTGACCAGGAATGGGAAAGGGAATGTTTACACACATAAAAATAGCAGATGTTCAACTAAACAAGTAATATCTAAAAACATCTACTGTTATTTTTAAACATACCCATATTTAGGGTTAACAGCGATAGCCCGAGGACTGGCAAAGCAGTATGTAGAGTTGGCATCAACACAACCTTTCAGGAGTTTTTTCCGGTAACGTCCATCAAGTTCAGAGACATGAATGGCTCCCATTGTCCCATCTGCCCAGTACAGCTTTCTGCAATGAAATATCCACCCATAGATTAACCCTGCCAAGTTGTTTTTAGAATATACTGCATGTAAATTAATGATTCTCATTAACTTACCGGCCCACCCAGTCCACAGCTAGGCCTTCTGCTCCATCCAGGTCATTCTGAAATATGACCTCCCTTCCTGTTCCGTCTAAATACATCCTCTCAATGTGCAATGTCCCAACATCCACCCAGTATAAACGCTTCTCAGTGGTATCAAAGTCTAGAGCCATAACGTTTGACAGGTCCTGCAGCACCACCGTCAAGGACGATCCATCAACGGTCAGGTTACGGATGTAGTAACGGTTGCTGTAGAGGAGGTACGGTGCTATTCCGCTATTCTGACGGCAGGTGCGTCCATCAGGCTCCCGCAGGTATCCCGGTGCACATTTGCAGTAGAAAGAGCCCACAGCATTCTCGCACACCTGACTGCACACTCCAGGTATTTCCTTGCACTCGTCTATGTCCTCACAGGCCTTGCCGTCTGGCATGAGTTTGTAGCCGTCCCTGCAGGAGCAGTAGTAACCCGTCAGTGTGTTTGTGCAGTTCTGAGCACACTGGTGAATGGCTGGGTTACTGCACTCATTTATGCCTATGGAGGGACAGAAAATTACCAAAATTACAAAATTAATCCAGTACATTAGATCCATTGTAATTGTGCTATTTACACATTTAATTTTTTATTATAATACATTTATTTATAAATTTATTATAATAAATAATTTATAAAATATAAATTTATAAAATATACATTTATTTATTTGTATATGTATCTGCTGCAATGACAATATTTATTTGCATGTGATTTATTGAACCTGCATGCAGGCTTAAATCAGAAATGTGTTAAAACTAAATAAAAGTCAAGTCAATTTCAAACAAATGCTGTTCTTTTTACTTTTTTTCAGCATAGAATCCTGAAAAACATGTATCATGGTTAAAATATTAATGGGTGGTATCATGCTATTTTATACATTCTAAGTTTTTTACAGAGTTGGATTCCCATGCTAAACATGGCCAAAGTTTCAAAAAATTAGTTGGATATATGACAGAGTATTTCTGTTCCAAAAATACTCCTTCCGGTTTCTCACAAGTTTCTGAAAGTTTTTTTCAAGTATGGCCCTGTATGTTGTAATAGAGGGTGGAAAATCCTTGAATGGACACTTCTCCCGGAAAAGCGTGCACACAAACCAACCAGAGCAGTAGCGAGAGCACTCCCATCATTCTGTTAAAGCAAGTCGAGAAGGATTTTTCAACAATGTCACTAAAGAAATGTGTTTTTGGTTGTGAGGGAAAGATAACCTAGTTCAACTTCTCAAAGAACCCTGCATTTAGGGAACAGTGGATGCAGTTTGTTTTTCAAGTGTGTTCCTGGCATTTTCGGTGACAAATGTTTTATAAGCAAAGCCCATTGGATTTGCAGATTGTTGCATGCGGTGAGTAAAATGCATAAAATGTCTGTGTTTTGTTGGCAAGCGGCATGTAAGGCCATACAATGTAAACAACACGAACTATAGTTAATCAAAAGGTATCCATGTATAATTGCGATGCAGTGGCGTAACTTTGTTTTAAAAAGTGGGTGAGTGGTGGTGTTTAACGGCATAGTTTCTTATAATACAATATTGTCAGTCCTGAGATTCTTCACATAGATTTGCAATGGTCCAATGGTAGAGCTTTTGTCCAGTGAGCGTATTTGAGGTTCGGTTCTGGGTTCGAATCCACCACCGTATAGGTTTTTTTTTTTTTAAAGGTGTTCATCAGTGATTCTACATTTAAATTTACATTTAGTCATTTAGATGCTTTTATCCAAAGCAACTTACAAATAAGTGCAATAGAAGCAACTAGGACAGTTAAGTGAAAGAGAAAGTGAAGTGACGTGTGGCCAAGTATGGTGACCCATACTTGGAATTTGTGCTCTGCATTTAACCCATCCAAGTGCACACACACGGAGCAGTGGGCAGCCATATTGCTGCGGTGTCCGGGGAGCAGTTGCCTTGCTCAAGGGTCACCTCAGTCGTGGTATTGAGGGTGGAGGAGGGTGCTGGTTATTCACTCCCCCCACCGACAATTCCTGCCGGACCTGAGACTCAAACCCGCAACCTTCTGGTTATAAGTCCGACTCTCTAACCATTAGGCCACGACTTCCTCAAGGACAACAATATGCAAGTGCTGTAAAAAGTCTCAGTTATTCTAGAACAGAACTAGAATGAGGCTTTTCCCAAAAACAAAGTGGTGTCTTACCGCAGCCCTTCTCATCACTGCTGTCAGAGCAGTCCCTCTGCTGGTTGCAGACCTTGTGGATGTCAATACACTCCCCAGAATTGCACATGAATTGTCCAGGTGCACAGGTGGGTTCTGGGCTCCTGCACAAGCCCTCAAGTTCATCAGAGCCATCCTGACAGTCTGTATAACCATCACATGCATACGTTGATGGGATACACACTCCATTCTGGCAGGAAAACTCCCGACTGGAGCAGGTGCCATACACGCAGCCGATCTCATCACTGCCATCCCCACAGTCATTCACACGGTCACAGCTGAGGAGGAGTTTTACACACACAGTATATATTTTATAAATATTTTGAATATCATTTGATTTAATTAGCATTGTTGGTACTGCTGGAGAGGAAGAACTCACTGGAAGGGCAACAGAATGCAGCGACCATTGGCGCAAGCAAACTCGTTCATGTGGCATGTGCGGTTGGGGCAGTTGTGCAACTCATCTGCAGCATCTGCACAGTCCTTCTCTCCATCGCACACATAACTCCATGGTATACAACGCGGAGAGCCTGGGTACCAATTGGGGCATGTGAAATCGCTGGGGTTGCATGTCCTTGATCCTGAAACACAAAATACAAACCAGACTAGCAAAGTAATATGTGCATTGACTTGCTGGTTTCTACCATCTTGAAAATGAATGACAGGACTCACCGCACTGCAGTTCCTCGGCCTCATCACTATTGTCTCCACAGTCGTTGTTGCCATCACATACCCACATTTCCAGAATGCAGTTTCCATTCGAACAGCTGAACTGCTGAGGGTTACAAGTATAAACCTGATTCTCTGTGGAAAGAGACAAATAAAGTATTAGTTAGTGATTCCAGTATTAGATAGTGATTTGCACACAGGAGGGGGACTCGACATGTACCGCAGGTGGGTGGCTCATCTGTGCCGTCCAAACAATCTAGGATGCGATCACACACCCATGCCTGGGGAATACACTTCCCGTTATCACATCGGAACTCGTCTGCAGAGCAGGTCCGGCCAGCTGTTGACCACAAGCAGTACAGGACATGACTTTAAGGAGGTTTTTTTTTTTTCATATTAAAGGGACATTTCACTCATAAAGCAGCTAAAAGCTGAGACCCTGTAACTCACCACAGAAGAGTGGATTTTCATCACTGTTGTCCCCACAGTTGTTAAAACCATCACATAGGCTACTTGAAGAAATGCAGATGTTGGTGGTGTCACATTTTACTAAGCCAGGTGCACAGGTTCTGTCCGCTAATAAATCAAATAAATGATTGTTCTTTGTTACCAGAAATTACACACTTCACCTTTAATATCACACCAGTTAAAGAGTATCGTGTGCATGGCTAAACATCAATGAAAAAAGGCAGAAAATTCTATGCAAATGAGAATGATGGCGTCAATGACAGTTATTATTGTAAACTAAACTAAATCTAAAACTATTAAAAATTATTTTCTTTCATTAAAATGAAGATTAAATCAAATTACATAAATATTAGATGACAAGCTTAAATTTGATAAACTTAACGAAAACTTGAAATGTTTCCTAATAAAATTAGTTTAGGTTGAAGTACTAAAATAACTGCTACGGAAGCACACTTTATATTAGGTGGCCTTAACTACTATGTACCAACATTTAAATTAATAATTTGATACAATGCACTTATGGTGTACATACATGTTTTTACATTGTGCTTATATTTAAAAAAAATACCTGCATGTAATTACATCTCTAATTAATTTCTGTAGTTACATTTATATTTACACTGTTGACACTTCCCTTACACCTAACCGTACCCTTAAACGTACCTATACCACCACACCCATCCCTAACTTTACCTTTATCCCACCTCAATATCAGCAAAAGTGTTTTGCGATACAATATGAAAGTTTGATGTAAGTACATTGTACTTAAAGCCACCTAATATAAAGTGGGACCAAAAATACTAAAATAACACCATACTCACGGCAGTTAACTTCATCCGTGGTTCCATTGTCTCGGCAGTCATTGAATCCATCACACACAAAGGCCGCACTGATGCAGCGTCCATTAGTACAGGTGAACTCTGTGGTAGGGTTACAGGTTGGGAAAGGACAGCCATGCTCATCACTGTTATCTCCACAGTCATTTGTGTAGTCGCACACATAGTACAGAGGCACACAGCCTCCGTTATCACAGGTGAATTCCGTAGGTGAGCAGGTGTGGAAAGCTGTAGAATGTAGAATTCATGTATAAAGAAAAGAAAATGATACAAAACTAAATTTAAAAAATAAATTTAATTGATAAGGTTACTTACCACACACTCTCTCAAGCTCATCTGAGCCATCCAAGCAGTCCTTGTAGCCATCACACTTCCAGTGCTGGAACAAACAGCTTCCGTCCAGACAGGTAAATTGATCTGCATGGCACCGCTTCCCATTGTCGGGGATGCAGTCTTTCCCATCATTGGCCAGATACCAGTTACCAGTGCTGGGACACTGACACTCTGGACCAGATGGACCTGAGAAAGTGATAAACAAGAGACATGAGATGTAAGCTTCTCAAAAAAGAGAAAAAAGACAATTAAACATACACACTAGAATTTGTATACGTTTTGGTCCAAAAGTCTGAGAGCACATACGGTTCCGTGTTGCATAAATATATGCATCTTCATTTTATTATATATATATATATATATATATATATATATATATATATATATATATATATATATATATATATATATATATATATATATATATATATATATATATATATATATATATATATATATATATATATATATTTTTTTTTTTTTTTGAAATCCTGAAATATATTTATTTTCCAGGTTTCTATTTTAAGTTCTAATTTAACGACTAATTTAATTTAAATTAATTTAAAGGCTGCAATTTAAGTATCTTTTCACGCTCACTGCATGTATGTTCAACAGTTTCTTGGACATCAAATGTGCCTTTCAGATCAATGTGCACTGTTTGGCTATAACATGCACACTTGGCATGAGACACCAGACTGACCTGGGACACAAACATGGCTGCATCCTCCATTGAACAGCTGGCAAGGACTTGAGCAGCTATCCTGCCTACTGGCCGAGAAGACGTGGATGTCATTGGGTCTATATTGGAGATCAGTTGCCATTATAGTCAGGCCAGAACCGTCGTCCTTGTTGGCACGGTACACAATCCGTGTGTTCCAGTCAGTCCAGTAGATATCCTGTTGGAACACTGTTACAGCAAACGGGTACTGTGTCTGACTAAGAATGACCTCCCTGTTTTCTCCAGTCAAAGAGGCACGCTCAATCTTATCCCTGTTAGTGAGAAAGTGAAACAGTTTTATCAGTTGAATGTTTCTTGTCTGTCTGCACTAAAAATACTGTAAAATGATTAGTAAGTTAGTATAAACTCACAGTGTTGAATCAGCCCAGTACAGCAGTCGTTCCTCATAATCCAAAGACAGAGCATTAGGCTGAGAAAGACTTGTGTTCACGATAGGGAAGCGGAAGTTTCCACCAAGTGTGGCTCGTTCAATTTTAGCAGGGGATCCCCAGTCAGTCCAGTACAGGTATCTGCATGAGCAAAATCAGTTTTCAGAGAGCAATTATCAATTTTTAAACTAATCTGGCTGGAACTATCTGAACCAGTGTCTTTTAACCATGGGGCTTTCACACATGGGGGTATATGGAATAGTGTGGAATGATGCCACGTTTGCATTTAACATCAACAAACAACCAATTACATACTGAACTCATTAAATATTCATAAATATTCATGGATTGTTTTTAATTTCAGCATTTAAGGGCAAAATCTAAATAATCAAAGTCATGGAAAACACAACAAATGAAGTGAAAAATTGATTATTCCTACAGTTATAGTCCAAAATGTCTATTCAGGACAAGCTGGATCATACAGTCAGGAATATATAAACCAAATTAACGTGCAAGAGTGAGACGAGGCATTATAAAATTACAAATACAAGTAAAACTGCTAACAAAGTTTACAAATGTACAGTGTAAAACCATGAAAACTGAATACCAGGATTAAAGGCCAAAGTGTACTTCGTTTTTTACGTGTACACTAGGGTATGTGCACAGTGCATGTGACGTAAATATTATCATCAGCCATACTTACTGTACATACACAGCCGGATACTCTCTATGCTCAAATTGTACATGCGTATTGAATTTTTTTACACGCATCAGTTTGTGCAGAAGGTGCAACACCGCAGAAGGTTGCACTGGCTTGTTGTTTCACAGTTGAAAAATAATTGAATGCGATGTAACAACAATAAACTGGAAATGGCAACAACAATAGATGCCTGTGATTCACAGTTTCTTGCTGGTGGAATGATCCACCCCATCCGGAATGCAGAATCACTGACAACATTCAAAATACAGCTGAAAACTAATCTCTTCCTTAAGCACTTAATCTCATTTTAAATTTATATTATTATTATTTTTTTAATCTAATTTCTTCTTTTCCCTCCCTATTCTAGCTTGTGCTACTCTGGGTAATGTCCAAAACGTCTCGGTTACGGATGTAACCCTCGTTCCCTGAGGAGGGAACGGAGACGTACGTTAGTGACTAACGAATGGGGGTTTCGCCTAGAAGCCTATCATCTTCGAGCATATAGAAAACGCCCAATGGCGTGCCAATGCCATGGGGCATGCGGAATTTGCATACGTAACTCCGCCTCACCGCGTGAGTATATAAGGAAGTACGTGGCAATATCGCATTATGTTACCTGCTTGAGGAGCCAAGACTGAACTCCTAAGTTCCAGGTAGCACAGCTGATGTGGCAGCGGAAACGTACGTCTCCGTTCCCTCCTCAGGGAACGAGGGTTACATCCGTAACCGATACGTTCCCTTTCGTTCAGTCACTACGACGTACGTTAGTGACTAACGAATGGGGGTTCCAATATAATCCCGCCACTCAGCTGTCTTCCAGTGCCCTGCGTAAGAGTGAGTTCCCTGTCGTAAGGTTAATACGGCCGAAGGACCCACGCTTAACACAGGATTACCAAGGTACACTGGGAAGCATATCCAGTGAAGGAATGCCAAGATGCCTGCCCATAGGGAGGACTTAAGAGTACACATATGACCCGCTAAGGGCTGCATATGGAAAACTCTAGGGTACCAACCGCAGGTGGAATTTTTAACCCTAGGGGTGGCCGGGACATGCCAAGGGAAGGACACCTGCTCGCTAGGGAGGCTTACGGTGGAAATACTCGTGTGGGGGTCGCCAGAGGGGAACCATGCACACGGGGCACCTGGCCGGACATGAGGGTCTGGGCTCGAGAGAGGGCAGACTGAACTGATGTCGGCGTCAGCAGTGCTGGAGGAGCTCAGGGCTCTCGGGGAGCTCACCTGAGGGAAAATATCGCACGTATCCAGTCCGAGGAGTGGAATGGCGAGCAAGCGAAGACACCTGAGCCTGGCCCATTACCGGCCCCTCGGGGGGGCGAGTACATAGTTGGACACTGGCTCCACTCGGAGATTGTAGAATCTGGCGAATGTGTTCGGTGTCGCCCAGCCTGCAACTCTGCAGATGTCTGTTAGCGAGGCGCCATGCGCTAAAGCCCAAGAGGAGGCCACACTCCGAGTGGAGTGTGCCCTGACCCCAAGGGGACATGGTCGACCTTGCTGCTGGTAAGCCAAAACAATGGTGTCCACTAACCAGTGAGACAGCCTTTGCTTTGAGAGAGCACTTCCCTTCCGCTCTCCACCATAACAGACAAAGAGCTGGTCTGAGGTCCTGAAACACTGCGTGCTGTCTACGTAAGCGCGGAGGGCGCGTACTGGACAGAGCAGTGCCAAGGCTGGGTCTGCCTCCTCCAAAGGCAGCGCTTGCAGGTTCACCACCTGGTCTTTGAAAGGAGTGGTGGGAACCTTGGGCACATATCCAGGCCGGGGTCTCAGGATCACGTGAGAGTTAGCCGGCCCGAATACCAGGCACCCTTCGTCAACCGAAAATGCCTGCAGGTCCCCGACCCTCTTAAGAGAGTCCAATGCGGTCAGCAGAGCCATCTTCATTGACAGAAACTTAATATTGACCGACCGCAAAGGCTCAAAGGGAGGCCTCTGCAGAGCACTTAGAACTACTGCGAGGTCCCAAGAGGGTACGAGAGGAGAGCGAGGAGGATTCAGTCTCCTCGCCCCCCTCAGGAACCTGATGATCAGGTCGTGCTGACTTACCTTTTTGTCCCCCCAAGAGATCGTGGTAGGCAAATATTGCGGCCACATAAACTTTAAGGTGGAGGGAGACAGCCTTCGCTCCAACCCCCTCTTGGAGGAACGATAGCACAGACCCGATCGGGCATTTCCAGGGGTCTTCTTGCGGGAAGAGCACCAAGTGACGAAGAGGTTCCACCTCAACGCATAGGCATGCCGAGTGGACTCTGCCCTAGCGGAAGTGATGGTGGCGACCACCGGAGGTGGCAGGCCACGCAAACCTGCCGCGTCCCATCCAGGAGCCACACGTGGAGGCTCCAAGATCGGGACGTGGGTGCCATAGGGTGCCCCGTCTCTGAGTGTCTCAGAGGAATAGGCCAGCAATGTGCGCCAGTGCATCCGTGCCGAGCGTGCCCTCGGTCAGGGAATAGAACAGGCTGCAGTGGGAAGAGTCGTGGGAGGCAAACAGGTCTACCTGCGCGTCCCAAACTGTCCCCAATCAGCTGGCCGTCAGGGGATGGAGTCACCATTCTCCCGGGAGGGGCTGAAACCGTGAGCTCGTCGGCTGCACGGTTCAGGGCTCCTGGAATATGGACAGCACGAAGGGACCTCAGGCGCTTCTGACTCCATAAAACGAGGTGGCGAGCGAGTTGAGACATACGGCGTGAGCGTAGATCGCCCTGGTGGTTGATGTACACTACTACGGCCGTGTTGTCTGTCCTGACAAGCACATGTTGACCCCTCAGCAACGCCCGGAGGCGGTGCAGGGCGAACGTACTGCCAGTAACTCGAGGCAATTGACATGCAGAAGGCGCTGGGGTCCTGTTCCCAGGAGCCAGCGGCTGCTTGTCCATTGCACATGGCACCTCAACCCGTGGTAGAGGCATCCGTCGATACGACAACATGCCTGGAAACTCGTTCTAAGGGCACACTGGCCCGTAGAAAACTGAGGTTCGCCCACGGGGTGAGTGTCTGAAGGCAGGCCCGAGTCACTTGTACCCGGAGCGTGCCAGACTGCCATGCCCACCTCGGGACTCGATCGCGAAGCCAATGCTGAAGCGGTCTCATATGAAGCAATCCGAACGGCGTCACCGCCGCTGCAGATGCCATATGCCCCAGGAGCCTCTGAAAAGTTCAGTG
This sequence comes from Romanogobio albipinnatus, assembly GCA_023566225.1. Classification (NCBI taxonomy): domain Eukaryota; kingdom Metazoa; phylum Chordata; class Actinopteri; order Cypriniformes; family Gobionidae; genus Romanogobio; species Romanogobio albipinnatus. The sequence continues at coordinate 27,919,369 of CM042257.1, forward strand.
GAACCGCACTCTTGCCCTCGAATTGACGGAGGCAAGTCAGCAGAGACTGCGTGCGCGCTCGCTGGTAAGCAGCACGTACCTGTGCGACCGAGTCGGAAACCATACTGAGAAAAGAGATCCTCTGCACGGGGCAGAGTCGCTCTTCTCCCAGTCGACCTGAAGGCCCAGACGGGCTAAGTGCCGGAGCACTTGGACTCTGTGTCCACAGACCTGCTTACGAGAGTGACCCAGTATGAGCCAGTCATCGAAGAAGTTCAGGATGCGAACCCCGTGCCGCGTGAGTGGCGCAAGGGCTGCCTCGATAGACTCCGTAGAGTCACGAGGGGACAGAGCTGCCCGAATGGGGGGACTGCATACTGAATGTCCGCCCCTCGAGGCAAACCGTAGGAACGGTCCGCATCGAGGAAGGAGACATGAAAGTAAGCGTCCTTCAGGTCGATCGCTGCAACCAATCTACCGGACGAACGCGTCCGAGGAGGCGTTCACTACCGACATCCTGAACGGAAGCCTGTGAAGGGATCGGTTCAGGACGGGCAGGTCCAGGACTGGCCGTAACCCACCGGTTTCCTAGGGTACAATGAAGTAAGGGCTAAGGAAGCCTGACTTCATTTCGGCTGGAGGGACAGGCTCGATTGCACCCTTCGCCAGTAGGGTGGCAACCTCCGCACGTGTGACGGGGGCGTTGGCTCCGATCACGGTACAGCGAACTCCCCAGAGCGGGAACTGAATCGCATAGCCGAGCCTGATGGCCTTCGCGACCCAGCGGACAGCCCCTGAAGCTGAAGCCAGGCTCCAGGAACTGACCAACGGGGTCGCTCGGACCACAGACGAACCCAGGGTGGGGCAGCGAGGCAGCGTTACCGGCCCGGACATGGGAGGCGTAGCATCCCGGCGTGGGGGCACGGTTAATGGCTGCGTCCTGACAGAGGAGACCAGGGAAGGACGCACGTTCCACTGGGGTCTGCTCTGAGAGGAGGCTGGCGACAGAGAGGGACAAGAGCGGCGCGGCCCGGGGGGGGCGGCACACACTGCCATCACCGGTCTCTGTGACCTCAGAGATGGGACACCAGTTCTTTCCAAGTGCTGCCAGCCCGGGGGCCAGCAGCAAAAGGATTTTCCCCCGGCCCTCCACCGGGGGAAGGAGAGGCCCTGCTACCATCCCCTGGAAAGAACTGGGACCCATCTCTGGGTTGTCCGCCTCCAGCCCGGCGTTTTAACCAGGCTGGGGAGCGGACTGGGCGACATCCTGCAACCACCTCCACGGCACGGCCCGGAAAAGGCTGCTGCTGGGGCCGGACGGGAGGAGGGAGGGCGCCCTCGGCGGCGAGCGGACTGAGGCGACTACGTGTTACAGTACGTGTTACAGCCTCAGTCTGCTCTGGGGCGGCCGAGAACCGTTGGGCACAGTTCTCAACCGCGCCGCCGAAGAGGCCAGCCTGGGATATGGGCGAGTTGAGGAGGCGGGCCCACTCAACCCCCCCATATCAACAGGTAAGGCCAGGAAAAACAGCTGTCGGGTGCCGCCCACAAAAACCGATCGCGGAACCACGAGCACTCGCGACTGGGCGGAGTTCCACACCAGCGCGAGGCTCGCGGCTGCCCGAGATAACATGGCTATCAACTCTAGGTCAGATCAGGCAGTGCTGACACACCCGGAGGCGGAGCACAACCTAATCGTCATCCCCAAAGGATCTAGCCCACCTTGGGATGCGGCGATCGACATCTTGCTGCTATCTGGAGTGTGAACGAAACGAACGAGGCGTCAGAGACAGGCCACTGTTTCAGTCCAGCACTCACGGGAAGCGATGTGCGAGAGGGGGGCGTGGCCCGAGGAACGTATCGTCGGGGTTCTTAATACCACACCATCACCCTCAGGTCACCCTGGCCACCAGCCAAAGTACCACCTCTCTCAGAGACGGTAGATTGGGGTGTGGCAGAGGGGACTCTCTCTCCTCGCGGAGATCACTGAGTCTCGACCGCGACATCGCGATGGTCACGTTCCCGCAGTGGGAACATGACACATCCACAATCACTGCCCGAACGTGCTGAAGCCCAAACACGTCGAGCAGTGAATGTGCCCATAGACAGCAACGGAGATCGATCGCACCCGGAAGTGCACGGGCGAACCGTCTTGAAAAAGACGTGCCACGCGCAAGCTCTTTTTGTGAGAGGAAACCTAGCAGTCGATGCCGAAGCGCCCAGGGAAACACACACCAGCTGTCTAGCAGACCACTGCGCAGATCAGCAGGCAGGAAGTATGCGATCACTGGAACGCGCCGTCACACCAACACCGACTGGAAAGCTGCTCGTCTCGAAGAAGCTGACAGCGTCTCAGAAGGCTTGTGAGGAGTGAAGAGGTAGGTACCCTTGGCTCCGAAAGCAGAAACATAATGCGATATTGCCACGTACTTCCTTATATACTCACGCGGTGAGGCGGAGTTACGTATGCAAATTCCGCATGCCCCATGGCATTGGCACGCCATTGGGCGTTTTCTATATGCTCGAAGATGATAGGCTTCTAGGCGAAACCCCCATTCGTTAGTCACTAACGTACGTCGTAGTGACTGAACGAAAGGGAACTTAGTATTTCAGGCACTCTTCATGACGAATCGCTTCCTGTATTCCTCAGTTGTAAGTCTGCTAAATGAATAAATGTAAATGTAAATGTAAATGTAATGACAAGAGCATGTAAGATGCGATTAAGAGCTATCAGAAACTCCAGTTTAAACAAGTACAAATACATTGATCATACCTTCTGAAGAGAAATAGCGGAGACACTGGACAGGGATGAAACTTTGGGTTTTACACATATGCTAAGGATTTGTGTCAAAACTAAAGTATATTTTGGGTTTAGTCCCTAACCCAGGGTAAAGACTGAAAAAATGTGAAACATGGAAAAACATAACCCAGGGTTTAGATGATGATTTTAAATGTGAAGAGCCCTAACAAGTTTTTACCCATAGCAGGGATCCACTACGATAGCTCTGGGGCGGTCGCCATGTGCGATGAAGGAACGGTTTTGGCCATCTATTCCCATAGACTGCACACTCCGATTGTAATAATCTGTGAAATAAAGACGCTTGTGGATCCAATCGTAGGCCAGACCTTCAGGATCATCCAGATCTAACAGATGAAAAGAAAGCAGAGAACTCATTAGCATTGTTATTGGCTGGTTTCTGCTTATTCATTCGGAGAATGTTAAAGCATCAGACCGTACCGCTGGCTATGGTGATCGGTGGACTAGTAATGCTGGTGGTTGTGATATATCCTATTTTACTCCTGCCTAAACCCACATACTGTGTGAAGAACACTCTCTTGTCTTGGAAGTCAAACTCTGTGGCAAAAACGCCATAGCCCAGGTAAAAGGTGGGAAATGGTGTGCTGTGGTCCTCTGGATCCAGCCTCATGCTGTTCACGGTGTAATCTGTGGTGAAGATCAGGTACTCATCCAGGCCGAAGCCACACGAGACTCCATTGCTGAGCAAAGAGCCATGGGCACAGCCGCATTTGGGCTGCTGCTGCTCAGGAATTGCAAAACAAAACTGTTGGCAACGCCCATTGTCCTCATGGCACGGGTTGAAGCCCACCAGGTTGGCAGAAGTGGGCTGAACATGCGAGTCAAACACTCCAACATCTATCAGATCCTCAATGCCATCTCGGATCACCTCAGGTGTGTCTGTATTCCCAGGAAGCTTGCTAGCCTGGAAGAGTTTGCCCAGTTTGCGATCCACCCACAGCATGTACTCGCCAAAGATGGCGACACTGTATGGCGCAGGGTAGCGGCTACCGTAGCGTACAATCTGCCGCTGAGAACCATCAGGTGCCATTCGAGATATCATATCCAGAGTATCATCAACCCAGTACAGGAAGTCATTGGTGTAGTCAATCGTAAGGCCTCGGGGGGATGACAGGCTCTCAGAGGCAAGAACTGTCCGATTGGTACCATCTAAAAGCGCACTCTCGATCTTAGGTGACTGGCCAGCATCAGTCCAGAAGAGGAGACGCAATTTGGGGCTGACGGCAAGATCTAGGGGACGATCCACTGAACTCTTCAGCAGGATCAGTTGAACGCTTGTGTTCAGACGTAACACCTCAAGGTATGTCTGAGAGGTGAATGCATTAGTGAAGTACAAGTTTCCTGACATAAAAAAAAACAAGGATTAGCCCGATATATACAAACACATAAAGCCATTTTCGCAGTAAACATGGTGTCACCTCATTTTCACAGTAATTTACCTGCAATCCAATCTACCGCCAAACCCTGAATCCTTCCAGTCCCCAACTGTCTGATGACAGTAGAATAGCGTGAGCCATCTGTCTTGGTCCTGTAAATGCCTCTGTAGGATGAGTAGGTGCTGTTATCAATCCAGTACAGGAATCCAGAGGCGATGTGCATGTCCAGCTTGTCAATAATTGAGTAAACAGTACCTACAGAATAAAAGCGCATTATATTTTGTAGTACACAACACTTCATCATTGGACTAACCTACGGTGTAATTCGTATCAATATTTATTATTTATATTTAAATATTAATTATTATTATACATTATTTATTTAAATTTTTGTATTTTTTTATATTTTTGTTTAAGTAAGTTTTAACAGTAAGACATAAATACCAAATCTGTGAATAGTTTTATAACAACAAAACGCTTGGTGTATCTTATAGAAAAATCTATTATATTTATTTAAAAAAATTATATTATTATTTATTTATATCTAAGTATTATATTTAATTTATTCTATTTTATTTATTGTTAGTGATACAACATTATAGCATATATATATATATACATACAAATAAAACATTTTATGTATTTATATTTCAATATTATTATTAGTAGTAATACTATTATTTTTATTTATCATTATTTACACAAAAATATATATATTCTCACAGACTTTCTTATGTGTGTAAGGTTTTTTTTTTTTTTTAAGAATAGATATTACCATTAACATTGCCATTAATCATTTAGTTTTTTTTTACTTCCTCTTTAACGAGAATCAAACTGTTAGCATACTGTAACCAATACTCACTTGCACCTACAGGAACCATGGCCTCAGAGTGGTCAGAACTGTTGATATGGAATCCTCTAATAAATTTGGAAGAGGACACTATAGCATAAGAGTCATACTGCTCGCAGTGAGACCCATCCTGAGATGGGATAAAACCTGTGGTGCAGGCGCATGTCTTCTGTCCATCAGGTTTAGGCAGACACAGGTGGGGACAGCCTCCGTTGTTTGTACTGCAAGCATTGGTTGTGCCAGCAGAGTCTGGATTTAATGGATTGATGGTGAACAGAATATAATGAATGATAATATGGCGTACCACAATATGGCTGGTCTTATATTGTGCCTGATAAAATGTATTATTAAATGTATTATCTTGTTTCTGAAAAGACTACTTGTTTTGTCATTGGTCAATACTGGCAATCCATGGCAACATACAAAATAGAAATATTGCTACTTTCAATGATCTTTTATCACTCCGGGGTTGCTCTAACAAAAGTTAGAAGAGATCATAGATCACATCTTCTTGTGTCCTTATCCTTTACTTGAAATAAAGAGAAAATTACATTGCTTCACTCACTGTCTCTGGCATGCACTTTCAGTGCCCGGACCCCTGCCATGCGGCTCCTCATCACCACCATGTCTGCACCTGTGTTCTTGTTCACTCTCTCAATGACCTCATAGTCAAGGTCAGTGTAGTAGAGGTAATTTTGGTAGACAGTGATGCCCCAAGGATGAGACAAGCCACTAACGACAGTCACCCTGCTCGCACCATCCATGGTTCCACACTCAATCTGCCGATCACAGAGAAATACCAAAGCCAGAAATATAGTGCAAGTGCATAATTAATTATTTCTACATGTGGATTTCTCACCAAGTGAGCAAGTGATGTCTCACCATTCCAGTTTGAGGGACACCCCAGTAGATCTTCCTGGCCACTATGTCTGCAGCGATGAACTCAACGTTTCCTAGGTTACCAGTGTAGAGGTTTCTGAGGTTCCCACCATCCATGTCTGCACTTGCCACCTTCGGTGGAACTCCACTGTCTGAACCTCTGTCTGTCCAGAACAGTGTCCTGCATGGGTGAGAGGATGATGACAGTACATTAATAACTAAAGAATAAGTACAGGAACAATGTGTACTAGTCACAAACACTGTTTACCCTCTGGCTGGGTCAAGAGCTATTCCTATTGGCTCTCCAGCGCCTTCTGGTTTCCCTATGTTTGTGATGATAGTCTTCCTGTAATGTTGAGATCCATCAACCCGGATGACCTTTTGGGGGGAGAAGGGCAAAAATAAAAACAATAATACATAAAATAATGAAATTATATATTACAAATTAATTCAATACATTTATATTTATGATATAATATAGTAATGTGTGTTACTGATCCTAAGAAATGATGATGCTCACCTCAATGGCCTTAACGGAGGGATTAGTATAGTACATGATTCGTGTTATCCAATCAAAAGCAAGACCGGAGGGGGAGCCAATGATAGCAGCTGGTGCAAACTGAGTTCGATTGGCTCCATCTGTCTTGCTTCTATAAATTGAGCCCTGGGGGAAAAATTCAGCCTTAGTTTCATGATAAACACTACTATTTGTTTCCTTTTTTATTTTCTTATTTGTATTTTATAAATGTTCCTTCTCATTATTTTCTGCTAATATTTCAGTATTATTTTGTAGCACTAATTTGACTGTAAAATATTGTTTAATAGTTCAAATTAGTGTCAATTTATGAGTAAGAAGTTAATTCCAAAATAATGTTCTAAGATATTGACTGATTTACTGACAGTGCCTTGCACCCAGTAGACAAACTGCTCTTGGTCATCAAAATCAATATCTCTGCCCTGTGTGATGCCTGAAATTGGTGCCATGGCATTGTTGGACGTGTCATTGGGGTTGAGAGGGATTCCCATAATCACTGTATCTCTGACTACCATCAAGAATGGTGTGTCATCTAGGAAAAATATATATTACAGCATAATTAAGTCAAGTAAAAGGGCCATAAGACCTCAAGAACTCAACTGGCACAAAGTAATTTTGTCAAGACTCTGACCTTTAGTACATGTACGACCATCGCTGGCAAGGGCCCAGCCAGACTGGCAGCCACACGTGTAGTATCGGGGTCTTAAGGTCGATAGCAGACACAGCTGACTGCATGGATGGTTCTCACAGGGATTAAGTGCTGTATGGGAGCCAACAGACTATGTTAGTCAAGTGAAGAAATAAGTCCATCCATTAATAACCTGCATGAAAACCTAACCTAAAGGCTGCTTGACGGGGTGATCCATGACGATACCCATGCACTGGTACACACTGGTCAGAAGGGTGGTGATGTTTCCTCCATGAAATTTGTTAGTCCTCATGATTTGACTTGTGTAGCGGTCACTCCAGTAGATGTTGTCTTCGAAGATGGTTATGCCATGTGGTTGCTGAAGAACCTGCAGTCAGTGTTGGAGTTACGTAATAATATAACTTTTTCCAAGTAACTAGTAAAGCAACGCATTACTTTTCAAATTTACAACAAAATATCAAAAACAAAAAAACATATATTTTTCAAAAAAGTAACGCAAGTTATTATTTCAATTTTGGTATGAAGAGGTATTTACCATTGCACAAAAATGTAACTTTTTTGTTAAAAAAAACAAAACAAAAACAAAAACAAGCCCAGCCCAGGTGAGAAAAAGTAACGCAAAAGTAACGGAACACATTACTTTTCTAAAAAAGTAACTAAGTACCTCAATTAGTTACTTTTTAAGGGAGTAACGCAATATTGTAATGCATTACTTTTCAAAGTAACTTTCCCCAACACTGCCTGCAGTGAGTGAAAATGACACCAGCTAAACTCAGACTGTGCCCTTATACTTCTTAACCAGGGAATTTTTACTCTTACCATGTCACTCGCAAAGACTTGATGCCTGTTTTTGCCATCGTAGTCACAATAGTCAATATATTTCAGGTAGGCGTCAACGAAGTATAGCCTTCTAGTTGTGTAATCCAGGGTAAGTCCATTGGGCCAGTATACCTTGCTAGTCACAATAGCTCTTCTTCCGAATCCATCCATACTAGCCTGTTCTATGCGAGGGTTCTGACCCCAGTCTGACCAGAACATTAGATTGGTACTGAGAAAAAAAAAACAGAAGGAATTATGATTTTATGAAACAAGACTCCACCTTAAAGGGTTAGTTCACCCAAAAATGAAAATTCTGTCAGTAATTACTCACCCTCATGTTGTTCCAACCATGTAAGACCTTCGTTCATCTTCAGAACATAATTTAGTATATTTTTGATGAAATCTGAGAGCTGTCTCACTCCTCCATAGGCTTTCAGAGGGACTGAAACTTGATGGCCCAGAATAGTAAGTAAAAACGTCATTTAAGGAGTCCAAATGACTACAGTGGCTCTGTATTAAGTCTATCATGCGACGGAAATACGTTTTGAGCGGAAAAACAACAAAAATAACGACTTTATCACACTATTATTGTTGTTCAATTTGAGCCTCTGACTTGAGTTCGCGGGAGTGCCACGACGCATGCGCGAGAACTGAGATTACGGCGTTCTTCTTCTACTACTACTTGACTGGCTGCTCACTCTTTCGGAGTAGGGTTCATCTCAGTTCTCGCGCATGCGTCGTGGCACTCCCGCGAACTCTCGTCAGAGGCTCAAATTGAACAACAATAATAGTGTGATAAAGTCGTTATTTTTGTTGTTTTTCCGCTCAAAAAGAATTTTCGTCGCATGATAGACTTAATACAGAGCCACTGTAGTCATTTGGACTCCTTAAATGACGTTTTTACTTACTATTCTGGGCCATCAAGTTTCAGTCCCTCTGAAAGCCTATGGAGGAGTGAGACAGCTCTCAGATTTCATCAAAAATATACTAAATTATGTTCCGAAGATGAACAAAGGTCTTACATGGTTGGAACAACATGAGGGTGAGTAATTACTGACAGAATTTTCATTTTTGGGTGAACTAACCCTTTAAGGGATCTTAAAAGGACAGTTTACCCACAAATTAAAATTATGTCATCATTTATTCACCCTCATGTCATTTCAAACCCATAAGACTTTTGTTCCTCTTCAAAACACAAATTAATATTTTTTAATGAAACCTGAGAGATTTCTGTCCCTCTGTTGAAAGTTCATTTCACCCCATTGATGCTTTAAAAAGTCCATAATGAATTCGGGAAAAAGTAATCCATATGAAGCAGTTTAAATGAAGAGACACAATCACTTTTATAATAAGATTTCAATTAGGCTTGTATTCACATATAAACACTGGTTAACACACATACATAGAGCTTATTAAAATATGGTTAATGGAATTTCAAATGTGACAAGAGAATCAATGAGGTTTGTTCTCCTGCATCAAGCAAATACATTTGAGCTTCTGTTTATCATACTGTATGCCAGAGGTATTCAAATGGTGCTTGGTTCCATCCATAATTGTGCATTTTACAAAGAGCCAAATTAAGAGCTGCAGATGATGCCACTATTTTAACAACAGTAGCAGAAACACAGACAGTGAGCAGAAAAAAATATTTTTTGCTAATCCGCTGCAGAAAACGAGAACAGCAAACACAATTATTTTTATCTGTCATACAGATGACTCAGACCGTTTAACTAAATCAGGTTTGTGAAAAGTTAACGTGTAAAGCCTTTAGATATATATAGCATATTAAGAGCATTTCATAATAATCAATGTTATAATTTGGAGATGGCAAGGGAAGACAAAAAAAAAAAAAGTTTTTATTATTAGATTATGTATGTTGTTTGTTTATTACTTTGTGCAAAATATAAAAATGGCCTAGGGCTGTGCGATATTGAAGAAAATTGCGATATGTAATATCTTGTTAAATAATGCAATATTCGATACGATATTGCTTTAAGTGTGTAAAATCAATTTAAATTATATTAAAACAATTATTTAAAAACTGAGAATGATACCATTTATGTGTTGCACATTCTTTCTGGGAAAAGAAAGCATCGCTACAACTTCTGAAAGTGACCAGCAGTGTTTTAGCAAAAATTATGCCGCAAATCTGACAATATAATTTGAACATCAATGTAAACAAACAAAAAATGTAATGCCAATATTTAAATACCAAAAACTCTTTGCTTGACTTGGTAATATATAGTTAATAACTCTTTTTAACATCAAGCAAGTCACATAAGTAACAGTCGTGTGCCCAGTCTATTCTCTGCTATATGCGTCGACCTAAAACGTACACTTTTCACAATGTTGAAGCAGCCTATTAAAATCATTTAGATATTGTGTGCTGTTGCGATATGCATATCGCGATAGATACATTTGCGATATTGACCCCAAAAACCATTTCTATTTTAAAAAATGAACAAAAGTATTATGGATTGACATGGTGAGCAAATGATGACAGAATTTTCATTTTTGGGTGAACTCAAAATTTCAAGAGTCTCTCAAAATGTATTAAGACAAAAACTAGAAACAAATCAGTAAGTATGTCCAATATGCATACTGGTCACGGGGGTCTAGAGCCAGTCCACGAGGGCTGGTGACATTTTTGGTAATCAAAATCTTCCGGAAGCGGCCATCCAGAGTGGCTACTTCAATGTTCTCCATGACATAGTCGGTCCAGTAAATGTTTCTTCCAACCCAATCCACTGCTATACTCTCAGGAACCATCAGGCCTGATGAGAATACCTAACATATCGGTATTACCAAATGAATTAATCCCAAACTGTAGTTGATGAACATAGAAGTAATATATCCATAAAATTCAATTTATAAGCCCTACAAGACTACTAGAGCAATCTTTATTTCCTCTTATTACTTACCTGTTTTTTGTCTGTGCCATTCTGAAATGAACTATAGATCATTTTCTCAGATGAATCACCCCAGTAGACTCTTTTGTCGACATTATCAAAGTCTACAGCAACGATGCTCACGCCACTAACTACGGGATTGACAAGGGGTGGCCTGAAGTAGATGCGGTTGGCGACGATTTGACTGCGCCTGGCCACCAGAAGTAAGGCATCACCTGGGGCTGGAGCAGATTACACATTTCCCACAGATTTTAGGTTTTGCTATCCTTATACTACTTTACACTAAAATGTTTGAGGATTTTGTGTTAGTTGGAGCAGTGTCACTAGCCTTAAAAACCATTGAGTTCTTGGCCATTTAACTGGAAATTTAATTTAGCAACATGTTGTACTTCATAAAGTCTTAGTTCCATCATGTGGATGATTCCATCATGTTCCATCGATGTGTAAATGATCAAGATGTTACTTACAGATGGCTTTGCATGTACGGCCATCTGGCTCCAGCTGGTAGTCGTCTTGGCAGTAGCATCGGAAGGAGCCACGCTCATTGAAGCAGGTTTGACTGCAGAATCCAGGGATCAGACACTCATTTATGTCATCACAGGTCTTTGAGTCGTTCAGCAGCTGGAATCCTGGGTCACAGGTACACTGAGCTCCAAATGGACCCTGAATACAACCATGACTGCAGCCCCCGTTATTCACCAGACAATCATCTTCATCTAATAAGACAAATAATGAGAAAGAAAGAGACGGAAAAACAGTCTGAGCAGTTCATCAACAACATTTTGCAACATGTAACACCTGTTTTAATCGAGCAGCAGCAGTACTCACTGCAGAGGGGAGACTCGTCAGCTCCATTGGGGCAGTCTCTTTGGCCATCACACACCTGAGCCTCTGTGATGCACACCTGGTCTGTGGGACACAACCACTGACCTGATGGGCAACTGAATGGTGGAGTGGGACAGTTTGTTTCATCGCTCATATCCCTACAATCATTATCCCCATCACAAACCCAGCTCTGAGGCACACAATTTCCATTAGCACACTGGAACTGTACAGAATTGCAGGTACGGGGCGGGCAGCCATTGTGCTCATCAGAGCCGTCCTCACAGTCTGGATGGCCATCACATTCCCACATTTTTGGAATGCAAAATCCGTCGACCTGGCACTGAAACTCATTGTCATGGCACAGACCTGGCCCACGTGTGGCTGCACATAAAAGACCAGCTATTAGTCATCACTAGCATTTTTTTTTTTATTAACACTAATTGCTAGATACACATTTAGTAGCTTATATCCATGTAAAGATGATGATGATATATATGGAACAATCCCATGTTTCTGTTATGAAAACTATTAGATATATTAGATAAATTATTTTCATTACATTTACATTTATGTATTTGGCAGACGCTTTTATCCAAAGTGACTTACAGTGCCCTTATTACAGGGACAATCCCCCTGGAGCAACATGGAGTAAAGTGCCTTGCTCAAGGACACACTGGTGGTGACCGCTGGGATCGAACCAGCAACCTTCTGCATATCAGTTCAGTGGTTTAACCACCACCACATTATTTTTGCATTATTTTTATATTTTTATATATTTTATATCTCAGAAATTTTATATAATCTTTCATATCATTATATTTTATTTTATATAATGTAAAATTTGTACACCTTGTGGAAAATGAATAGAGATTAAAATACTAAGGATGACAATAAATAATTATGAAAGAATTGCAAGCCCTGTTATGTTGAGCCTTATATCAACGACATTAAATATGTAAACACTGATTCACTTCCAAGAATATCAATCTAATGTTTTTTCACAGACATGGAGTCACAGTTAACTGCAAAGAAAATCTTCAAATTATCACATTTATGTCACATGATCCCCTAAAACCAAGCTGAAAGAGGACTTCTAAACACATATAACTTACGACAGCCGCTCTCATCTGAGTGGTCCCTGCAGTCATAAACCCCATCACAGCGGTAGCTCTGACTCACACACTGATCTCCACTGGCACATGCAAACTCATACGTTGCACAGGAGTACACTACCCAAAACACACAACATTCGTCATCCATATTAATGTAAAGTCACAATGAAACAGAACTAGTAACAGATCTTTTATTTTCGTATTGTGATGTACATCCGAGTGTAACAGATTATCAACAAAGAAATAATGTAGGGTGGAGACTTGTTCTATGCATTGATTGGATTTTGAGATACGGTTGTTGCTCTAAAAGGGTACAAGCTTGCAGGAGCCGGGTATACGTGGATTAAATGATTGGAGAAATCCTTCACACGTCACAAGTTTTTTTTAAGGGAAGGTCTAGTTATGACTTTTCATTACATTACAAGGTGAAAAACTTTTTTTTTTTTTTTTTAAATGAAACATTCTCACAGATGAATTGTTCACAATAACATCTACAACATTATTTTAGAAAATCTATTGTCCATTTCATGCCGACTTTAAGTGCACACTTTGAGTGCAAACCAATACCTTAAAAATCAAATCAGTGTCTTACCGCAGTCCTTCTCATCAGAGCCATCCAAACAGTCCTGGTCTCCATCACAGACATATGAGTTATATATACAGCGGTGATCTGGACACAGGAAGAAGCCAGGCTGGCAGGTGGTGATAGTGGAATCTGGAAGAGGACAGAGGAGAACGACCTGGTTATTGCCACGGTTATTGGTCATATTTGTGTACATGGGCAACACTAGGTTGGGCTTCTAGGACTTTTCAGAATTTTTTTTTTATTTGCAAAATTCTTTTTTTTTTTTTTTACCAAAATGTCTTTGCCAATAAGCATTGCTGCATATTAACTGACCCTACATCCTCCCCTGTTCAAGTATTTCCTGATCTTCCTCCAAAAATCTTCAATACTCACTGCACTGTCTCTCATCAGAACCATCGCCACAGTCGTTGAAGGCATCGCACACCCATGCTTTTGGGATGCAGTTTCCATTGGTGCAAGCAAAGAGGTTGGAAGGGCAGGTGGTTGGACCACGTGTGGGGCAGTTATCTTCATCGGTCCCATCACCACAGTCATCATGTCCATCACAGCGCCATCTAGCAGGGATGCAGTGCTTGTTCCCACAGGTGAAGGCATATGGAGAGCAGGTTGTACCTGATTAAAAACGTGAAATGAGATGTTCATAGAGATGTCTAGGCCTTTAGGTGGTGCTCAAGCACACTCACATGTACACACCTGGATCTGTGCAGTTGACTTCATCTGTTTTGTCGACGCAGTCGTTCACACCGTCACAGCGGTAAGAATTTGGCACGCATCGGCCCCCGTCACAGGGAAAAGCATAGTCTCCACAGTTATCATCTGGTGGGGGCTCAGAGTCATCCTTCACACAGTCTCTCTGGTTTTCCTGCAGCTTCATGCCGTAGGGACATCCGCACACACGGTTGGATGCAGGCGTAGGGAAACAGAAGTGGCTGCAGCGGCCGTTTTGAATCAGATTGCATCTGCTTTTGAATACTGTACACAGCAATGAGATTACAGTAGTTGATTATCACTTAGTGATGTTTTATTAATACATTTCGGGAGAAGCACGTTCAGATAATTAAACCTAATTAAACACAAGTGGAGCACCCTCAGATAATAAACAGCATATTTACCTTCTTTCATTGAACGTTTTTATTTTAGCATCCCTCCACCACCCCATCTCCTCACTTTGATTTTAATAAACTCTTATTAGACGTCAACACAATCCATAATAAAATACAGTCTAGTTCTAGACTATCTCTATCACGGAAGAGGGGGGGGGGGGGGGTGCTCTGGGTTCGGGCCAAAATTCAGAGCCTGGAGCCCTCCCTTGGACAGCACGCCAAATACGCATAATCTTTACTCTATTTAATTTGATGTAAGTGTGAACTTGTGAACTTTGTATATGACAAACAATTATAAGGATAATTTATTTATTTATTTTAAAAAAATGCAAAAAACATGTATACACCTCTTCTATGATGCGCATGCATTTCATTTCTGAATTAAAATTCATTTAAAAAATGTTTTGGGGTGAATAAAGTAAAAAAATGTCAGGGTGGCCGGACCTCATAATGAAGAAAAAATGCTTGATTAAAATAATGACATTCTGGAAAAAGAACACATTATTATTATTTGTATTAGTATATTAAAGTAGTATTGCACTGTGTAGTATGCGCAGTAATATAATATAGTTTGCTCTTTTTCTTCATTGACCCAAAATCAGTCATCATCATGTCGAAAATAGTCTAAATAGTGCAGAAAAATGGATGAAATCCCAGTGAATTGCATAAACAGACAGCAGTTTAGTGAGCAAGAGCTTATCTGTGTCACTCACAGTCCTGGAGATCAGCTGAATAGGCTTTAACATTCATTATGCCAGAGATGCCCTTTCGGAGGATAATATTTTCCCCACCATCCCTCTTCCTCATTCGGAAAACAGAATTCGTTCTCCAGTCTGACACAAACAAATGATCTAACAAATGGTGGAGACAGATTAGTCAGTGACAAGAGGAACAAATCTAAAAAATATATTCAATTGTTGCATAACAGTAGTTTAAAATAATCTCAACATCAACATCATAATGTAGCTGTGAGATGAATGAAGAAACACAGAAATGACAACCTGTGTGTATCGTAAGCGAGAAAGGGTGAGTGATTTGTCCAATGCTGGAGAAGGCCTGTCGGTCAAGCCCATCAATGCTCACATGCTCAATCCGGTCCAGCTGCGCATCAACCCAATACAGCCTATCCATCCTGTGGAGCACATAAAAAAATCTTTCCAAGTCACAATATGAAATATTAATGGAAAGTGAATAAACCCATCTCATTTACAAACTATTTCAGAAATCAAATGGTACTGTAGGTACTGGAAACTGTTGATTTTAAGAGGACTTCCTTACAGGTAGTCCACAGCAAGTCCATTAGGCCAGCCAAGAGTTGTGTTAATTAGCGGAACAGCATTGCTTCCATCTGTGTACGCTCTGGTGATCACAGCTGGACGGAACCAATCAGACCAGAAAAGGTATCTAAAAATCACAAAATAGAGCTCTCTAATAAGTTCCGTAAAAAATTTATATATATAAAAAAACATACACAAATGCTCAAATCTGAAGAACAGTTAATGATAATTTAGTTCTTATGTGTAATTAAGTTATTCTGTATTTACACTACATTATACACTCACCTAAAGGATTATTAGAAACACCAGTTCAATTTCTCATTAATGCAATTATCTAATCAACCAATCACATTGCAGTTGCTTCAATGCATTTAGGGGTGTGGTCCTGGTCAAGACAATCTCCTGAACTCCAAACTGAATTTCAGAATGGGAAAGAAAGGGGATTTAAGCAATTTTGAGCGTGGCATGGTTGTTGGTGCCAGACGGGCCGGTCTGAGTATTTCACAATCTGCTCAGTTACTGGGATTTTCACGTACAACCATTTCTAGGGTTTACAAAGAATGGTGTGAAAAGGGAAAAACTTGTGGGCGAAAATGCCTTGTTGATGCTAGAGGTCAGAGGAGAATGGGCCGACTGATTCAAGCTGATAGAAGAGCAACTTTGACTGAAATAACCACTCGTTACAACTGAGGTATGCAGCAAAGCATTTGTGAAGCCACAGCACGCACAACCTTGAGGCGGATGGGCTACAGCAGCAGAAGACCCCACCGGGTACCACTCATCTCCACTACAAATAGGAAAAAGAGGCTACAATTTTCACGAGCTCACCAAAATTGGACAGTTGAAGACTGGAAAAATGTTGCCTGGACTGATGAGTCTCGATTTCTATTGAGACATTCAGATGGTAGAGTCATAATTTGGCGTAAACAGAATGAGAACATGGATCCATCATGCCTTGTTACCACTGTGCAGGCTGGTGGTGGTGGTGGTGGTGGTGTAATGGTGTGGGGGATGTTTTCTTGGCAGAATTTGGGCCCCTTAGTGCCAAATGGGGATCGTTTAAATGCCACAGCCTACCTGAGCATTGTTTCTGACCATGTCCATCCCTTTGTGACCACCATGTACCCATCCTCTGATGGCTTCTTCCAGCAGGATAATGCACCATGTCACATAGCTCGAATCATTTCAAATTGGTTTCTTGAACATGACAATGAGTTCACTGTACTAAAATGGCCCCCACAGTCACCAGATCTCAACCCAATAGAGCATCTTTGGGATGTGGTGGAACGGGAGCTTTGTGCCCTGGATGTGTATCCCACAAATCTCCATCAACTGCAAGATGCTATCCTATCAATATGGGCCAACATTTCTAAAGAATGCTTTCAGCACCTTGTTGAATCAATGCCACGAAGAATTAAGGCAGTTCTGAAGGCGAAAGGGGGTCAAACACCGTATTAGTATGGTGTTCCTAATAATCCTTTAGGTGAGTGTACAGATGTTATATTTAGCACAAAATTGTATTCTGAATTATGTATTCTTGCCCATGACGTCTCATACCCAGCACTGGGGTGCACAGCAATGCCCCGGGGGTAATTCAAGGTTTTAACAATGTCCCGTCTTGATCCATCTGTTACTTTAAAAGCTGAGATGGTGCGATAGGTGCTGGATGTCCAGAAGAGGATCTTAGAGGTCCAATCATATGCCATTGACTCCACAGAGCCCACTCTGTAACCTGTCAGGATCTCATGACCTGAGATATAACAACAAAACAATGAATTTATATTTTATCAAACATTTTAATTAAATTAATTAAATTTCATTTTATGAATATTTGTAATTGATTTTATTTTATATAAATATTTAAATTTATATAAAAAGTAATTCAATCAAAAATGGTACTTGGCCTGAAAAGTTTGAAAACCACTGAACAGTTTAGTACAAAGAAAAGTTGTGTGTTTTCCAATGACTCACTGGTGCCATTGATGGGTGATTTGTAAATGAGCTGCCGCATTCTGTCATTGTAGAACACAGTCTCCACTGACCCATCATACTCCACTCCAGAACCAGAAAAGGTTTCGGCCATGCCAGCGAGCGGCAAGGTGACATCCTCCTGAGAAGACACGTTAAGAGGAATCCCCCTGACCGCTTGTGCATTAGCCACCAGTAAATAATCTTTAATCTCTGAAAGAGACAGACATGTTTGTTTCAGAGGATTTCATGCAGTTAATGAATATAAATCCTGTAAACAATGTCATTTTTTCAATGTTAAAATACACTTTCCTATGGCAGTATCCCATGTATATCCACAACTAATTCAACAACAAAAAACAAACAGTGAGGTTCATGATTTGCCAGGCAGGCTCTGTCTGTCACTCACTAAAGCAAGTTTGGCGGTCATCCTGGAGGTCGTATCCTAGGCGACACTTGCAGCGGTAACCCAGTCCGTCGTTGTCAGTGCGGTGACTCAGAAGGCAGATTTGCTGACACCCGCCATTGTGTCTGCCACATGGGTTTATCACTGCAGTCAGAAAAAGGACAATTATGATATATACGTTGAGGTGCAAAGTGTTGGCCTTTTAATTTTGTGAGTACTTTATAATTTGTATTAGAAACATTCAACTTTGTCTCACCGAAGGGCTGAAGAGCTGGATGGGAAACCACAATTTGTCCAGGCCTGTTAGTAGAGCGGTAGAGAAAAGTTGGGTCACTGCCATTGAAGCGGTTGGTCCGAATCACACCCATCTTGACCCAGTCCGTGAAAAAGGCATGGTTCTCGAATACCGAAATCCCAAACGGATGGGGGACCTGATGACCTCCATTCAGCACTGTTTTCCTAGTGGCACATTTGAGCACAAAATAAAAATACATTTAGCAATCAGTTTTCTTATAAATGCACTATATCTGTGGTTCCCTTTCGAGGGAACTCAAACTGCGTCTGAGACACTTTAGGATACGCCCTCTAGCACAGCGTGTCTGAAGCATGAATTAAATCAGTCACCGATCCTGATTGGTGCTGCGTCATGATGTAGTGTGTGATGGCAAGCCCGGAAGCTACAAATGCACGCCAGCCCATAGTAATGGTAGCCTTTTTGCTCTTCAGCGAGGCACTCTTTGTCTGAATATTGTTTGTCTATTTGGTGTTGTTTGTCTCTCACAAAAGAAAAAGAAAGCATGGCTAGCAAGCAGTTCAAAAGGTGTGTGCATCCGTGCCCGCGTTTTCTAACATGCTGTGTGTGCAGTGTCTAGGCGTGCAGCACGCTCAGGCGGCTCTCAAGGGGGCTGCCTGCAGCGAGTGTGAAAAGCTGCCGCTTAGAGTGCTGCGGTTCTGGTCCCGCGGTCGCCAAGGCGGTCCGGAGTGGCCAGCCTCGGCCATCCACTAGCGCTGCCTATCGGCAGGCGCAGAAAGAGAGTGTCGCCTCCCGTGCCCCTCCAGAAGGAGCTTGGCAACGGAGGCGGCGCTCTCGTCAGAAGGCTTCTGAGCCGAAGAGCGACCTGAGGGCCGTCCTTCAGGCGATGAAGGGTTCTGGCAAGCGGCCCTAGCTGCGGCCTCACCGCTCAGAGCTGGCCCCCCTGGGGGTGGACGACCGAGGCTCTGAGGAAATCAATGCTGTGCTCCCGCCGTAAACAATGCTTCGGGCCTCGTTGATTTCCTGCGCTCGCCTCTGTCGCCTCCAGTGAGACTTGCGACGGGGCGGCAAATGCAAGCGCACACCGAATGTCTTTCTCGATCAAACCCTGCCGGTTCACCGCTTCAGGGGGTCGTGAAAGAGGTTCGGTGGGTACCAGAGACTAGGGTTGTCAAATAAAAAGACGAATTTCGAATATTCGTCGAATTTACAAAAAAATGCACATTTTATTGCAAAAACCGTGCATTCAAAATTTTTGGTAGAGGCGCGCGCGACATGATGGTGACGGAACTGACGCGGTTTGTTTATCCAGTACAGCGCGGTGCAGCTGTGTTGTTAATTTGAAAAAGGCGGAAAAAACAGTGAGTCAGAGAGAAAATGGGCATGGCAACCTGTCCGAAGGCGTATACAGTCAGACACAGAGTAGTGCAGAAGAAGGCAATAAGGGCTTTGGAGCATGAGATGGATATAAATGACAGAGAAGATACGCTACCGGCTGACGAAAATCCTCTCAGTTGGTGGCAAAATCATGTCAAGTCAACTTTATTTATATAGCGCTTTTAACAATGCAGATTGTTTCAAAGCAGCTTTACAGTGTTAAACAGGAAAATAATGCAGCATAATTTTATTCAGCCGTATAGCCATTCTGGAGAAAATGGTGATGTCATCAGTTCATTTCAATTATCATACAGTGGCAGTGTGGGCTTTAGATCAGTAATTATATCAGTAATTTAGTTTATATGGTTAATTTAGTTTAATAATTAGATTTATTTCGATGTTTAGTTGAAAAATTGAGTGTCCCCAACTGAGCAAGCCAAGCCAGAGGCAACAGTGGCAAGGAAACCAAAACCCCTATTAGGTCATGCGGTATAACGTTATATGTATCCACATATTGCGCAGCTGGCAAATACATAGATACTTGATCATACCTCACCAAAAAGGTCAAGTTGACTGTTTGGTGTTTTTGACGAACAATATATAGATGTTTAGTGAGTGGAAATGGATTGTTTCTGAATGTCAGTTTACTATTTTGTGTTCACGTTACATTCTATTGAAGCGCGATTTCTCAGGTTACTGATGCACTTGCAGTTTTATTGTATTATGCATTTTTTTTACCTAATTTTCTTTACATGCTCATTAATTAAATTATATTTTATTTAATAACAATTGTTTGAAAAGTTAATGCACTGTAAAAAGTGAATGTCATTTAATTTCAATAAAAGACGCAATGCTTGATTTTGGTTTACATTTGCTTGTTGCGCTCACTTGCGCCCTCTTGTGGGCATAGGAGATAATACAGTACTTTTCCCCTCTAAAATTAAGTATTGCCTTTAGAATTCGAATATAATTCGAATTTTGATCATATTTAAGAAAGAATTTCGAATTTAGCTTTTCAGCCATTTTGACAGCCCTACCAGAGACCAGCCCCGATGGATCCCCTAGTGGAATATTTTGGCGCCTGGTCTGGCCTTCCGAATATCTCTGCTTGGGTCCTGCGTAGGGCTGAACGATTAATTGCATTTGCGATAATATCGCGATATGATAAAACACGATTTCCTAACCGCAAAGGCTGCGATTACAGTCTGGTCACGTGACACGCGAGAGTAAAGTCTGCAGAAGAAGAAGTAACTTGGCACATTACGCATATCATATGCCTGGCCTAAAAGGGAAAAAAACTGTTTGTGTTTGATCTATCTAATATTGTGTTGTTCATACTATAGGCTACTATCATCTCTCCAATGATTCTGGATCGATTCTGAGCCTAGATTTTAACTGCAGGTGCGCGGTGGCGCTGCGTGTGTTTTAGAAACACCCGTATTCTGATTGCTTCCATTCTCTCTCTCTCTCTCTCTCTCTCTCTCTCTCTCTCTCTCTCTCTCTCTCTCTCTCTCTCTCTCTCTCTCTCTCTCGCTCTCTCGCTCTCTCGCTCTCTCGCTCTCTCGCTCTCTCTCTCTCTCTCTCTCTCTCTCTCTCTCTCTCTCTCTCTCTCTCTCGCTCTCTCTCTCGCTCTCTCACACACACACACACACACACACACAATCACACACTAACCATAAAATAATATTTCATAACGTTCCGAAAGGTTGATGGCGCGAATTGCAATGACATTCGCAGGCTTCTTTGCACAGGATATGCGCTGTGAGAAACTTTGCTTGATGTCACGCTTACAGTGTGTGTTCTCGCCCACTGGTATTTTCCTTACAAATGCTCAACGAAGGCTTCATTCATGTCGTTAGGAATGCAGTGTGCTTGTATATTAAAAATAAGAAACTCACTGACAGAAGGCTTTCCATTTCAAATGCTCACGAGGCGTTTTGTGAAGAGTGCTCGCGAGCACGCGTCTGTGTGTCTCAAAGTGCTTTTATGACGCAAAATTAATGTAAACACCATCAGTAATGTCTTAATGAATTAAACAGACTGGGCAAAAACATCTTATATTTCAAAAGAGATCTGTGCATTAGTGTGAATGCAGGTCTCCCGCTGTCTATGATGATGTCATCATTAATAATCAAACAACAGTAAAGCCGAGAAAGAAAAATCACTCACAGTTCAGACACTCTTAAATACTTTGTTCATTGCTTGTAATATGTTTTTTGTTCCTCTTTATGATTTACTAGCTTATGTTTTGCAGCTATATTAGTTTATATATTTAAAATTATTAACATGCAATTGTTTTAATTAAAATGTTATAATGTGTAGTTATTTTAAAAAGCTTATAATTACATATATCATAATAACAAAACATTTAAAGTTTTTAATAAATTAATAAGATTAATATTAATAAGATATTAATAATTAATAAGGAAAAAGTTAAAGAATTGTTTTGGAATCGGATCGTGACTCCCAGAATCGGAATCGGATCGTGAGGTACCAATTAAAGATTTCCACCATTACTATACAATGATGTATTGTTGAATAATACAGAAGATAAGGAGTTACAAAAATAATCGCATATTAAATCGCAATCGCAATATTGGTTAAAAAAAAAGCAATTCGATTTTTTTCCAAATTCGTTCAGCCCTAGTCCTGCGTACCGTGGGCAAGGGGTACAGGCTGCAGTTCAGCATCCCACCATCGAGGTTTAACAGTGTGGTCTGGACTGTGGTGGCCCTAGCCCAGTGGCAGGTTATGGAACAGGAGGTTCGCTCCTTGTTGGCGAAGGGGACCATAGAGAAGGTACCTCCACTGGACAGAGAGTCAGGCTTTTACAGCCATTACTTCATTGTTCCCAAAAAGGATGGGGGTCTGCGTCCCATATTAGATCTGAGGTACTTGAACCGTTCTCTGAGGTTCAAGATGCTCACTATCCCAGCCATCGTGAGTCAGATCCAGTTCGAGGACTGGTTCATCACGATAGATCTAAAGGACACATACTTTCACATCTCCATCCTTCCTGCCCACAGGAAGTTCCTGAGGTTCGCTTTCGGGGGCGAAGCGTACCAGTACCGGGTTCTTCCAGTGCATGGATGCAGCTCTGGCGTCAATCAGACTCCAGGGCATCCGTGTACTAAATTATATAGGCGACTGGCTGATTTTGGCCAGGTCGTGGGAGATGGCGGTTCGGCGGTTCGGCGGTTCAACTCAAAAAAGAATGTGTTGGCGCCCTCTCAGACGACCGTGTTATTGGGAGTGGTATGGGATTCGACTGCGGGCCCGAATGTCCCCCGCGCGTATCAAATCCATATGTGCGCGAGTCTCAGCGGTGAAGCTAGGCTACCGCTACACTGTGAAGCAGTTCCAGAGACTGCTGGGTCTCATGGTAGCAGCATCCAACGTTATTCCGTTCGGCCTGCTATACATGAGGCCCCTCCAGTGGTGGCTGGGGACCAAGGGGTTTTCCTCGAGAGGAAATCCGTTTCGTATGATCAGGGTAACGTGCGGGTGCCTTCGTTCCCTTGTCATATGGAAAGATCCTTGGTTCCTGTCCCAGGGGCCAGTGTTGGGAGCATCATGTTGCAGGAAGATCCTTTCAACAGACCTCACTGGTTGGAGCGCGGCCATGGAAGGCCGGTTCTCGAGAGGTCTGTGGGAGACCCAGCATTCTTCCTGGCATATCAATTGCCTGGAAATGCTGGTGGTCTACAAAGCTCTGAGGAGTTTTTCCCGGGACCTCCGCGGCCACCATGTCCTGATACGATCTGACAATATGTCTGTAGTATCATATCTAAACCACCAGAGGGGTCTGAGGTCGCTCCCTCTGTGCAAGTTGGCCCATCAGATCCTTCTGTGGTCCTAGGGGAAACTGTCGTCCCTTAGGGCGATGTACGTCCCAAGGGACCAGAACCAGGGAGCAGATGTCCTCCACCCCGAGGTGGTGAAGGCCATATGCGAGAGGTTTGGCCCAGTGGAAGTTGATCTGTTTGCCCCACTGTCCACTGTGGTTCTCCCTCAGGCATCCAGCCCTGCTTGGGTTGGATGCCATGACTCAGACGTGGCCGAGGCTACAAATGCTCGGTACGCATTTCCCCCGATCTCTCTGCTCCCGGGTGTTCTGGAGCGGGTCCGCTGGGAGGGCATCAGCCTTCTCTTAGTAGCACCCTGGTGCCCGACCTGAGAATGGTTCTCTAACATCATGGCTCTTCTAGACGGCCTTCCATGGCAGGTCCCTCTGAGGAGGGATCTGTTGTCTCAGGTAGAGGGCTCAATCTTTTACCCCCGGCCGGAGATGTGGAACCTTTGGTATGGCCCCTGAGGGGGCTCGGTACCTAGAGGAGGGCCTGTCAGCCGGTGTCGTCGAGACCTTACTCAGCTCCAGGACACCTTCCACGAGGAAGTTGTACAGCCTGAAGTGGAATCTTTTTTCCACTTGGTGTAGAGAACGGGAGTTGAATCCAGTTAACTGCCCTGTTGGGGCAGTGCTGGAGTTCCTCCAGAATCGTTTCTCCGCCGGTCTAACCCCGTCCACTCTTAAGGTGTATGTGGCTGCCATTGGGGCTTTCCACTCACCAGTAGATGATGGGCCTCTGGGTAGACATCATCTGGTTGTACGGTTCCTCGTGGGGCTAGGAGGATGAGGCCTGCGGCTCATTCCAGGGTCCCAGCCTGGGACCTGGCTGTGGTGCACGAAGGGCTGGTTGAGGCCCCCTTCGAGCCGCTGGAGTCGGCTGAGGCAAAGGACCTGACCCTTAAGGTGGCCTTTCTGCTCACCATCACTTCTCTGAGGAGAGTAGGGGATCTTCAGGCCTTGGCGGTGTCGCCAACTTGCCTGGAGTTTGTGCCAAAGGTGCCATCCAGTGGGATGCGGTCAGTGGTCCTTCAGGCTTTCCGTCCTCTGCCTCACGTGACGGCAGAGGAAGCCAGACTTCACCAGCTCTGCCCGGTCAGGGCATTGAGGATCTATCTGGAGAAGTCTGTTCAGTGGAGGAGATCGGACCAGTTGTTGGTGTGTTTTGGCTCATCCAAGAGAGGGCTGCCTGCTTCTAAGCAGACAATCAGTAATTGGATTATCCAGGCTATAGCCATGGCTTATCGGGTGCGCAGTTTGCCTTCACCCATAGCCGTGAGGGCTCACTCCACGAGGGGCGTTGCCTCCTCTGTGGCCCTCCTTTCTGGTGCCTCGCTGCTTGAGATCTGCGAGGCAGTGGAGTGGGCCACCCCACACACCTTCATCAGGTTTTACCTTCTGGATCTCCCTGCGACGCCTGGCTCCAGGGTGCTCACATCCTAGGTTGTGCATGGTTTTCCAGCTTCAAACTAGGACGGGCGTGGTTCGGTGTGGCCTAGTGGGTATCCTAGTGGGTATTCGTTCCCAAAGTGTCTTGGACGCAGTTCGAGTTCCCTCGAAAGGGAACGTCTCTGGTTATGACTATAACTAGGGTTGGGCACCGAGAACCGGTTCCAACTTGGAACCGTTTAAAAAATAACGATGCCATTGAAATCGTTTAGAAATTTTGTTTTCCATTCCAATCATCGGTTCCAAACGCGCAAATTTTGGTTTCCATAGTGGCCACCGGATTTCCGTAAGTGCTTGCCCCGCCCGTTTGTTCTGTTGCAGCCATGGAGCATGGTAAGCGGCGCTCAAAAGTGTGACTTTATTTCACTTTTTAAAAAGCCTGAATCGGCACAGTGCAACATGTGACAAACGTATTATTCGCACGGGAGGATGCACTACAAATATGTACAAATATGTGGTGTACAAATTAACGAGTGTAGCGTGTTTCACATGCTGTGCAGGTCCACTGTCTCGTCCTCCTCGGGCAACCCTGCGCTAACCAACGTTATTAAAAGGATAGTTCAACCTGAAATTAAAATAAAGCCATTTTTTACTCACCCTGCTGTTGTCCCAGTGCCCTATGTCCTTCTATCTTTTTCAGACCTCAAAAGCAAAAAATAAAAAAATATATTCCTGCACACGCTCCTTGCTATTATGGCAGTGAATAGCGACCAGGCTAAAACATTACAAAAAATAAACAAATGTATCATGCAATGATACAAGGAGACGCGCGCCGTATATGGAAAGTGTTCAGAGACATACTATTAAGTTTTGCAGAGAAAGAAACTGTATTATTCAGTCAAAACACTGAGTTCGGCCATTACTCTGTGCAAGTTGCTGTGTGTACGCACTCAGAGCCATCAGCAGGCGCCGGCGCTCATGCCTACTATAATGTGGCATTCACACCGTACGCGATTCGCGCGAAGGTGGACGCTTGAACATTTTGAGTTTACTCGCTTCATTCGCGCGTGAAATTGCGCATGACAACTACACAACAGACGCAAATTCGCGTCATGGGAGGGGATTCTGCCCTATATGAGCCTATATGGTCACTTGACGTCTTTTTTGTAAAAAATACTACTATTAATGTGTGACAAAACCTAGTTTAAAGACTTTTTCAGGCGATAATATAGTTGTTTAAAGCTCAAATCTGTGGTTAATTTATAAAAAGAGTGCCTATTTGAGCATTTTATCTAGCGTTTTCGGAGTTGTGAGATCCAGGGGATCAGTGACATTCCGCTCTCTTTTACCCGGGGAGACCCGCCTTTCCTCTGCTAATCCTTCTCACATTTGCCACTGGCTCTGGCTCTTTTTTTTTTGCTCCTGTCTCATCCTGTCTCATTGTGAAATGGCTCACTTGGCTCACAACTTGGCTCACAATGGCTCACAATAACTCACTTTCTTCCAAGCAAGATCCTTTTTATTCCTTTATTCCTTTTATTTCTGTAGTGATTGGATGATGTATCATACAGCTCTGGGTATCCACATGCAGCCACGATTATCTTGTCCTCCATTGTTGTTCGGATTTCTGCCTCCGCTTGTAAATGCGTCATTACTGGAGATTTTTCAACTTGAGCGATTCGCGAGTTCAAAACGCTCAATTTGCGTTATTCGCGCCGCCTCAATCACGCGAATCGCGCAAATCTCGCCGCCTCATTCGCGCGAATCGCGCCGCAGAATGCCATTTCGCATCTCTGCATTGACTTTAAGGTGCGTTCACACCGGACGCGATTCGCACGAGTGATTTACATGTTAAGTCAATGCAGAGACGCGAAATGGCATTCTGTGGCGCGATTCGCACGAATGAGGCGGCGTGAATGACGCAAATTGAGCGTTTTGAACGCGCGAATCGCTCAAGTTGAAAAATCTGAACTCTGGCGGATATTTCGCGCCGCGTTAACCAATCACGAGCTTGCTCTAGTAGTGACGCATTTACAAGCGGAGGCAGAAACCCAAACAATGGAGGACAAGATAATCGTGGCCGTATGTGGATACCCGGAGCTGTATGATACATCATCCTATCACTACAGGAACAGGAATAAAAAGGATCTTGCTTGGAAGAAAGGGAGTGAGGAGGTCGGACAGTCAGCTACCCTCTCAACAAAATCTGTCAGCCATTTCACAACGAGACTGGAGCAGAAAAAAAGAGCCAGAGCAAGCGACAAATGTGAGAAGGACTAGCCGAGGAAAGGCAGGTCTCGCCGGGTAAACCAGCGCGGAATGTCACTGATTGCCTGGATCTCACAACTCCGAAGACGCCAGATAAAATGCTCAAATAGGCACTCTTTTTATAAATTAACCACAGATTTGAGCTTTAAACAACTATATTATCGCCTGAAAAAGTCTTTAAACTACGTTTTGTCACACATTAATAGTAGTATTTTTTACAAAAAAGACGTAAAGTGACCGAGTCGAGCTGGCTCATCTAGGCTCATATAGAAGCCCCTCCCATGACGCGAATTTGCGTCTGTTGTGTAGTTGTCACACGCGAATTTCACGCGCGAATGAAGCGAGTAAACTCAAAATGTTCAAGCGTTCGCGCGATTAGCGCAAATTATTCGCACGAATCGCGTCCGGTGTGAACACCACATTAACATGTAAATCACTCGCGCGAATCGCGTCCGGTGTGAACGCACCATAACTCGTACTGTTGTCATGGCACCCGGGATAAGCACACACACACCATTTTGAGAAATCAGACTCAATAGAAACAAATGCGACTCTCCTCTTTTATATGACCTATATGATAAGAAATAATACAATAATACTAATTATAAAACCTCCTGAAGTGAATGTTGTGTACCGGTTGTCATGACAACATTGCGTGAGGCTACTGACGGCTTGGAGTGCGCACACACAGGAACGCGTGCAGAGTAACGGCCGATTTGCCCATGCTAGTAGCAGCCCTAATATGACTGCTGCTAATGCTATTGCCAAACCGGTGGAGAACTCGGTGTGAAACTCCATTAACCTTTGCAGCAAAGCAGGGGAAAATGCCAGCGGAGAAAGTCCCAAAACTAAAACTCATTATTGAATCAAAATAAAAATTTTCCTCAATGAACTGAGCCTGTGACATGTTTTGACTCCACACCTCAAAGAATCGGAATTGAGAATCAAAAAGAACCGAAATCGAAAGTAAGAATCGAAATCAGAATCAGAATCGTTCAAATCAAAACAATGCCCAACCCTAACTATAACCCTTGTTCCCTGAGAAAGGGAATGAGAACTGCGTCTCACCGCCACACCTCACCACGTGGGAGCTCCTGCTTCATCGCAAAAGAGCTCCCATTACTATGGGCTGGCGTGCATTTGTAGCTTCCGGGCTTGCCGTCAAACGCTACGCCATGACGCAGCACCAATCAGGATCGGTGACTGATTTCATTCATGCTTCAGATGCGCTACGCTAGAGGGCATATCCTAAAGTGTCTTTAGACAGTTCTTTCTCAGGGAACAAGGGTTATAGTCATAACCCGAGACGTTCTCAGCCTTTTTGACTACAATTTTTTTTTATATTATGAATGATTGATAAACTGTCCATAAGCACAATTTTTTTCCCTAAATGCATCCCACTTTATAAATCGCAGTTCATTTTAAATTCAAACTCAAAGTGAACAAGGGCATCAACTCCACCTATAGAATGGCCACAAATATCTCTATCTCTTTAAGTATGCCACTCATCATCATGTTTAAATATATCCATTTTATATTTAACTAACCCGATTGTCTATTTATCTTTACATTTTAATAAACAATGTTGGATTATTTTAATTACTGTTATATGACCACAAATCAGTTTTTGTCTGTATAAATTTCAATTTGTTCTCCACTTTTGATGTAGGATGAAATTAATTAGAATATAATTTGACCATGTCAAATATACCTGTCTAAGCCACTATATGTGACGGTCTCTACCAGGTTAAAATGGCTGTCTGTCCAGTAAACTCTCTTGGTAACCAAATCCAAGGTGATTCCAGTAGGGGAACCCAGTCTGGTCTTAACCAACTCAAACCGGTTACTACCATCCATAAAGGCTCGCTCCAATTTTACATTATCAGTGTTATATCCAGAGTCTGTGAAGAACATGTATCTGTAGGAGACAGGATATAGCAATCAGACAAGTAGGTAGACAAGTTAAAGTTTCCTTTACAACACACTGAATCACATACACACACATAACTTACCCTACAGTTGGGTCCAGAGCAAGCCCGTGAGGAGTCACCAAGTTTTCTGCGATCAGCGTGACACGGTTTCCCCCATTATAATCGCATGCTTCAATTCTCTCCACACGTTCCTCAACAAGGTAAAGCTTGAAGTTGATCCAGTCCACAGCCACATTCTGGGCATTGTGCACTGCTTCAGACAGCACCTCCGTCTTATCGCTACCATCAAAATTTATGGAGTAAACCTGAAAAAAAGGTTGTTGTTTTTTGTGAACATAACTGTAGTCATATTAACATTGTAATTTTACACTATAAACCATGAAACACCTTTTGAGAATTGGTATCTGTCCAGAAGATCCTTTGAGTGTGCCAGTTGTAACCAACACCCACAGCGTAACCTTTACCATCTGATTGGACCAGAAGTCTGACAAACCGCCCATGTATATCTGCCATCTTGATATCACGACCATCTGTGAAGATCAGCTGTGGTAAACCCCCTGTGAGGACCAATAAGACAAGAGATGTTACAATGTACTATCGAAAATGTAAATAAAATTAAAAAATGCTATGCACAACCTAAAAAGTGACAGTTTGAGGCACTAAAATACATTACAATTCAATTTAGAAATACCACTGATTACATTACGTATGAGCATTACGTATGACAAATTTAAATACGTTAAAAGAATTTTCAGTTTTATTTTCCACTCACCTGAAATATTGGCCTTGCAGACATGACCCTGCTCCAGGAAGTATCCATCAGCACAACTGCAATGATGTGTGCCTGGTCGATCCTCACAGAAATGATCACAGATACCCCAAATTTTACAGTCATCATAGTCTGAGGATAAACCACATACATGAGTCAATGATGTGACTCGTTTCTTTTGTCCATTTCTATTAAGTTAATCATAAATGCATTCATAGATACAATGACTTGAATACATTATACATTTCTGAATTTAAAGTAATTTTGATATTTTTGTTGGGATTGAAGTCATGTCTAGGTGGTGGAATACTCCAGGTATAATGAAAACTATAATACCTAAAATACTTTCAAAAATGTATAAAAGCAATCTGAATACAAAAAATACAATTAAATTGTATAAACTCACATGAATTATTCTGTATAATGTGATATTATCCAGATTTAGATACAAAAATATTATGATCTGTAATCAGATAACAAATGGGTCTCATCCACTGACCAACACATGTGCGACTGTCATTGGCCACAGTGAAGCCATCGGGACAGTAGCAGGCTCCACCCTGCGGGCTGGGATGACAGCGGTACTCACAGCTCAGAGCAGAACACTGGTTTAAACCTTCAGGACAGAGAGTGTTATCAGAGGTAGTTAGTTAAAGTATCTGGGGCAGCTGAGTGATCACAGCCTGTCTGTCACATGCATAACGTGATATAAAAACGTCACATCAAAGAGTATTATAATAAAATGTGACTTTCACCCAGACACATGTGAAGTAAAAACTAAATACACAAATTGCCCTGTAATACTGTGGGTATGACTGAGGTAATGGTCAAGGCATACCATAGTTATACTAGCATCTAGTACTTTGTGACTGCTGTTAGGCTTGCTAATGGTAATTTAATGTTAATTTGATTGACATCTCATGATCATATCCAAATTTATGAGTACATGTGCTGAGCTCAGTGTTATGGCATTCTACTATATATATATATTCACCGACTTCTAATATTGTGTTGGCAAAGTCAAAGTCAACACCTTAAACTTGTTGTTGTGCTCCTCAAACCATTCCTGAACCATTTTTGCTTTGTGGCAGGGCGCATTATCCTGCTGAAACGAGGCCACAGCCATCAGGGAATACTGAATCCCTGAACATCCACGTGGATGGCAGGACCCAAGGTTTCCAAGCAGAACATTGCCCAAAGCATCACACTGCCTCTGCCGGCTTGCCTTCTTCCCATAGTGCATCCTGGTGCCATGTGTTCCCCAGGTAAGCAACGCACATGCACCCAGCCATCCACGTGATGTAAAAGAAAACATGATTCATCAGATCAGGCCACCTTCTTCCATTGCTCCGTGGTCCAGTTCTGATGCTCATGTGCCCTCTGTTGGCACTTTCGGCGGTGGACAGGGCAGCATGGACACCCTGACTGGTCTGCGGCTGTGCAGCCCCATACGCAACAAACTGCAATGCACTGTGATATATATATTAGGGGTGTAACGTACACATATTCGTATTGAACCGTTTCGGTAAAGGGCTTTCGGTATGGTGCAGGCGTGTACCGAACGGTTATGAATGTAATCTTTAACAGTTAACAGTCGGCTTGTTGTAAGCGCAATCCGAGTTCCCACATGAACATATTAAGTATTCAGTCCATTTTATCACGAAATTCAAACGATAAATGCCGTTTTAACGCTCTTTAATGTGATGTGACTGAAAGACGCGTATCAGTTCAACTTCAGTTCAACTTGCAGGCAGCGCGCGGCGCGTGAGTCAATGCGATCATCTCTTCCTAAAGAAAAAACATAAATTAATACATCTTAAAGTATGTTGAGGATACATTACAACTTACTGAAATGTATCATATGTCGTGTAATCGCTCCATCTGTGTTTACTAGGGGTGACGTAACCAATAGACGCGTAGCCTATCAGTTCAACTTAAAGCGGCAGCGCATGGTGCGCGAGTCAATGCGATCATCTCTTCCTAAAGAATAAACATGAATTAATACATCTTAAGGTATGTTGAGGATACATTACAACTTACTGAAATGTATCATATGTCGTGTAATCGCTCCATCTGTGTTTCAACCGCGGAAAGACAATAAAACTGCTTGTAAACAATGTCATGCAGAATCACGTTTACTCAGAAGTCATTCAGTGTCCACAGCTGTAGCTCACTAGAGAAATCAACTCTTTCACTGAATACATGCACTATATTAGCCGTTATATTCATTATATTAGCCTATATATATTCATTATATACTACTTAGCCTGTTAGTGATGTCTTGTTTATTTAATGTATGTTTAAATAAACCTGTCATGAAAATTACAGCCACTAAATTATTATATTTCAACAACGAATAAAAATAATTAGATTTAGAAGTTAATGCAAAAACTGCCTTATGTGAAGCTTATGAGTGTTGATTATTATATCTAAAAATAAATAGCAACTGAATTTAGGTTGGGCTCTGTTGTTAATCTTTAATAGCTATATGTAAGTAAGGGCTCCCTATATAGTTTACAGCATTATCTTTAAGAAACTTTTAGTTATAATTTAATTCATTTAAATACAGACACAATTTTTTTCATTAAACCGCTGTTGAATAAAAATGAATAAAAAGCAATTTTGTAAAACTGCTGTACCGAATCCATACCGAACCGGGACTTAAAAACCGAGGTACGTACCGAACCGTCAGTTTTGTGTACCGTTACACCCCTAATATATATATATATATATATATATATATATATATATATAGTAATTTCATTACATGTCTTTTAGGTATTTACCACAGGTCAGATGTGCTGTAGTATTGCTCTCATCTGTTCCACCAGGGCAGTCAGGGTGTTCGTCACACACTTTGTTTATGGGCACACACATTGAAGAGCCTGGACAGGGCCATTCACCAGGGTAACAGTCTCGGATACCTGGGTCTGAAAGTATGAAATCCTCAGCATATAGGTTTAACTAATTAATAATTTGTTTGAATCTATTGCATATTGACAGGAGAGAGGTGTAAATCTCACCGCATCCATTTTCATCGCTAAAGTCTCCACAGTCGTTGATGCCATCACACACCCACTGCTGAGGCATACAGCGCCCATTACTGCAGGCGAACTCTGACCCACTACAGGTCCGATACTCTGTAGAAGACAACATAGCAGTGCTTTATGTGGCAGAAAAAAAACTATGAGATAGCTAATTACTATGTACTAAAAGTACTACATGGTAGTCAAAATTACATGATACTACCATGTCCAAAAATCATGGTATCAGCACATACTAAAAACAAGGTTCTTTTGGTACTTTTATCAATTACCTAATGTATATTATGACTGATCACAACAGGAGAACCCAAAACACCCACATTCACTTCCTGATACATTAGCTTTCTGTAATGCCAGCAGCTTTGATAGAATTGGTGAGATGTATTATGGGACCCACCACAGTTTTGCTCATCACTGTTGTCGCCACAGTCATCCCAGTGATCACAGACAAAGGGCATTGGGATACAGTATCCACTGGCACATTCAAACTGATGCGGCTGACAATGCCTCGCTGTTTCAGAGAAGAAAGACAAAGAATATGGAAGGAAATTACCATGATGAGGTACATGGTCAAATGTTGAACATTAATCTGAACATGATTTACTGGAGTCTCTGATTGATACTACACTCTAACTCACTGCAGCTGGATTCATCTGATCCATCTCGACAATCTAGTATCCCATCACAGTGCTGAGTGTTGTTATAGCAAGCACTATTAGCGCATGTCTTCTCTGTGCAAGCTGGGTAATCTGGATTCAACAAGAGGAAATGTTATGCTTTTTATTGACATTTCCAAAACCTGATGACGATAGATTTTTTACATTACCCATCACCAGCATTCCCTTGTAATTTTGGTAACTGATTTATCTTGAGATCTTTATGTGTATTGAACAATTAAAAGTTGTCATATGCCTTTTTTCTTGTAAAGATAACATTGCTAAAGACCTTTGTAACATTCATCACAGGCCTGTTTGCAATAAATTTGAATGTTTGACATTCCTTCTGGATCAAATGATATCATTACAAGTATGAATTTAAACAAATAATTTATTGAAATAATATTTTAAATTTTCAGACTTTCTGACCATTTTTTAAGCTTCTATATATTGTAAATGGCAAATTTATTTTCATTGTACAGTAGAAAGAGATTCTTACTGCCTGTTCTTACTGTCACCATATATACAGTCAAGCAAAATGTATTCAGACAACTTCAACATTTGCTCACATTATCACAGTTTATTCTCTATAGTTTAGAAAATGGAAATGAAATATGACAAGAACTGAGAGTTAAACTGTCAGAACAAATCCATCTTGATAATGTCAGATAACTTTGATATAAAGGTATATAATGGATTACAATCTTCAAATCAGCTGTCAGCTGTTAAATTTAAGTACACAATTAGACAACACCAAGCAATTACCAAGCAATCCTTGCTTGTGTTCAGTCTGTGGTGTTAAAGGTCACATTAGCAGTTAAAGAAAACACACTTAAGCAAAACATGGTCAGGTCAAAGTGTCTGAATAACTTTGGCCCCAAATTTTTATACATTTTACTGGTAATCCACTGTATGAATAATTTTTGTGTATACTATGTCACAGTCCTACTTTATTTTGCTTACCTCACTTACATAAATTAACTATAGAGCCCTGCACCCACAAGTAAAAAATGATTATCTGGTGTCTGAATAATTTTGGGTTTGACTGAATTTAAATGCTTTATAGGCCTAGGCTGCATTGTGTTGTTTCAATGATGGAAGTGCTAAAATAAACATGCACGTTTGTTACTAAACAGATGTTAGAGCCTTATTGTGGACTATATTATGTAAACATCTTTATCTTTATTTTTTATTCAGGACAGTAATAAATAAATAATTTTGAATGAACCCTCTTATTTTATGTTCTCAACATTTTGCTGATTCTGCAAAGGCTATGACCTTTTGACCACAACTGTATATTCGATTTTATATTATATATAGAATTTAGTATTTTTTTTTTAATTGACTTTTTACTTATTTTACTTTTTTTGACACGTATTATTATTACGTATTATTGACATATTACGTATCAAATTTTTGTATATAAATATTCTGAATGTCTGACAGATTTTTAAATTACTATATACTGATAAATAAGAACCTGTTTTTTTAAAGACCTTTATTTATTTTTTTCCATTTTACAGTAGAAAGAAACGTTCTTACTGCAGTTGTTCTCATCCGAGTTGTCCACACAATCTGATACATGGTCACATCTGTATTGTTTGGGAATGCACTGCCCTTCTCGACAAGTGAACTGGTTTGGGCTACATGTCTGACCACCTTAAAAAACAAACAGTAAGGTCACCTGTGTTAATACTCCCATTTTTATTGCTGAATTAACTGCATTATTTCAGTCATTAAAGGCACATGTAGACATACTGCAGGCTCTTTGCTCATCTGAGCCATCGCTGCAGTCCGGTTCTCCGTCACATACAAACGCTTGAGGAATACACTCCCCTCCTGTCAGACACTTGAACTCCTCAGAGCTACAAGTTGATAATGCTGAAAATACAAAGTATGAAAATATTTCCTGTGCATAATAATACATAGCATTACATTTATGAATTTGGCAGATGCTTGGATATGACATCTTGTCATGTGTCAGTGTTCAACCAGAGAGACTCACGACAGTTCAGTTCATCAGAGTCATCAGTGCAGTCCTTTGTTCCATCACACCTCCAGTCTTGACTTATACATTGACCATTACTACACTGGAACTGACCACTGGTGCACTGACCTGCTTAGAAAATGATGGGTTATTTTTGTCTAACCAGCAATCTAATTTGACAAAATATCACTTACATAATAGCAGTTCCCTTTCGTTCAGTCACTACGACGTACGTTAGTGACTAACGAATGGGGGTTTCGCTTAGAAGCCTATCATCTTCGAGAATTCAACAGCGCCCAATGGCAGTGCCAATGCCATGGGCATGCGGAATTTGCATGCGTAACTCCGCCCCACCCTGTGGGTATATAAGGAAGTACGCTGGCAACATCGCATTATGTTTCTGCTTTGGAGCCAAGAGCATCTCTTCACTCCTACAAGCCTGAATTCTGAAGTCCTCTCTTCAGTCTTCGAGACGAGCGGTTCTCCAGAGTGTTGGTGTGACGGCGCATTCCAGCGATCTCGCATTGCCTGCCTGCTGATCTGTGCAGTGATCTGCAACAGCTGTGTGTGTTATTACTGGGCGCTTCGGCACTCTGCAGAGCTTTCCTCTCACAAAAAGAGCTTGCGCGTGGCACGTCTTTTTCAAGACGGTTCGCCCGTGCACTTCCGGGTGCGATCGATCTCCGTTGCTGTCTATGGGCACATTCACTGCTCGACGTGTTTGGGCTTCAGCACGTTCGGGCAGTGATTGTGGATGTGTCATGTTCCCACTGCGGGAACGTGACCATCACGATGTCGCGGTCGAGACTCAGTGATCTCCGCAAGGAGAGAGAGTCCCCTCTGCCACACCCCAATCTACCGTCTCTGAGAGAGGTGGTACTTTGGCTGGTGGCCAGGGTGACCTGAGGGCGGTGCGTGGTTTAAGAACCCCGACGATCATTCCTCGGGCCACGCCCCCCTCTCGCACATCGCTTCCCGCGAGTGCTGAACTGAAACAGCGGCCCGTCTCTGACGCCTCGTTCGTTTCGTTCACGCTCCAGATAGCGGCGAGATGTCGATCGCCGCATCCCAAGGTGGGCTAGATCCTTTGGGGATGACGATTAGGTTGTGCTCCGCCTCCGGGTGTGTCAGCACTGCCTGATCTGACCTAGAGTTGATAGCCATGTTATCTCGGGCAGCCGCGAGCCTTGCGCTGGTGTGGAACTCCGCCCAGTCGCGAGTGCTCGTGGTTGCGCGATCGGTTTTTGTGGGCGGCACCCGACAGCTGTTGGGCCCCGCCCCCAATGCCTTTCGCTCCCGAGGTGCATGAGGAGATCACGCGGTCCTGGAAGTCCCCGTGCTTCCCGTGACCGTTTGGTGGCCTCCTCCGCCTTCTCTGCCCTTGATGGGGCCGCGGCCTAGGGTACACTGGGGCCCCCTCCCCACTGTTAAACAACTCTGTTGCGCACTCCGGTGTCCACAGAGGGCTTTGACGTGGTGTGGCTGTCCTAAGCACCCTCCCTAAGCCTGTGGGCTCGTCTACTTCGGTGGCGTGGTCCTGCAGTGCTATGGGGTAGGCCGCCGCCCCTTTGCACATGCACAAGGGTGGAGCTGACCCAGGGCTCTTTGTTGAGCTGCGTGCCGCCACTGATCCCGCCCTCTGGGTGGTGAAGGTGGCCACACGCTCCCTCGGTCGGGCGATGTCCACAGCTGTGGTCCGGGAGAATTTCCTGGCCTTACCTGGTGATATGGGGGGGTTGACTGAGCCCGCCTCCTCAACTCGCCCATATCCCAGGCTGGCCTCTTCGGCGGCGCGGCCGAGAACTGCGCCCAACAGTTCTTGGCCGCCCCAGAGCAGACTGAGGCTGTAACACGTACTGCCCCGGCGGCTGGCTGCTGCACCAGCCGCCGGCCCAGTCGCCTCAGTCCGCTCGCCGCCGAGGGCGCCCTCCCTCCTCCCGTCCGGCCCCAGCAGCAGCCTTCTCCGGGCCGCGCCGTGGAGGTGGTTGCAGGATGTCGCCCAGTCCGCTCCTCAGCCTGGCTGAAACGCCAGGCTGGAGGTGGACAACTCAGAGATGGGTTCCAGTTCTTTCCAGGGGATGGTTGCAGGGCCTCTCCTTCCCCCGGTGGAGGGCCGGGGGAAAATCCTTCCGCTGCTGGCCCCCGGGCTAGCAGCGCTTGGAAAGAACTCATGTTCCTGTCTCTGAGGACCCAGAGACCGGTGATGGCAGTGTGTGCCGCCTCCGGGCCGCGCCACTCTCGTCCCTCTCTCTCGCCAGCCTCCTCTCAGAGCAGACCCCAGTGGAACGTGCGTCCTTCCCTGGTCTCCTCTGTCAGGACGCAGCAGTTAACCGTGCCCCCGCACCGGGACGCCCAACAGCCTCCCATGTCCGGGCCGGTAACGCTGCCTCGCTGCCCCACCCTGGGTACGTCTGTGGTCCGAATGACCCCGCTGGTGCAGTTCCTGGGAGTCTGGCTTCAGCTTCCGGGACTGTTCCGCTGGGTCACGAAGACCATCAGGCGCGGCTACGCGATTCAGTTCGCGCAGGTTCCTCCCCGCTCTGGGGAGGCCGCCCGCTATGATGGGGCCTATCCCCTGTCATGCGTGCGGAGGTTGTCACCCTACTGGCGAAGGGTGCGATCGAGCCTGTCCCTCCAGCCGAAGTGAAGTCCGGCTTCTCAGCCCTTGCTTCATTGTACCCTAGGAAACCGGTGGGTTATGGCCAATCCTGGATCTGCCCGTCTTGAACCGATCCTTCTAAAGCTTCCGTTCAGGATGTCGGTAGCGAACGCCTCTTTGGACACGTTCGTCCGGTAGATTGGTTGCAGCGATCGATCCTGAAGGACGCTTACTTCATGTCTCCTTCCTCGACGCGGACCGTTCCTACGGTTTGCTTCGAGTGGCGGACATTCAGTACGCAGTCCCCCCATTCGGGCAGCTCTGTCCCCTCGTGACTCTACGTAGTCTTCGAGGCAGCCCTAGCGCCACTCGGCAGCACGGGGTTCGCATCCTGAACTACTTCGATGACTGGCTCATACTGGGTCACTCTCGAAGCAGGTCTGCGGACACAGAGTCCAAGTGCTCCAGCACTTAGCCCGTCTGGGCCTTCGGGTCGACTGGGAGAAGAGCGACTCTGCCCCGTGCAGAGGATCTCCTTTCTCAGTGTGGTTTCCAACTCGGTCGCAGGTGCGTGCTGCTTACCAGCGAGCGCGCACACAGTCTCTGCTGACTGGCCTTTGTCAAATCGAGGGCGAGAATGCGGTCCCACTGAAGCTATTTCAGAGGCTCCTGGGGCATATGGCATCTGCAGCCGCGGTGACGCCGCTCGGATTGCTACATATGAGACCGCTTCAGCACTGGCTACGCGATCGAGTCCCGAGATGGGCATGGCGGTCTGGCACGCTCCGGGTACAAGTGACTCGGGCCTGCTTACAGACTCTCACCCCGTGGTCGAACCTCAAGTTTCTACGGACCGGTGTGTCCCTAGAACGAGTTTCCAGGCATCTTGTTGTATCAACAGATGCATCATCCACGGGCTGGGGTGCCATGTGCAATGGACGAGCAGCCGCGGGCTCCTGGACAGGACCCCAGCGCCTTCTGCATGTCAATTGCCTCGAGTTACTGGCAGTACGGTTCGCCCTGCACCGCTTCCGAGCGTTGCTGAAGGGTCAACATGTGCTAGTCAGGACAGACAACACGGCCGTAGTAGCGTACATCAACCACCAGGGCGGTCTACGCTCCCGCCGTATGTCTCAACTCGCCCGCCATCTCGTTTTATGGAGTCAGAAGCATCTGAGGTCCCTTCATGCTGTCCACATCCCGGGAGTCCTGAACCGTGCAGCCGACGAGCTCACGGCTTCAGCCACTTCCTGGAGAATGGAGACTCCATCCCCAGACGGTCTAGCTGATATGGGAACGGTTCGGCGACGCACAGGTAGACCTGTTGCCTCCCAGGACTCTTCTCATTGCTCCCTGTATTATTCCCTGACCTATGGTCAGCACGGATGCACTGGCGCACAGCTGGCCGTCGGGGCTACGCAAGTATGCGTTCCCCCAGTGAGCCTTCTCGCACAGGTACTGTGCAAGATCAGGGAGGACAAGGAGCAGGTCATGTTGGTCGCCCCGTTGGCACGGCCAGGCCTGGTTCTCAGAACTGCTACTCCTTGCGACAGCCCCTCCCTGGCCTATTCCTCTGAGTCAAGACCTTCTCACTCAGAGACGGGGCACCCTTTGGCACCCGCGTCCAGTGTTCTGGAAGCTCCACGTGTGGCTTCTGGACGGGACGCGGCAGGTCTGAGTAGCCTTCCACCTGCGGTGGTCGCTACCATCACTTCCGCTAGAGCAGAGTCTACACGACACCTCTATGCGTTGAAGTGGAACCTCTTCGTCACATGGTGCTCTTCCCGCCAGGAAGACCCCTGGAAATGCCCGATTGGGTCCGTGCTATCGTTTCTCCAGGAGGGGGTGGAAAGAAGGCTGTCTCCTTCCACCCTTAAAGTGTATGTGGCCGCAATATCTGCCTACCACGATCTCCTGGGAGACAAAAAGGTAAGTCAGCACGACCTGATCATCAGGTTCCTGAGGGGGGCAAGGAGACTGAATCATCCTCGCTCTCCTCTCGTTCCCTCTTGGGACCTCTCAGTAGTCTTAAGTGCTCTGTAGAGGCCTCCCTTGAGCCTTTGCGGTCGGTTGAGTTTAAGTTCTTGTCTATAAAGACGGCTCTGCTGACCGCATTGGCCTCTCTTAAGAGGGTCGGGGACCTGCAAGCATTTTCGGTTGACGAAGCGTGCCTTGAGTTCGGGCCGGCTAACTCTCACGTGATCCTGAGACCCCGGCCCGGATATGTGCCCAAGGTTCCCACCACCCCGTTCCAAGAAGCCAGGTGGTGAACCTGCAAGCGCTGCCTTTGGAGGAGGCAGACCCAGCCTTGGCATTGCTCTGTCCAGTACGCGCTCTCCGCGCCTATGTAGACAGTACGCGATGTTTCAGGACCTCAGACCAGCTCTTTGTCTGTTATGGTGGAGAGCGGAAGGGAAGTGCTCTCTCAAAGCAGAGGTTGTCTCACTGGATAGTGGACACCATTGTTTTGGCTTACCAGCAGCAAGGTCGACCATGTCCCCTTGGGGTCAGGGCACACTCCACCTGGAGTGTGGCCTCCTCTTGGGCTTAGCGCATGGCGCCTCGCTAACAGACATCTGCAGAGCTGCAGGCTGGGCGACACCAAACACATTCGCCAGATTTTACAATCTCCGAGTGGAGCCAGTGTCCGACTATGTACTCGCCCCTACGGGTGGCCGGTATGGGCCAGGCTCAGGTGTCTTCGCTTGCTCGCCATTCCACTCCACGGACTGGATACGTGCGATATTTTCCCTCAGGTGAGCTCCCCGAGAGCCCTGAGCTCCTCCAGCACTGCTTACGCCGACATCAGTTCAGTCTGCCCTTTCGAGCCCAGAC
Source organism: Romanogobio albipinnatus (assembly GCA_023566225.1). Classification (NCBI taxonomy): domain Eukaryota; kingdom Metazoa; phylum Chordata; class Actinopteri; order Cypriniformes; family Gobionidae; genus Romanogobio; species Romanogobio albipinnatus. The sequence continues at coordinate 27,960,415 of CM042257.1, forward strand.
CCTCATGTCCGGCCAGGTGCTCCGTGTGCATGGTTCCCCTCCGGCGACCCCCACACGAGTATTTCCACCGTAAGCCTCCTCAGTGAGCAGGTGTCTTTCCCTTGGCAAGTCCCTGCCACCCCCTAGGGTTAAAAATCCACCCTCTGGCTGGTACCCTAGAGATCTTCCATATGCAGCCCTTAGCGGGTCATATGTGTATTCTTAAGTCCTCCCTACGGGTAGGCATCTTGGCATTCCCTCACTGGGATATGCTTCCCAGTGTACCTTGGTAATCCTGTGATAAGTGGGAGTCCTTCGTCCGTACTAGTCTTACGACAGGGTACTCACACTTACGCAGGGCACTGGATGACAGCTGAGTGGCGTTGTTGTATTGGAACCCCCATTCGTTAGTCACTAACGTACGTCGTAGTGACTGAACGAAAGGGAACGTCTCGGTTACGTATGTAACCCTCGTTCCCTGAGGAGGGAACGGAGACGTACGTTTCCTTTGCCACGTCAGCTGTGTTGCTGGTATGCGGAGTTCAGTCTTGGCTCCTGCAGCAGTAACATAATGCGATGTTGCCAGCGTACTTCCTTATATACCCACAGGGTGGGGCGGAGTTACGCATGCAAATTCCGCATGCCCATGGCATTGGCACTGCCATTGGGCGCTGTTGAATTCTCGAAGATGATAGGCTTCTAAGCGAAACCCCCATTCGTTAGTCACTAACGTACGTCTCCGTTCCCTCCTCAGGGAACGAGGGTTACATACGTAACCGAGACGTTGTGGAAATTGGAAATGTTTTGTGTCCATATATTAAAACAATTTTGTTTTGCTGGTTTGAGAGGTGGGCTTCCCTGCTCAGGTCCAGCTAATAACATATCAGCATAGATTTGTTGAGTCTGTAAAATTGGCAAACCTGACCCTGATTTAACTTTTTATGTGAATTTAGGAAGAAATCAAACTTTTGCAAGGAATAACTCAATCAATGAATAAATCTGTTTATGAATTTAGGAGCTACGTGAACTCTTCCTCATGCGATGCCTAACAAAATTTGCTATATTCACCATTGGAGCATTACAAACTAAAGTTGCAACGGCGCTAACTCTTTCAGTGGCATGACAGTAAAATAATCCCAGACAGCATTATAGTGTCTGCCCAGATCCGGTCCACATCTGGTACGTGTGTTTCTAGTGTCAGTGTCAGCCAACACTGGGCCGGATCTGGGCCGCCCCACTGTTCTATTTTCGTCTCGGCTGTGTAAATTAGTGTTTTATTTTTATTTAGTGTCAAATGCTATACTGTTATCCTAATTGTTCATTAATTTGTTGTTGTTTTTTTGTTTTGTTTTTAAACGTTGAATTATAAATTATACAATTGGGTTATATTTTTTATTTATAAAAAAAAAAAATTGTTTCCTTAGGCACTTAAATGTTGTTAGCTACTTTTTGTTTGTAGTTTTTCTGAAAGAATGTGGTTACATCAGTTTAACTCAGTATGTTTATGTATGCCAAAAGGTTTGTTTATTTTTTTTATTTGGATGAAGTAAAAATGTGTGCTCCAAAATTGACAAAATTTATATTGGAATCATTGCTCAAAATGTTCACACTGAACAACATTTTTTAAAGTAGATGAGGCTCTTATAGTATTGCATGATTTTCAAAGCATCCTTCTACTTTGTATGGTTTGTTCAATAATCACCAAAATCTTACCATTTATATAAGATATGTTATATATTCAACAAAAGGATTACCGTAAAAAATGCATGCAAACACACTCATATTTTCAAGTGCAAATTTACAGCAAAATACAGAATAAAAGTTAGGAATAAGAAAGCAAGTATTGAAATATATTATTTAAACATTATATTAAACATACCTTGCACAATGCAGGGTCCATGGATTAAAAATATCACTGCTAAAACATAAATACCTAATCTGTCCATTGTTGTTTTGTTTGCTCAAAACTCTTTTAGAGTTGAGGATAACAGGCCATAGAATGCAAAGGACTCTACACTTCTAGCTCCGTAACTGTCTCAGTATCCATCCAAGGTGAGTTTTTCTCCAGACCACAAAGGTCCTTGATGAGCTTTTCTCCTAAAATAAGCAAAGACTGGATGAAGGAGACAAAGGTGCGGCCCTTTATGACCCTGACTCTGTATGACTTAAATCTAATATTAACCTTTTCTAGTTAAACATGTGAGCATCAGCAAAAATTCTTCAATGTCATTTTTGTATAACAGGAGGACCATCCTTTTACTTGCTCTTTATTGGTATGCCACTCCTGTAGAAAAACAGCCAATGGAGGGTACTGACAGACATATAAATGTCTTAGAATTAGTGTCAGATGCTACTGAGAAAAAAAAAAAACTTTTACCTTTAATCATCGAAAAAGTGTTTTGGGGTGAATATTTACTCAATGTTTTTATGAATGTAATATGCCAATAGACTCATGGGCAGCACACCGACATATATTGCAGCAGTGCCTCCCGTGACCCGAATTTGATTCCTGGATCAAAGTCCTTTTCTGATCCCGTTCCCCTTTCTCCACCCCGTGATATGCATACTGTCCTAACCAATAAAGGAATAAAAATGCCAAACATATAACTTAAACAACTAAATGTAATAGGGGAGAGCTGGGCAAAACCTAACACTTTTTGACTTTCTCAGTTTGCGTAAATCCACTTGTTGTTCAGAGTATTTATTTTTTCCCACATTCATTTTACATATGTCTAGTACAATTATGTGGTTTTGATTCATTAATACAGTATACTTTTCTCTTGATATACTCCGAAAGAATGGAAGTGAAATGTGACAACATGCCCCATAGGTGGGGAACATTGTAACATGAGCATATGACAGCTTAAAATGATATCTGATCTTATTAAAAACATATACAAGACAAACTAAAATATTTTGTCAATAAAATACAATTATTAACTTTTTCAGATAAATGTTTTCATTTTTTAATAATTAAAAATAAACACATTTTTGAGTTTGACAACAAACACAGATATACAGCATAGTTCAAAACATAATTATGAATAATTTCAGAACATTGACTCAGTCTTGTGTTACAATCACCATTGTGTCTTCTGCTGGTTAGGTCATCTAAACAGCTAAATAACAGATATAAGATTTAAATAAAATCAAATTTGTCTAGTTTTTAACAAACACAAAAAAATAGAGATGAAAAATTTACTTAAGTTAGAAATGTATTTTTGCTGTGGTTAAATAAATGTTCAGTGATATCTTCCTATAAGATGTTTAAAATTTTCGCACAATTTTTTCCCTATAAATATACTATGCTTCGTCATGCTGGCATGTGTGGAAAATTTTAAACCACCCCTATCTTATATTATGTGTCTATAATAATCTTAATGGTTTGTGTTAGATTTAGTTGTTTCTGTAAAAAGCGTATTTAGTGTATTTAAATTGAAAGATATTTTGTTATTGTGTCTTACTGTAAGTTATTTTGTTATTGTGTCCCTTCTCACTTTTTCAGCACTGTGGTATTTAAGACAAATTTTTCCACTATACTGTGTTATGAAATATATTGCAGAGATATGCTTGTATAATATTTACTTCTTTGATCATACAATTTGTATTTAATCTTGGGCAAAAAAAAAAAAAAAAGAATTCTTAACTTGTTGTAAAGTGAATATGTGTGAAGTTAAGCCTGATCTTCATTATATGAATTTCCTTAAATGGTTAAATGCTCTTTATTTCTGTTTTATCTTTTTAAACACTAACGTTTTTGGGATTCCGAAGTTGATGATGTCACTAATATTGTGGCATCAGTTCACAACCATCAATACAGGAAAAGCACATGGAAACGTCTCCGGTTACGTATGTAACCTAGGTTCCCTGAGAACAGGGAACGAGACGCTGCGTCAGCTTGACGCTACGGGGAACGCCTCCAGCGTGACAGGTGTCTGAACTACTATCGAATCACGGCAATCCTATTGACCGGTCGACAGCCTATGATGTCATCAAGGTGCGACCAGGAAGTATAAAAGGGCGCCTTGCCAACATGACACCGCCCTTCGTCTGAAGGGACTGTTTGGCAGGCAAACCCTGAGGCATGGCAAAGCGACGCAGCGTCTCGTTCCCTGTTCTCAGGGAACCTAGGTTACATACGTAACCGGAGACGTTCCCTTTCGAAAGGGAACTCGCGCTGCGTCAGCTTGATGCTACGGGGAACGAAATACCAACGCCGCCATGCCGAGGGGAGTGCATGCCTACTGGCAGTGACAACTGTCAGAACAAGCAAATTCAATTGAAATGCCTGAACCACTCCCCCTCTGGTCACATAAGGCTGTCAGTGACAGCATTCCCTACGGTCATAGCCCAAGCTATAAGCCTGAGTAGGAAGCTTCGAACACTTAGAGAAGTTCTACCCAGGCCGCTCAAAGGCCTGGATCCAACCCATTCGAAAGAAGGGGGCTCCTTTAAGGGAATGTGGCTAGGGGGCCCTAGGGCGCCCCAGCCAGCCACTACCGCCACCAAGGAGGCCTAGCTTGGTGCCTTTTTTAACGGGCACTTCAGCCGGGCCATCCCTGTCTGTTCGATAACAGAGCCTCTGGACACTCGCCTCCTGAAGAGGCATCCAGTCCCAGGGACTGCAGAATGGCAGTGGCCTCCTCGGACCGGATCTCAGAGACGGGAATCCCGGAGAGCAGCACTCAGCATAGTGCTTTCTACCCTTGCCAGCGAGGGGAGTTAATCTGCTCGATCCTAGGATCTACTGAGCTATTATCAGATAGAAACACTCAGGAGGCCAGACTGGCCTAAAAGCTGATCTAATTGGGAGGCCACCCTAGGGGCCTACGACCACCCGATCAGGCCCAGGCAGCTTCGGCTCACATACAACCCTCCGAAAGGAGGGGAGCTTAAAGGGGGCTGCCCGGTAGGTAAACCAGGTTGCAGGCTGAAATCCCCTCCTTGGGGACCAAGTAGCAGAAGCGACACCAGTCGCGCCAGGGCAAGACTTTACCAGATGCTGCCGGCTAAGGGCCAGATCACTGATAGCAAGTCACCACTGGCTGTCAGCGTTATGCCAGTTAGCAGTCCTTGCACTGAGAACCAAAGACCCGTTTAGGGAGGCCTAGTGAGGCCCATTGTATAATAGGAATATATGCCAGAGAAGCCTGAGAAATCAGGCTCAGGAACTCGCTTAGAGGGAGGCCTGGTGAGGCCTACTACCTGATCGCAGTTGAAGCCGACTGTCACGGTAGCTGAAAAACGGAAACTCGTTTTCTCAGGGAGGCCTAATGGAGGCCTACTACCTGATAGTCAAGCTACAACAGTTACCCGAGCATCCTGACTCAGGAAGTAACCCTCAGGGAGGCCCTGTGAGGCCTACTACCTGATAGCAAGCTTTGCTAACTGCCTGAGCGTCTGACTCAGGGACTCATCCTCAGGGAGGCCTCGTGAGGCCTACTACCTGATAGCAAGCCCTTAGGGCCTGTTTAGAGAGCCTTAGGGGCGGTTTAGTGCTTAGGCCTACCGACTGGTAGCAAACTAAGCCAGCTGCCCGAGCACCTCTGACTCGGGAACTCACCCTTGGGGAGGCCTGTTGAGGCCTACCACCCGATAACAGGCTTTTTAGGGAGGCCTGTAGAGGCCTACTACCTGACAGCAAGCATTGCTAGTTACCCGAGCATCCTAACTCAGGAACTCGCCCTCCAGGGAGGCCTAGTGAGGCCTACTACCTGATAGCGGGCCTGCAGGGAGGCCCAGCCTGCTACCTGCAGGCAACTCGTGCTAACTGTTTCTCATTTTGATGGTCCAGGAGCCCAGAAACAAGCCCTCAGGGAGGCCTGGTGAGGCCTACTACCTTATACTAGGAGTTGAATAGGCCTAGTAAGGCCTACAACTCGATAATGGGCCCTTAGAGAGGCCCAGCAAAGCCTTACAATCAGTCTACAGGGAGGCCTAGTGCGGCCTACTACCCAGCAGCAGCCTAGCAGTTTGTGTGCTAGCTGGCACAGCGACTGGCAAACAGGAGCCTTCCTTCAGGGAGGCCCAGCGGGGCCTGCTACCTTACGACCAGTCTTCAGGGATGCCTAGTGAGGCCTACTACCTGATAGCAGGCCTGCAGGGAGGCCCAGTGCGGCCTGCTACCTGCTAGCGACTCGTGCTAGCTGTTTCTCAGGTGACTGGAGCCCAGGAACATGCCCTTAGGGACCTGCCAGCAGTTCATCACAACCTGCCAAGTGACTGAACCCAAGAATGCGTCCTCAAGGGAGGCCTGGTGAGGCCTGCTACCTCATGCCGACTCTTCAGGGAGGCCTGGTGCGGCCTACCACCCATTAACAGCTTAGCAGCCCATGCTAGCTGACAGAGTAACTGGCGAATGAGAGCCTGCTTTCAGGGAGGCCTAATGGGGCCTACCACCTCACAGCAGGCCTGCAGGGACGGCTTCCTTGTGGCAAGAGTGAAAAACTGTTATGCTGTTATAACTTTGGGCTGACAGTAGCTTCTCTGCTGGCTGACAAAAATTAACATCCAACTGCTAAATAGGGTTATTAGTTGGGAAATTCTGCTACTTGAAGCCGACATCGTTGGGGAGCAATATATACCGCAATACACATGGGGCCGAACTTTGCAGAGGCCTACCAAGGCTGACTACCTATTTTCCAGGTTGCAGCTAATAAATTGCCAACCTCCCCAACCGTCGGGACTCACTCGCAAGGAGGCCTAAATCTGAGGCCTACCACCTGACCTGGAGTCTACTGCCAAGACTGCCCCAGCTGGCTACCCACAGCCAGCTGGCCTAAAAAAATCATCCCAGCCTAGCTGGGTGACCCATCCCGGAGGCCTCCAATTCCTTCTGGAGCCAACTGTACAATGGTGCAGTCTTATCGGCAGCGCCTACAAACACTGGAACCTAATCACATTGTCCATAGCAGGGTACTCGGCAAACCAAACGCCTTGTACCCCCTAAGCGGGGGGAGTACCACATACGCCACCCACCTCATGAAGGTCCTAGCTTTAATAGCGCCTATCATACCGTGTGAGGGCGTCAGCCATGGCAATGCTCTGGCTACAAGGGAGCTCACGACCAAACCTACATAAACCAAAAGGTTGTGAAGTGCTGCTCAACCCGAGCCATGGGTGAGGCAGAATGATACAGAGCTGGATGTGGAGGTACTCAAATCTACCCTACCTTGTCAGGGGAGTACAACCAACTGGCCAGGGCATATACAAGAAAGGCCAGCGCCTGCCAAAAAACTGGCGGCCTCTAGAACTAGCTCTGGAGGGCCGGGTTGAGCTATGCATACGGAATTTTCGTACTTGCATGAAAAACGCCTTAACCCTGCCCCACGACTACTGGCTAAGTCGCTATCAATTCTGCACAGCACCAACCTGCATTACTAGCAAAGGCCCCAGAACGCAGGTAAGGGGGCGGGCCTTGGCCGGACTACTCTGCATAAGAGGAGGCTACATTAGGGACAAATAATAAAGCTAAGTTCAAAAAATGGAACAGCTACCCGGAGCGCGACCGCTTCTTGGCGTGCGACTCCGTAATCCCCAGAAAGCCTAGGACAATCTAGATCTATACCCGAGGTCCAAGAAAGGGCCGCTACTATTGCACCATGCAAAAGGGGCACTCGGGTAGAAGTGCCAGTCGTTAAATAGATCTGGCTCTAGATCTAACTGTAGTTCTAGCATGGTCTAATCCTGTATTCTCCAGAAATTTACACTGAGAGAAGATACAGACCGCCTTACCCTGAGGCGGCTACCAGCCCGCAGGAAATGAGTGGCATTCCCAGCGCTAATTCTAGCGCATTTTAGCTTTTTAGGTCTGGGAATAAAAAAGGGCTGTACAGCTCTCACAGCGTGTACCATATATAGTGTTTGCTGGCTTCTACTAGCAATACTAGCTCACTTATACCAAGCTTAAGCAACTGGTAAATAATATTTTATCGTTCTAGCCAACCTAACAGGGGAACTACAGGCCCTAGGAAATATCCAACGATCCACAGCGACCCCACGAAGCCCTCCACAGGGAGCATAAATCAGAAAATATATAATATTTTTCCCTCTTATAGGGGACTTACCCGCTCGCCTGCGGCGCGCCATGATATCCACCCACAAGCTTAATTCACATGTATGCTTAGGTGTACCACTACCACGGGCCTGAGGGGGCACACTCACAAACCAGCCTGGCGGGCCCTAGCACATCATCGTGGACCCACCTAGGCCGGATGTAAGAAGCGCCTGGGGAGATGATGAAGAAGAGGAGTGAGGGTCAATGTAATTTCTCATCTCACCCTCAGGGAGGAGATCCATCATGAACGCTGACTGCGTTTTGTGATACACAGCTCCTACTTCTCCAGGGAGTCCGCCTCTCTGTGCCCCACCCCCGACTGTGGGGGTGCACGAGAGGCAATGCTGGCCATTGGGCCCTGTCTCCGGTCCTCGGACCGTGACGCCTCCCGCCTGCCTGGGACCCGGATCTCAGTGGCATGCAGGTCCTCAGATGCTGCCAAATGTTCGCTATTCCTCGGCGATGCTGGCCCTCAGGCACAGACTCCGCCTGTTGCGCAACCACCGCATCAGGAAAGAACCTTCCCTGATCGAGATCCCTCAGCAAACCGGCCTGGTGCACATGAAACACCGCCATGGTGTAAGAAGTAGCACCGGGCTGACCCGCTGCTGTGTATGCCCTGCCATTAAAAAGACACATCGTTTAAGTGGCAGAGTTGGAGCGCTCAGCTTCCCAGAGATAAACATCCCATTAATCGGAGGCAACGACACATACCCATATTCTACCATCCTCCCGACATCAGCGGCATACTGCTGATGTCATACCGCTGATATCAGTGAACATGAACCGAACATAGGTTATTCCATGCCCTCTCGATCTAATTAGGAAGATCAGGAAGGAATGAAAGCCCAACTGAGCCAATGATTATGGCTGGGGAGAGATCGATCGTTTATTCCAACATGAGCGATCTCTCCTCTAACGCAACAACACAGCGGCCGCAGCCCGCCTGCAGCACGTTTTATAACATTCAACGGCTCAGCATACACAGTCGGGATGGCTGAGAAGATTAATCCTCCTTCTCACAGCCATCCCTAGAGCACTTGGAAACAAGTCTCGTCAGCCGCCAGATCGCCAAAGGGAAGAATGCCTTCCCGTGACGATTCAGCGAGCTCTATCCAGGAAACCATGACGTGAGTCCGCACTCAGCCTCGGCATGAATGGGGACCGCATCATCAGTCTCGGATGCCAAACCCTCTTCCCTCAGGAAGAGAATCAGACGAGAGCAGAGCGATCTCAGATTGACAAACGCTCACATTAAACAAACAAACAGACAACTCGATAAGAGCTAACTGTGCATGCTCTTGATCCCAGGCAGAAACACACAGCTTGTGTGTATACAATAATGAATTTGGATTACCTTACTCGAAGCAATTCAGACAAAACAGTCCCTGAAGACGAAGAAGCGGTGTCATGTTGGCAAGGCGCCCTTTTATACTTCCTGGTCGCACCTTGATGACATCATAGGCTGTCGCCGGTCAATAGGATTGCCGTGATTCGATAGTAGTTCAGACACCTGTCACGCTGGAGGCGTTCCCCGTAGCGTCAAGCTGACGCAGCGCGAGTTCCCTTTCGAAAGGGAACATAATTTATAATGCGAATTGTGTCAGAAAATATAATGAAATTTAAAATCATAATATTTTCTATAGAATCTATTTTTCTTCTGTCCCACTTCATCTGGGGCATATTTGAAAAAAGGACAGGGCGATACTTAGTGAGAAGTAATTTAAGTTATTAGAGATGAGTTCATAATTAACTTATATAGCATTACTAATGAGTAAATGGCAGTGCAGTCCATATATTTACAAGTGTGTTATGCAGTGCACAAGAGAGTTCCCATTCAGTCGGTCACTCTCGACGCCACGTCGGAGTACCGACGAATAGGAATCTCGCTCGCGAGAGCCAATCTACTTCGAGTGTAACTAAAACGAGCCAATGCACATTGGCATGCAATGATTGCACCAGGTGTTCATGCCACGCCGTGCGGGTATAAATGAGACACAGGTGATTGCATCAAATCAACCTTTTGCTTCGGAGCCGGGTGGTAGATGGTAACGCCAGATATCACTCACTACTTCGCAGTCCTGACTGAAGACGGAAGCCGCCTTTCGGAAGCGATCTCTTCAGTCGGTGTTGGTGTGACGGCACAGCAGCGGTCGCGTGGTTTTCGGATCATCTCTCTGTGTTGTTTGTTTAGAGCAATCACAAAGGCTGTTCTCACAGCTGGTTCGGTGCGCTAGGTGGAGAGCGCTGAAAAGCCGTTCTTACGGCTGGTAAGAGAGCGCCTTCGTGTGAGAGAGCGCGCACGTCAGGCTGCACCCACCCCCTGACTGTGTCGCCGCGACCCCGCCCCCTGCGTGCTTCAGCACCAAGGAGAGCGTTCTTCTGAAAGAGCAAACACAGATAGAGCTTGCGTCTTTTTCAAGATGACATTCTATCTGTGTGTTTCTGGATGCGGTGGTTACCTGTCACCAAGGGATGGTCACCAGCGCTGTATCTCGTGTTTGGGCGTTCAGCACGCTGAGGCAGCGTTGGTGGATGACTCATGTTCTCACTGCGGGAACATGACCATCTCGGAGTTGCGGTCTAGACTCCATCTCGCAAGGGGTGGAGTCCCCGTGCCTCTGCCTCGATCTAACCCTCCACAGAGGGTTACTTCAGGCAGTAGCACAGGTGATTTGAGGGTTACGGTGAGCGCGCTTCCCCCAGGGAACCAACCCCCAGGGAACCCTCATCCCTCACGCACTCCGCAGCCAGTAGAGCTGCCGTCGGAACGTGGTGGGCCGTCCTCGAGATGTGCACCATCCGTATCCTTCGGGGCTCCCCCTGATGATCAGATGTCCATCGCTGCATCGGAGGGAGGGTCAGACTTCTCTGGAGATGACGTGTCGGCGCAGGGGGCTCCTTCGGGAAGATCCGCTGTGCCCGATACGGATCCGGAGATGATGGCCATGCTTTCCCGGGCCACCAAGAAGATCGGGCTCGTGTGGAACCCTCCACCGTGTCCCGAACCTTCAAGGTTGGATGATTGGTTTCTCGGGGTGGCCCGTGCTGGTTCTCAGTGCCCCACCCCGGTTCCTTTCTTCCCGGAGGTGCACGAGGAGCTCACTAGGTCATGGACGGCACCTTTTACTGCCCGAAACCGGCCCAGTGGATCCTCCTCCCTCACCACCCTCGATGGCGGACCTGCAAAGGGTTACACGCAGGTTCCTCCCGTGGAACGGGCCGTTGCTATGCAACTGTGCCCTAACTCCACATCCAGGGGGAACCCGTGTCTCCCCTCCCGAGCCTGTAGGTACTCGTCCGATCTGATCGGAAAGGCCTACCAGGCTTGTGGAGAGGCAGGCTCCGCCTTACACGCTATGGCGTTGTTGCAGGTTCATCAGGCCCAGGCACTGAAGAACCTGCACGAGGGTGGTCACGATCCCGCAGTTCTCCAAGAACTGAGAACCGCAACGGACCTCGCGCTTCGTGCGACGAAGGTTACGGCGCGGGCCGTGGGTCTTGCGATGTCCACTATGGTGGTCCAGGAACGCCATCTCTGGCTGTGTCTGGCAGACATGAGGGAGACCGACAAGATCAGGTTCCTTAACTCCCCCGTCTCCCAGACCGGCCTCTTCGGCGACGCGGTCCAGAACTTCGCCCAGCAGTTCTCGGCCGCACAGAAGCAGACTGAGGCCATCAGTCACATCCTGCCACGGCGGTCAGCTGCTGTCTCCACCCCGCCGCCGGCAGCACCTCAGTCTGCTCGTCGCCGAGGGCGGCCGCCTGCGTCTGCCTCCGCTCCCGCGTCGCAGCATCAGCCTCCACCCAAGCGACGTCGTGGAGCCGGGCGCAAGCAGGCCGCCCAGCCCGTCCAGGCTCCTGCCAAGAGAGGTGGCAAAGGCAAGGGCAAGGGCAAGCGGCCCTGAGACGGGCGACCCGGAGATGGGGAGGACTGCTCTTCTGGAGACGGTGACCGCACCGCTCCATCCCCCGGAGGAGGGCCGGGAGGAGAATTTTGTGTTCCGTTTTGTTTCTGTTCCGCCGCTGGGCTCAGCCCCAGCGGTACCCAAATTTTCAATAAAATAGCAGTTTCCTCCATCTCTGGGTCCTCAGGGGGCTCGGAGAGTTGTGGCCGGTCAAACGCCGGACCACACTCATCCTCCCCCTTCGCCAGCGGGCAGCAGTGGACGACCTCCTCACGTTCCTCCTGCCCACCTGTGGAATCAGGTAAGTGTTGCACAGCACACTCTCACCTCCACGAGACAGCCGCCCCAGCCCGGTACCTGCATTCCACCTCGCTGCCCCACCGTGGGTACGCCGGTGGTCCCTATGGTCCAGCTTGCACGGTCTCTGCGAGCCTGGCTAGAGCTCCCCAGTCCGTCTCGCTGGCTCATTCGGACCATCAGGCTCGGCTATGCGATTCAGTTCGCCCGGCGCCCCCCCAGGTTCAAGGGCGTCCGCTTCACCTCGGTGAATGCTGCAGATGCCCATGTCCTGCGTGCGGAAATCGCTGTCCTACTGGCGAAGGACGCGATAGAGCCGGTCCCTCCAGCCGATATGAAGACCGGCTTCTACAGCCCGTACTTCATTGTACCCAAGAAAACCGGTGGGTTACGGCCAATCTTGGACCTGGAGTCCTGAATCGGAGCCTCCACAAGCTACCGTTCAAGATGCTCACGCAGAAACGCATTTTCGAATGCATCCGTCCCCAAGATTGGTTTGCAGCGATCGACCTGAAGGACGCGTACTTTCATGTCTCGATTCTTCCTCGACACAGGCCGTTTCTGCGCTTTGCGTTCGAGGGTCGAGCATATCAGTACAGAGTCCAGCCCTTCGGGCTGTCCCTGTCCCCCCGTGTCTTCACGAAAGTCACGGAGGGGGCCCTTGTGCCCATGAGAGAACAGGGCGTTCGCATCCTCAACTATCTCGACGACTGGCTCATTCTAGCACAGTCCAAGGATCAGTTGTGCGAACACAGGGACCTGGTGCTCAGACACCTCAGCCAGTTGGGTCTTCGGGTCAACTGGGAAAAGAGCAAACTCGCCCCCGTGCAGAGGATCTCTTTTCTCGGTATGGAGTTGGATTCGGTCGAACAGACAGCGCGCCTCACGGAGGAGCGTGTCCAGTCGATGCTGAGCTGCCTGAACACGTTTCAAGGCAGGATGGCGGTTCCACTGAAACAGTTTCAGAGGCTCCTGGGGCATATGGCGGCCGCTGCGGCAGTAACACCGCTCGGCCTGCTTCATATGAGACCGCTTCAGCATTGGCTACACAGCCGAGTCCCGAGATGGGCGTGGCAACGCGGCACTCACCGGGTGAGCATCACACCGGCCTGCCACCAGTCCTTCAGTCCGTGGTCAGACCCCTCGTTCCTTCGGGCCGGAGTGCCCCTGGAACAGGTGTCCAGGCACGCTGTGGTTTTCACGGATGCCTCTGCCATGGGCTGGGGAGCCACGTACAACGGGCATGCAGTGTCAGGGGTTTGGACGGGCCCGCACCTGCATTGGCATATCAATTGCCTCGAGTTGCTAGCAGTGCATCTTGCTCTGAGCCGCCTCAAAGCGCGGTTACGGGGCAAAGATGTACTGGTCCGCACGGACAACACTGCGACCGTTGCGTATATCAACCGACAAGGTGGTCTGCGCTCCCGTCGCATGTCGCAGCTCGCCCGCCATCTCCTCCTCTGGAGTCAGAAGTGTCTGAGGTCGCTTCGGGCCATTCATGTCCCTGGTGTGCACAACCGTGTGGCCGACGAGCTTTCACGAGCTGCGCTCCCAGGCGAGTGGCGACTCCACCCCCAGGTGGTTCAGCTGATTTGGAGACAGTTCGGGGTGGCACAGGTCGACCTGTTTGCCTCCCCAGAAACGTCCCACTGCCAGTGGTTCTATTCGCTGACCGAGGGTACACTCGGCACGGATGCCCTGGCTCACAGCTGGCCCCAGGGGCTGCGCAAATATGCGTTTCCCCCAGTGAGCCTACTTGCACAGACTCTGTGCAAGGTCAGGGAGGACGAGGAGCAGGTCCTGCTGGTGGCGCCGTACTGGCCCAACCGGACCTGGTTTCCAGAACTTATGCTCCTCGCGACAGCCCCTCCTTGGCCGATTCCTCTGAGGAAGGACCTTCTGACTCAGAGACGGGGCACCCTTTGGCACCCGCGTCCAGACCTGTGGAAGCTTCATGTCTGGCCCCTGGACTTACCCCAAGAGGTAGTTAACACCATCACTTCGGCACGAGCACTGTCTACAAGACAGGCTTACGCCTTGAGGTGGAACCTGTTCGTCGAGTGGTGTTCTTCTCACCGAGAAGACCCCCGAAGATGTTCGATCGCGTCTGTGCTTTCCTTCCTGCAACAGGGGTTGGAGCGTAGGCTGTCGCCCTCCACTCTCAAGGTTTATGTTGCTGCAATTTCCGCCTATCACGACCATGTAGAAGGTAAGACGGTTGGGAAGCACGACCTGGTCGTCAGGTTCCTTAGGGGGGCGAGACGGTTAAATCCTCCTCGCCCCCCCTCCATACCCTCTTGGGATCTTGCTCTGGTGCTCCGAGCACTTCAGAATGCCCCATTTGAGCCTTTGCAGTCAGCAGAGCTAAAGATTCTGTCAATGAAGACTTTGCTGTTGGCTGCATTGGCCTCCATCAAGAGGGTAGGGGACCTGCAGGCATTTTCGGTCGACGAATCGTGCCTAGAGTTCGGGCCGGGTGATACCCACGTGGTGTTGAGACCCCGGCCTGGCTATGTGCCCAAGGTTCCTACCACTCCCTTCAGGGACCAGGTGGTGAACCTGCAAGCGCTGCCCCCGGAGGAGGCAGACCCAGCCCTAGCTTTGCTCTGTCCCGTCCGCGCTCTGCGGGTTTACGTGGATAGAACTCAAAGCTTCAGAACCTCAGATCAGCTCTTTGTCTGTCACGGAGGCCAGCAGAAGGGAAAGGCTGTCTCCAAGCAGAGGATGGCCCACTGGATAGTGGATGCCATCACCTTGGCTTACCAAGCACAAGGTGTGCCCTGTCCGCTCAGGGTGCGAGCACACTCTACTAGAAGTGTTGCATCCTCCTGGGCGCTGGCACGTGGCGCCTCGCTGTCAGACATCTGTAGAGCTGCGGGCTGGGCGACACCCAACACGTTCGCTAGATTCTATAGCCTACGTGTAGAGCCGGTCTCCTCCTGTGTTCTCACCTCAAACGGGTAGAAGCACTGAGAGGCCCGGCTCTTGTCGGCTTGCTGCGCTACGGCGCTTATATTCTCCAGAAGCAAACTCTGTGAGTCCTCCTCCGCCCTCGGTGCCGGACGTGGCGGAATGTCTGGCATCAGGCCCCTTGCCGCTGAATCCTTGAGAACCGGTATTGGGCTTGGGCCATATGAGTGACCCTGCGGGGATCCCATATTTTCTTCCACGGTCGCTCCTACGGGAAGCCTGTGTCTTTCCCTTGGGAGAGCCTTCCCTGCAGTGGGACTGAGCCCCCTTCTCCTGGCGGGCTACGGCTCAGCATTGTACTCCACATAACTCCTTCGGGGTACGATGTGGGCTCCGCAGCGTTCCCTTCTCTAGGGCACGCTTTCCCAGTGTTATCCAATAATCACTGAGCGGGTCATGCGGAACAGCGGTGATGGACTTCCCGGTGTGAGCCCCGTCTCATCAGGTAAGAGAGCTCAGGTGGCTCACACAGGGCACTGGATGGGGGCAGAAGCCATGGCGCTTTGGTAGGGATTCCTATTCGTCGGTACTCCGACGTGGCGTCGAGAGTGACCGACTGAATGGGAACATCTCGGTTACGTATGTAACCCTCGTTCCCTGAAGGAGGGAACGGAGACGCCACGTCCCGTCGCCATGTCCTCTGTACCCTGCTGGGGTGCCTGTCTACCTACCCGGCTCCTCAGCAAAAGGCTGATTTGATGCAATCACCTGTGTCTCATTTATACCCGCACGGCGTGACATGAACACCTGGTGCAATCATTGCATGCCAATGTGCATTGGCTCGTTTTAGTTACACTCGAAGTAGATTGGCTCTCGCGAGCGAGATTCCTATTCGTCGGTACTCCGACGTGGCGTCTCCGTTCCCTCCTTCAGGGAACGAGGGTTACATACGTAACCGAGACGTTACATTAATGAAATATATTTCGGAATTAAATAGCTGCCTTAAATAGAGGCAGAAAATCCCTCTCCAGAACATTTACATTCACCGTTTCCTGCTGGTGGAACGATCTTCCCACCTCCATCCGAATTGCAGAATCACTGACGGCATTCAAACGACAGCTGAAAACTCACCTCTTCCGCGAACACTTAACCTTATCTTAAAAAAAATAAAAAAAAACTTTTATTTTCCTTATTTTCCTTCTATTTTCCTCTGCTTCTTCCCTGCCCTAGTGTGTGATGCTCTGTGCGATGTCCAAAACTTAGTACTTCAGGCACTTTCTGTGTTTTGCTGCCTCCTCATGATGGATCGCTTACTCCTCAGTTGTAAGTCGCTTTGGATAAAAGCGTCTGCTAAATGCATAAATGTATAATGCATGTATAAATAGCTAAAATTAGGGCAGGAAGAAAAATTTTAATAGGCATAGCCTATGCTAGAAACAAGCAAAAGTTGTTCAAGCTTTTAATGATCCTCGTATTTCTATTTCATATTTCTAATTTTACATTTTGAATGTGCTTTGTAGAAATGAGAGCAATGTTTCATAAGAATATGTCATTATTGTTTTTGCTTCCCTTTATATCTAATATTTGAAGAGCTATTCACTAATAGAGAAAAAATGGATGGAAAAAGTAGACACAAATACCTTTGAAAATATATATTTTTTTAAATGCTTTATTAAGTCCATGTCCTAAATATTTAAAAAGTATACCTTTTTCTTATATTTTTTAAAATAATTAGTAATAAAATAAATCAATTGTCATAGTCATGGCATAAAATATCAAATCTCATAGTTACAGTTATAACAGTTAATCATCATTTCTCTTCCTGAATGAATTGGGTGTATTACTGAATAGCTCAAAAGAAACAGTGATTTATTTAGATTAACCTTGTATACCTGAGATCCAGCCCAAGCATTAACAACACTAAAGCCAAATAAAACCCCATAATACGTCATGAAATAAGCATGAAAACATATGACTTAAACATCCACTGAATTAAACGCATGGATGTGTTTTGAAAGAATGTCTTGTTGGAACCAACAAACAACAAATAATTGATTTTAAGTTAAGATGGTATAGTGAAATGTAGAATAGGAGCTGCTGTAAAAGCTAAGGTCCCTGCGACACAGCTTCCATTCAACAGTTCAGGAAAGACATTTTGTCCAAATACTGTATAAGCAAAAGCTTAGATCAAGTAACCCATGAGCTGAATTTCATTAGCTGATAATAGGCTACCATAGAATGTAAATACAAAGAAAATCTAAATTCTGTTCCTGTGGTTAAAGAAACATTTATGTAGAAGTGCAAAAACTGTTTGTAGTATTTGTATTTAATTTCCTTAAACCCATTTAAGCCCACCGGCAACTATAGTTGCCGCAGTGTATAGTTGTCATTTTCCTTTTGTAAGTATTTTTCTAGATAGTATCCATGTTTTTAATCTCAATGACATGCAAGAAAACAACCAAATACAGGATTTCAAGAGAAAAAAAAGGTGTTAACTTCATTCCTGTCACATGAGACTGCCAACTTCCTACCCCTACTTCCAGGAAGCATAATGAAGGCAAACCCTCCCAAACAAAGGTTATTTTCATGTTACTAATAAGTATTTTTTGTTGACATTATATATATATATATATATTATATCTACATAATCGTGAAGGTCTCTAGAATCATCCAAACAAAACAATTCTTACAAGAGATCTATAGTTTTTTGTACACTTAGTCAAAAGTCCAAGCGGTAACTATAGTTGCCGGTGCATGGGCAAATGACTTGTAAGTACATATAATGCATATAATGGGGAAATGGGGTATACTGTGTTAACAGGTTAATAAATCAAGATTTTTGGTCTTTAGTGCTTTTTGCTTTCATAATATCCCACCTAAAACATAACTTAACCCTTTAACTGACATCTCTACTGTACAGTAGACCTTAATATATATAATAATATCATATTGTATGATATTATGTCTTGTAAGGGCCAAAATATCCTCCTAGTCATCATGTCATCTCCTCCTAGTCAAATTTGACATTGAAGGGGTGTATACAACATATTTGCCCACCGGCAACTATAGTTACCGCACATTCAAATATGATTTTCAAGAAGAAAAAAAACTAAAACCTGGGGAAAATAAATGCAGAAAATGTTCACATAGGACACTATTAACATGACTATATGCATGAAACCATTCAGAAAAATTTGGGCACAAATGGGTTTGAATTTTAGTCAACACAGAAATAATAAAAATTAATTCAATCCACATGAAGATAAAGATCATCCAATTACAGAGATTTGTCCTGATAAAGAGATGCTAATATCTGCGCATTCTGTCATCATCTTGCTGAAAGTATGGGTTTTGGACACCACCATTTTCCACTCCTCTCCCACTGTAACCAGCTGGTGGAACTTGACTCCTATAGCTCACGTCCTCGTAATCAGAGTAGTGCTACAAAAACACAAATAATGATTATTAACACTTGCAGATTCATTATTAATAAAGAAGATTTTATCACTTGGATCAAACAGTTATAAACTTTTATAGGTTAGCGAGTAGTGCTTTAGCTGTGGTCTTACCGTTTTGCTGACTGGGCGATCCCTGGTCACCAGTGCCTGATTGCTCACGCTATTGGTCATCTCCAGATTATTAGACTTCCAGCTGGCATCAGGGTTGACACGGGGGATCCTGGGAACTCCTGTAGGTTTATGTAATTCCGTATTGCCATAGTTTGAGCTAAAGTCTACCTTGGGTGAAGAGCTTTCCTTTTTATTCCTACAATCATAAATGGATGCACAGACAAAAATGATTATGTTACATCAGAAAGAATGGTTGCGTAAATGAGCATTGGAAATGTGTCCTTGACCCTCACCTGCAACTTAAAACTATAAGTGCCACAGTAATGATGATCAGAAATGCACCCAACACAGTGGAGACCACGACCACAACCAAAAGATACGCTGAAATGAGAATTTGCATTGCATACAAATAGATAAATATTCCACGAAAGGAGCTGAACATAACAGAGAAATGTAGCTTGATTCAGATGATGGTGGAGGGATGACTTACGATCATTGCAGTTGAACCCAGCAAAGCCAAATGGACACCTAAAATTAGCAGAACATCTCTGATACTTTGCAACCACAACATTCACAACAATAATTATATTACATTATATTACATTTAGGTTTTTGTCAGATGTTTTTACCTAGAGTTTTGCACTGTAAACATTGAATGCAGGCAGCTTTACATACAAATGAGTGTTTCTGGCCTAATCATATATATTCTGGTTGATTTAGTCATATTAAATTATATTTGACTGTAAAAGAAATAATACAAAATCAGTTAATTTAGATATTACAGATCTGCCACTTAAATTCATAGGGCTTGGGACAAGATTTCCTTGATTTCCTAATGAATACACTATATAGAGGATTCTTGGATTTTAATATGAAATGTTCAATTTCTAATAAGACTTTTTCTTTTCATATACAATCATGAAAATCTGAAAATGACATAATGTAAGTGCCTACTTTTCACATGTGTCTGAGCCCACTGCCCTTTGCCCATTAGGACAGGCTATAAGGAGATGAGAGTACAATAGTAAAATGATGAGAACCAGTATGAATATTCTGAAGTTGTGAGTACATAACAGCAAAGAAACAAATATAAACATTTCAAGATACTTACCATGGCATACCTGAGATGTGGATTGTGACATAATGTACCCTTCGCTGCAAGTACAACTTGCAACACCACTACCGTCGTCACTACAGGTTGTGGTGGTACTGTCACAAGTTTCATAATCACACAAAGAGAGTGCTGTGAATAAAGTAAAAAGGTAAAATTTACTAATGCATGCTTCTTTATAATGCTTTATCAACCATTCAATAATCTTGCTGGAAAAGAAGCTTTACACTTATATTTGAATTCAGAAGAATCCTCTATTATGCCATTATTAATTGCCATCTGAATATCTTCTTGAATTGTTGTTGCTGTGGCAGTGGATGTCAATTCATAGAAATGCTGCACTTCTGCAACAATGCTGCCGTTACTGTAGGGGTGGATGCAAGGAAATTACAATGAAAAACATGCATGCAGCCCATATAAAAAAATGCTTGTGTGAATGTAAGACACTGCTAGCAGTTTTCAACTCGTTAGCTTTTAGCTAGTTGCCTTATCAAAGTTACTCTACTTCCGATCATAATGCTAAGATAAAAATTGGCAACTATTATTTGCAATATAACATTCCTCAATGAGTAAAAGACAACTGAGTGTGGTTTGTAAGCAGCTATTACATCCACAGGTTTATGTTTGGTTATACTTTATTTTAAGGTGTCATTGTTACAGTGTAATTATACTGAGTAATGTGTAAGTACTGAGTAATATTTAGTAACCACTTGTACTTACTATATATGGTTAGTGTAGGATTAGGGTTTGGTTTAGGGTTAGTTGCATGTTATTATGCATAATTTACTGTTATTACTATGTTAAGAAAATGTGACACATGTAACAAGGACACTGTAAAATAAAGTGTTACCTGATGTTTAAAGGAAAGACTATTGTAACAAGTGGCACTCACCTCAACCTTAAAACGATGGAACGTATGTATCCATTGCCTTGAAGGGCTTGGTTGAACTGCATTTGTATTGAGAATATAGAAAACAACATTGTTTGACATCAACTGTTATCTATTTACAATAATTTATTTATATCACTCATCCTTTACTAATATATATATATATATATATATATATATATATATATATATATATATATATATATATATATATATATATATATATATATATATATATATATATATATATATATATATATATATATATATATATATATATATATATATATATATACACACACACACACTCACCTAAAGGATTATTAGGAACACCTGTTCAATTTCTCATTAATGGCATGGTTGTTGGTGCCAGACGGGCCGGTCTGATTATTTCACAATCTGCTCAGTTACTGGGATTTTCACGCACAACCATTTCTAGGGTTTACAAAGAATAGTGTGAAAAGGGAAACACATCCAGTATGCGGCAGTCCTGTGGGCGAAAAATGTTGCCTGGTCTGATGAGTCTCGATTTCTGTTGAGACATTCAGATGGTAGAGTCAGAATTTGGCGTAAACAGAATGAGATCATGGATTCATCATGCCTTGTTACCACTGTGCAGGCTGGTGGTGGTGGTGAAATGGTGATGTTTTCTTGGCACACTTTAGGCCCCTTAGTGCCAATTGGGCATCGTTTAAATGCCACGGCCTACCTGAGCATTGTTTCTGACCATGTCCATCCCTTTATGACCACCATGTACCCATCCTCTGATGACTACTTCCAGCAGGATAATGCACCATGTCACAAAGCTCGAATCATTTCAAATTGGTTTCTTGAACATGACAGTGAGTTCACTGTACTAAAATGGCCCCCACAATCACCAGATCTCAACCCAATAGAGCATATTTGGGATGTGGTGGAACGGGAGCTTCGTGCCCTGGATGTGCATCCCACAAATCTCCATCAACTGCAAGATGCTATCCTATCAATATGGGCAAACATTTCTAAAGAATGCTTTCAGCACCTTGTTGAATCAATGCCACGTAGAATTAAGGCAGTTCTGAAGGCGAAAGGGGGTCAAACACAGTATTAGTATGGTGTTCCTAAAAATCCTTTAGGTGAGTGTATATATATAATCTTTAAAGTGACACGATGTATTGAGTGCCATAGGACTGAATCCTTCCCCAGAAGGCCTGTTACCTGATTCTCAATTTTTTTTGCTGTGGTTTTAAACTCCACAGATGTCTTTTCAGCCATTGCTTGTTCAAATCGCAAAGACAATTTTAAACTACCAGGGAAGACTTTTCCTGCAATTGATAAAAATAAAATATAAATTATGTGAATATGTTTATAGATATACTGTAAAAACTGTATAAAATATATTCATGTGTTTATTGATTCCAATATATAATGGCAGAGCAAAAAAGGTAGTTGCTTGAATTGTTATATTCTCAGGTCACATGATAGAAGATGAAAGGAGTTTGATTCACCAGATTCTCAAAAAATTTCAGATTAATTTTTAGAACAATGCTGCTTGTTTTATTCATATTGCTGTGTCAAACATTTGCACTGATGGTTTGATGATTGAACTAGTCACCTGTAGTACAGCCACTTGTATCAGTGTAAATCAGCCCAGGCCGGCAGATGCAAACAAACGTGCCCTCGAGCCGTTCTTCACATCTACTGTCTCTAATACAAGGACTGGATGTACAGGGACCTTGGAAAGGAATAAACAATATGGTTATTCTAAAAGCACATTTGATCCTATGGGGACCAATAGTAGTTTTAAGGTTAAAGATTACAGATATAATATATTCTGTAACTTATATAGATAATATTATATTCTAAAATGACAATTCTGTCATCATTTACTTACACTTGTTTCATTTCAAACCCTGTAGGACTTTTGTTCTTCTATGTAACACAAAATAAAAAATGTAACTTTTTACTGATGGCTTTTTCCCATGCATTTGCTACGAATGGGGCCTGAGGTTTCCAAGATTTAAAGTGGACTCAAAGCACTCTAAAACTGTGATAAAAGTGGTCTGTATTATTCATATACTGTAAGTAAATGATCTTTTAGTAGTTGTTGTTGTTGTTGTCTTCCTTTTTGATTAAAACCCTCATTCAATTCATTGCATGGAAAAGAGCAGCCAATACAATTTGCCAACATATCTTCTTTTGAGTTCCACACAAGGTTGAGGTATTGGTGGGTAAGTTATGACAGAAATTGTATTTTTGTTTATGTGAACTATTGCTTAAGGACAACTTTTTCCTATGACTAAAAGTTACTATGCAGCCTTTGGTCCCACTAGTGGAGTTGCTGTTTATTTAGATGTGAGTACCTGGTGTTGGGACAGGAGCATCTGTGGGTTCAATACCCGACCCCTCAGGAGCTGAGAGATAAAACAATCTTGATTTTAGTTTCATACCAAGGCTTTTGTCTAGATCTAAAGTCTATAGAATCTGAGCAGTCACTACAACAGTAAATAATGAAAGACATTTATATTTTTTTTTTTGATGAACTGTCCCTTTACACATTATGACTTCTTCTTATTAAAATTTACTATGTAGTCTTTATGCCTGCTTATGGGGTTTCAGACTATAAAGATGGGAGATCTGTACCTTCTGTACCATCAGTACCCGACCCCTCAGGAGCTGTAAGATAAAAAAAATGAAGCATTAATCTTGATTCAGTTCCATATCAAAACTACTGTCTGTAAACTGTGGTGGAATAAGTCAGGAGAATATTTAACAATATTATTAATCTGACTATATAAATAAAGGTGACTTGACTTGACTAGAGAATCAGAACAGTAACTAATTACAGAATTCACACTTTAAGGTGAACTGTCCCTTTAAACACAATGACAATTTATGATTAAGTTACAATTACAAACATTAAATAACATGACATATGTTACCTGTGTGAAAACAGTGACACATTACAGCATAATTTCCATCTTCACTGCCAAATTCAGATGCACAAAATATCGAACACTAATACTATGCTGTTTTCCAAAAAACACATTATACGTATGATATTATGTTTATTTGACAGACAATACAGTCAAGTGTTTGAAGCCTCTGATTCAAGAAAATTTTTTTTATCTAATAGCAATTATAGGAAACAGTTTTTTTTTTTTTTTCCAGACTGATGGAAAAAGTCTAGAGAGTCTGAACTGTCAACACCAAATTGAGTCCCCTGTGGGGGCAAACCATGATTTGAGTTAAATGTATTTGTATTTGAGCTATGCCCTTCGGCAAGATACTCGGCCCAAGATTGCCCAAGGAATGTTACTGCCAGTTACACAATAACTGAAAGACGCTTTAGATAAACACATCTACTAAGTATGTGATTAAAAAATACAATGGTTCCAATTCCAAATTAAAAAAAAATTTGAACCAAGTCAAATGTTACTGGAACATGATCATTGTAAAACCTAAGTGTGAAATAACTGCTTTATTTTTCTTTTCTTTTTTTCTTTTTTTAAATCAAATAGGTTTCTAGTTGTGAACCATAGTCATATCAAGTAAGATCAGTGGGTAATAATCTTTGTAAAAACAATGCACAATGGTAAGGACTTTGGATGCAATAAAATGTCATTAGTTGCAATTCATGATGATGATCACAAAGTTCAGACTGCCATTTCCCATCTACAAGGAAGAGCAATATGAAGTTTAACTACTCCAAATTAATCAGTAATAGAATATGAAAGGAAATATAAAGAAAATCATAAGAAATATAAAAATAAAAAAAACACAAACAATTTTTACAATGACGATTGTTTCAAAGCAGCTTCACAGTGTTAAACAGGAAAATAATGCAACAGAATTTGATTCGGCTGTATACAGCCGCTCTGGAGAAAACAGTGATGTTATCCAGCTCATTTCAATTATCATATAGTGACACTGCGGGCAGATCAGTAATTTAGTTGAAAATGTATTTGAATATTTAGTTGAAAATTGATACAAAATACAAAACTGAATAACTTTTGGGCTCTAGTGGACATAAATGATTCTAAAAGCTGTCAAACCATTAAGAATTCAATTTAGGGTGATGTTTAATGAACTTAAGTATGCTTTCAAAAATATTTATTAATAATAATAATAATAATAATAATAATAATAATCACAAAGTGGAAGGAATGTAAAATCATGCTTTAACAACTAAATAATATAGTTCTCCATAAGAAAAGAATCTACAACTACTAGTAAAGTAACTTTTACTTTTGTGTTTAGTGTCATTCCTTTCAAATTTTTCTATTCCAACATTTATTATAGAAAAGGAAAAAAAGGCTACTCACAGTCTTGTGCAGTCGCTGCACCCACCAACCAAATGATCAAAACTATCTTTATTGATACATTCATTTTAAGACTTCAGTAGACTACTTTGAGTGCAATAGGTATAATAAGAAATAGGACACTTTAAAGAAGAATTAGCAGATCTTCTGGTGACAGGTTGTCATGCACTGCCCTCCGTTCAATGATTAGACTGTGTTATCTTGCCCAGTTTAAACACCGGGGGGTGGGGGGGTGGGTAAAGAAGAAGAATGACGTCAAATCAAATCAAATCAAATCACTTTATTGTCACTCTACCATATGCACAAGTGCAACAGTAGGTGAAATTCTTAGGTGCAGTCCGAGCAACATAGTAGTCATGACATGACATGTACAACATTTAAGCAACAACAGATTACACATCTGATGCGCACACAATTACTCACAGCACAGTATACACTACAATAAACAATAAATAATTTACACAATGTGAGTGTAGTTCTCACAGCTTTAAACAATATACACATACTTACAATATACATATACTTTAAACAATATACACTAAACATACACTAAACAATATACATTACGCTATAATAATAATATACAATGTATAGTATACAATATTATTCACAAATTGAAATCCAAAGTGCAATAGATGCTGTATGATAAATAAATGTGTATATAATGTGTGTGTATCTACAGTGGGTTGTGCTGAGTGATATTCTGTCCAGTGTGTGTTATGATACTGATGGATCAGGAGTTAAGTAGTCTGATTGCTTGTGGGAAGAAGCTGTTCTGGAGTCGGCTGGTGCGTGTTCTAATGCTGCGGTACCGTCTGCCTGATGGGAGCAGTGAGAGCAGCCCATGGTTCGGGTGGCTAGAGTCTCTGATGATCCTCTGAGCTCTCTTCACACACCGCCTGGCATAAATGTCCTGGAGGGAGGGAAGCTCACCTCCGATGATGCAGCTGGCCGTGCGCACTACCCTTTGCAGGGCTTTTCGGCTGTGGGCGGTACTGTTGCCGTACCAGGTGGTGATGCAGCCAGTCAGCAGGCTCTCGATGGTGCTGCTGTAGAAGCGTGTGAGGATGTGGCGGTTCATTCCAAACCTCCTCAGCCGTCGCAGGAAGAAAAGGCGCTGATGAGCCTTCTTCACAACGGCCTCAGAGTGGACGGACCATGAGAGTTCCTCTGTGATGTGGACACCGAGGAACTTGAAGCTGCTGACTCTCTCCACCGGTGCTCCATCGATGGTGATGGGGCGGTGTTCTCTCTCATTCCTCCTGAAGTCGACCACCAGCTCCTTGGTCTTGCTGACGTTGAGGAAGAGGTTGTGCTCCTGACACCACCGTGTCAGAGTGTGCACCTCCTCTCTGTAGGCCGTTTCATCATTGTCAGTGATGAGACCTACCACCATCGTATCGTCAGCAAACTTGTGATGGTATTGGAGCTGTGGGTTGCCACACAGTCATGTGTGTACAAGGAGTACAGGAGTGGGCTGAGAACACAGCCCTGAGGGGCTCCGGTGTTGAGAGTCAGTGATGAGGAGATGTTACTGCCCATTCTGACCACCTGGCGTCTGTTTGACAGGAAGTCCAGGATCCAGCTGCATAACAAGCTGTTTAAGCCTAGAGCCCGGAGTTTCCCGTCAAGTATGGAGGGCACAATGGTGTTGAATGCTGAGCTGTAGTCTACAAACAGCACGCTCTGATGACGCGGCCCGGAATGCCGTCTGGACCCGCGGCTTTACGGACGTTCACCCGCCGGAAGGATCGGGTTACATCCGCTAAAGATACGGAGAGTGAACTAACCTCTGTATCTTCAGCCACGAGCTCTCTCTCCGCGAGGGCGGTGTTAGTTCCCTCAAAGCGAACATAGAAGGTGTTGAGCTCGTCCGGGAGAGAGGCAGCGGTGTTCACGGTGGAGTTTGTGTTCCCTTTAAAGTCTGTGATGGTGTTAATTCCCCGCTACATGCTTCTGGAGTCGGTGGTGTTGAACTGTCCTTCAATCTTGTCCCTGTACTGGCGTTTTGCTGCTCTGATGGTTTTCCGGAGGGCATAACTTGCTTGTTTATGCTCCTCCGCATTACCGGAGTTAAAAGTGAAGGTCCGCGCATTGAGTGCCGCGCGAACATCCCCATTTAGCCACGGCTTCTGGTTTGGGTACAGCCGAATTGTTTTGGTCGGAACGTCTTCTACGCACTTCCTGATGAAACACGTTACGCTATCAGCGTAGACCTCGATGTCGTCATCAGAGGCCGACCGGAACATCTCCCAGTCCGCGTGATCAAAACAGTCCTGTAGCATAGAGTCCGATTGGTCCGACCAGCACTGGATGGTTCTGAGTGCGGGTGCTTCCTGTTTCAGCCTCTGTCTGTAAGCGGGCAAAAGTAGAATGGAAGCGTGATCTGATTTGCCAAATGGTGGGCGCGGGAGGGACTTGTAACCATCCTTGAAGGGAGAGTAGCAGTGGTCCAGAACTCGGTTCCCTCGCGTGTTAAAGCTAACATGTTGGTGGTATTTGGGTGCAATGCGTTTGAAGTTGGCTTTGTTAAAGTCCCCAGTCACAATAAACGCAGCCTCAGGATGTGCGGTTTCCTGCTCACTCACTGTCCTATACAGTTCCTTTAGTGCCCGGTCTGTGTCGGCTTGTGGGGGAATATACACAGCTGTGATGATGACCGGTGTGAATTCCCTCTGTAGCCAGAATGGTCGGCACAGAATCGTGAGAAATTCCAGATCAGGAGAACAGAAAGACTTGATAGAATGTACGTTCCTCTGATCACACCAGGATCTGTTGATCATAAAACACACACCCCCGCCTTTGCTTTTCCCTGAGAGATCTTTTTCTCTGTCCATTCGGTGCACAGAGAACCCCGCGGTTTCGATGGCCGAATCTGGAATCTCAGCAGACATCCAAGTTTCTGTAAGGCAGATAATGCAGCAGTCCCTCGTCTCTCGTTGGAAAGAGATCCGCGCTCTCAGCTCGCAGAGTTTATTGACCAGAGACTGAACATTTGCTAGTAAAATACTGGGAAGCGGGGGTCGGTTTGCACGGCGTCTTACTCTGATGAGCATGCCGGCTCTCTTCCCCCGCGGCCGGGCCGCCCACACAAAAGGTTCCGCTGCCGTGTTTGTAAACAGCGTGTCGTCGTTGATGAATTTAAAGTCCGGTTTTCGGTGTGCGATTGCCGAACCAATGTCCAAAAGTGTCTGTCTGTCGTACGTAGTAAGGCAGACAACATCCAAGACAAAAAACACAAAAACTGTAAACAGAACAAACAAAAAACTACAGTGTTTCAGCGGAGCTCGCAACGTAGCGGCCATCCTCAGCGCCATCTTGAGTCCAAGGCGTAGGTTGACATCGACATCAGAGTGCCCGGAAAGTTCTGCTGCCTTTACGTGCTACTGAAATTATCATAAACACCAGTTTCCTTGTTAAAAAAAATTGGACACGTCACCTCTCAAGTCGTATTTACCACTGGGAAGCTCAGGGATGCTGCCTTCATGTGCTATCAGAAATTTCCTACTTCCCACTTCTGAAGTTGTGATTACGAGGTCATCGCATTGAAATTTTTACTTAAGAGGGCGTCACATCTAATGTTTTAACTAGGAAACTAGTATTTACGATAATTCCGATAGCACGTGAATGCAGCATACCCTTATTTCTGAGATGGCCATGACATAAAACTTTGTAAGTTTTTGACTGTACAGCATAAAAATACCATAATAGGACTATGTTTGCAGATATTTAGGAAACATGCTAAATTCAGTCTCTCTGAAAAACAATACAGCTAGTTATTTTACTTTGAAATGTGTGTTCTGTGTGGAAATGTCTGTTTTTGTTTCGGTATGTGCAATAACGCACATTAACAATTTACACTCTAAAAATGCTGGGTTAAAAATAACCCAAGTTGGGTTGAAAATGGACTAACCCAGCAAGTAGATTGTTTTAACCCAGAGATTGGGTTGTTTTAAGCAAACATTTAACCCAACCGCTGGGTTAAAACAACCCAATCGTTGGGTTTGACCATTTTCAACCAAACTTGGGTTATTTTTAACCCAGCATTTTTTTGTGTGTACCTAATAGTATTTCACCACCACAGGTTGGTTGCCAGTTAGCAGAAAACACAACGTATTGCTGCCATGGAAGTCAGCAAACAAACTGGGTCAGAAATCGCAAATTCTACCCAACCTTAAAAGTCTCGGCATCCATCTAAAATCTTTTTTAAAAAGCAACTCATCAACTTGCAGTGTAAGTCTCCTAGCCTTCCATTGTCAATTGAGCTCATTCCTGTTGCGTCCTCAAACTGGCAACCTATGTGAGCATCGAGTCTGAGGAGGCAAAACAATATT
The DNA here is from genome assembly GCA_023566225.1 of Romanogobio albipinnatus. NCBI lineage: Eukaryota > Metazoa > Chordata > Actinopteri > Cypriniformes > Gobionidae > Romanogobio > Romanogobio albipinnatus. The sequence continues at coordinate 27,989,769 of CM042257.1, forward strand.
TTGAATTTGGATTGCACTACCTATTTCAACCACTAGCTGTCATTCTTACATATAACACCTTTAAACATGGCAGAGGGGAGAACGATCGCTGTCGTGACTGCTATACTTTATTAGTTTTTTCCACAACCGCTACATCGCATTGTCTTGTCGTTAAAGTTGTGCATATTTACATATATGAATAATCATTTGAAGCGCCTATTGTATGTATTATTCACAGCGAAAACAGCAAGTATTTGACCGAAATTCCCAAATTGTTAGCGGACTTGATAGCATGGTGAATGTTTATATGGTTGTCAATGAATGGGACGCTAAATATCATTTTGGTTTTAATAAGATTTTCCCAATTAATAGACAAGATTAGACCAATTGGACATTATCATAGGCTACATTTTTGTCAAAGATATTTTGTTAGATTTCTTTTTGTTAGAAATGAAGTATCAGTTTTTGCATGATTACAGTCAAACCAGGACACTTATATAAGAATGCTTACCCGACTTTAATATGGTTTTATTTCATTTATTTATCAACTATATTGCAAAACACGCTATCCCGTTATAGGGCCTTATGTTCTGGGTTCAGCCCGGTTTTTTTTTGTTTTGTTTTTCAAATCCTAGAAATGCCCCTGTACTTGCATGATGATTTGATTTTTTTGATTTATATTTACGGGTCTTTGACACCAAAATCTTGATAAGAGCACACAAAATAAGTACATAAAACTACTTCCTGCTAAATTAATCACTACTCAAAAAAAAAAAAGCCATATGAAAGTTTGTGACAAATGGTAGGTCACACTGAATCGTAGTCATAAAAGATTAGTCACATTTGTTGTTAGGAGTTAATCTAGAGCACCTTAACGCACTTTGCCCCTCTTCTGATATGTAATGTGCACCAATCTGGTATCACATCAGCCCAGCTGAGTCACTGACAGAATGTCCAAATGATCAACGTTTCTGAATAAGCTGTGGTCCATGTGTAAGCACCTTATTTCTAGTTTACAAAGTTATAAATGCTGAAAATCCATTAGATATTAAAACTGACAGACAACCTCATTCATTATTTAACCTTTATACTACTTTGTGGTTATGAGAGCTGAATCAACGATGCCTTATGTTTTTAATGTCGTAACTCTTGCAGTTGAATACACAGTCTGCCATGTCTTAAATGCAATGAATTAAGACTGTTATACATTTTAACCATGATTTCAAGGCATCATAACAGTGAATCCTGACTTACTGGAAAATAAAATTGTCCTGTTGTCAAGTCACTGACATGGTGTACCATGGTTAATGGTGTAAATGATTTACCTGAAGTCCAACCCACTATTTAGAGAGGGGAAAATAAAGAACAAGTATGTACAGCCATTATTCACCTGGTCTGTTTTGATTAAGATACATGGACAACCTGGTTCAGACTGTAATATTTATATTTTATAGCTTCACAGAGGAAATGTACACAAAAAAGAAAAAGAAAATAAAAATGATTTGGTTAAATTGTTCAATCAGGAAACTAATTATCTTTCCATTTCCCAGCAACATGAAACCTAAGCTCATAAAACAAAGCCCTTTGTACTGTAATTGTAGGAAAACAATCATGAAAATATGAATAAAGTTAAATTTTTCTGTAAGGTATGGGCTTCGGTCTATTTTATTAAAATAGTGTCAGAACAGATCAATTTACAATTTTGAAAAGATCTGATCCAATTTGACAAGCATATACATGCCAAGTCAATTCACAGACTCCTGTCTATCTTTATGGTCCCCAGTAAAAGCCAGAAAAACTGATGTTTACTTGTGTAAAATATTCATCACATTTGACAACATCCGATAACGGGACATGGTTTTTCCTTTTCAGGTAAGTGGTATTTATCACTTGTTTTGGTCTGATATGCATAACTTTTTGTTGCAACAAAAGCATTTGAGCCAAGAGGCCTTTATAAAATACCTGCTATTTTGCTGCCATCTGATGGTACAGAACAGATAAAGATTCAGTCAGTTAATTCAATTCAATTTTTATATAAATAAATATAAATATATATCTATTTTAGCAAGGAATATTTTAATTGATAAATGTAGACAATTAAGAAACTTAATTAAGTGCACCCTCCATAGCACTTCTAACCATTTCAGTTTCCAATTCCTTAGCTCAGAGATGTCATTTAATTTGACCATGATTGGTTTACCATTAATATTTTAAACGGACTTATCACTTGACACCTTTCCATCGCTCTTTGGCATACCTATCTTTAAACATGGAAAATATATATATATATATATATATATATATATATATATATATATATATATATATATATATATATATATATATATATATATATATATATATATATATATATATATATATATACACACATATATACACACATATATACACACACACACACACACACAACAAAAATCACATTCCTAAATATTATATTGATTTCCTCCTCTCACCCCCACATTATTAATAAGAGCTGAGAAAACAGTGCATGAAAACAATCATTCCCATTTCCTGATGTCCTTGACATCAGCTGCCCTAAAGTTACCTCACTGACTTTATCTGGACAAATGTTAAAATGGGGTGTGTTTTATAACAAAAAGTTTTTATTGGCTTACCTAATCATTTATAAAGTCATCTGACACGTACAGCCCTGTGACAAATGAGACTGAAGTCGGGAACATATATGCTACAAACATTTGGTGCAATAGTGATCAGAAGAAAGCCATAAAAACAACTTCATATCATGCATATCAGAAACAAAAAGAAAACAAAAACATTTTTAGTGTTTTTGTACATTATTGTAAACAAAGTCTCTCTAGAAATCATATCAAAACACATGGCAAGTAACAAAAACAAGGGGGAAACGAGACATTTCATGAAATTCTAGGAATTATTCTACAATGAAACACTGCTTGGCATCGCCGCTTAACAGAAGAAGAAAAAAAATTGTACATTTGTATTCCAAGAAATTAGCTTTAACTGTAAACACAGGTGGCATTAAATGATTATACAAGAAGTTGACACATACTACAATATTTCCACTACATGAAACATGTCCCTGGATTCTCATTTTTACAATGATATGAGGTATATTAAGGTCAATCCTATTCTTCACGCCACCCTTTTTTCCTTATTTCTTTTTTCACTTCATTCTATAAAAGCATGGAACGAGTTTGGAGTGCAGCATTCAGACTTTGTTCTTTATAGCATCACACCAATGACATTTCTCTGGGACAGGTTTACGTAAAAGGCAGGGGAAAAACAGCAAGACCACTGAAAGGCTTCACGCGGGACATAGTCTTGCTGCATGGGCCAAAAACCAGGAAGACAAAAGCAGCCCACCACTATTTCCTAGGACATCAAAAAATTGTATTGGGAAGAAAACACCTCGTCTCAACATGAAGTCTTTTCCTGCTCATTTAAAAACCAAAACACCACAGGTTTAGGTCCTAGGTTTGGGTTCTCCTCCCTCCAACCATTTCAATGGGAAGCTTGTAATTTTGTCAGGCATTAAATTCAAAACCACACTATAAGAGGTAGAACTCAAAACGTTGCTGCTCAGCCCAAGTCAAATAGTCATACCTGAACACCTTCAGCACAAATGCGTAGCCCACAACTATATAAAAAAGTGGCATTTATGTCCAATAACAGTGTTTTCAAATAAAGGAACAAAATCTCACCTATACCCCCAATGAATATTCAAAAATGCCCTTTGTTATGGCATATCTGCCGTTCCCTCCCCCACTTAAAAAAAAAAAAAAAAAAAAATCACAGCTTTCTTCATCAAAAATAGTTTTATGTGTCCTGAATCTGAATTCTTGTTTCAGTGGTTTATAAAAGTGCTTATTTGATTCCTTGAGAGATCAAAGTGATGTCAGCTGACAAAAAATAACGTTTAAAGAAGGGGATAAGAATTACTGCTCACCCTGAGACAATAGTTATGCAAGTTCCATGTAGCTACAAATAAATATCTACATACTCAAGAATGTTTGCATCTCCCTACTTGACTACCAGTATGCTTTGTGTGTCTTAAACATGGCCCTTAGGGATGAAAGTGTTTTCACATTGATATTAGAAGTACCATAAACTTTACAAATGCACAAGAAGTGGAAAGAGTCAGCAGTGTCATGCCACTGAACACAGTTTCCCGATTGGCTTTGTCTTTTTCTTCAAGGAATTTCAAAAACAAAAACCTTCACTGTCATTTCAAAAGTACACCTGTAAAAAAAGGGGCGCTAGTGCCCCCCATTAAAAAAAAGTTACTGCTTTTTCCTGAGTAATACTTTAGATCATTGTAACAGACAATACATTTTTTTGCCATTGAATACTGGGCCACTCCCTGACATCTGTTATTATTGTAAATCATCTTCCATTAACTTAATCTTACAATTGGACTATGATTGCTAAGACATACAAGGTTTCTGAAAAGTCCTTTGCTAGCCTCTAATATCGCTGTAAATTTCATTTAAATCTAGCCTTACATCCACTACACTAATAAAACAAAATTACTAAAACACATAAAAAAACCCCATAAAAATTGCATTTGAGGTCTTGCAGACCTTCCCTGGTAACGTCTTCTATTGACATTTAATGGCAGTGTAATTATTAAAGTTTTACTCAGCGAGGAGAGGGACGCATTAGAGACAGTCCTCATCCCACATAACAGGGTCAGGTGAGCTCCCTTAACCTTTACCTGTAGCTTTGGCTTGTGGGGGTTTTGGATCCTGAGCTAACTGGCTCGTTGACATCTGCTAAGAGACTAGTATACCCTGAGAATTCTGACACGGGAGTCCGCTGTATCCTGTGGTCGACCTCTGTGATGCCAACTCGCGGGTCGTTGCTGTAACCTAGTGGGGTTTGGCGACCAGACTTGAACTGAGAGCCAAAGGCTTGGGCAAAGTTCTCGATCTGGTAGGTTGAACGCATGTCCACTTCCTTAGACGTCTCCAGGGCAGCGAGGTCAGGATAGACAGAGCCATTAGATGAGCCGCCACCAGTGCTGTTACCGTTGTTGCTGCCATTGACCGAAGAGCTGCCGTTCTTGGTCTGCTGGTCTTTCTGGCTGCCATTGGTCAGCTCCTGAGTTGTGAGAGCGTATGGTGGCGAGTGCTGCTTCTCCAGCTGGTCGGTGAGTTCTTGAGATGGAGTAAGCTGCTGGTGAGGGGCTGGCTCCAGACTGCTGAGATGAAAGGCCTGCTGGGAGGATGGTGAGGCATGGGAGGGCGACGGAGAACCTACCAGCATTCCAAAATGGGACTTGCTTAGGGAAGTTGAAGAGGAAGGTGCAAGAGGGGAGGAAACTGGCTGTCCAAATCCACAATCCAGTGGCGAGTTGGTGTAGATGTTCTTTTCTGGGAAGAGCGTGCTAACAGGGCTGCTGCTAGATGACAGGAGGTTTGGGAAGGGTCCGGATGGGCCCAAAATGAAACTGCTGCTATGACTGGTTCTCTCCAGGGTCTGGAGCAAGAACTTTGAGTACTCGTTCATCACCCCACTCTTGTCACCAGAGCCAGGAGATCCGTCATCCTGGCCCAGCTCAGAAGTGGCAGATGCGGGCTGCAATTCCACATGGTGTGAATCTTGTAGATCAAATGTTACATCGTGATGAGAGCCATCAGATTTGTGGCTGTAGTGGTCCAACAGACTCTGCAGCACCTCATCTGGGATCCCTGATTTGTCGTGCTTGTCAACGCTTACCAAAGGCGAGGTGTCAAGCAAGGCTAGTGTAGGTTCTCCTATGCCACCTTGGATGACCGTCGGCTGCGGAAGGTGGACAGAGCTGAAGTCAGCTGCAGCGCTGCTGTTAACAGCATGCAGGTACCGTCTTTTTTTCAAAAACTGCATGGCATCGTCGTAGTTGCTGCTGGTACCTCCTTGTTTGGGGCCACCGGAGGTTTGGAGGAGGCTGAGACCATCCATACTTCCAGCTCCAGACATGTCCATAGAGCCTTGCTTCTGCGTCAGCAGCTTCTGCTCATGGCTGGCCTCCATAGAAACCGGCCCCTTGTCCATTCCCTTGTGGCCACCTTTCTTAAAGACAAGCTTGGGGCTGCGTCCATGCTGGTTGTCCATGCCTGTCTCAGCCAGAGCCCCTGAAGATGATGCCCCTGATCCACTGGGCATGTCCAAGGTGTAGTCCTGTGGGCAGAGTCCTCGTGTCATCTGCAGTCCTCCTCCCACAGCTGCTCCTTTCTTCCTTCGACGCTCTCCTCCGTCATTGCCACTTTTGGACTTGCCCCTCTTGCGTGGTGGTGCGCTGGTGTTTCCCTGAGTGAGTAGGTAGCTGCCTTGTCCCACGTCCTCGTCTCCAAGGTCCAGCATTCCTGGATCCAGACCTTTCTTTATGGCTTCTCCACAGGTTCTCTTGTGCTTCAGTAATCGATCCGTCCGAGAGAAATACTATGGGGCAAGAAAGAAAGGGCAACTGATGCTTATTATTTTGTCCAGATCAATGAACTTGAAAATGCAATTCATATGTAAAATGACTTGAATACATATTTTCTCTGAGCATGTTAATTCATACTTCTGAATTAAAATTAAAATCTGAACTGACTTGCAATACTTGAAAATTAGTTTGTTTTAGGGGTGTGCACGAATAGTAAAATATTTGATCTGTAATTATTCCAAAAATAAAAATACTATTTGAATTTTACTACGATGTTTTGCTGGCTGTAAATGCAGTGAATCGACGATAAATCTCAAGCACTAAAACTCACAGTTTCTAACTAAATCGACTGGGTGGCGCATGTTAAAAAGTTGACTGTATTTGATCACATGATGTCGTTGTCTGCCTCGCAAAGTTTGGAATACCTTAGATAAAAATTACCTTACTAAATGATCTTACAAATTTTAATTACTTTTGATCAAATTAATTAATGAAACTTGGATATCATAAGATCACCATCACAATGAGAATGTGGTACTTCCTTTAAGCTATATGCTTCCTTTAAGTTTCGTTGAGGAAGACAGGTTTAAGAACAGAAAACAAAGCGAATGCAGTGAATCGACGATAAATCTCAAGCACTAAAACTCACAGTTTCTAACTAAATCGACTGGGTGGCGCATGTTAAAAAGTTGACTGTATTTGATCACATGATGTCGTTGTCTGCCTCGCAAAGTTTGGAATACCTTAGATAAAAATTACCTTACTAAATGATCTTACAAATTTTAATTACTTTTGATCAAATTAATTAATGAAACTTGGATATCATAAGATCACCATCACAATGAGAATGTGGTACTTCCTTTAAGCTATATGCTTCCTTTAAGTTTCGTTGAGGAAGACAGGTTTAAGAACAGAAAACAAAGCGATGTAAGAAACCTGAACATGTGAAGCAATATAAACCCGATAACCATATGCCGACTTGTGTATATGTACATTCTGCACGAAAACTGCCACAGTATGCTTTATTAGCGTTTTATCCCGTTAGCGCTGCTTGAGCTTAAATGCTTTTGCTCTTTATATTTTTTGTTTACACATATTGTTTAATCTTTTCAACTAAAAGAAAACTTTAATATACAGGTCCTTCTCAATAAATTAGCATATTGTGATAAAGTTCATTATTTTCCATAATGTAAAAATTAAACTTTCATATATTTTAGATTCATTGCACACCAACTGAAATATTTCAGGTCTTTTATTGTTTTAATACTGATGATTTTGGCATACAGCTCATGAAAACCCAAAATTCCTGTCTCAATAAATTAGCATATCATGAAAAGGTTCTCTAAACGAGCTATTAACCTAATCATCTGAATCAAAATTACACCTGCAAAAGATTCCTGAGGCTTTTAAAAACTCCCAGCCTGGTTCATTACTCAAAACCGCAATCATGGGTAAGACTGCCGACCTGACTGCTGTCCAGAAGGCCATCATTGACACCCTCAAGCAAGAGGGTAAGATCTGCTTATATCAAGACAGATCTTATACCAGAGTGCTGTATCAAGGCACCTCAGTGGGAAGTCTGTGGGAAGGAAAAAGTGTGGCAAAAAACGCTGCACAACGAGAAGAGGTGACCGGACCCTGAGGAAGATTGTGGAGAAGGACCGATTCCAGACCTTGGGGGACCTGCGGAAGCAGCGGACTGAGTCTGGAGTAGAAACATCCAGAGCCACCGTGCACAGGCGTGTGAAGGAAATGAGCTACAGGTGCCGCATTCCCCAGGTCAAGCCACTTTTGACCCAGAAACAGCGGCAGAAGCGCCTGACCTGGGCTACAGAGAAGCAGCAGTGGACTGTTGCTCAGCGGTCCAAAGTACTTTTTTTCGGATGAAAGCAAATTTTGCATGTCATTCGGAAATCAAGGTGTCAGAGTCTGGAGGAAGACTGGGGAGAAGGAAATGCCAAAATGCCTGAAGTCCAGTGTCAAGTACCCACAGTCAGTGATGGTCTGGGGTAGGGCTGCAACGACGCGTCGGCGTCGTCGATGACATCGACTACGAAAATACGTCGACGTGCGTGAAATGCGTCGGCGGCACATTATTTACGTTCTAGAATGGAACAGAAGATCTAGAATAATGGCAGCTTCTGCTCCCGGCCATAGTGAAAATGATCATTTATCATATAAAGCCAGACCGCGACATTCAAAAGTGTGGGAGTACTTTAAACAGAAGCCGAATAAAACTGTGCTTTGTTCGCTCTGTAACGCCGGTTTCACACTGCACGCGGTGGCAGAGCAGGAGCTGTGCGCGTGGAGAGCGGGAGCATTCACACTGCAGTCAGTGTTGCCAAGTCCGCTTTTTTCCGCGGAATTGGGCTACTTCTACACTGTTGCCGCGGGCTGTGTCTCATGTCCGCGGGTTGAAGCAAAAAAACACACATATTTAACCCCCCGAACGCGATGTTTACCAGAGAACCTCCCCGAAACGCGATTGGGCTTGTTTTGGGCTAGTTTTGAGTAACGAATGGGTGGGTTTTGTTGTGTAAACCTGGCAACCCTGCTGCCAGTGTTCTCTCGCGCAGCTGAACGCACCACGCGTGTATTGCAACAGACGGTCACATTTTCCTGGGTTCTTCTCCGACCCCAGTACGTCTCGTGCTTTTATTTATTATGGGCTGCATATATCTCCTGTATATGCGACCTGGTTCCGCTCTGTCCCAAACACATATGCATAATAACTTGCTGTATATAGGTAGTTTACATGATTAAAGTAACATTACAGTTAAGATATGCCTCTAGCTTTAATCATTTAAATGTGTCTTTGAAGTTTGGGCAAAAACTTCTGGCAGCTTTAGTCGTTGTTTATGCACATGCATCTTCAAAATAGACGACTAGTTATACATTAACACTATGCTGAAAGCTCCTGTATGTGAACCTTTTGCAGATAAATACAAGTGCATTTTCGTTTACTACTGACACAAATCAATAAGTAAATCATACTCAACTACTATAGTAAACAACTTTTCCTAATTAGGCCTACTCTGGATACATTTTATGATGAATAGTATCATTATATATTATGTTTAAAAAGCTTCTTGTGTTCATATATTTCATTATAAAATGGCATACTAAGTACACTACCCTTCCTGAAATACAATTAATATTGTCATCATTCATTGATTTCATGTTAAAATAATATACAAATTCACTACCCTCTTTGAAATACAATAATCAGTAAAAAAGAATAAGATTAATCTGGAAAAATAATCGTTAGATTAGTCGACTAATCGGGAAAAAATAATAATCGTTAGATTAGTCGACAGAAAAAATAATCGTTAGTTGCAGCTCTAGTCTGGGGTGCCATGTCAGCTGCTGGTGTTGCTCCACTGTGTTTTATCAAGGGTAGGGTCAATGCAGCTAGCTATCAGGAGATTTGAGCACTTCATGCTTCCATCTGCTGAAAAGCTTTATGGAGATGATTTCATTTTTCAGCACGACCTGGCACCTGCTCACAGTGCCAAAACCACTGGTAAATGGTTTACTGACCATGGTTTTACTGTGCTCAATTGGCCTGCCAACTCTCCTGACCTGAACCCCATAGAGAATCTGTGGTATATTGTGAAGAGAAAGTTGAGAGACGCAAGACCCAACACTCTGGATGAGCTTAAGGCAGCTATCGAAGCATCCTGGACCTCCATAACACCTCAGCAGTGCCACAGGCTGATTGCCTCCATGCCACGCCGCATTGAAGCAGTCATTTCTGCAAAAGGATTCCCGACCAAGTATTGAGTGCATAACTGAACATAATTATTTGAAGGTTGACTTTTTTTGTATTAAAAACACTTTTCTTTTATTGGTCGGATAAAATATGCTAATTTATTGAGATAGGAATTTTGGGTTTTCATGAGCTGTATGCCAAAATCATCAGTATTAAAACAATAAAAGACCTGAAATATTTCAGTTGGTGTGCAATGAATCTAAAATATATGAAAGTTTAATTTTTATCATTACATTATGGAAAATAATGAACTTTATCACAATATGCTAATTTATTGAGAAGGACCTGTATATATAACAAGCTGGTTGTATACATTGCCTAATCATAAGCTTGTTCAGAAAAGGTGACAAAAACAACGCCCTTCTCGTTAAATGTCATTTAAATAAACAAATATTCGTTTTTATGAGCCCAAATATTCAAATACAATGTTTTTGAAAAATGCACATCCCTAATTTGTAGGGCTATAATCAACCAAAGAAAATCTTGGTCGACTGAATTACTGAAATTTTTCGACTAAAAATCACATTAGAGAAAAAAACCCCCATTAAATTAGTTAGCTGCGCACTGTGCGCAGTACTTGGTAGCCTTGTTGTCTGCCTAAATGAACTAGTAGGCTATTTGCAGTATATTAAATCGTTTTTGACCTGATTATTTTGCACTGAAATGAGTCTGACACACGAGTCTGTCGGCTCTGACAGCGTTGCATCACGTGCACCTGCGCAATATCATAGCCTATGATTTCCGAAAATATAGTACTGTTGTCAACTAGTGATATCATCACAAGAACTTTTGAGGAATATGCTATATAATTTAGACAATTGTTTTTGTCATATGTATTATAATAACTGACAGACACAATCATTTCACATGAATAGACTATTAAAGCTTTTACTATTAAACACAAAAGGCACGTCCACTTTAATAAAAAAAGGAATATGTATTAAACAAACCAGATCAAGAGCAGAAAAAACCATTTCACAATTAAATAAATACAGCAAACTAGCCTACTTCAATCTGTATCTTCGCCAGTGGGTTGGGCTAATCCAAAAGAAGTGAAAACAAGGGGGGTGTTCTGAAGACAGACCGTTAACTGTGAAATAGGGGTGCTCTGAAAACACCCCCATTAGCAATTAGTGCTCTCCACCTGATGAAAGGAATGCGGCAAAAATGACAGTACAGATCCACTTTTGCGGCACAACTTAAGCGTGGTGTTGTGACGTTTCCCCTCATGTGTATGTTGATGGGCGTTCCTCAAGTTTACCGCTATGGGCGTGCGTTTGAGCCAGCGGAGAATGAAAAACAAAGGACCCGCGAGAGACTTCCCTCAAAGTGCAGATCCACTTGTCTGTGCGACACTTCTGTCGCGCGACACTCTACTTTATTCCTATGGGTGACGTTAAGCGACTTTGCATTTGGGCGGCGCTGCATTTGAACAAATGCTGTGCGTCAAAAAAAGCTGGCCGAAGCCCATCTTTATGCAAATGAATCTGTTGAACGCGACCAGAACGTATCGACTAATAATCAACTGGGAGATTACAGCCCTACTAATGTGTTTGTCTATAGTTTAACTCCATGCCAGCAACCCCAGCTATATTCATGGCAAGAAAGGGATTTAAAAAAAGAACGATTAAAATAGGGTTTTACATTTTATCTTGGATAACATTTCTAAAACTAGATCTGGTCTTACTTCATTAAATATTATTCCATATGTCAACAACTGAAAAATAAAGAATTTAGCGGAGTTCAACTAAAATAATGATTATTACACACATGCGTGCATGAGTGATTCAATTTCTCTTCAAAATGGTATAATCGTTTTTTTTTAAACCATAAGAAACCAGCATGAAAGTAAAATTTTAAGAACCTGGTACATGTATCCACTTTATTTTTTTAACATAGGAGCGGTTGTGGCCATTTGTAACATCACTTCAAGTTGTTTTAGTTGTACAAAAACAGTGCATTATGCTGCTTGATGTTGCAAATATTATCAATAGTTTTACTGTATACTGTATTTACATTTTACAATATTTACTATATTTGCATTTGTAAACTTTACAGTATTTATCAATAGTCAACTGTTATTCTTTTGGTTTACCTATTCATGTATAGCAGCTAAGGAATTGAAGTCTCAAACATTCACAAGAAATGGCTTACTTCTGCACTGAAAATAAGGTGTCCTAAACAACCTTTTCCTTTCCTTTATTGTGGACACTCTAATTTGTCAAAATCCAAAAGTATTTCCTGGTAGGACTTACCTGTAGACAGGTGTCACATTTATATGGCTTTTCTCCACTGTGTGTTCTTTTGTGTCTCTCCATGTGGTACTTCTGAATAAAGCGCATGTTGCACTGGTCACAGCTGAACGGTTTCTCCCCTGTTGAATAAGAAATAAAAAAAATCTCAACACAACCATAATATTTACTTATGACAAGTATAAGACAAAAGTAAACGGACTCACCGCTGTGGATTTTCTCATGCCGTTGCAGCAGATACTTCTGTATGAAGCTCATATTACATTGACTGCATCTGAAAGGCCTCTCACCTGTACAATAAAATCCATTCTTCCACATTAATGTTGTTCACCAAAACATTCCATGAATGCTGCTTGAGTCTGAAAAGGGCAGCGCAATGGGCAGTAAAAGCTGCTCACCTGTGTGAATGAGCACATGTCTGCGCAGATGATAGGAACTTCTGAAGGCTGCATTGCAGTGTTCGCATATGTGTGGTTTAGAGTTGGGAGAGAGGGGCCCAGAATCCCCATCCAGCATGAGTGACTAAAAACAGCAAGACAAATAGAAATTAATTTCTCCATGTATTAACTTTGTGTAATAAAATAAACTCAGCCTTTTGTTATACATACATATATATATATATATAATATATATATATATATATATATATATATATATATATATATATATATATATATATACACACATACAGGGAGTGCAGAATTATTAGGCAAATGAGTATTTTGACCACATCATCCTCGTTATGCATGTTGTCTTACTCCAAGCTGTATAGGCTGGAAAGCCTACTACCAATTAAGCATATTAGGTGATGTGCATCTCTGTAATGAGAAGGGGTGTGGTCTAATGACATCAACACCCTATATCAGGTGTGCATAATTATTAGGCAACTTCCTTTCCTTTGGCAAAATGGGTCAAAAGAAGGACTTGACAGGCTCAGAAAAGTCAAAAATAGTGAGATATATTGCAGAGGGATGCAGCAGTCTTAAAATAGCCAAGCTTCTGAAGCGTGATCATCGAACAATCAAGCGTTTCATTCAAAATAGTCAACAGGGTCGCAAGAAGCGTGTGGAAAAACCAAGGCGCAAAATAACTGCCCGTGAACTGAGAAAAGTCAAGCGTGCAGCTGCCAAGATGCCACTTGCCACCAGTTTGGCCATATTTCAGAGCTGCAACATCACTGGAGTGCCCAAAAGCACAAAGTGTGCAATACTCAGAGACATGGCCAAGGTAAGAAAGGCAGAAAGTCGACCACCACTGAACAAGACACACAAGCTGAAACGTCAAGACTGGGCCAAGAAATATCTCAAGACTGATTTTTCTAAGGTTTTATGGACTGATGAAATGAGAGTGAGTCTTGATGGGCCAGATGGATGGGCCCGTGGCTGGATTGGTAAAGGGCAGAGAGCTCCAGTCCGACTCAGACGCCAGCAAGGTGGAGGTGGAGTACTGGTTTGGGCTGGTTTCATCAAAGATGAGCTTGTGGGGCCTTTTCGGGTTGAGGATGGAGTCAAGCTCAACTCCCAGTCCTACTGCCAGTTTCTGGAAGACACCTTCTTCAAGCAGTGGTACAGGAAGAAGTCTGCATCCTTCAAGAAAAACATGATTTTCATGCAGGACAATGCTCCATCACACACGTCCAAGTAACCCACAGCGTGGCTGGCAAGAAAGGGTATAAAAGAAGAAAATCTAATGATATGGCCTCCTTGTTCACCTGATCTGAACACCATTGAGAACCTGTGGTCCATCATCAAATGTGCGATTTACAAGGAGGGAAAACAGTACACCTCTCTGAACAGTGTCTGGGAGGCTGTGGTTGCTGCTGCAAGCAATGATGATGGTGAACAGATCAAAACACTGACAGAATCCATGGATGGCAGGCTTTTGAGTGTCCTTGCAAAGAAAGGTGGCTATATTGGTCACTGATTTGTTTTTGTTTGGTTTTTGTCAGAAATGTATATTTGTGAATGTTGAGATGTTATATTGGTTTCACTGGTAAAAAAAAAAAATTGAAATGGGTATAAATTAGTTTTTTGTTAAGTTGCCTAATAATTATGCACAGTAATAGTCACCTGCACACACAGATATCCCCCTAAAATAGCTAAAACTAAAAACCACTTCCAAAAATATTCAGCTTTGATATTAATGAGTTTGTGTTCATTGACAACATGGTTGTTGTTTAATTATTAATGTTGTAAAATTAATCCTCAAAAATACAACTTGCCTAATAATTCTGCACTCCCTATATATATATATATATATATATATATATATATATATATATATATATATATATATATATATATATATATAAATAAATATTATCTTGATATTTATTAATTTGTTCTGAAATATTTATCTACCACAATTTGAATGACATGTAAATCATAGACACAAATTTAGGCACTCAATTTATGATGATGGAGGTTACATAAGGTTAAATTAACATCATATGTACATCTCTGGTAAAAAATTAAGAGACCACTGCAAAATTAGCAGTTTCTCTGGATCTGATCACCAGAGAGACCCTGTCATGGCCATCACAATCTCCAGACATAAACCCCACAGAAAACCTCTGGAATGTAAGCAAGAGGGTCACCAGCCATTAAATGAAGCCAAGCTGCTTGAATCTTTCAAAGTCTTAACCCACTCCTGGAGAAAAAAAGCCCAACAGCAAATGTGACCAATTGTTAGGAGCATGCCAAGACACACGAAAGCTATGATTGGAAATATTGTGTGGGATATTGTGTCGTTGTGTCGGGTGTTTTCTTTGCATTATTCGAGGTCTGAAATTATCCTTTTCATTATTTTGACCAGTTGTCATTTTCTGCAAATAAATTCTCTAAATGACAATGTTTTTATTGGAAATTTGGAAGAACTGTTTTCAGTAGTTTGTAAAATAATTTTTTTTTTTTTTTTTTTTACAAAACAGATAAGAATAAATAATAAATTCAGAGAAACTGCTAATTTTGCAGTGGTCTCTTAATTTTTTCCATAGTTGTACATTGAATATATTGTTAAAAAAAATAAAAAACGACTTTTAAAAGGTCATGATATATAGGTTTATTTGAGATGTCTTAGGGTCATGTTGAAATAAAAGCTGATAAATAAATTAATACTTCTTCTGTAGTCAATTACATTTCTGCTTTTGGCATACAGGGTCATACACCAAAGCATCCAAAAAGAATGCATGATCCATCCACAATGCTTCTTAAAGCTTTCATAGTTTGTTTGATTTTGAAGTGTCATGAAACCCTCCTATTTTAGAAGTGGTTGTTCACACCTCAGATTTGAAAAAAGACTTAAGAAATGGGCATGTAAAGCTGTGGAAAAGTGAAAGTGTAGCAGGTGGGAAGAGGGGAGACCACAACCAAAAAAAAAATACAGACCTGCAACACACTCATTATACAGACAAATGAATATTAAATGTGCAGAAAAAAAATAGCCCTATGAAACTCAAATATTTTCACTACTAACAACTATCATGAACAAAACAAATGCATTTTTACAATGTATTCTTAGAAATATCAACCAAACAGCATTATAGTAGAGCTATTGGTCTGAAAAATGAGGAAGAACAATTAAAAGGTATACTATTTGTATTACCTTTACGAGCACTACAATCTCTGAACAAATGACAAATCAGTTTAACAAAAAATAAAAGCATAGTTACGTATTTGTCCATTCTTCTTTGAATTTTCAGTCTACATCATTGTCTTCTGTGTATCAGAATAATTCATTGTGTCATCATGTTCATGATCAGATGTATAGCTGTACCAGTGTCCTTATTTGCACATATACATTTCATTTGATGAAATGTGCGCATACACAATGCTGGTTCTTGTTTGGAGCATTAGAGTATATGAAATATGTCTGTAATAAGTTAAACACGCTGGCTCTGGTCAGGAAAAGAACTGTGATCGGCTCTGCAAATGTTAAACTCAGTGCGGCGTTTCGCGCATTATATATGGCCTGTCATAATTTCCATGTATTAACTTGGTAGGCAAACTCCAACTCTGACCGCATCATGGGGAAAACACAAACAACACTTTTTGGGTTACAGTACAACAACACAAAGCTGAACAAGCAGAGATGAACGAAAAGCGCTAAAAACTGTCTTCTTTGACACTTTTTGCTGTAATGCGATCTCATGCATAATAGAGCGGAGTGATTGGATTAAAAGAGTTAATTCTCATGAATAATGCGGAGAAAAACTCAAGAAACTGATGACTTAGACATACTCTTCAGTCACGGCAGCCAATCACCCATCCGAATTAACGCAAATGAACTTTATGACGTTGGTTCAACTTTGCTTTTTAAACCAGAAGAATAAATTGGCCCCCAAAAAAAGAAAAAACAACAACCACTTTTCACTTAAAGGTCCCGTTCTTCGTGATCCCATTGTTCAAACTTTAGTTAGTGTGTAATGTTGCTGTTAGAGCATAAATAATACCTGTAAAATTATAAAGCTCAAAGTTCAATGCCAAGCGAGATATTTTATTTAACAGAAGTTCCCTTTCAAAGCCTACAGCGAACGGCCGGCTTGGACTACATCCTGGTACTTCCTTCATTAATTACGTCAGTAGAACAGACTAACCTCCGCCCACAAGAATTTGCGAAAAAAGGGGGCGTGGTCTTGTTGCTGTCCCACGTGGAGAAGAGGAAGTGTCGCGTGGAGAAAAGGAATTGTTGCGTTTGACTGTGTTTGTCGCCATGTCGTCGAGACGCTGTTATTTTCATCCCGGAGTCAAATCACCTTTATTTGGCTTTCCCAGGGACGCTGTAGAGATCATTAAGCGCATACATCTCCCGTTAAGAGGCGTGACCTTTCCGTGCAAAGCTGCGCTAAGCTGCTGTCGAATCACAACACAGGAACCGTGCCACGTTCGCTAAGCTGTGGTCAAATCACAACAGGGGAACCGCTGGCACAATCAGAACTCGTTACGCATTTCTGAAGGAGGGACTTCATAGAACAAGGAATTCATCAGCCGTTTTTAGTACAGTGAAAACAGCCGTATACAGATAAGTAAATTGTGTGAAAAATACTGTGTTTTTTTACACGCGAAACATGAACACGTTATATTGCACACTGTAAACACAATCAAAGCTTCAAAAAAACACGAAGAACGGGACCATTAATAATAAACAATGAATGATATTCATGGATGTGCATCCTGTTCATATATTGGTTAACCTCTCAAAAAAATTGTTTTAGGGTTTAAAGTCCCTTTGAGTGATGAAAAGGCATACACACCTTTGCCGAGTCCCCTTGTTTCCTTCTGGCTTTGCCCTCTGGTCCTTCTCCATTTGCTCTTCTTCCTCTTCTAGGCCCAGATTCTTTTGGGTCTTTTCCCAGTCTTCCAGAGAACTGCTAATGAATCATAGAACAGGTTAAAATAAAACCACAAAGACAGTATAATACAGTAAGGACACCATGTATTGATAACTCCTCATTTATCATCTAGACTTACGTTGCTAAGGCTTAGGTCATGCAAAAGCATATTCTGGTGGTTGCCAAGCGACATGTCCAGCATATCAGTGCTTTTTCCTCCTGCTGTTCCGGTTCCCGTTGCATACATTGGGAGGCGGTAGTCCAACTCGCTGAGCTTCTCCTGTTTGATACCCATACTGTGGAGAAAGCCACCACCATGGTCAGGAGAGTCACGCTCCTTCTTCAGGATCATCTCCTGGGGAAGATCCGCCATGGATGTTTGTGAAGTCAGGCGCGTGAAG
The DNA here is from genome assembly GCA_023566225.1 of Romanogobio albipinnatus. Classification (NCBI taxonomy): domain Eukaryota; kingdom Metazoa; phylum Chordata; class Actinopteri; order Cypriniformes; family Gobionidae; genus Romanogobio; species Romanogobio albipinnatus. The sequence goes on from CM042257.1 coordinate 28,007,908, forward strand.
CTGGTCACTGGAGGTAAATGGCTGAACATGATCATGCTGGGGGGGAAGTTGGGGTCCATGCCTCCATTCCGTAAAAATTCATTGCCTAGCTTGTCCTGGATAATACTCATGCTTGGGTCTTCCAAAGGGCAAAGTTCATTGATGAAATATGCTATGGAGACAAGAAAATATGAGATTGATTGTTTATGACATTAATGTAGTAACTTAATGCATAAACTACTGTGCAGTAAATTAGTTATTTACAGAAAAAAAGTAAGCTTATTAGAATTATAATATGCAAAGCATCATTTTCTCAATTATTCCTGGACCATAAATACAATTAATTTCAGTTACTACAATGGCTGATGATTCAGGGAATTGTGCACATTGTGTGTATGACATACCATCATGTGATTAGGCTAACTGTAATTGTAATGCAGCTTTTATGACAAAGCTCAATTAGAAAATGTATCTGCTGCTGCATTGGTTTGCCATGAAAGATGCAACTTGTTCATGCCACCAGAGACTATTAGATATCTTTAAAATCAAGGTCATAATTTAAGTGCAGGTCATTAACGATTAAAGACCTTTTAAAGGTCAGAAAGACTCCAAGCTTCTAACTAAAGCAGATGAAAGCTGAAAAAAATATATCAGTGGACTTCAAAACTAGTATTGCTTAAAACAAAACAAAAAAACAGTAACTTAGCAAGTGTTTAATATCTTTGTTGCTATATTGAAAGGGATATTTATAATGTATGGTCTAAATGGCAAATATGGTATATTTATTTAATCAGTCTCATCAATAATGTCTAAAATATAATAGTAAAGAAATAATGGCGATTACTCACAGTATTGAGATCATTTTAACCAAATTCGGGTCAAAGACCAAAATAAACAAATAATCGTTTTAGTTTTGATTATTGTGTAAAACCCACAAGTTCAGGGAAATAAATATAAACAACCATTGTGAAGATCCAAATCAGTGCTTTTTGATAATCTGTTAGCTAACCTTAGCATCTTTAGATTAGAGATACTCGCTTAAAAAAGAATGACTATGAAACTCTGTTTTCGGAAACGCATGAAATTATTTCAATAAATAATTAAAACGCCCTTAATATGAGATGCATCATCTTTTCAGGAAACAAGCACGGTCCAAGCTTTGAGTCTGTGGGTGCCGCGAGCATTGTTCTCTATTGTGATCAGCTAACGTTAATGGAAAGCTGCTTAATCTTATTGATATTGCCCCGTCTCTTAATATATGATTGTTTTAAATTAAAGCAAGTTTAGGTGATCCGATACTTTAATTTCACACCGTTTATAAGTTTACTTTCTACTTTCCAGAGCTAAACCGAGTAAACGTGTAATTATTTTTATCAAATCCGGCTAATCTAATCGTTCATCACAATTACCAAACATCTCGTTCTAAATGACTCCATTAGCAGCTAACGGCTAACTAACGCGAACGAGTGAAACATGAGAACTTCAAACCGCAATATTTTAAACAAACTCGTATGCGTGTACATATAACTTTCCACAAGAATACATACGAAAGATAAATCTTAAAAAGCACAACCAAAGTGAAGTGTTTTATTGAACTAAGTGATGAACAGGGCTAGCCAGCAATAGCATGCAGATGAAAGAGCTACTGCTAACAGCCCGTCTCCACACAGCACGCGACGCGTTGCAACGCTTCCTTTACAACAAACGAAACCCGATACACTGAGAATCGCGATCTTCCACTGTACAGTTTATTGGATAATAACAGAAGCGTTGTAATTTTGTCGCTTCTCTCGTTCTTGCCCTGTACATGAGTGTGATATATCGTGACCATTCATCCATTCGTCACCATCACTAATTATAGCCACACACAGTAACACAATCCGCCGGGAATATGCGGCGATAAATGTGATGTAAAGCGCTTGCCGAGACTGGTATACATGTACGCCTGCAAATGTACATCAATTTTTTTTGTTAAAAGCGTTTCTAATCGCCACATTATCTTGAAGCAGAAACAATGATGCTCGGCGCTGAAATGCATCTCTCGCTTGAGCGGCTGTGATTTCAGTTAGAGATTTCAGTCGTGCGCAATCCCTCATCTTTACAACCTCGGGCACAAATAAATGGAAGAAACGCAATCCCACTTACTTGTACATGACCACGGCCGACTCGCAGCGTTTAAATTAATCCCGGCGCTCGATTCTTTGTGTTATTTTACAGCCAAAATATTGTTCTCATGCAGCTGTTGGCCTCTTCCATGTTGTGTCGACGCTGGGAATTATGGGTTGAGCGGACGGGTCGTGAGAGGAGACAGACGGATACAGGCAGGACTAGTCAAGTAGGGGGCCACTATGCAAATTAGGATTGTGCCTGAGCATCTGCGACTTTGTCCTGCGTGTGAATTGGTTCTTTACATAATTGATGGCACACTTTTTATTATTAGCTTCCCTGTTCCTCAAATAAGGCTAAAAGTTTATATAATACAGATCTGAGATATCTATCTATCTATCTATCTATCTATCTATCTATCTATCTATCTATCTATCTATCTATCTATCTATCTATCTATCTATCTATCTATCTATCTATCTATCTATCTATCTATCTATCTATCTATCTATCTATCTATCTATCTATCTGTGTTATTGCTTGAACTGGTTTAGATATAGGCTAAATCAATGTAATTTGCTCAGTTAAATATGTGCAAGGGCATATATTGTTCAGATTTTAGTAAGGGTATGAGAGACAAAAGTCAAGTCAAGTCACCTTTATTTATATAGCGCTTTTTACAATGTAGATTGTTTCAAAGCAGCTTCACAGTGTTAAACAGAAAAAAATGCAACAGAATTTGATTCGGATGTACAGCCTCTCTGGAGAAAACAGTGACGTCATCCAACTCAGTTCAATTATCATATAGTGTCAATGCCGGCAGATCAGTAATATAGTTTAATATTTAGTGTCCCCAACTAAGCAAGCCAAAAGCCAAAGGCAACGGTGGCAGAAAAAAAAAACCTTGGGAGAAACCAGGCTCAGTCAGGGTGCCAGTTCTCCTCTGGCCAATGAACAAACAGTGTATTATTATGATTCAGCCAACATTACAAGTCAGAAGTCAGATTAGATGGGAACATACAGAATATTTGTCCAGTTCCATCTGATTGAAGATCGGAGTCATCATGCTGGAGACGGGTTTGTTGAGGATGCTATGTCGATGGGGCAATTTCAGGGGGAGTCTAATTAACACGGTCTCTGCAGACACTTCAGGGTCATGAGTTGGTCTTGTCTGGGTGCAGGTCCACCATCTGAACTGGATACGGCCCAGATCCTGCTGACTGCAGTAAACATCGGGATAAAACAGAGAGACTAACATTAGCGCAGATGCCATTTTTCTGATGATGTAACGAGTACATCAGGTATTATGGGAAGTGTTCCCGGTTCCGGCAGACCTAGTTAATGCAGCCTAAAACAATCATTTAACTGATTTGAATAATATAAATTGATAATGTTCTATGTGTATTCCATAGTAAAGAGATGTGTTTTTAGTTTAGATTTAAACTGACAGAGTGTGTCTGCTTCCCGAACAATGCTAGGAAGACTGTTACACAGTTTAGGTGCTAAATAGGAAAAAGATCAACCGCCTGCAGTTGATTTTGATATTCTAGGTATTATCAACTGGCCAACATTTTAAGACCGCAATATACATGATGGATTATAATGCGTAGAGAGCTCACTTAAATGCTGGGGAGCTCAACCATTTAGTGCTTTGTAAGTAATTAGCAAGATTTTAAAATGTATACGATGTTTAATAGGGAGCCAGTGCAGTGTTGACAGAACCAGGCTAATATGGTCATACTTCCTGGTTCTAGTAAGAACTCTAGCTGCTGCGTTTTGGACCAGCTGCAGTTTATTTATTAAGCGGGCAGGGCAACCACCTAGTAGAGCATTACAATAATCTAGCCTTGAGGTCATGAACTGTTCAGCATTTTGCATTGAAAGCATGTGCCGTAATTTAGATATATTTTTAAGATGGAAGAATGCAGTTTTACAGATGCTAGAAACATGGCTTTCAAATGAAAGATTGGTATCAAAGGGCTTGACAGACTTGACTTGACAGAGCAGCCATCAAGTGTTAGAGAGTATTCTAGGTTACTACGTGCAGAGGTTTTTTGTCCAATAATTAAAACATTTTTTTATTCAGAATTAAGTAGCAGGAAATTTCTAGTCATCCAATTTTTTATATCAGCTATGCATTCCGTTAATCTTGTGAATTGGTCAGTTTCATCAGGGCGCGAAGAAATATAGAGCTGAGTATCGTCAGCATTGTAACTCTAGTGAGAGCCCTCTCAGTACTTTGATATGGTCTAAATCCTGACTGGAAATCCTCACAGATATATATTTCTTAAAAAAAGGAGCATAGTTGTGAAGACACTGCCTTTTCTAGTATTTTTGCCAGAAAGGGTAGATTTGAGATTGGCCTGTAATTGACTAATTCTGTAGGATCAAGTTGCGTTTTTTTTTAATAAGAGGTTTAATAATAGCCAGCTTAAAAGTTTTCGGTACATATCCTAATGACAAAATGTAACTTAATCATGCAGCAATATTGTATGAACTAATTGGATTTAGCCTAAACCCCCAAGAAGTAGATTAAAATAAATAAATATTCAGAATTAGAGAAATTTGTTTTGTTAAATATTTTTAATCAATAGGTCAAATTTAATTGATGCCCATCATTGAGTTTACTGTTAAACTCTCTGTCACTCCAGGCTTTGCTTTATTGGTTACTTTACAAACATATTTCCCTCTTATCGGTTGTTAATTCTAAATCAACATACTGGCACAAATGGACAATTGAAGGCCTACTAATTTTACTGTTGTGAAAAAACATTTTGAAGAGATAATAAAATACAAAATCCTTAATCAAAACATAATTTGCACAAAACCCCAAACATAAATGACCTTTATTGTTTTAGATTTATTATAAATCAAGTTATTTTAATTGATTAAGATAAATATATATAAAAAAAAATACTCATTTGCAGCAAATGCACCATCAGGTACCTCCAAAATATGCCTAATTAAAAATATAGTCTGTTTTTCCCCCTTTAAGATTGGATATACACTCACCTAAAGGATTATTAGGAACACCATACTAATACTGTGTTTGACCCCCTTTCGCCTTCAGAACTGCCTTAATTCTACGTGGCATTGACATCAACAAGGTGCTGAAAGCATTCTTTAGAAATGTTGGCCCATATTGATAGGATAGCATCTTGCAGCTGATGGAGATTCATGGGATGCACATCCAGGGCACGAAGCTCCTGTTCCACCACATCCCAAAGATGCTCTATTGGGTTGAGATCTGGTGACTGTAGGGAGCCATTTTATACAGTGAACTCATTGTCATGTTCAAGAAACCAATTTGAAATGATTCAAGCTTTGTGACATGGTGCATTATCCTGCTGGAAGTTGCCATCAGAGGATGGATACATGGTGGTCATAAAGGGATGGACATGGTCAGAAACAATGCTCAGGTAGGCCATGGCATTTAAACGATGCCCAATTGGCACTAAGGGGCCTAAAGTGTGCCAAGAAATCATCCACCACACCACCACCAGCCTGCACAGTGGTAACAAGGCATGATAGATCCATGTTCTCATTCTGTTTACGCCAAATTCTGACTCTACCATCTGAATGTCTCAACAGAAATCGAGACTCATCAGACCAGGCAACATTTTGCCAGTCTTCAACTGTCCAATTTTGGTGATCTCATGCAAATTGTAGCCTCTTTTTCCTATTTGTCGTGGAGATGAGTGGTACCCGGTGGGGTCTTCTGCTGTTGTAGCCCATCCGCCTCAAGGTTGTGCGTGTTGTGGCTTCACAAATGCTTTGCTGCATACCTCGGTTGTAACGAGTGGTTATTTCAGTCAAAGTTGCTCTTCTATCAGCTTGAATCAGTCGGCCCATTCTCCTCTGACCTCTAGCATCAACAAGGCATTTTCACCCACAGGACTGTCGCATTCTGGATGTTTTTTCCTTTTTCACACCATTCTTTGTAAACCCTAGAAATGGTTGTGCGTGAAAATCCCAGTAACTGAGCAGATTGTGAAATACTCAGACCGGCCCGTCTGGCACCAACAACCATGCCACGCTCAAAATTGCTTAAATCACCTTTCTCCTGACATTCAGTTTGGAGTTCAGGAGATTGTCTTGACCAGGACCACACCCCTACATGCATTGAAGCAACTGCCATGTGATTGGTTGATTAGATAATTGCATTAATGAGAAATTGAACAGGTGTTCCTAATAATCCTTTAGGTGAGTGTATATAGACTAAACTTGGACGTTTTGAGAAAACATATTAATTTAGAAGTACATGATATTTTGTCATAGGCCTATTTTTGAAGTAAATATATCAGCTCAGAACACGTGTTGTCTAAATCTAACTATTGGATCGTATTTAGGCTATATGCACAATATTAGAACAGAACACAGAGTGTTTGTATATTTTGTATATGTAACGACCATAATAAGACTTATTTTTACCCTAAACTTCTATAGCTTTTCACATTTTTTTCAGAATATTTCAATGTATTTCGTCATCGTTTACCTCGGATATTTGATCATATATATTTTCCTTATAGGCCTACGTGTTTTTCTTTTTTACATTATTGCGCTTATGCAAATGAGATTTGAGTGTGTCCTGCTCTTAGCCAATATTCGACGACTTAGAGCGGATGTTATGATCAATATGTTCTCAGTAGATGGCACTGTAATGCTTTATTTCACAGCAGACAAACGCGCTCTAGCCTCACACTACTATTGCTGCTTAGCGCGCGCGCACACACAGGAGTGCATTTGTCCAACCTCTGCGCGCACACACAGGAGTGCATTTGTCCAACCTCTGCCTCCCTCTCTCAGCGTATAGGCAGAAGAAGCGCGCGTCAGTTTAGATTCAGTGCCGCAGTTTATCTAGCTACACTACACATCTCCACGCGGAGAGAAGTTGCGGAAAAGACACGGGAGCACTTGCTCTGTTTTGTTGTTTGCTACTTTTTGCGTGTCCACACATCTTGATAATTTGAGGGTAACAGTTAAACAATCAGTTAGGCAAATAAATTGTCGACATATGGAGCGATACGGCGAACGTATGGAAAAGTGTTTAACCTGACTAGCTCAAGCATCATGTCTGCGATCAGGCGAAAATTGGGCGAAGATTATCAAGTGGTGAACACCAACCGGACCATGTCATTTTCTGCCCCGGCCAAAAGAAAGCGCCAGCGGTTCGTGGAGAAAAACGGGCGCTGCAACGTCCAGCATGGTAACCTTGGCGGGGAGACAAGCAGGTACATCTCCGACCTCTTCACCACGCTCGTGGACCTAAAGTGGCGCTGGAACCTGCTCATTTTCCTCTTAACGTACACGGTCGCGTGGCTCATCATGGCATCTATGTGGTGGATCATCGCGTACATCCGTGGGGACCTCGGCCACGGCCACGATGAATCTTACACGCCGTGCGTCGCCAACGTTTACAACTTTCCCTCCGCTTTTCTGTTCTTTATCGAGACTGAGGCGACTATAGGCTACGGGTACAGATATATAACGGAGAAGTGCCCGGAGGGCATCATACTTTTTCTGTTTCAGTCGCTGCTGGGCTCGATCGTGGACGCGTTTCTCATCGGTTGTATGTTCATTAAGATGTCTCAGCCCAAGAAACGCGCAGAGACGCTAATGTTCAGCCAGGACGCGGTCATCTCACAACGGGACGGGAAGCTCTGCCTCATGTTTAGGGTCGGGAATCTCAGGAATAGCCACATGGTGTCGGCGCAGATCAGGTGCAAGCTCATCAAGGTAGAGCTTTTTGTGGCAAATACCTACTGAAATATCAATAGAGCCCCATGTGTATGTTGTGATGTGTGTGTGTTTGCGCACAGGGCTTAGTCGCATCTCGCAATAATGCTGTAAAAAAAATATCTCGCATAAAATTGTGTTACTGGTTCTGGTGAATGTACATTTGACCGGACTTCTCTGGGGAGACCAATATTCGCTGTTTTGATGCTTCACGTGACATAAGGGGAGGGGAGCTCGCATTGATTTATAGCTCGCCATACTGTAAATTTGGCCACTGCATTTGCACCCCTAATGTAATGCAATCTGATCTCAGAAGTCTCTGATTTGCATAGAAATCGTGTTTGCTCTCAGAACAAAGAGCAATGACGTGCATAAATTAATTGGACACATTCCCATTCTGATTATGGATTTCCGTGGGAATCCTTGCGGTAAGAGTATGCTTCTTGGACACAAAGTACATTTATTTCTGCTCACTGTCAGTAAGCTTAGATCCTGGGTTTTAACGAGCAGATTGTTATACCTTTGAAAAGAGACCGTAGCTAACTCTTTGTAAGGTCCAAGGTCACATTGCGTGAAGACTGAAAGGCAAAGATGTTCTTATGCTGTACACACACACACACACACACACACACACACACACACACACACACACACACACACACACACACATAGCTATATATGAAAAGGGACTTTCAACTAATCACGTCTTAAGCAAATACAACGTTTGTTTAAATTATAGTGGGGCTGTCAAATCGATTAATTCCATCCACAATAAAAGTTTGTTTACAATATACGTGTGTACTGTGATTATAAATACACACTCATTCATGTATATTTTATATATATAACAATTTTTTCGCCCTTTCACCTTCAGAACTGCCTTAATTCTACGTAGCATTGATTCAACAAGGTGCTGAAAGCATTCTTTAGAAAAAAAAGATATCTCAAAAGTTACAATGATGACATTCTGAAGTGTGCTTTTGGTTTGCACACATACACTATATTGTCAAAAGTATTGGGACACCCCTACAAATCATTGAATTCAGGTGTTCACTTCCATGGCCACAGGTGTATACAATCAAGCATTTTCTTAAATATGTACATGCATGTGTGTGTATTTTTATATATTTATATTATGTGAACAGTGTATAATTATTATGTATTATTATGTATTATTATATATACATAATTATACACTGTTCACATAATATAAACACATTTTATTTTGGATGCGACAGCACTATATATGTATATACACTCACCTAAAGGATTATTAGGAACACCATACTAATACTATGTTTGACCCCCTTTCGCCTTCAGAACTGCCTTAATTCTACGTGGCATTGATTCAACAAGGTGCTGAATGCATTCTTTATAAATGTTGGCCCATATTGAAAGGATAGCATCTTGCAGTTGATGGAGATTTGTGGGATGCACATCCAGGGCACGAAGCTCCCATTCCACCACATCCCAAAGATGCTCTATTGGGTTGAGATCTGGTGACTGTGGGGGCCATTTTAGTACAGTGAACTCTTTGTCATGTTCAAGAAGCCAATTTGAAATGATTTGAGCCTTGTGACATGGTGCATTATCCTGCTGGAAGTAGCCATCAGAGGATGGGTACATGGTGGTCATAAAGGGACGGACATGGTCAGAAACAATGCTCAGGTAGGCCGTGGCATTTAAACAATGCCCAATTGGCACTAAGGCGCCTAAAGTGTGCCAAGAAAACATCCCCCACACCATTACACCACCACCACCAGCCTGCACAGTGGTAACAAGGCTTGATGGATCCATGTTCTCATTCTGTTTACACCAAATTCTGACTCTACCATCTGAATGTCTCAACAGAAATCGAGACTCATCAGACCAGGCAACATTTTTCCAGTCTTCAACTGTCCAATTTTGGTGAGCTCGTGAAAATTGTAGCCTCTTTTTCCTATTTGTAGTGGAGATGAGTGGTACCCGGTGGGGTCTTCTGCTGTTGTAGCCCATCCGCTTCAAGGTTGTGCGTGTTGTGGCTTCACAAATGCTTTGCTGCATACCTCGGTTGTAACGAGTGGTTATTTCAGTCAAAGTTGCTCTTCTATCAGCTTGAATCAGTCGGCCCATTCTCCTCTGACCTCTAGCATCAACAAGGCATTTTTGCCCACAGGACTGCCGCATACTGGATGTTTTTCCCTTTTCACACCATTCTTTGTAAACCCTAGAAATGGTTGTGCATGAAAATCCCAGTAACTGAGCAGATTGTGAAATACTCAGACCGGCCCGTCTGGCACCAACAACCATGCCATGCTCAAAATTGCATAACTCTTTCCCATTCTGACATTCAGTTTGGAGTTCAGGAGATTGTATTGGCCAAGACCAAACCCCTAAATGCATTGAAGCAACTGCCATGTGATTGGTAGATTAGATAATTGCATTAATGAGAAATTGAACAGGTGTTCCTAATAATCCTTTAGGTGAGTGTATATATAGTGTATATCACAAACCTTTACATTAGATGTGATTAATCGTAAATAATCAATTTGACAGCATGAATTAAAGGGTCACTGCCCCAGGTCATCTTTTAGATGTATTTGGAATTGATTTCAATGTAAAACAAGTAATACAAAAAAATAATAATAAACATAATACATATCAAATAAATACATTTTTTTAATGAATATTATAGTTTAGTTTTTCAGTAAAAAAAAAAAAAAAATCTAGGGCTACTATGTGCTTTAAAAAATGTATGATATTGAAAATTAAAAATGTTCAACTTTTTTCCCAAATAATATATCTAATCATTTTACCCTAAAATTAAATAGTTTTTAATAATAAAAATATTTTTTTTATCTTATTGGCAAATTTCTCCATATGACAGATTTCACCAGCACTTCCTCAGTGAGAATGATATAAGAGCGAGTGAGCATATGGGGACAGGGCACAGAAAATATGAGCTCATGGAATTGTGAAAAGAAAGACTGGAATACATGGGACTGATCAGAGAAGAACAGTGTAAAAACGCTGTTTGGCTGTGTTCTTAAAGAAGAAGGGCATTGTGGCGAGCAGCGAGGTCGAGGGACCATGAGGGCGGGACGAGGCGGCGCTCATCAGAGAGTGCCAGCTGCGAGCCGCAGCGATCTCTGCTCTCGCGGAGGAGTGAGGGAGTATAAAGGAGCGACGACAGTGAGGGACGAGAGAGGACCAGGCCTGGATTTTGTGTTGTGTTTTATTTACGTTTTGTTATGTGTTGCTGCAGTCGTCCGTGAGGGGCTGCAGATTTTTATTTTCATTTTGTGTTTCCGTGTAGGCGGCAGTCGGCCGCGAGGGGCTGCCGCCACCATTTTATTTTGTGTTTATTTTGATTAAACATTTTGAATGTCCGCCGGTTCCCGCCTCCTTCTTCCCACACAAACGAGCTTTACTACAGGCATGATTGACACATGGCTCTCACCACACCACAGCACAGCAGGCGCAATGCAGTGAGCACAGGATGACGGATGGTTGACTTTATAAGCTGTTTCCTCCCTTCTGTTCTGCCCTTTGTCCTGTAACTGTCCCATGCAGAACGTTAGGGGAAAAAAACCCAGCAGCCCATCTATTGCTCTCAGAGCAGCCTGCAGTGTAAGCACTCTGTCAAGCCTTGCAAATCTCTTTTGCAAACAGTCATTGAATTTGCAACTTAAAGCTCTTCCTCAGGTCGAAGAAGTTAATTTAAGGTGCATGCAACACAAAAACATCTATTGTGCTCCTCTATCTAAACTGGCAACTGCATGCTGTGTCCCATGAGCTTTGACATGTTTATTTCTACAGATATTTTAAGGAAAATCCTATGAACTTGCACAAAGATGATGGTGAAATCAAATTGCGTCCCTAGAGTCTCATGGTTAGAATGGCAGGGGTTCTATAGCATCTCACTCAGGCAGAAGGATTCGACAGGAGTGATTAAATATTACCAGGGACTTCATGCTGAGGACGAACTGTGAGAAATATTAGTCTCATAGTTCCTTACCCCTGAACCTCAGTTTCTCCGGAACTTCAGGGAGCTGTCTTACCTCCTCTCACAGCCTTGCTTTGATAAAAGGCATGTTAAAAGTGTTAAAGTAGCCTTTGATTTTTATTTTGCTGTTTGAACTCTTTCTGTTTCTGCAAAATGTGACAGGTGTATTTAATTTCAGTAGGTCTATTCTTGGCTATGAGCCTTGGTATTTGGAAATATCTGCTATTTGTCTAAAGTTAAAACCTTAGGATTAAACCGTTTAATCTTTTTTTCGAGAGAATAGCTGTCACAATAATGACATTTATTGAATGCTTAAAATTGAATTTGCAAGCAAAAAAAAAAAAAAGATATCTCAAAAGTTACAATGATGACATTCTGAAGTGTGCTTTTGGTTTGCGCACTTAGGGCCCTATTTTAACGATCTGAAACGCAAGTGTCAAAGCGCAAAGCGCAAGTAACTTTGTGGGCGGGTCTCGGCGCTGTTGCTATTTTCCCGGCGGGATAAATGGCTCTTGCGCCCGGCGCAAATCTAAAATGGGTTGGTCTGAAGTAGCTTCATTATTCATAGGTGTGGTTTGGGCGTAACGTGAATAAACCAATCAGAGCGTCATCCAACATTCCCTTTAAAAGCAGGTGCGCAAGTTCCATTATGGATTGCTATTATTATGGCGTATTTACCAGGCGCACGCCAGGAGCGGTTCACAGCCGAGGAGACTGATGTTCTTGTAAGAGCAGTGAAAGACAGAGAAGTTGTGTTGTATGGGGATGGGAGAAACCCACCCAAAATAGCGTCGGTTAAATAAATAATTAGCCTGAATAATTTGTAAGCTAGATTTATGCCTATTTTTTCACATCTTCGTGGCACACCACAATGATTTCCGTCATCTCATGTGTTAATATTTTTTTAGTGTAACAATTTATGATTTGCAAAAATAACTGTTGCATCTGTGTAGATTACATGAGCAAAGTGTATGCGTGTTGTGCACGCTATACATTATGGTCAAGCATGCGCCCTTAAAATAGCATAATGAGCAACGCGCCACTGACTTTAGACTAGGTTTTTTCTGGTCAGTGGCGCAATTGTTTAATGGAACAGCAAAATAGCACCAGGGATTGTTTGCGCCGGAACACGCCTCCTTTTTTGCGCTGAACCGCCCAGGGAGCGCAAGTTCATTCACTAGTTTAGCGACGTGCTTCTGTGGAGGGAAAAGCTCGATTTGCGCGGGTGCAAAATAGGAATGACACATGCGTCGGTGTACAAAGTCAATTGCGCTGGGTGCAAGATAGGGCCCATACACTATATTGTCAAAAGTATTGGGACACCCCTACAAATCATTGAATTCAGGTGTTCACTTCCATGGCCACAGGTGTATACAAGCAAGCACCCATGCAGACTGCTTTTACAATTATTTGTGAAAGAATGAGTCGAAGAGTGGTACTGTGATAGGTTGCCACCTGTGCATTAAATCCATTCGTGAAATGTCCTAAACATTTATTACTAAATATTCCACGGTCTCAGTGGTATTATAACAAACTTCGGTAACACTTTACAATAAGGTTCATTAGTTAACTACATTAGTTAACATGAGTTAATAATGAACCGTTCGTCATTAAAGTTAATGTGCATGTAAAGGCAGGTGTCCCAAAACCTTTGGCAATATAGTGTATGTGGGAAGTGCAATTCACACTAGTTTCAGGGACTGTCAGCAGATATCTCTCCACTACCTTTATCACACCAGCAGATGACATATCGTGTTCCTCTTTGAAGGTTTTACACTTGTGTAACAATTTCCTTAAAATAAGAATGTGTGTTTGTGTGTGTGTGTGTGTGTGTGTGTGTGTGTGTGTGTGTGTGTGTGTGTGTGGCTCAGGTAAAACCTAAGTTATGGGGACAAAATGTCCCCACAAAGATGACAAAATCCAAAATCCAATTTTTAGTCCTCATGAGGAAAACGTCTCGGTTACGTATGTAACCCTCGTTTCCTGAAGGAGGGAACGGAGACGTACGTCGGAACTGACCGACGAATTGGGATCTGATTTCAGAGACCAATCTACTTCGAGTGTTTTAAAACAAGCCAATGAAGATTGGCATGCGATTCACGCATTCCACGCTCCGCCCCGCAGCGCGGGTATAAATAAGGAAGTGGAATGCTTGATCATTGCTTTCTACTTCGGAGCTGAACAGTGAATGTTTCCTGCTTCCCGTTTCCTACGAAGAGTGTTCGAGTCTCGTGAGAGGACTGCTTCTGCCAGTGCGGGTGTGATGGCTGAAGACATGTTATCACTTGCAGCATCGGGGGACGAGCTTCTGGGCTCTGAGGATGAAGACTCGGCTGCGCTGCCCCCTTCAGGTGTGACAGCGTTGCCCGAGTCTGACCCAGAGCTTACGGATATGCTTTCCCGGGCCGCCGCGAGTGTCGGGCTCGAGTGGAACCCTCCACCGTGTCCCGAACCCTCGCGGTTGGATGATTGGTATCTCGGGACGGCCCGTGCTGGTTCTCAGCGTCCCGCCCCAGTGCCCTTCTTCCCGGAAGTGCATCTGGAGATCACAAAGTCGTGGACAGCGCCTTACAACGCTAGAAACCGATCGACTGACTCCTCCGTTCCTCACTACCGACGGTGGTGTGGCTAAGGGTTACGTGGAAATCCCCCCAGTCGAGCGGTCTGTGGCGATGCAACTGTGTCCCAAGACCGCTGCGGACTGGCGGGGTGCTCCGCGTCTCCCCTCCCGGGCGTGTAAGTTCTCGTCCGGTCTAACGGGCAAGGCTTATACAACCTGTGGGGAAGCCGCATCATCTCTGCATGCCATGGCGCCTCACGGAAGAGCAGGTCCGGTCGGTGTTGAACTGCTTGAATTCATTCAAAGGCAGGACAGCGGTCTCACTGAATTTTTTTCAGAGGCTCCTGGGGCATATGGCATCTGCAGCCATGGTAACGCCGCTTGGATTGCTTCATATGAGACCGCTTCAACACTGGCTTCATGGCCGAGTCCCGAGGTGGGCGTGGCAGAGCGGCCAGTACCGGGTCCAAGTGACTCCTTACTGCCGCCAAACTTTCAGCCCGTGGTCCGACGCTTCGTTTCTCCGGGCCGGGGTGCCCTTAGAACAAGTGTCCAGGCATGCTGTGCTCTTCACGGATGCCTCTTCCACGGGCTGGGGGGCCACGTACAACGGGCATGCAGTTTCAGGTCTGTGGACGGGACCTCAATTGCATTGGCATATCAATTGCCTTGAGTTGTTAGCAGTACACTTGGCACTGCGCCGCCTCAAGGGGCCACTGCGTGGCAAGCATGTACTGGTCCGTACGGACAACACTGCAGCCGTTGTGTACATCAACCGCCAGGGTGGTCTACGCTCCCATTGCATGTTCCAACTTGCCCGCCACCTCCTCCTTTGGAGTCAGAAGCATCTGAGGTCGCTTCGTGCCATTTATGTCCCAGGTGCGCTCAACCAGACAGCCGACGAGCTCTCACGGCAGCCTGCACCTCCGGGAGAGTGGCGACTCCATCCCCAGGCGGTCCAGCTGATATGGGACCTCTTCGGAGCCGCACAGGTAGACCTGTTTGCCTCTCCGGACTCGACCCATTGCCAGTGGTACTATTCCCTGACCGGGGGCACCCTCTGCACCGATGCACTGGCGCACAGCTGGTGTCGTGTTTTCTATCCTGCAAGATGGGTTGGAGAGAAGGCTGTCTGCCTCCACCCTCAAAGTGTATGTCGCAGCAATAGCGGCGTATCACGATGCAGTCGAAGGTAAGTCCTTGGGAAAGCACGACCTAATCGTCAGGTTCCTCAGAGGTGCGAGGAGGCTAAATCCTCCTCGTCCAAACTCGTTACCCTCTTGGGACTTGGCTCTAAGTTCTCAGAGCACTTCAGAGCCCTCCCTTTGAGCCTTTGCAGTCTGTGGAGCTTAAATCCTGTCAATGAAGACAGTGCTTCTGACGGCATTGGCCTCCATTAAGAGGGTAGGGAACCTGCATGCACTTTCGGTTAACGAATCGTGCCTAGAATTCGGGCCGGACAACTCTCACGTTGTCCTGAGACCCCGGCCTGGATACGTGCCCAAGGTTCCTACCACTCCCTTCCGGGACCAGGTAGTGAACCTGCAAGCGCTGCCTTCGGAGGAGGCAGACCCAGCCCTGGCTTTGTTATGTCCCGTCTGCGCTCTTCACGCTTACGTTGACCGGACTCAAAGCTTTCGGACCTCAGAGCAACTCTTCGTCTGTTACGGAGGCCAGCAGAAGGGAAAGGCTGTCTCCAAGCAGAGGTTAGCCCACTGGATAGTGGATGCTATCGTCTTGGCTTACCAGTCCCAAGACGTGCCTTGCCTGTTTGGGTTGCGAGCACACTCAACAAGGAGTGTTGCTTGCTCCTGGGCGCTGGCTCAAGGTGCCTCGCTGACAGATATATGTAGAGCTGCGGGCTGGGCGACACCTAACACGTTCGCTAGATTCTATAGCCTCCGTGTAGAGCCGGTATCTTCCCGCATCCTCGCCCCCAGGGGCCAGTAGCGCTAAGTGTCCGTTCTAAGTGTCGGCTTGCAACGCCACTCCCGCCCTCTGGGCCGGATACGTGCGTCTATTGTCTCCAGTTGTGTTCCCCGGAAACGGCTGACCCTGTCGAGCTCCTCCGTCACCCCTGCGGTGCCAGACGTTGCGGCCGTCTGACGCCAGGTCTGCACCCGTATGCTTGTGTAACGTGTGTGTAGGCTGGGTTCCATATGTAGCCGTTCCCTCATGGCAACCCCATATGTGTATTCTTCCACGGTACCTGCTACCCTACTTGGCTAGCCCCGTGTCTTTCCCTTGACAGAGCCCGCTCTGTCGTCTCTGGGCGTGTTCTTTCCCCCCTGGAACCAGGCTGGAACCACCCCAGAGACTGCCATATGTTGCACTACCCTGCTAGGTTAGTCCTTATGTGTATTCCGCCACCAATCCTTCCACTGATGGACGTGGCACCTCCCTGCTTGGAGCCCTGACTTCCGTACCATCTAAGACGGTCCAGTGCACTCAAGCAGGACGCTGGAAGGGCCAGCACCCTGGGGTTTTGGTAGGGATCCCAATTCGTCGGTCAGTTCCGACGTACGTCGAACGTGACCGACTGAAAGGGAACGTCTCGGTGTGTGTGTGTGACAAAATGTCCCCACAAAGATGACAAAATCCAAAATCCAATTTTTAGTCCTCATGAGGAAAACGTCTCGGTTACGTATGTAACCCTCATTCCCTGAAGGAGGGAACGGAGACATACGTCCCGTTGCCAGGTGCTGTGCTTCCGCTAGGAGGCCGAGTCACGAGTTCGGCTCCTCAGCAGAAAAAGCAATTTTCTCGAGCCCGACACTCGCGGCGGCCCGGGAAAGCATATCCGTAAGCTCTGGGTCAGACTCGGGCAACGCTGTCACACCTGAAGGGGGCAGCGCAGCCGAGTCTTCATCCTCAGAGCCCAGAAGCTCGTCCCCCGATGCTGCAAGCGATAACATGTCTTCAGCCATCACACCCGCACTGGCAGAAGCAGTCCTCTCACGAGACTCGAACACTCTTCATAGGAAAAAGGAAGCAGGAAACATTCACTGTTCAGCTCCGAAGTAGAAAGCAATGATCAAGCTTTCCACTTCCTTATTTATACCCGCGCTGCGGGGCGGAGCGTGGAATGCGTAAATCGCATGCCAATCTTCATTGGCTCGTTTTAAAACACTCGAAGTAGATTGGTCTCTGAAATCAGATCCCAATTCTGAAAGGGAACAGCTTATAATTCATACTATATGATGTTTTTTTTTTTTTTTTGTAAATGTAAAATGCCAAAGGTTTTCTGTGATGGGTAGGTTTAGGGGTATAGGGTTAGTGCAGGGCGGTAGAAGATACAGAATGCACAGTATAAAAATTATGGAAAGTTCCCATAAAACGTGAAAACAACATGTATGTGTGTGTGTGTGTGTGTGTGTGTGTGTGTGTGTGTGTGTGTGACAGTGGCACTTGCATGTATACTTGTGAAAACTCTCACTCTTTTCCTGGGAACACCACCATGATTGGAGCTCTCAGTCTGTTCACCATCTGTGGCCTTCGGCACAGGCAGCCAACCCTGCTGACTTCACTGCCAATCTCCAATGTTAATATGGAAACACAAGGCTATGTGTTACAGTATATTAACAAACCATGGTTGTTCACTGAAGAAGATGCCCTTTAAAAGGTTTTGTTCTACATGTAGATATCTGTCCATGTTAGACATGAAGACCAGTGGTAGCCTACATTTTGTATAATTTTGCACAGATGACCCCAGCTTTGTATGTGGGTGGGTAGTTGACATGTCACACTACAGGACACATCTGTCACATTATACTTAAAGTAAAATATTATTAAAATGTAAAATAACTGTTTTTAAAATGTAATTTATTTCTGTGATGCAAAGCTGAATTTTCATCATCATTACTCTAGTCTAGTCTTTCACATGATCCTGCAGAAATTATTCTAATATGATGATTATTCATTCAGCATTATTTATTCAGCAAGGATGCATTAAATTGATCAAAAGTGACAGTAAAAACATTTATAATTTTACAAAAGATTCTTTTTAAAATAAATGCTGTTCCTTTGAACTTTCTATTCATCAAAGAATCCTGTTTTTTTTACACAACTGTTTTCAACATTGATAATAGTCATAAATGTTTCTTGAGCATAAAATCATCATATTATAATGTTTTCTGAAGGATCAGGTGACACTGAAGACTGGAGTGATGCTGAAAATTTAGCAGTGAACTTTTGAACAGCAGTGTATTTAATATTTAAAATTATTGTATTAACAAGATAATGATACAACATTTAATTTAAATAATTGTATATAAAATATTTTCTGACAAGATGGTCTCTGTAGTGTAGCTTTGTGTGGGTGAAGAAAGGAATAAGATGGGGTCGGCTTAACTGGGACTGTACTTTATTGAGCTCACGCTCCTCAAAATTGTTGCAAGCGCTCAGCGAATTCAAACTCAAACTCATTAATTTTCTCAATAACTCATCACTTCAAAACTCCAGACTCTCTCTCAGTGTACAGTCTCTGCCGACATGTGTCAGTCCCAGTCCTGATCTCTCTCTCTCATCTCTCTCTCTGCTGCAGCTTATAAGCAGTCTCTCCAGCCAATTACTGCAATCAGAGACAGGTGTTATTCATTTGCACTTGACCTACTTACCAACCGCTCTGCCCTGCTCTCTCTCTCTACAGACCTCGCAAAACCACGCCCCCTCCGCCACAATCTCCTAACCAGCTGAAAAGTGCCCACAACCCCTCTGCCTGAGAGACCTAAATATAGCAAGATGTTTTTAATAAAGGAATGAGGGATTCAGGTACTTGGATTGCAGATGTTATACAGTCCCAGTAAACACCAGATCACAGTAGTTTACATCCTACACAACCTAACACACAGAATCAACCTGCAATGTTTGGGCAATTGCATCATGCAAACTGGGTTCAGCATTGATTTTTGGGGTGTGTTTGTGCAGTTTTGTTTAATTCCTTCAAAGAATCCAGCCAGGGCTACAACAGCCAGGCAGCGTGTGCAAATAAACATAACTATCAACGGGCACAATTCATTTATAGTTCCCCACTGAGCACCAAAGGCTGGGATCTCTTAAATAAATCCTCTGAGGTTTAAATGCCAATATTAAATGTAATAGTACAAATTCTAGTATATGAAAGAGCAATTGTGAATGTGTCAATGTCCTAACTGCTTATCTCACCCTGTGTTTGCTTTAGTCTCGTCAAACCCCTGAGGGAGAGTTTCTACCATTGGATCAGCGGGAATTGGATGTAGGATTTGGAACGGGTGCTGATCAACTCTTTCTTGTCTCGCCCCTCACAATATGTCATGAGATCAATTCCAATAGCCCCTTTTTCGACTTGTCTCAGCGCTCCCTCATGAACGAGCAGTTTGAGATTGTCGTCATCCTAGAAGGCATTGTGGAAACTACAGGTTAGTATCATACATTTACAGTATCATACATTATCAGAAAAAGAAATAGAGCATTTTCTTGTGGTGCCCTACATGGTGGGAGTGGTGGCGCTGGTCATACTACATCCTGGTGGCACGGCATGGTACACCATACATTTTTGCTCTGGGAAACTGCCCTCAGGAAAGCATTTTGTATTTTTTTCACCCACCAAAATATGATTTGCATTTGTTAGGGAGTAAACTACATCTTCAAACATTTGGAATAATATGAATAATTTGTATATTATGAGGAATTGCTTTCCTAGAAGCAACACTGAGTGTGACATGAGCAGCAACACATGCACACATAAAAACCCCATCAGAATAGCAGTAAGAATTTACATGCCTAGGAAAATCTAGGTTGTACATTTAAAATACCATATATTACCGGTTTTTAAAAATTCCTTACACAATTTCAGGTTTATAGGCATTATCAGTTGAAGATTGTGCATGGAAATGCACTCATTGTTCTCAATGTATTGATATGGATGCAGTGATTGCAGCCACCATATATTGCAGTTATCAATTTTTATATTGTGTATTTGTTATTTACTGTATTTGTTAATTTTGTTGAATTATTAAATAAAATAATGAAATGGAACATAAATGATAAAATAATACATATTCTATTTGAATGAGGTCCATTTTATGCAAAAAAATAAAAATAAAAATAAAATAAGCCTATTTTATGTATGCCTGCAATACATGGTTCATGACCAATGGCTTGTATTATATTCATCCATTCAGTTTCTGTATTTCCATTGAATTATGAATCTATGGCTTCCCTTTCAGGCATGACATGCCAGGCAAGAACATCTTACACAGAGGACGAGGTGCTGTGGGGTCACCGCTTCCTACCCGTCATGTCGTTGGAGGAGGGATTCTTCAGGGTGGACTACTCTCAGTTCCATAACACATTTGAGGTTACTACTCCTCCATACAGTGTGAAGGAGCAGGATGAGAAGTCCTCCTTGCCCTCCCCTGGCCCTGTTCTCTCCCCTACGTTCCTCAATGGTCGTAGTCGCAGAGAGCGCATCTTCTCCTTAGACGGGGTTCCTCTCACCAAAGAATCTGGGACTAAATTACCAATCAAGCTCCTGCGTATGAGCTCCAAGAATGGAAAAGAGGTCCTCAAAACTGACGCGCAGCCAACAGAAAAGGCCTCCAGCATGGGTGACCTGCCCCTCAGGGTGCAGCGGCTCGGATCCCTGGTGGGTCAGGGGGAGGTGGAAAATCATCTCCAGCTCAAACCTCTTAATATGGGTTCAGAGGCCCACACCCAGTCAGCAGGAGAACTGGAGCATCACAGACTGCTTTTAATGCCTGCTCCGGTCCCAGGGCCGAGTCTCAACTCATTGCCTGCCTCCAGTGGCCGACCAGAGGACAACCTCCCCCCTAAATTACGCAGAATGAATGCAGACCACTGAATGGGTCTTTAGTTTTCACACAGAGATGAACAATGAGGCTTAGGAGGTAGAGATAATTCTCGAAATCATTAATTATTGAATAATATTTATTTAAAAAGGACTACAGTATAATGCGATTCCTCTTCTCCATGCTTATGGAAGAACCACATCCATTTGGTCAACAATCAAACTCATTGCTTTGCCCTCAATGATATGAGTATTCTAGATATTCTGAATACAATTTGAATTCAAAATAAGCTTCAGCTACTTTTAAATATTTAAGCACCTTTATAGTATAAACACAGAATATCACGTGTATTTATTTATACAGAATAAGTTATTTATCAAGAATTTAGAGCAAGGTTCATTGATACAGACGTTAAATGTTTAAGGCTTTTTGTCATTTCTGTCAGCAATATATACTTACTTTCAAAAGCATATTTATATTAAAAGAAAATCTTGGTATGCAAATTATTTACATCCTTCAATACTGAGTTTAAGAAAGAACTGAAATAACATTTTTCTTTTTCAAAAGAAAATTTTTCCTCATTTGAGAACATTTTCAAATATTTCTCAAACTGATTCAGTGAGAGACTCGGTGCAAAGATGACAATTATTGTGCAGTTAAACCAACAATTCTGACTATTTTAATAAATTAATTATTCATTTCTACAACAGAGTACAATAACTTGGAAAGCATTATTTTTGTGTTCCTGACCGGCATCTACAAGTATGTTAGTTATAGTGCCCCAGACAGTAAAACCAAGACATGAAACATTTAGCATTGAACCTTTAAATCATGGTTTTTGCATTAGGTCTCATCTGTGTTTAGGGCCAGAGACCTGTGCATCCTCTACAGCTAACACTAATTATCATCTCCTTGGAAACCTTGTGATCTTTACCTCAGGCAGTGGGAGGAAGTCAAAGTAATTCAATTAGCCTCCAAGAAAGAATAACTGTGTACACAGACATGCCATAAACCACCATTACTCTTGATTAGATGCACAGAGGTTCTCTCAAATTGTTCATTACCCATGCAATTCATTTTTAAGGAAACAGCAGCGTCCAGAGAGGATGTGAAATAATAGTACAGCGTATCCTGATTGGTTACATAGCGAATGGGTGGGGTTGGGGGGGGGGGGGGGGGGGGTCTGATGGGTTTTAGCAGACTAATGCAAAGATTTCCTAATTCAGTCAGTGTCCTCATAAATCACTATATATTCTATATCTGTGGGAATGGAGATTGGATAAATGTATTTCAGCATTGGGAAATCAATCTAATTTACATGATGAAATTTCCATATTTTCAAAGAAATTGTCTTTTTAATTCAACAAGTCCATTTCATAAACTCAATAACCGAGAGGTCGGGAGTAAATACTCCAATCACCTGTCCAAGGTTGTGAAGCAGATGAGCAGACAAAGTGCTTTTCCATCATGAAGGACTGTGTCTGACCCTCGCTCTGATGGAAAGGTTATTTTCCTCCATTTGACTGGGTGCCAAGAGACTCTGCAGTCAGGACTGAGACGAAACCATTGATTGCTGAGCGGCATCACATCACTCTAGACAAATGATACATCTGAATAATCTCTTATCTAGAGATGATGCAGCACAGAAGCATAGAAATGTGCTCAGAAAGGAACACAGAAAACGGCAAATATGATCACAGAAGTCTGATACCCTGAGTCAGGAGCTTCAAGTCAGCAGTTGGTCTTGATGGTAACGGTACATCTATTTACAGTATCTTTATTACATGCCTTTCAGGGTGAAATAGAACCTATGCATCTGAATTAAGGTACTTTTATGTACCATATTCAATGAAGGACATGACTGCGATGATGATGAAGAATGCTCTTTATAGGAATAAACACCCTCATGTCACTCCAAACCTGTCTTTCTTTTGGAATCTGTGGAATATAAAAGAAGAAATGTCTGTTTTTGTCCATCCATTGAAAGTCAATGGGCTTTCAATGTTGTTTGGTTCCCAATGTTCTTCAAAATATTTTATTTTCCATAGAAGAAAGTCAGTCATATATACATATATACTACATCTGCCATTTTTCTTTGACCAGTATGTTCTTTGACCTTTGAATGTACTAACAACCACAAACAAAATTGACATGGTTGAGAAGAAAAAGTACTATTTAACCTTCAGGACTTAGCCGACCGAATCATCATAAATGCGCGAGTATTCAGACATCCTTCTCACTTGATACATTGATTTTTGCATCCTGCATAGCTGGGAAATATGAATATTAAAACAGCTCTTGATACTTGGATGTCATAAGGATGAGGTGTTATGAGGTCTAAAATTTGTGCTACAGATACGTTTAAAAAAAAATACTTCTCAATTAACCTGGCCCTAAACAGCCCTGTTCTCATTTATAATGCAGGAACAGTGCTTTTCATTGCAGCATAATGTCCATCACGCTCACTATGCGCTCTAGAACACAAATCCAGATGCTCATTAATACATAATGAATTTATTAAATTCTGTGTCAAACCAAACCAAAAAAAAAACAAAAAAACAACAACCTTAAAAAAATAGTACATTAGCAGTTCAGCATGTGAATAAGCAATTATGAGGAGATACAGATACAGGCCTACAGAGAGTGAAGAAACCATGAGTGGAGTATCCATGTTTACCTGCACACTCTTTACACCCCGCAAAGCCTAACAGATGCTCAGTGGAAGCTGTCAAAAACTCACTTTTTTTCTTATTTCAATGCCAACTTGAAGTACAATCCTTTGTTTTTATCTTTCATCTGTCAGTAATTTGTTTAAACTGTTTGAAATTAATTCTCTGATTACCTTCAAGGTGGTTTAAAAACATTTTTTGAAGTGTCTGCAAGTCTATTTCACATCAAGCTTCCTTCCGAAAAGGCGAAGAAATAACCCTGAGCTGCTGCTGCATGGCATATTTACGCTGCAGGCTTGGCCTTTGGCATTCTAGAGAAAGTGCACAGTCAGCTATGGCCCTGAATCTAAATCAACGAAAACTGCTTTGCTTTTGGTTACAACTTCAGTAGTGAGAATTTGCTGCTCGATGAAGAAATCCAGCAAGATTGAAAACACTCTATAGCTTTCCATAAGGTCAGGAGACAGCCTGTCCTTTGTTAATATGTTGATTTAATAAAATACTTTAACCAAGTTTCAGTGCATTTACATGAGGAAGGCATAAGTCATAAGATTCTGCTGAACTTCAATGACAGGTCCCACACTGATAAAAAAAACCTAATTAAAGTTAAATCAATTAAATTAAAACAAAACAAATGCTTGTTGTCACATGTGCTTCATAAATTTATTTTGGAGATTAACCAAGGGAAACCCATTGTTGTTTCATAGAGGAAAACACATCTGTCTGACAAATTACACTTAGCTAGTTATAGGGGAGCTGGTTCACCCAGTAAATGTTTACCAGGGTTTATTTTTGAAAGTCAATTTCTGCATATACACAACCTTTAATGACTATTTAACATTTCCACCATAATTGCACAGGACAACAGATACAGTTAATTTAATGCACACTGACCAATAATGTGGCATTGTCAATATAAATTTTTTTATTAAACAGCCTATAGGATTTTATAGAAAAAAAAAAAGAAAAAAATCCTTTAAGGAAAAAAAAATTATGAAATGAAATCAATCTGTAAATGAAAAAAAAAAAAAAATGAAACAGAAAAATAGGCTATCAAATATAGGTTAGGATGGAGGAAGATGCCCCTCTTAAAAACAATGTGGATTTACTTTTAAATTGTAATATATTTAGATATAAGTTTAACATGTGCAGGATGATGATGCATCAGTCAATGAGTTCTTGTAGGAAACAAATAGAAACATTTGCTAATTTAGTTGTTATAGCACAAAATGTCAAATATTAAAAGAGAGGTAAGATGGCCCCTACGGGGGTAAGAAGCCGATCCTGGATAACAGAATGTATAAATGACTTTTGATATAATTCTTATTAAATTAATATTTATATATTTTTAAAATGTCCTTCATGCAAAATATGAAATAAAATGTTAAATAGGCTACAATAGTTTATTTTGACAATTTAGTTGATGATAATTAAATAAACAATGACAGAAAAAACATAATACAAGTAAAAGAGATTCATTTGAAAATTACAATTATTTTATGACTTATATACAGGCATTAGTGCTGAGCGGTAACCCGGTTCATCCGGTAAACTGGTTTCAATTTCTCAACCGATATGATTTTTTCAAAAACCGCCATATCAGTGCGTTGCTGAAACAGCTGCTGTAGGCCTATCTATTAAGTGAGAGTGGACCACTATTAACTGCATGTCCTTCTTACACTAATGATAATAACTTTTTAACACAACAATAAATAACTCACAAAACGAACTCTCTTTAATACGGCAAATACCACTTACAGCTGAGCCATATAATTTTCGCAATGCGGAAAACACGGATGAAAATCACAGAATACAGTCTTGCACTAGCCTACTCCATAAAGCAAAGGTCACAGAATTTGGCGATTTTTGAATGAATATAAAACATACACAAACTCAAAGCTCTTCATTCCAAGCCAGCAAAATAAAAGCTCTGTCTACCTTGAAATTATTATAACAGAAATTGCACAGTAAAGCATACTTATGATCATTATTATTAATTTCTTATAATATGTATAATAATTAATTACATTTTAATTTCTAGATTGTAAGGCTCATTTCATTTTTAAATAATTTGTCTTACAGTGTTTATATGTTTATTGTTTTGTCTTACTATATATATATATATATATATATATATATATATATCAAACCACCCACTAACAGGCATATGAATATTAATATTTACAAAATTCAATCAATCAAAATTTCGACCGACTAAGTCTCAGAAATGTTGATATTCAGATGAAATGACAAAATTAAAAAGACATTGACAAATATAAAAAAGTGCTAGAGAAATGAAACATTTATGATTACATTTACTTACTGATATACAGTAGCCCATGTCAAGTCAACTTTATTTATATGGCGCTTTTTACAATGCAGATTGTTTCAAAGCAGCTTCACAGTGTTAAACAGGAAAATGCAACAGAATTTGATTCGGCTGTACAGCCGCTCTAGAGAAAACGGTGATGTCATCCAACTCATTTCAATTATCATACAGTGACAATGTGAGCAGATCAGTAATTTAGATGATGTATTTAATTTAGTTTAGTCAGTGCCGCCACTCCCACAACGCACAATGTGTAGGGCACCAAGTGCTCAGGGGGGCACCACAAGAAAATCCTTTTCTAGGGTTGTGTTTGTTTTCTTCTAAGAGAGTCGAGAAATTAGCAGATCTAGCAGTTTTTACGGCCTTTCTGTATGCGATCATGCTCTCTTTCCACAAAATGCGAAAATTCTATCAGTTTTGTTTTCTCCCAGTTGCACTCCATTTTTCTGGCTGCTGTTTTAAGGGTCTGAGTGTGCTTGTTGTACCACGGCGTTGGACTATTTTCTTTAATCTTCTTTAAGCGCAGGGGAGCAACTGTGTCTAAAGTGCTGGGAAAGAGAGAGTCAATAGTTTCTGTTGCAACATCGAGTACTTCTAAGCTATCTTGGATACTGAGGAGATGAAACTGATGAGGAAGTTTATTTACAAAGCAATCTTTAGTGTCGGCAGTGATAGTCCTGCCATATTTGAAGCGAGGGGACGGCTTTGCACCCTTAGCTAAATTAAGTATACATGATACTAGGTAATGATCTGAGATGTCATCGCTCTGCTGCAGAATTTCAGTGATATCAACATTTATTCCATGTGACAATATTAGGTCTAAAGTATGATTATGGCAATGAGTGGGTCCTGACACGTGTTGCCTAACTCCAATAGAGTTTAGAATGCCTCTTAATGTAAATCCCAATGCCCCTCTTGTTATCTGATTATTGTTTGATTGGACTCACCTTTTCTCTCTTGATTTGTTACCCTTTTTAGGCTCCTCGTGTTTGCAGTCTTGTGTCGGATCGTTGTCATTTGTCTCCTGTTTTCCCCGTTGTGCTTCATGTTCTTTTCCGGTTAGTTTTGTATTTGAGTTTGATTTTTCCCCCTCGTGGGTTTTGTTTTGTGTTTATGTTTATAATTTTTTCAATAAAGTCCACCTTTTTTATAATGAGCCCCCACTCCCAAAATTAACCATGTTTTTTTGGTTAATTGATTACCATTCATATAACCACAGTTTTCCCACAAATACCAAGGTTAAACTATGGTTAGAGTAGTAAAGCCATGGTTGTGGTTACCATGGTTTAACTATAATAAGCATGTGTTTTTGGTTTTATTTGTAGTAAAACCATGGTTCATTTTCGAAAGGGAAGTTTGTGTGCATTACAGGTTTGGTGAAGGATCCGTGTGATGATGCACTACAGTGATGGGTTTTGGTGCCCAAGTCAATAAAACCCACTTTATCAGCCCTGTTATTATTATTCTCTGCTGTAGCAGCTTAATTAGCTTACCTTACCTAACAATTTCTGAAAACATTTACAGTTTCAAAAGTTACAACAGCTATTTTCCTCATGCTCAGCCAGGAACTGATGTATTAATGACACTAGTATTCACTTCCGAAAGAGAAAGTGTGAGTAAACCAACTAGACAATCACTGGTTATGTTATATGTTTACTCCATCACATAACATCAACATTAATTTAATTTATTGAAATATCAATACAGTTGTCAGCGTGTTACAGTTCCCATTGCACATCTTCTGGCATCTTATAATGTGTTGATTTATAATTAAACTGTAATCTATTGTTCATGAGCAAAGCCCAGGCTGAACTGTTTGTGCTGGCTTGCTTATTTTTTAATTACTTGGTCTGATAATGTTTCTATCTATTAATATTCCTGAAAATGGTGTCCGAGAAATATAATGCAAATGCACACTAAATAAAAGTAATAAACATGCTTTTGAAATGTAAAACATGGTGTGTCAGAACCTTGACCTGCTAATGTGTAGAGCACACGCACCCAGCTTTACTCTTCATTATTTAATTGCAGGACCCTCTCCAGAGCGTTTCTGAATGGAAGTGCATGAATGAATTTCTACAGAAGAGTTTTAAATCTTCAGCGTTAGTGCAGTTTATTAAAATCTCCATCTCACATGTATCTTATGATATTTTCTAAAACAATTTACTTACATTTTTTTAGTCAAACCAATAAGCAAAGTAATTTGAATAATGCATTTTTTAGTATTTTGGCTTATCACAGAAAGAAAAGTCCATGCTGTCTTAAACAGTTGTTGGCATCCCATGAAAGCTTATCAGATAAACACTAAGGCAAAATACACCACAACCCACTATGCACAGATCTCAATAACTTGTATGAAACACAGTAACAAAACACGGATACAACCAAGAGATTACCTGGGGGATATTCCAGAAAGCAGGTTATGTGACATACCTGAGTATGTTTAAGGGTAAGTAAGTGGATAACTTCAACTTTCGGTTCCAAAAAAGGAGATTACTTTCAGGGTATGTAAGTAGCCATAGCAACTCACTCTCTGAACATAACCGACTCCTGAGCAGGGGCCCGTTTCAATAAGGAGGTTCAATAGCCTGGTTAAAACCAGACCATTCTCAGTAGTAACTGAGTTATGTTCTGGCAAAGCTTCATAGACAAATCATTTCCAAAGGGGCATCACTCAAATACCTCTCGGCACAATTGGATAGACCTAAAACCAATCAGAGCGACGAGGGTTAGGGTTAGGGTTAGGGTTAGCAGCGTGAATGAACTAATTAAGTATTTAAACACTTCTGGCACTTTAAAAAGGGGGAGGAGACCGAAAAAAACTCTGTCCTAAATCCTCAATGCCCGCACGGGGCAGAGGAGGTGAAGTCTCCTCTCTTCCGCCGTCACGTGAGGTGGAGGATGGAAGGCCTGAAGAACCACTGACCTTGCCACATTAGATGGCACCTTGGGCACATAGCCCGGACTGGGATGCAAGACGGCCTTAACTCCGCCAGGGGTAAACTCCAGGCAGGTTGGCGTGATAGCCAAGGCCTGGAGGTCCCCCACTCTCCTCAGAGAAGTGATGGCAAGGAGAAAGGTCACCTTGAAGGTCAGTATTCTCGCCTCAGCTGACTCCAGCAGCTCAAAGGGGGCCTCAGCCAACCTCTCGAGCACCACTGCCAGGTCCCAGGTTGGGACTCTGGAACGAGCTACAGGTCTCATCCTCCGAGCCCCACGGAGGAATCGTACAACCAGATGGTGCCTTCCCAATGGCCCCTCACCTAAAGGTGCGTGGAAAGCCCCAATGGTAGCCACATACACCTTAAGTGTGGACGGGGAAAGACTGGTGGAGAAGCGGTCTTGAAGGAACCCCAGCACTGAAGCCACCGGGCAGTTAACTGGGTTCACCTCCCGCTCTCTACACCAAGTGGAAAATACATTCCACTTCAGGCTGTACAACCTCCTGGTGGAAGGAGCTCTGGAGCTGAGTAGGGTCTCCACGACACCCACCGACAGGCCCTCTCCTAGGTACTGGGCCCCCTCAGGGACCAGACCCAGAGATCCCACACCTCTGGCCGGGAGTAGAATATTGTGCCCTCCTCAGAGGGACCTGCCATGGGGGACTGTCCAGCAGGTAGATGATGTTGAAGAACCATACTCGAATGGGCCACCGGGGTGCTACTAAGAGAAGGCTGACGCCCTCCCGGCGGACACGGTCCAGAACTCCCGGGAGCAGAGTGATCGGGGGAAAAGCGTACAGACACAGCCTCGGCCACATCTGCACCATGGCATCCAGCCCCAGCGGTGCCGGATGGGTGAGGGAGAACCACAGTGGGCAGTGGGACGTCTCTCGAGATGCGAAGAGATCCACTTCCACCGGGCCAAACCTCTCGCACATGGCCTCCACCACCTCGGGGTGGAGTCGCCATTCCCCGGGCCTCAGCCCCTGCCTCGACAGGATGTCTGCTCCCTGGTTTTGGTCCCCGGGGATGTACATCGCCCTGAGGGATGACAACCTCCCCTGGGACCACAGGAAAACCTGATGTGCCAGTCTGCAAAAAGGGCGCGACCTCAGGTCCCCCTGGTGGTTTAGCTACGATACTGCTGACATGTTGTCGGATAGTATCAGGACATGGTGGCCGCGGAGGTCCGGGAGAAAGCTCCTCAGAGCCTTGTAGACCCCCAGCATTTCCAGGCAGTTGATGTGCCAGGAAGATGCCGGGTCTCCCACAGACCTCTGCAAAAGGGGCCTTCCATGACCGCGCCCCAACCAATGAGGGAGGCGTCAGTTGAAATGGTCTTCCGGCAACAGGATGCTCCCAGCACTGGCCCCTGGGAGTCTTCTTCCATATGACGAGGGAACGAAGGCATCTGCGCGTTACCCTGATCATACGGAAAGGATTTCCCCTGGGGGAAAACCCCTTGGTTCTCAGCCACCACTGGAGGGGTTTCATGTGGAGCAGGCTGAACGGTATCACGTTGGACACTGCTGCCATGAGACCCAGCAGTCTCTGGAACTGCTTCACAGTGAGGCTGCGGCCCAGCTTCCCTCTCGAGACCATCGCCAGTATGGACTCGACACGCGCGGGGGACAACTGTGCCCGCATCAACATCGAATCCCGCATGACCTGCAGGAATGTGGTCCTCTGGGAGGGCGTCAACACAGTCTTCTTTGTGTTGAGTCTCAGCCCCAAGCACCTTATGTGGGCTAGAACGACATCTTGATGTCGAACCGCCATATCGTGCGACTGAGCCAGGATGAGCCAGTCGTCGATATAATTGAGTATACAGATGCCCTGGAGTCTCATCGGAGCCAGCGCTGCATCCATACACTTCGTGAAGGTGCGAGGAGAAAGAGCTATGCCGAAGGGAAGAACCCGATTTTGGTACGCTTCGACCCCAAAAGCGAACCTCAGGAACTTCCTGTGAGATGGAAGGATGGAGATATGGAAGTATGCGTCCTTCAGATCTATCAGTCCTCGAACTGGATCTGACTCACGATGGCTGGAATTGTAAGCATCCTGAACCTGTATCTCATCAGAGACCGGTTCAGATATCTGAGATCTATTATTGGACGCAACCCACCATCCTTCTTGGAAACTATGAAGTACCGGCTGTAGAACCCGGCCTCCCTGTCTGGCGGAGGAATACGTTCTATAGCCTCCTTGACCAGCAGGGAGCGTACTTCCTGTTCCATCACCCGCACCTGCTCCGGGCCGACGACAGTCCGGACCACCCCGTTGAATTTCGGGGGAGGGAAACCGAACTGCAGCCTGTAATCCCGTTCTACAGTATGCAGGGCCCATGCAGATATTCCCAGAAGGCATGACCATGCGCCGAGATAATCTACTAAGGGAACTAGCCTCTCGAGGCCAGTCTCGGGTGTTAACCGAGCCTCCTCCCGGACCCCATGAAGCGGCTGACCAGCAGGGCGAAGTTGGGGAAGAGATCCGGCGGGCGCACACGATTGCTGGTCTGCCGCAGGTCTTATTAGAGGCGGCTGGAGAGCCCCCGAGAGCCCCAGGGCGGAAGCAACCTCGATCGTTCCACCCTGTGGGGGACAGCTCTCAACGGACCTGCCGCAGCTAGGACCACTTGGGAGCCTTCTTGGCCTGAATGACGTCCCTCAGGTTGCCCTTAGGCTGAGAAGGCTTCCTGCAAGAGCGCCGTCTCCTTTGCCAAGGTCCCTCGGGAGGGGCGCGGGAGGCGACACTCTGCTTCTGCACCTCGCGGTGCGAAGAGCTGGATGAAGGCCCGGGCTGCCCACTCGGAACGGTCTTCGCCGAGGAGCCCTCGCCGCCTGAAACCTCTCGACGACGGTATCAACCGCACTGCCGAAGAGGCCAGAAGGCAAGATCGGGCAATCAAGGAGAAAGTGTTTCTCCCTCTCCTTGATCCCCGATAGATTAAACCAGAGATGTCTCCCGACGCATACCACACCAGCCATGGAGCGGCCCACAGCGCGGGCCGTCTCTTTGGTAATGCGGAGAGACAAGTCGTCGCCTTCCGGAGCTCGGTGACATCATCCGGGGAGGGCCCCTCGCCCTCATCCAGCTCTTTGAGGAGGTCGGCTTGGTATGTCTGCAGGACCGCCATGGTGTGCAGGCAACCAGCAGCGCGACCCGCCGCACTAAAAGCCCTGCCGACCAACCTGGAGGTATCGCGGCAAGGTTTAGTGGGTAGCGTCACGGCCTTCAATGATGCAGTGGCCCCGGGTGAGTGGTGGCCCGCGAGCGCCTCTTCCACCCACGGCAACGCTGCATAAACCGACTCAGCCTCCCCCAGCACATTCGCAAAGTCCAGCACTGGGGGATTGGATAAACGGGCTGAGAAGGGTCTTTCCCACGATTTACACAATTCATTGTGCAAATCGGGTAAGTAAGGAAGGCCCCGCCGTGGAGGCTGAACCCGATGCCTGAAAAAGCGTTCATCCAGCTTAGATGGCTGCTGGATGTCCACTATTTCCTGTGGCCAATCTAAATTAAGCTTGGCCACGGCGTGGGTTATAACCTCCACAAGCTCCTCAATAACGGGCGTGTGGAGTGGCGAATCCGCCTCAATCCCTATAGCATCCAACTCCTCAGAGTCGGACAGCCTGAGAACTAGATCCTCCACCCCGAGGGAAGAAGCCGCAACGCTGGCTTCCGCACGGGGCGGGAGGATATCAGAATCGTCAGAGGTGGATGAGGAAGATGCCTCAGCAATCCTGAATCCCCTCGACAGATCCATCTGTGAGCCCCACGATCTACGGCGCCGCGCTGCCTCAACAGACACAGGCCCAGCGGGGCTCACGAGGTTGGCCGGTCCCCTCGAGAGCGGCCCGGGTGTGCTGCACACCAAGACACTGCACACAGAGTTGATGTGTGTCCGTGCCCGTAATGTAGCGTGGACACGGAGGCACACACAACCTGAAATGCTCGCTCACCATAATATGCTTGTGACAATCGCTGGTAGACAAACAACACCAAATAAGACTGACAAACACAGAGCGCTAACGCTGAAGAGCAGAAAGCTATCTCTGTTGTGTTCAGACGTCTCTTTGTATCTTCCGGGTATGCCGTCACATACTACGTCATGACGCAACACCAATCATGATTGGGCTGATTAAATTCATTCTTCAGACACTTTACCCCAAGGGCGTTCCCCAAAGTGTCGTCACGATGACGCAGTTTGAGTTCCCTCAAAGGGGAACTGTCAACAGGCATGGGTGATGTTTATCTATAACCGGATAGCGCAACAATTTAATTTAAAGTTGTTTGTTTGCTCGGCCCATTTCACCACAGACCGTTTTTCATAATGACAGAGAAATGGGCTCTGATAATGCATTACTAATGTTAGCAATGATGACTCGCTGTTTTATTTCCCAAACAATTCCTTTTCAATTCAATGACCCACCTCCTCCATATGCGCTAACCTAACGTTACTTTGCACAAACATGCCTAACTTTGTTCGACTGTCATGAATATTTGAAATGTCCATTTACATTAAGTACAAGTTAGCCAAACATAGATGAACCTTACCTGTCCAGGAGAAAATTAGCAACGTTGGCGTCTGTCTTCAAATTCTTCTCCGTTTTCAGCCGTCTCCATCTTTCAAAGGCATCTCCTATACAAATCCTTGTTTTATTTCGGACATTGTCACAACGTTTTTCTGATTCATAACGAGGTCTTTTAGGTTTCGTAAAGTTAGACATTTTTTATCCAAAAAATGTGTAGCTGTAGCTGTGGAAACTAGAGCAAAGCTGGCAACCCGGATGCCGAAACACTACTGACTTCGTGATTGGTAGATAGGTGGAGGGTGGCGCTTCAGGCCAAAACACAACATGTCAACATCAACATCAGTTGAGGGCTGCAACTTCACTTTTAAATGACAATATCCTGGCCAGGCAACTGTTGTCAGTGATATAAGTATTTGAAATTAACATGGTTTCTTAATGCCTAGTGACATATCAGGGCCATTTTATGATTAATTGAAATACATTTCTTACATACAGTTCCTTTAACATGTAAAGTTATTGTTATATGCTAGTTCACATGTAGGCTGAAGTTATAGTACTGACTTTACATTTTGCAGGTTCTTACTAAAAATAAAGACTAAACTTACCACTCAGAAGCGTCCATTTCCAATCTCAAAACAAGGATCAAACATATAAGGCTGGATGCATAATCTCTCCATTGTCATAATGTGTTTGTTGGCACTGAAGCTACTGAAATTAGCTGTGCAGTGAAACCAATCAGAGCAGAACTCTACATTAATATTCATGACCCTTCCAAATAAGGCAAAAACAGACCATTTCATTATAGGGACAATTTCTAGGGTTGTAAATGGACCTGTTAAAACGTATCTGGACAATTTTTGGTGCAAAATAACTGCCCGTGAACTGAGAAAAGTCAAGCGTGCAGCTGCCAAGATGCCACTTGCCACCAGTTTGGCCATATTTCAGAGCTGCAACATCACTGGAGTGCCCAAAAGCACAAGGTGTGCAATACATGGCCAAGGTAAGAAAGGCAGAAAGTCGACCACCACTGAACAAGACACACAAGCTGAAACGTCAAGCTGTGGTCCATCATCAAATGTGCGATTTACAAGGAGGGAAAACAGTACACCTCTCTGAACAGTGTCTGGGAGGCTGTGGTTGCTGCTGCACGCAATGTTGATGGTGAACAGATCAAGACACTGACAGAATCCATGGATGGCAGGCTTTTGAGTGTCCTTGCAAAGAAAGGTGGCTATATTGGTCACTGATTTGTTTTTGTTTGGTTTTTGAATGTCAGAAATGTATATTTGTGAATGTTGAGATGTTATATTGGTTTCACTGGTAAAAATAAATAATTGAAATGGGTATAAATTAGTTTTTTGTTAAGTTGCCTAATAATTATGCACAGTAATAGTCACCTGCACACACAGATATCCCCCTAAAATAGCTAAAACTAAAAACCACTTCCAAAAATATTCAGCTTTGATATTAATGAGTTTTTTGTGTTCATTGACAACATGGTTGTTGTTTAATAATTAATGTTGTAAAATTAATCCTCAAAAATACAACTTGCCTAATAATTCTGCACTCCCTGTAGATATCAGAGAACAGTTTAAAATATTGTTTCAACTCATTCTAGGGCACCTTTAATATAACTAAATCTGTTATATAGTTAGGTATATAATATATAATATTGTATATTAATTCTAAAACACTATTATAACAAGGTAATGTTTAAATGTTAATTCAATTCAAATATATTTATTATTTATTTTATTGTCACAGAACAGCTCAAATATAAAATAAACTCACTTTACAAGCGCACACATGTTCTTTGTTTTTCTTTTAATTAACTCAAAGGAGGCTCATTTCGTTGGCCCTGTACCATGGTTATTCAAATAAAACAAAAACATATCAGGAAATGAATCACCACAACGTAGTCCAGGGACGTTGTTAGGCCTATTTTAGGGGGGCTGAAGCTAGCCAAAAATATTCCTAAGCCTCCCTAAATAATAAGAACAACAATAACAATTCGATTTATCAATAACCATATCCTCATTCATATTTAGACGCAACAAATGATATATATCCAGCTACAAAAAAATAGCAGAAAAGTTGGACAGAAGTACAAAGAGTCGTGCTATCAAGATGATGCACCGCGTCTCGTAGCATTGGTGTGGCAGCTTTCAGAGCGTTGCAGACCAGAGCGCTACTGCAAGTAACTGCCTGGAGGATTCATCTCGTCTCGTCGTTACCAAGGTTAAAATCGTTAACGAAAACGAGCAAAAAAACGAAAACTAGGTGGGTTGTCGTTAACTGAAATAAAAATAAAAACGAGGCATTACAAAAAAACGATAACTAACCAAATCTGTAATGTGTGTTTGGCACACAAAAATAAACTAAAATAAACTAAATTAAAACTAAAATAAAATTATAGATTAAATGTCCTTAGTTTTCGTCTTTATAAATGTCTTTCATAGAGCAAATAACATTCAGATGCATTTCCTTTTCCTGTGTCTCTCACTCACGCTCTCTCCCATACACGTGCCCCCCCCCACCCCCCACCCCCCCACTCACACAGCCCCCCACCCCTCCTTGAAAGCAAGTTCGCGAAAGGTTCCTATAGAAATGGAAGAAGAGGATATGTCTGTCACGTTTTACTTGTTAACATCTTGGTTTCTTGACTGGTTGTTGACATAGGCCTAAGTGTAGCTCTAGATGTGAGTGCAAAGATTTTGCAAACGCAAGTTACAAATACCCTGGGGGTTAAGCCCCCCGTCTTCCAATCCTAGTGACGTCCCTGACGTAGTCTCTTTCAAATGTTCATATTCAGTTCAGATATCACATTTGAATGTCTTTTCACAAGCAGATAGTTCAAAAAGAAACTCTGAGGTTTGGGTGCCCGTGTATGTGTGCGTGTGGTATCCGTCTTAGAGAGTGGGGTTTAAGGCCTCTTGAAAGCAATATATAATTGTTCAAGGCCTACCTGAAATCCAGTGAGGTGTGCTGCAGAGGATTTGCGAACTGTTCCGGGGAAGACCAACTCACCCACCGTCACAGCACTCCAACCACGTACAGTTCAACACAGCTGTAAACGAATCGACACTCGTCCACTGTGCAGCCAGCATCACATTGTAATCTTCAGTTTCTCGTTCCGTTGTCAGCGTCCTACCTTCTCCGCTCTTTTGATCTGTTGATTCAGCTCCCGTTGTTTAAAACACCACTAGGGAGCTGCTTCCTGGAACTGTACTAGTCGAAGTATTCTTCCTCAGTGCAACAAATGAAGAGCTTCCCATATGTGAACTTCACGTTTGTCAACTTTACCCATCGAATGAATTCATACAGTTCGACCATCTTCACCTTTGCGCCCAACCCCCATAAAACAAACCCCTCTCTGTTCCCTCACATGCGCACACACCTGTGTTTTTAATGAATTTGACTTCCTCCCCTGCTAGTTTCTCCTCCTCCCACTTTACTCGGGCCAGCTGTAATTGTCACGGGGAAAGGTGACACAAGGAAAAGGAAGAAGATCCAGTATGCAGTAAGTGTATAATTTAATAAGGGTAATCCAAAAACAGTGGTCAGTCCAGGCATAGGTCAAAATCCAAATAGAGCAATCCAACATTAACAGGAACAAGACAAAGGCAAAAACAGAACTAGGAAGTGGGGTGATACAAACAAGGGCTGTGTTCGAAATCGCCCCCTATACCCTTAAATAGGGCACTATTTGAGTGAACATCCATTTTTAGTGGTGTCCGAAACAATAGTGGACGTTTTTGAGTGCACTCATTCAATCCCACCATGCACCGCAATAACGAGTGTACATTAGATGTACGCGCTGGAGAATATGCTTGTTCGACGCCCGATCGGCGTATGACAGCAAAGTCCCGCGAGAGCATTTCGAGAGCAAACGAGAAACAACTCCTTATGCTTTTGAAACGTCAACCAGACGGTGTACTCTCAACGCACTGAGAGTCGCGCCCTGAATGAATGAACTTTTTGTTGAGTCAAGATGGCGCCGAGGATGGCCGCAACGTCGCGAGCTCTGCTGAAACATTGTAGTTTTTTGTTTGTTCTGTTTATAGTTTTTGTGTTTTTTGTCTTGGATGTTGTCTGCCTTACTACGTACGACAGACAGACACTTTTGGACATTGGTTCGGCAATCGCACACCGAAAACCGGACTTTAAATTCTTCAGTGACGAACCGCCGTTTACAAACACAGCAGCGGAGCTCTTTGTCTGGACGGCCCGACCGCGCAAACGCGGCCGGAGAAGAGGGAAGAGAGCTGGCGTACTCATTAGAGTAAGACGCCGCGCAAACCGACCCCCGCTTCCCAGTATTTTACTGGCAAATGTTCAGTCTCTGGACAATAAACTCTGCGAGCTGAGAGCGCGGATCTCTTTCCAGCGAGACACGAGGGACTGCTGCATTATCTGCCTCACAGAAACTTGGATGTCCGCTGAGATTCCAGATTCGGCCATCGAAACCACGGGGTTCTCCGTGCATCGAATGGACAGAGAAAAAGATCTCTCCGGGAAAAGCAAAGGCGGGGGTGTATGTTTTATGATTAACCGATCCTGGTGTGATCAGAGGAACGTACATTCTATCAAGTCTTTCTGTTCTCCTGATCTGGAATTTCTCATGCTTCTGTGCCGACCATTCTGGCTACCGAGGGAATTCACCGCGGTCATCATCACAGCTGTGTATATTCCCCCGCAAGCCGACACAGACCGGGCACTAAAGGAACTGTATAGGACAGTGAGTGAGCAGGAAACCGCGCATCCTGAGGCTGCGTTTATTGTGACCGGAGACTTTAACAAAGCCAACTTCAAGCGCATCGCACCCAAATACCACCAACATGTTAACTTCAACACGCGAGGGAACCGCGTCTTAGATCACTGCTACTCCCCCTTCAGGGATTGTTACAAGTCCCTCCCGCGCCCACCATTTGGCAAATCGGATCACGCTTCCATCCTCCTTTTGCCCGCATATAGGCAAAGACTCAAACAGGAAGCACCCGCCCTCAGAACCATCCAGTGCTGGTTGGACCAATCAGATTCTATGCTACAGGACTGTTTTGATCACGCGGACTGGGAGATGTTCCGGTCGGCCTCTGATGACGACATCGAGGTTTACGCTGATAGCGTAACGTGTTTCATCAGGAAGTGCGTAGATGACGTTGTTCCGACCAAAACAATTCGGCTGTACCCTAACCAGAAGCCGTGGCTAAATGGGGATGTTCGCGCGGCACTCAATGCGCGGTCCTCCACTTTTAACTCCGGTAACGCGGAGGAGCATAAACAAGCAAGTTATGCCCTCCGGAAAACCATCAGAGCAGCAAAACGGCAGTACAGGGACAAGATTGAAGGACAGTTCAACACCACCGACCCCAGAAGCATGTGGAGGGGAATTAACACCATCACGGACTATAAAGGGAACACAAACTCCACCGTGAACACCGCTGCCTCTCTCCCGGACGAGCTCAACACCTTCTATGCTCGCTTTGAGGGAACTAACACCGCCCTCGCGGAGAGAGAGCTCGCGGCTGAAGATACAGAGGTTAGTGCACTCTCCGTATCTGTCGCGGATGTAACCCGATCCTTCCGGCGGGTGAACGTCCGTAAAGCCGCGGGTCCAGACGGCATTCCCGGCCGTGTGATCAGAGCGTGCGCGCACCAACTGGCTGGAGTCTTCACGGACATTTTTAACCTGTCCCTCTCCCTGTCTGTGGTCCCCACATGCTTTAAAACGTCCACTATTGTTCCTGTACCTAAGCAATCAAAAACCACCTGCTTAAACGACTGGCGTCCTGTTGCTCTGACCCCCATCATCAGCAAATGCTTTGAAAGAATAATCAGAAACCACATCTGCTCTGTTCTCCCCCCCTCACTGGACCCACTGCAGTTTGCATACCGCACAAACCGCTCCACTGATGATGCCATTTCATCCACTATACACACTGCTCTCTCCCACCTGGAAAAGAGGAACACGTATGTGAGAATGCTGTTTGTGGACTACAGCTCAGCATTCAACACCATTGTGCCCTCCATACTTGATGGGAAACTCCGGGCTCTAGGCTTAAACAGCCTGTTATGCAGCTGGATCCTGGACTTCCTGTCAAACAGACGCCAGGTGGTCAGAATGGGCAGTAACATCTCATCATCACTGACTCTCAACACTGGAGCCCCTCAGGGTTGTGTTCTCAGCCCACTCCTGTACTCCCTGTACACACATGACTGTGTGGCAACCCACAGCTCCAACACCATCATCAAGTTTGCTGACGATACGACGGTGGTAGGTCTTATCACCGACAATGATGAAACGGCCTACAGAGAGGAGGTGCACACTCTGACACGGTGGTGTCAGGAGCACAACCTCTCCCTCAACGTCAGCAAGACCAAGGAGCTGGTGGTCGACTTCAGGAGGAATGAGAGAGAACACCGCCCCATCACCATCGATGGAGCACCGGTGGAGAGAGTCAGCAGCTTCAAGTTCCTCGGTGTCCACATCACAGAGGAACTCTCATGGTCCGTCCACTCCGAGGCCGTTGTGAAGAAGGCTCATCAGCGCCTTTTCTTCCTGCGACGGCTGAGGAGGTTTGGAATGAACCGCCACATCCTCACACGCTTCTACACCTGCACCATAGAGAGCCTGCCGACTGGCTGCATCACCACCTGGTACGGCAACAGTACCGCCCGCAGCCGCAAGGCCCTGCAAAGGGTAGTGCGCACGGCCAGCTGCATCATCGGAGGTGAGCTTCCCTCCCTCCAGGACATTTACGCAAGGCGGTGTGTGAGGAGAGCTCAGAGGATCATCAGAGACTCTAGCCACCCGAACCATGGGCTGCTCTCACTGCTGCCATCAGGCAGACGGTACCGCAGCATCAGAACACGCACCAGCCGACTCCAGAACAGCTTCTTCCCACAAGCAATTAGACTACTTAACTCCTGATCCATCAGTATCATAACACACTCTGGACAGAATATCACTCAGCACAACCCACTGTAGATACACACACATTATATACACATTTATTTATCATACAGCATCTATTGCACTTTGGATTTCAATTTTTCAATCTGTGAATAATATTTTATACTATACATTGTATATTATTATTACTATTATAGCGTAATGTATATTGTTTAGTGTATGTTTAGTGTATATTGTTTAAAGTATATGTATATTGTAAGTATGTGTATATTGTTTAGAGCTGTGAGAACTACACTCACATTGTGTAAATTATTTATTGTTTATTGTAGTGTATACTGTGCTGTGAGTAATTGTGTGCGCATCAGATGTGTAATCTGATGCTGCTTTAAATGTTGTACATGTCATGTCATGACTACTATGTTGCTCGGAACTGCACCTAAGAATTTCACCTACTGTTGCACTTATGCACATATGTAGAGTGACAAATAAAGTGATTTGATTTGATTTGATTTGATTTTGAACTTACCGCTGTCCGATTCGCCCTATGTACCCTCATTCTCCATTACTCCACTACTCCAAAAACGAGCCAACAAGCTTAAAGTTAACCCTATAATTCTTTACTTGTGTGGCACTGAACTTACTTGGAAAGGGGAATAATAAAGTAACTAATTAGCATTTAATTAAAAAAATAACAATAATATTTGTTTAAACCGTAGTAGGATATATTTCATACGAGGACCTCTAGTGACAACCCAGGGAAACACAACCAGACACTGTGACAGTAATGTCATGGATATTAACTACATCTACATGAACTAGGAATGTCACTTCAGGCAAGCAGAACTTACTTTTCTTTGAAGATTGATGGTTAATCCAGCTTCTTGTAATTTATGGAAGATCGCTCTGAGGTCAAGGAAATGCCGAGCAACAGACGGAGAATAGTCGATAATATCGTCGATATACACAAGACAAATACTTCCACGTAGCTCTCCTAAGACGGTCTCCATAAGCCGTTGAAAAGTGCCTGGGGCAGTTTTAAGCACAAAAGGCATTACATTGAAGTGGAATAGCCCAGCAGTGGTGGTAAAATCAGTCTTTGCTTTACTTTGCTTTACATTGTTCCACAATGCACACAACATTTCTTGGAGCTGCTGGTTCACAATGGCTTGTTTAAAAGGGGACATCCGATAAGGTCGTTGTTTGATGGGTGTTTAATGATGTGTGTAGATTGGATGTTGAAGTACATTCGTTCGTCTCACATGCAGGGTGCACACCTTGAATTTGTGTGTAGGAGGTGACTTAAATGTTGCTTCTGATCGGGAGATAAGTGAGCTGCATCCACTGCTTGGTTGATGAGCATGGTGTCATCCTCACTGCCCCTATCATTTGAGGATAAGGGGGACATTAAGGGTGGAATCGAACTTAACAATGAAATACTTGGTATGAAACGGGGAGCACTGTTTCCATCTGGCAGACATTGGGACCCCAGTGGTGAAGGCACACTGGCATGACCAGGCTGGAAAAAGTAGTCCATGACTGGATTAGAGGTACATGAATACTTCCCCTGCGAGACCTTTATCTGCATTCCACTAAGTAAGATAAAGTCTAGTCCCGAAACAATACATTAAGCAAGAGCTTGGTTTGTCAGCACAGCAACAGGTAAGGGGCAAATTTGATCATGTAATTTAAGCGAAACTTTCAACCATCCCAGGGGCACTTCAGCCTTTCCATTGGCCAAATATAAAGGTCCAAGTGTCCAAGGACTAAGGCTTTGTTCTGAGGAATCTAGGTCTTTCCATAAATTCTCATGGATTAGGGTATAACTCACTGTGTCGACAATGGCCTTACCTACCCAAGTACCAATACTGACTGGAACAATCAATTGGTGTTGTACAAGAGCAGATTTTTGTTCAAGGGTGGAATAGACTTTTCCAGGTAAAATATTTGCAGAAATCATAGAATTGTTACTGAATCTACCTCTGGATTTTGAAGGAAATGTTGGTTTGCGAGTGAATAGCATTTTGACTTGACGATGTAGTGGACTGTGAGGATAAGGTAAACTGTGGGCAATTACCAGGGGCATAATGTCCTTTACACCTCCAGCACTGCACTTGTGGTTTATCTGCAAATTGGTTGATGTTGGGACCTTTAGGCCCAGTTTGGCTCTGTTTGGAACTCAAACGGTAGTCATACTGCATCTGCTGAAGATGATCCTTCTCCAGTTGTTGTTAAAGTCGCACCAATTCTTCCACAGTTGACTCACGACCACGTAACTGGGTGGCCAAGTAAGGCTTTATGTTTTTTAGAATCATCTTGACTAACTCTGACTCAGTTAAGGTAGGTTTCCACCTTTTGCAAAATGCTCTATAGATAAAAGCAAAGTCTCTTACAGATTCTCTCTCGCCTTGGATTCTTATTCTGACACGTTCAGCAAGTTCATCCTCGTAGTCCTCAGAAAGAAAGGCGGTAAGAAATTAATATTCAAACTCACTCTAGGTAGTTATTGTGGTTCTGGCGACTTCCCACCAATCCCGGGCAGTGCCATGTAGGACTGTTCTGAAAGTAGCTAGAATTTCAGGATCAGACAAGGGAAGTAAAGCAAGAAAATTCTTACATTTAGTTAAATACAACAACAGATCGGTGTCATCAGACGGTCTTCCAAAAGCAGGAAAATTGAACAACAGCATATTCTGGAGATGTTACAGCAATGGAAGGCTGTGATATTTCAATTTTCTTCTGTGGGTTCAGAGTAATTTTATGTTCGTGACTGACAGTTAATTTACTAAAGGTCCAATGTGAACAATCGGACCCACTTTATATTAGGTGGCCTTAACTACTATGTACTAAGTCAAGTCAAGTCAACTTTATTTATATAGCGCTTTTAACAATGTAGATTGTTTCAAAGCAGCTTTACAGTGTTAAACAGGAAAATAATGCAGCATAATTTTATTAAGCTGTATAGCCATTTGATGTCATCAGTTCATTTAAATTTCCATACGGTGACAGTGTGGGCTTTAGATCAATAATTAGATCAGTAATTTAGTTTATATGGTTAATTTAGTTTATTAATTAGATTTATTTCGGTGTTTAGTTGAAAAATTTAGTGTCCCCAACTGAGCACGCCAAGCCAGAGGCAACAGTGGTAAGGAAACCAAAAACCCATTAGGTGACCCAATGGAGAAAAATAAACCTTGGGAGAAACCAGGCTCAGTCGGGGTACCAGTTCTCCTCTGGCCAATTAACAAACAGCATATTATTATTAATTATTCTGGCAGCTTTACAGGTCAGAGGTCATAATAGATCGGAATATTCGAAGGACCGGAGGCAACATGCTGGAGACGGGTTTATTGAGGATGATGTTGATTAAATAATTATTAAAGTGCAATATTCGAATGATCGGGGGCAACACGCTGGAGACGGGTTTATTGCGGATGACATATTGATTTAAGTATTATTTAATTGTAATATTTGAACAATCGGAGTCAACACGCTGGAGATGGGTTTATTGCGGGTGACATATTGATTTAAGTATTATTTAATTGTAATATTCGAACAATCGGAGTTATCACGCTGGCGACGGTTTTATTGAGATGCCATGTCGATGAGGCAGTTGCAGGGGGAG
Organism: Romanogobio albipinnatus; assembly: GCA_023566225.1. Taxonomy (NCBI): domain Eukaryota; kingdom Metazoa; phylum Chordata; class Actinopteri; order Cypriniformes; family Gobionidae; genus Romanogobio; species Romanogobio albipinnatus. Next base: position 28,052,075 of record CM042257.1, read on the forward strand.
GCTAATTGACACGGTCTCTGCAGACACTTCAGGGTCATGCGTTGGTCTTGTCTGGGCGCAGGTCCACCATCTGATCTGGATACGGCCCGGATCCGGCTGACTGCAGTAAACCTCGGGATAAAACAGAGAGACTATCATTAGCGTAGATGCCATTCTTCTGATGATGTAACGAGTACATCAGGTGTTATGGGAAGTGTTCCCGGTTACGGCTGACCTAGTTAATACAGCCTAACAATCATTTCATTGAAAAAGTGTTTTATGTGTATGCCACAGTAAAGAGATGTGTTTTTAGTCTAGATTTAAACTGTTTAGTTTAGGAGCTAAATAGGAAAAGGATCGACCGCCTGCAGTTGATTTGGATATTCTCTGTATTATCAACTGGCCAGAATTTAGAGACCGCAGTAGACGTGATGGAGTATAATATGTTTATAAAGAGCTCGCTCAAGTATTGGGGAGCTAAACCATTTTGTGCTTTGTAAGTAATAAGCAAGATTTTAAAATGTATGCAATGTTTAATAGGCAGCCAGTGCAATGTTGACAGAACTGGGCTAATATGGTCATAATTCCTGGTTCTGGTAAGTACTCGAGCTGCTGCGTTTTGGACCAGCTGGAGTTTATTTATTAAGCGAGCAGGCCAACCACCCAGTAGAGCATTACAATAATCTAGCCTTGAGGTCATGAACGCATGAACTAACTGTTCAGCATTTTGCATTGAGAGCATGTGCTGTAATTTAGATATATTTTTAAGATGGTAGAAGGCAGTTTTACAGATGCTAGAAACGTGGCTTTAAAACGAAAGATTGGTATCAAAGAGCACACCCAGGTTCCTCACTGACGATGAAGACTTGACAGAGCAAAAAAAATTAAAAATTAAGTTTTTTCTGAATTGAGTTGCAGGAAATTACCGGTCATCCAATGTTTTATATCAGCTATGCATTCTGTTAATCTTGTGAATTGGTAAGTTTCTTCAGGGCGTGAAGAAATATAGATTAGATTAGATTAGATTCAACTTTATTGTCATTACACAAGTACAAGTACAAGGCAACGAAATGCAGTTTAGGTCTAACCAGAAGTGCAGTTTAGGTCTAACCAGAAGTGCAATAGCAGCAAGTGCAGGATATATACAATGGTTGCGTAAGTGCTGGGCATAAAAATGTACTGAATATATATATAAATATGTATAAGTAGAGAGATGGTTATTACTATAAACAGAACTGAATTTACAGATGAATATATACAGTGAATAAATATAAATATACAGATGGCTATTACTATAAACAGAATGTAAACAGAATGTACAGGTGAATATGTACTATGAATATAATATACAGATGGCTATTACTATAAACAGAATTTTACAGATAGAGGTATACAATAATATGTTAGGCTAATATGAGGAATATAGCAGTGGATTAAGGTAGCGCAATAAATTATGGACAGAGCTATCCGAAAGAAAGTGTAAAAGTGCAGTGGAAAGTGGTTGCATATTACAGTTAGAAGTACGGTGCAGAATGCAAATGTAAACATGGTTACTATAAATACAGTCGGCAGTGCAAATGAGCATATTCCAGTTAAGATATGGTGGTGCAAAATGCATAAGTAAACAGTTGTTACTGTAATAAACAGTCGGTAGTGCAAATAACAAAGTGAATGTAGGTGTGAGGTAGGAGAGTTTGCAGTTTATGAGGGAAGTGGATCAACGGGGGTTTGAGTTCAGTAAAGAGACAGCTCTGGGGAAAAAACTGTTCTTTAGTCTGCTGGTCCTGGTCCGGAGGATCCTGAAACGCCTGCCGGAGGGCAGGAGAGAAAACAGTCTGTGGGCTGGGTGAGAGGAGCTGAGATAGAGCTGAGTATCGTCAGCATAACAATGAAAACTAACGCCATGCTTCCTAATGATATCTCCCAGTGGTAGCATGTACAGGGTGAAGAGCAACGGTCCTAGCACTGAGCCTTGTGGTACTCCATACTGAACTTGCGATCGGTGTGACATCTCTTCATTTACTGCTACAAACTGATAACGGTCGCATAGGTATGATTTAAACCATGATAAAGCAATTCCACTAATACCTACATAATTTTCGAGTCTATTCAAAAGAATGTTGTGGTCGATGGTATCAAATGAAGCGCTAAGATCGAGTAACACTAATAGAGAGATACAGCCACGATCGGATGATAAGAGTAAATAATTTGTAACTCTGATGAGAGCAGTCTCAGTGCTATGATACGGTCTAAATCCTGACTGGAAATCCTCACAGATACCATTTATTTCTAAAAAGGAACATAATTGTGAAGACACTGCCTTTTCAAGTATTTTTGACAGAAAGGGTAAATTTGAGATTGGTCTATAATTGACTAATTCTGTAGGATCAAGTTGCGTTTTTTTAATAAGTGGGTTAATAATAGCTAACTTAAAAGTTTTCGGTACATATCCTAATGACAAAGATGAATTAATGAAGGATCTATGACCTCTGGTAGCATCTCTTTTAATAGCCTAGTCGGTACAGGGTCAAGCATACGACCCCAATCGACTTTTCTTTAGTTAAAAATAATGGTTCCCTTTATCTCAGTGGAATGAAATCTTGTGACTTTTCCTAAGTTATCTATCCATACACACAAAAAAAAACTGGGCTTGATTCGGTTGTTCTAAAGGTATGTAAAAAAAAAAAGTCACACTCATGACCTTTGGGGTCAATATGACCCCACATTGAAATGAATGGAAAAATCGAAAAAAAATTGTTTTTTATTTTTCATTTGTCAAAAAAAATCTATAAATCCAGAATAAATCTGAAAATTTCCATACCACAATGAAGTCCTGGTACTAGAGCACAAATGTAATGTGGAACGAACATGATCACTTGCACACACACATGCTCGCGCACAAAAACACACACACAGGTGTGACTCCAATTCAAAGCATTTTTTTTTTTAAATTGACAAATAAAATCAATAATTCCAGCATAAATCTGAAAATTTCCACACAGAAATGAAGGCCTGGTAATAGAGCAAAAATGCAATGTAGAAAAGACATGCTCACTCAAACACACTCTCTCTCACACACACACACACACACACACACATACACACAAACAGGTATGACTGCCACAGCCAAATAAAATCAGCCACAAATGCAGAACAAAGATAAAAGGGATGAGACCTAATGTACACACACGGGCACACACAAGTGCGCACACACACACACTCGTGCGCGCACACACACACACACAGATAGAGAGAGAGGTGTGACTGTCACAGAGAGCATCTGTATGGAGTTTGTCAAATGAAATCAGAAATCAGCAAATTAAATCAGCTATCAAATGTAGAAGACGTGTGAGTGAATCAGTGAGACCTAATGCATGCACACACACACACACACACACACACACACACACACACACACACACACACACACACACACACACACACACACACACACACACACACACACACACACACACACACACACACACATGCAGAGAGAGCAAGGGAGAGATGAAAGGCATCTGACCTGTTCAACTTTGAGAAAGTTTACTCTGAGATCTAAGAGCTGCAACTTTGTTTAGAAAACAAAGAAATTGTTCCCACACCAAATACCCTCTTTTATACCTTTCGTGTCCTGCTCACAGTTCATTCTGTGTCAGTATGACAATGAAATACACTCTCCTGAGACTTTGGATTACCTGCTTGATTCTAGTGAAACTTTAGGTGTTTCTTGTGGCGATTTCTGTGGTATTTTGTAAAAACAGACATTTCAAAACGCATCAAAAACTACCAAAATTCTACTATTTGAAAGAATATTTATTTTTAATGTCTTGTATAATGTTTATACATGTATAAATTCACAAAATGTATCACAAAAGTTATGATACAAGCAGTTGGCCACATCCAGTAAAATGAATGGATCTCTATGGCCCTCTGCTGGGTCTCTATGGACAAAACAATTTCTTTCTTAATTTGTAATTCCTTTAGGTTTGTCTTTGACCAACAGATGGCAGAATTGTACAGCTAACACCTAGATAAATATCCAGAAACAAATTATTTTTAATTTAGATCATCATTTAAGTATTTTTTTCATAAAAAAATTATATTTTACACGCAAGCTAATGGTATAGTTGAGGAATTGTGTGGTAAATAGGTACTGTGCTGCCCCCTTGTGGGAAGAGTTATCTGTGTTTTGAGTTTCATGTGTTTTGTCCACGCAGAGCCTCCGTAGTTCAGTTATTCTACTAACAATCCTTCAGCAAGTCGATCTCCAGAGAGTTAAAGTCTGTAAATCATTATTTTGGTCCCTGGCAATTATCTGTCTGTAAGTATTTGTTTGATAGTGATCTTAGCTTCCTTTATATTCCAAATTGAGTAATTTTAGCATGTTTTCTATTCGTAATTTAGGAAAAGGAAAAGGAAATATGTGACGCTAGTACTGTTAGCTTCCCTATGGCATTTTCCATGTATATTAGCTTTGTGCTATTCTCTCGCTAATGCGATCGTTTTTGAGGGTTTAGTTAATTCTAAGCTACTTATTTTATATTTGCATTGTATATTCTCCTTATTGAGATTGTAATATGCTTTCTTTTTGTTTCTGTATGTTACAGTTTTACAGTCCTTCCAGTAAAATGCACTAAAACAGCAAGATGCTTCCTAGTTCTTTATTGGAGACTGTTAGCTATCTGTAAAGCTAGTTCACACACACTAGTAAAGGCAGAATAGTAAAAAGACAGATGGAAGGTCAGCCAAAAGTCGATACAGAAGACAACACTGCTGTCCCGGATCGCCGAAGCACATACAGCAACGTTGGTGACCTGTGGGAAACAAGATCGAACTGTTCCAACATCTCACGTGCCAGTCAGCGGTCACGTTCCAGTCAGCGGTCACGTGCCAGTCAGCGGTCAGGTGCCAGTCAATGGTCCAGTGCAAGCGCTTTGGCAGCAAAGGCACGCGCTAGAGCAGCTGCCGCTCAAGCACAGGCATCATACGCTGAAAGAGAAGCAGAGGTGATAAAAGAAAAGGCCCACATCGAAGCTGAAGCTACAAAAAAGAAAGCAGAGCTCAGCGCTGACCTCCTCAGACTGCGTCTACAGAGTGCAGCTGCAGCTGCTAACGCCGAAGCAGAGGTCCTAGAGGCTGCAGCCGTGGATGAAGGTGGAGATACCTGGTTTCCAAAATACAGCGACAACGTCGTCAAACCCATACCAGTTCCACCTCCGCCGGTTAATACCAGCTTTGACTCTGCACAAGCTACCGCACAAGTGCTTCCAGCAGTCCAGCGAGTAAAGTACAGTGGTGATTTTGTGCAAAATAAAGTCAAAGAGCTCAGCATACAAAACAGTGAGATTAGTGAATATCAGTTTCAAAAGCTACCAGTGGTGCATTCCTCACAGTATGGCAGCAACAGTGGAGCAGATCGTTCTAATGGCCAAAGCTTGTTCAAAAATGCCCTTTTCACATCTTACTCGCAGCATCCAACCCCAGTTACTACTGACCACAGATTTCAGCCACGCTCTATGAATCAGTCTGCCCCTTTCCAGCCCAGGCTATCGTCTCCACGCCCTGTTGTCAGTGCAAACGAGTCCAATTCCCCAGCCACATTAGACTTAGCTAAATATTTGGTTCGCAGAGAGTTGGTTAGCTCAGGGCTCCTGACGTATGATGATAAGCCTGAAAATTACTGGGCTTGGAAGGCATCTTTCGTGAACGCTACAGAAGGACTCTATTTATCCCCAAGAGAGGAGTTGGATCTCCTCTGCAAGTGGTTAGGTCCCAAATCATCAGAGCAAGCGAAACGATTAAGGGCTGTACACACCTACGATGCCACAACTGGTGTCAAAATGGCGTGGCAAAGATTGGAGGACAGTTATGGGTCCCCTGAAGCAATAGAAAATGCTCTCCTGAAAAAGTTGGAAGATTTTCCCAAAATCGCAAACAGAGAAAATCACAAGTTGAGGGAGCTTGGCGATCTAATCTCAGAGCTTGATGCTGCCCGGGTAGATGGTCTCTTACCTGGCCTGAGTTACCTAGATACATCCAGGGGCATCACTCCTATCGTTCAAAAACTTCCATTCCACCTCCAAGAGAAATGGATTACTTCAGCCTCTCACTACAAAGAGTACCACCACGCTTCGTACCCGCCTTTCCCTGTTTTCGTGAAGTTTGTGTGCGACAAAGCTAAAACTCTTAATGACCCAAGCTTTGCCCCCTTGCTTTCTGCTGGTTGCCCAAGTGTTTATAGGCCTGAAAGACTGAGCAAGCCCAACTTCAAAACCACAGTATCTGTTCGGAAAACTGAAATAACTGCTCCAAAAGGCTATCGTGACCCCTCTGACCAAAAGGTGGTTGACCCAGATAAACTGTGCCCGCTCCACAACAAACCACACTCCCTTCGCAAGTGTCGTGGTTTCAGAGCAAAGACCTTGGATGAGAGAAAGGCCATTCTGAAGGAAAATAATATTTGTTACAAGTGTTGTTCCTCCGTCAACCACATGGCAAAAGACTGCGACGCAAGCGTACATTGCAATGAGTGTAAAAGCGACCACCACACCACCGCGCTGCACCCTGGACCAGCACCCTGGAAAACGGAAACTCCAGGCTCTGTAGCCCCAGACGGACATGGCGGGGAGCAATCAGAAAGTCCTATCCAGGCCATTGTGTCCAAATGTACAGAGGTCTGTGGCAAAGGTAATAGCTCACGTTCATGCTCCAAAATCTGTCTAGTAAACATTTATCCTGCTGGACACAAAGAAAAGGCAGTGAAAGCCTATGCTGTGTTAGACGAGCAAAGCAATAGGTCTTTAGCTAAGACAGAATTCTTTGAGATCTTTAACGTCAACACAGGCACCAAAGTTTACACTTTGAAAACCTGCTTAGGTGTAGGAGAGACAAGGGCGCGCCAAGCTGACGGTTTCATAGTGGAGTCTCTCGACGGCAACGTTAGCGTCCGGCTTCCCACATTAATCGAGTGCAACATGCTCCCAGATGATCGATCTGAGATCCCGACACCGGAGGTCGCAATACACCACTCTCACCTCAAGCATTTGGCAGCCAAGGTTCCAGATTTGGACCCAAATGCTTCAATACTGATCCTCCTCGGTCGGGACATACCAAGAGTGCACAAGGTCAGAGAGCATTACAACGGCCCCCACGATGCTCCGTACGCCCAGCGCCTCGACCTTGGCTGGGTCATAATAGGTGAGGTTTGTCTTGGGGGTGCTCATGTGCCAAGCAAAGTCAGTGTTTACCGCACAACTGTGTTGAACAACGGACGCACATCTCTTTTGGACTCCTGCCCCAACTCATTCCATGTCAAAGAAAAGGTCCTGGGTACTGACTCCCCATTTAACTCTTCGAACACGACCAGCTTGATTGACATAGACGAAAATGACTGTCTCGTCAACAAACTGTTCATGAGAACTCCACATGATGACAAACCTGCCATGTCAGTGGATGATGAACTCTTTCTGAAGATCATGGATGAGCAAATGTTTATGGACGAGTCCAACAGCTGGGTGGCGCCATTACCCTTCAAAACAAACAGGAACAGACTACCCAACAACCGAGACCAAGCGGTCAAACGTCTCAATTCGCTGCGTCGCGTGCTTGACAAAAAGCCCCTCATGAAAGAACATTTCTTGAACTTTATGCAGAAAATGTTTGAGTCAGGACATGCAGAACCCGTTTTACCACTCAACAAAGACCAAGAGTGTTGGTACCTACCGTTTTTTGGTGTCTACCATCATCGCAAACCTAACCAGATACGTGTAGTGTTTGACTCTAGTGCCACTCACGAAGACACGTCTCTGAACAATGTTTTGTTGACCGGCCCAGACATGAACAACACACTTATTGGGGTCCTCTTGCGTTTCCGCAAAGAACCTGTGGCAATCACTGCAGACATAGAGCAAATGTTCTATTGTTTTGTCATTCGTGAGGACCACCGCGACTTTGTGCGTTTTCTGTGGTACGAAGGTAACGATCCCACAAAGGCCATCAGAGAGTACAGGATGACTGTACACGTGTTTGGAAATAGCCCGTCTCCCGCCATAGCAATATATGGTCTCCGGAGGGCGGCGCTGGCTACACAAGAAGAATACAGTGACGAGGCCAAACAGTTTGTCCTTAAAAACTTCTACGTGGATGACGGACTGGCTTCCTTTTCTTCAGACGCCAGCGCCATCCAAACTTTGAAAAGCACCAAAGAAATGCTTGCAGACTCTAACATTCGCTTGCACAAAATAGCCTCCAACAGCCCAACTGTAATGGAGGCATTTCCATCAGAAGAACGTGCAAAGGAACTGAAAAACCTTGACCTTGGTGCAGAACCCCTGCCCTTACAGAGAAGTTTAGGGCTTAACTGGGATTTGCAAAATGACTGTTTCACCTTCATTGTGTCAAGAGAAGATAAGCCATTCACAAGAAGGGGCATTCTTTCTGCTGTTAACAGCCTGTATGATCCCCTTGGGTTTGCAGCCCCCATCATCGTACAAGGCAAGGCTCTCATCAGAGAATTGTGCTCAGAGAACTGTGAATGGGACACTCCACTGCCAGCAGGAAAAGAAGCACAATGGAAATCTTGGAAAGACTCGCTTGTTGACCTTGAGAAACTACAAATTCCTAGACAGTATGTGAACACGTCACTGCAATCTACCTGTCAAAGAGAGCTGTGTGTCTTTGCAGACGCTTCTACATCAGCCATATCAGCAGTGGCGTACCTTCGAGCCATAGACACCGAAGGTCACGTCCACGTAGGCTTCTGCATGGGCAAGTCCAAATTAGCTCCTAGACAAGTCCACACAGTACCTCGCTTGGAGCTATGCGCTTCAGTTCTGGCGGTGGAGCTGGCAGACATGCTACTAAGTGAACTTGACATCGAAATTCACAAAGTGAAATACTTCACTGACAGCCGAGTAGTCTTAGGCTACATCAACAACAGCAGCCGAAGGTTTTATGTCTACGTCGCCAACCGTGTTGCTCGAATCAGAAGGTCATCTGAACCCAGTCAGTGGCACTTTGTGAGCACGGAAATCAATCCTGCCGATCATGGAACACGGCATGTGCCAGCTTCACTACTGAGTTCTACCAATTGGTTGACTGGTCCAGACTTCTTGAGGAAAAGCGACGGGGAGTGTCCTGTGGAATCAAACTGCTTTCAACTTGTGGAACCTGCCACAGACATTGAAGTCCGCCCACAAGTCTCAACATTTGCAACGAATACTGTGACAAAATTGCTCGGCTCACACAGGTTTGAACGCTTCTCCAGTTGGAAACGTCTTACACAAGCTATAGCCAAACTCATTGAAAAGGTCAGGTCTTTCTCAAAAGCTCCTGAATCTAATGAACCGAAGATGGACGCTCTAACACAAGCAAAATTAGTGATTGTACGAACTGTTCAAGGCGAGACATTTGGAAAAGAATTAAAAACTTTGAACAAGGGAGAGGACATACTAAAACACAGTCCACTGAAGAATCTCAATGTGTTTTTAGACAAAGAAGGACTGGTGCGAGTAGGAGGACGTGTGACTTCTGCTGATATAACTCAAGAACAAAGCCAGCCCATCGTTATTCCAAAGAAGCATCACATTGCTGCTTTGCTGGTTCAGTTCTATCACAAACAGGTTGTGCACCAAGGTAGACTCATCACAGAAGGAGCTATCAGGTCTGCTGGACTGTGGATCCTTGGAGGGAAAAGGTTGGTGACAAATCTTCTCAACAAATGTACAACCTGCCGCAGGTTAAGAGGAAATGTACAACAACAAAAGATGGCAGACATTCCATCTGATCGCCTCATCCAATCTCCTCCTTTCACACATGTTGGGGTGGACGTGTTTGGTCCATGGAACATCAGCATCCGCCGGACAAGAGGTGGTGTGTTAGAGAACAAGCGCTGGGCAGTAATGTTTACCTGTTTAGTTACACGAGCAGTTCACATCGAGGTAGTTGAGTCTCTCTCCACTTCAAGTTTCATAAACGCTCTCAGGAGGTTCCTGGCCATAAGAGGCCCCACCAAGCTCTTTCGATCAGATTGTGGAACGAACTTCGTTGGAGCGTGCAAAGAGCTTCAGATAAGTTCAGAAGATTCAGAGCTTCAATCCTACCTCAAAAATGAGGCATGCACTTGGAAGTTCAATCCACCTCACTCCTCTCACATGGGAGGGGTGTGGGAAAGAATGATCGGAGTGGCCCGACGTATTTTGGACGCTATGCTGATGAAAGTTCACTCTCCAAATCTGACTCATGAAGTACTTGTGACGTTCATGGCAGAGGTAACAGCCATAATGAATGGTCGTCCATTAGTACCTGTCTTCCGACCCTCAACAACCCGATTTGCTGACACCAGGAGCCCTTCTCACTCAGAAAATCTGTCCTGTCTCTATTCCACCTGGAGACTTTGACCTAAAGGACTTGTACCGGAAGCAATGGAAACAGGTGCAAAGTCTTGCCAACTCATTCTGGAAACGATGGCGAGAAGAGTATCTGGCATCCCTTCAACCAAGAAGAAAATGGCAAGCAGATCAAACAAACTTAGCCATTGGTGACGTTGTTCTTCTAAAGGACACTCAGGTCAAAAGAAACGAATGGCCTACTGGACTTATTGTGGACACTTATCCTGGTCGAGATAAAAGAGTACGTAAAGTAGACGTACGAATAATTAAAGAAGGCACTGCTAAGGTGTACTCAAGACCTATTTCTGAAATTGTGTTATTAGTTAAAGGTCAATAGTGATATAGCAGTATATCAGACGGGGAGTGTGCTGCCCCCTTGTGGGAAGAGTTATCTGTGTTTTGAGTTTCATGTGTTTTGTCCACGCAGAGCCTCCGTAGTTCAGTTATTCTACTAACAATCCTTCAGCAAGTCGATCTCCAGAGAGTTAAAGTCTGTAAATCATTATTTTGGTCCCTGGCAATTATCTGTCTGTAAGTATTTGTTTGATAGTGATCTTAGCTTCCTTTATATTCCAAATTGAGTAATTTTAGCATGTTTTCTATTCGTAATTTAGGAAAAGGAAAAGGAAATATGTGACGCTAGTACTGTTAGCTTCCCTATGGCATTTTCCATGTATATTAGCTTTGTGCTATTCTCTCGCTAATGCGATCGTTTTTGAGGGTTTAGTTAATTCTAAGCTACTTATTTTATATTTGCATTGTATATTCTCCTTATTGAGATTGTAATATGCTTTCTTTTTGTTTCTGTATGTTACAGTTTTACAGTCCTTCCAGTAAAATGCACTAAAACAGCAAGATGCTTCCTAGTTCTTTATTGGAGACTGTTAGCTATCTGTAAAGCTAGTTCACACACACTAGTAAAGGCAGAATAGGTACAAAAGTACTTTGTATATCCAAAAACACAGCATTACTGTATAGATGAGAAGTAAACAACAAAAAAAAATATTATATGTATTAATAAAAATGTACAGTTTTTTTACAATCATGCTTTAAATTTTGGGGTCATATTGACCCCAAATGCACTGAGTGTAAACAGGAAACTAAGGACATATGAGGGTTAACGAGTTTAGCCAATTCTTCTTCTCCTATAGCATTGAATGATTGTAATTTTTCCTCAGTGACACTACAATGCTCTGTCTGATGTGATACTGTAGTAGACGGCTGCATGGTTAAAAACTTTTTCCTAATATTATCAATCTTACATGTGAAGAAGTTCATAAAGTCATTACTGCTGTGCTGTTTGCAATCATCAGAAGTTGAAGCTTTTTTGGTTAATTTAGCCACTGTATCGAATAAATACCTTGGGTTGTGTTTGTTTTCTTCCAAGAGAGTTGAGAAATAAGCAGATCTAGCAGTTCTTACGGCCTTTCTGTATGTGATCATGTACTCTTTCCACGAATTACGAAATACCTCTAGTTTTGTTTTCTTCCAGCTGCGCTCCATTTTTACTAACATTTTAATTAATCATTTGATACAATGCAGTTATTGTGTACATACATGTTTTTACATTGTACTTACATTTTTAAAAATACCTGCATGTAATTAATTTCTGTAATTAAATTTGTAATTACACAGTTGACACTTCCCTTATACCTAACACTACCCTTAAACTTACCCATACCCCCACACCTGTCCCTAACACTACACTGTAAACCCGGATTTCATATGTAATCAAACATTTAAAGTATAATGTACTTACATGACTCAAATCGATTAAGTTTTGATTGCATTACTAGCAAATGTAAGTATGTTAAACTAATTTGTAGACCTAGTTGAGTCTGTGAATAACTTTAAGTTAAATAGCTTAAAATTCCAAAGTTTTAGTCATGCAATGCACGATGGGAACGTGAAAGCCGTCACTTTGCCGCCGTGTCTATGTTTTTTGCTGAGAAGACGACATCATATTCATGCCACGCACCGGACAGTCCAGTTGCTGCTAAAACTCGCCAGAGACGGTAAGTAGCTTTGGTCTCGCCCTCCCGATGATTATTGTTTAGCTATGTCAACCTAATGTGTTTGTGTGTGGATATAAGGGGATGTTGGTGAGTAGTGGGACGCTATAACTTTAACTAACGTTAGGTCGGCCGCCATTTTCACCTACTAGCTAACGTTACAGTTTGAAAGTTTTTTTTCACTTGATGCGCTGTTTGTGAAAAGTCCAAGAGAAGCAGTTTGACGTCGATGGACATTAACATTGTCACCTGTTAAGGTACTTAGCTAGCCAAATTGCCTTTCTCTATTGACGCACTGTTTGTGAACTTGGAAAACTGTCGTTTTAACCAGTTCAACGGGACATTTGGCGGACGCCGCCCCGCTTTGAACCGCCTCTCGGCAGATTAAACGCTGCGGACGAAAACCACGCGCATTCATGGCGGGGAAGAGAGCGCAACCACGTTGTAACTTTTCTTACTGGAGGGGCTTTTTTGAACCGTGTAAAACCGTTTTTAAAACCAGTTCAACTGGATGTTTTTAACCTGTAACTTTAGCGCGCCCGATCCACGCTGAACGAGGGACACGCACTCGGTGGGGAAGAGGAGTGTTAGCGACCACATTTGATTGTTTTTTCCTAGTATTAAATGTGATGACAACTTTGACCATTCATTTTATTATTGTCTTGTGCATGACATAGGCTCCGCTTTAGTGATTATTTTACCTTCAAGCACTTAAGAGAAAGTGAATTGCAACCGGATTATGCAAACTTGAGTATATTAGCAATACACACCCTTAATAATGACATTACGGCTTTAATGTTAGCTTTCTTGAAAATACAGGTATATTGTTGCAATAGAATACTGTAGCTATAAGTTCCCTTGTCTCTTATTTTCTTTGTTTTATTGTGTTGCAGGTCATGGAAAGAGATTCTTTTGAACCCAATATCCTGAGATTAGCAACAAACTGAATATCAATCTCTGAAAATTATGCTTTGGAAGTGTAAGTATTGCCCTCTTCGCTGTGAAAAGAGAGCACAGCTATTTAAGCATTATAGGCTAAAAAATGGAAGTTATGCAAGAACAGAGCCTTTTCCTTGTTTACATCAGGAATGTCCATGTACATTTAAATCACTCAATGCACTAAAAGTACATTTATCCCGCCTTCACACCAAAACTCCTGATCAGCAGCAACCAGATGCACCAGTTAAATTTTGCTGTCTGTCATGTGGGTTTGCTGAGTCTTGTTCTCAGACCGACTACTTTACTCACCTGCATACTGCACACTTAAAAGTAAACCATAAAGTCAGTTGCCCATATAAAGACTGTAACTTTGAAACCAGTATGTACTCCACTTTCAAAGCACACAAGAGTAAAAAACACCAGGACCAGAACTGGAAAAGTTTCAAGTCAGAAATCATTGGTTTTGATACTGTAAGCGATGACAGTGATGCTACACAAGACCAAATGTCACATGCTGATGATATGGACGATTTCGAAGATGTCAGTGTAGAAGCCAGTGAGACTGATCTTCGTGATTTAGAAAAACAGCTTGAGCACAACTTAGCATCTCTTCTGTTAAAGATGCAAACTGTCCTGCACATACCAGAGAGTTCTGTGCAAGAAGTAATACAACAGCTTTGTCAAATCAATAAGCTGTCACAGCCACGTCTGCATAACAGAGTGAGGGACGTTCTAAAGAAATATTATGTTGACATCAATGAAACAGTTGTGAGAGAGCTTACCAGTGTAGTGTCAGAAAGTAACATAATGGCATTTTGTGCCAAAGATGGATCCCTAGGAACTGCTAAAAGGAGAGCGGCCTATGTACGTAGAGAGTTTCCACTGGTGAACCCCATTGAATACTGTGTGGAAAAAGGCAAAAAAACACTTGCATATGTCCCTATTGTTCCCATGCTCCAGAAGTTGCTGAACAAAACTGACATATTAGATAAAGCCATGTCAGAAAAAGTACATGTCCCACAGGAATATAGATCATATGTAGATGGCCAGTGCTTTAATGAAAACTCTCTTCTTGCAAGGGACGAGTTCACAATTGCTCTTGGACTTTACATTGATGACTTCGAAGTAGCCAATCCTCTAGGAACATCAAAGCTAAAACATAAAATGTGTGCCATATACTGGGTCATTGCCAACATACCTGCAAAATATAGGTCAACCCTTAACTCAATCCAACTTGCACTACTGTGCAATACCTCAACAGTCAAAGAGTGTGGTTACGCTAAAGTTCTGCAACCTCTTATCTATGATCTAAAGTCATTGGAGCAAAATGGTGTTTACTTGGAGCAACTAGGTGAGAGTGTGAAAGGCACAGTCTTATATGTTGTTGCTGATAATCTTGGTGCCCACTCCCTTGCAGGATTCCTGGAGAGCTTCACTACTGACAAGTTCTGCAGATTCTGTTCGGCAAGCAGTATTGACACAAAACACCAAGAGGTATGTTCTGGTTTCTTTAAACTCCGAGACAAAGACTCCCATGATAAGCAGGTGCAGGAGGTGAGAGAGGACCCAGCTTTGAGTCGGACTTATGGTGTGAAAAGAGCATGTCCTTTAACTGAGAATCTTGAGCACTTTCATGCAGTCACTGGTTACCCCCCTGACATCTTGCATGATATATTGGAAGGCATTGTTCCAACTGAGTTGTCCCTTTGTCTTAAAGACCTGATAGACAAGGGGTATTTCACACTAGAAATGTTAAATCAGACCATCAGAAACTTTAACTACACATTTACTGACAAAACAGACCGACCTCAGATTATTGGAAAGGGATTTTCCGCCAAAGGGACCATTGGTGGAAATGCCCATGAGAATTGGTGTCTCATAAGGCTCCTTCCATTTCTTATTGGTCACTGTGTCCCTGAGGGTGACAACACTTGGGAAATTGTCATGCTTCTCAAAGATGTGGTTGAGCTAGCTGTTGCACCAAGGCATACTGAGGAGACACTGCATTTCCTGGACTGTAAAATAGCAGAGCACAGACAGCTGCTGCAGTCAACATTTCCAGATTTTCGTTTAAGGCCAAAGCATCACTTTGTGGAACATTACCCTCAGCTTGTAAGGAGATTTGGTCCCCTGTCTGATGTTTGGACGATGCGCTTTGAGGGGAAGCACAAGTTCTTTAAAAAGGCAATTCGCAATGTGCAAAACTTCAAAAATGTTGCCATGACACTTGCTACCAAACACCAGAAAGCAGTCAGTTACCACCTTGACTGTAGCTCTTTTTTCAGACCATCAGTTGAGATGACAAAGGTTACCCCAGTTTTGCTTGCCTCTTTCCCTTTGAACGTTCAGAGAGTAATTGCGCAAAACTTTACAAAGCCTGGGTCGGTACTTAATGCATCATCTGTCTGTGTAGATGGAATCAAATATCATCCCAACATGATACTCTCTACTGGCTCATGCTCAGGTCTCCCTGAATTTGCCCAGATTCAAAAGATTGTGGCTGTTAACACAGAAATTATGTTTGTTTGCCACAAAATGACAGCATGGTATTGTGAGCATTTAAGATCTTACTAACTTGACTGTAATGAGGTCCCCTCTTTGGTTGTGGTTCAGATGTCAGACTTGAATGATGTCTTCCCATTATCAGCATATAGGGTACAAGGAGAACTTATGGTAACACTGAGACGATATGTTATTTGTTAAATACCTGTCTTTTATCATGGTTTCACAGATGGCTGAGCAAAAGAATATAACCATGAGGGTTATTGTCTCCGAGGGAGATATAAGAAAGATGACGACAAAACGACCTGACACACTTGACGATTTGATTGGCTGGCTCAAAGGCACTCTCCAAGCGAACTATAGTTTCACCCTACAGTACCAAGATCCTGAATTTAACAATGAACTGTGTAACCTCACCAGTCTCTGTGAGCTCCCAGAGAAGCCAACAATCAAAATCATCCCTATGATTGAGCTTGTACCAATCTCACCAAACACTGAATCATATGGTGACACAAGCAGCCAGGCTGACACCGAGATCCTGTCCATCTCCCCTCTGGATAGAAGTTTTCAGTGGCCAGAGGTATTTGACGTTCCAAAATTTTCGGTTGATGTTGAGTACAGGCTTCGTCAAGGTAACCTGTTGTATCTCAGGGATGGAACCTATCTTAAGGTGACAAAAGAGTTGAAACATGATATCCTAGAGAAACTGGCTGAGACCATGTATACATTTAAAGCATACCCAGAAAAGGACGATTTTGAAGCCGTTGCAAAAGCATTAGTACAAACCCACCCGTGTCTCCAAGAATCAGGCTCATCCTCCGGCTGGATTGGATGGAAGAACAGTCTGAAGTTCAAGATGGGTAATTATAGAACTAAAATGCGCCAGATTGGACGAGTTGATGTCACTGTCAATGGTGGTAAACGTGGAAGGTACACTGCAAATGCAGACCCTCCTCACAAAGGCATAAAGAAGCCAAGGAAAGGGGAAATACATTTCTTACCTGAATATCCAGAGGGGAGGGATGAGCACAACCTGGAAGAAGCTCGCCAGGTTTTGGTCAATGAAATGATGAAGACAAAGCCAAATGGGTCCCTTGTTAAGAAAGAGATGGACATGACGTTTGCACTTCGGAGAAAAGAAGTTGTCCAAAACAAGCCTGCCATCAGCCAGATGGTACATCGATGGCCAGCTCTTTTCACAGAAAGCCAGGTATGTATTACTGTTGAATGTTTAGAAAAGACGTATGTGTTACTGTAATGTTGAATACAATTTGTCCATAGATTCTTGTTTTTAGCTTCTTATGCAAAACATGTTTTGTTTCAGGTTTTTTACGAGTTCACCAGAGTGGTGGGGAAAAGTCTGCAAGAGAATTTCTTTGATGAACTTGATCGTTTCTCTCCAAGGCTGATGGACCTCTTTAGGAAAAAGAAAGGCCTGACCGGCCAGCTTTTGGCTGAGCTTTTACGTCACACAAAGGTGGGTTTGACTACATTAGTCGACTACATCTTTCCTTTCTCTGTTCATCACTTTTGTATTTTCTTTCTTCTCTGCTCTATCTTTTTCTTTCTTTCTTCTCTGCTCTTTATCTTTTTCTTTCTACCCTGCTCTTTCTTTCTTTTTCTTTCTTTCTTTCTTTCTTTCTTTCTTTCTTTCTTTCTTTCTTTCTTTCTTTCTTTCTTTCTTTCTTTCTTTCTTTCTTTCTTTCTTTCTTTCTTTCTTTCTTTCTTTCCTTCCGTCTCATTTCCCTTCCTTAATCGTCTCCTTTTCTCTCTTCATTACCTAATTTGTCTTTTTTTGTGGTGGTGGTGGTGGGGGTGATTAAGGCACAACAAAAAGGTTAAATATCATATATTTTTATTGACAAGTACACATTTCCATTGCCAACACTTAATGTCAGATAACTTAAGACATTGCTTTGCCATTGTTACACTTTCTCTGACTGCTCCATTGCAAGACTTCTTATTGCAAGTTTTGCTCATACACACACACACACCGACCTGGACCTGGAGAGGGAGGTGGACACACGCACACGCACACACACACGCACACACGCACACACACACACACACACACACACACACTCCGACCTGGAGAGGGAGGTGGACACACTCACTCAGACACACACACACTCACTCAGACACACACACACACACACACACACACACACACACACACACACACACACTCAGACACACACACACACACACACACACACACACACACACACACACACACACACACACACTCCGACCTGGAGAGGGAGGTGGACACATACTCAGACACACACACACACACACACACACACACACACTCACTCAGACACACACACACACACACTCACTCAGACACACACACACACACACACACACACACTCCCCTTACGAAAAAAAAGTATACTTCAAGTTCATTTTATGAAGTATACTTGAGTAATGTTCAAGTATATTTATAAGTATACTTTATGTAGTAAGTATACTAATGTTAATATTTACTAGTAGTAAACTTGTGAGTGTACTATTTTAATACCGCTTGGGACTAAATTGGCCCACTTGAAGTATATAGAAGTATATGTTTAAGTGTACTATAAGTGTAACAGTAGTAAACTTTAAGTGCACAACTAGTTCATAATTATGTTTCTCATTTGTACTGCAAGTGAACTTATGAGTATACTAGTAGTTTACTATTTTAATACTTGTAGCAGTTTTTAAGTTTATGAAAGTTCACTTTGACGTATACTCGCAGTAAACCACTAGTTTAGTAGTTTTATACTACAAGTTTACTAGTTATATATTATTTTTGCTCTTTTAGTGTTCTCTCAGTAAACTACTAGTTTAGTAGTTTTATACTACAAGTTTACTAGTTATATATTATTTTTGCTCTTTTAGTGTTCTCTCAGTAAACTACTAGTTTAGTAGTTTTATACTACAAGTTTACTAGTTATATATTATTTTTTGCTCTTTTAGTGTTCTCTCAGTAAACTACTAGTTTAGTAGTTTTATACTACAAGTTTACTAGTTATATATTATTTTTGCTCTTTTAGTGTTCTCTCAGTAAACTACTAGTTTAGTAGTTTTATACTACAAGTTTACTAGTTATATATAATTTTTTGCTCTTTTAGTGTACTCTCAGTAAACTACTAGTTTAGTAGTTTAATACTACAAGTTTACCAATTACATATTATTTTTGCTCTTTTAGTGTACTCTCAGTAAACTACTAGTTTAGTAGTTTTATACTACAAGTTTACTAGTTATATATTATTTTTGCTCTTTTAGTGTACTCTCAGTAAACTACTAGTTTAGTAGTTTTATACTACAAGTTTACTAGTTATATATTATTTTTGCTCTTTTAGTGTACTCTCAGTAAACTACTAGTTTAGTAGTTTTATACTACAAGTTTACTAGTTATATATTATTTTTGCTCTTTTAGTGTACTCTCAGTAAACTACTAGTTTAGTAGTTTTATACTACAAGTTTACTAGTTATATATTATTTTTGCTTTTTTAGTGTACTCTCAGTAAACTACTAGTTTAGTAGTTTAATACTACAAGTTTACCATTTACATATTATTTTTGCTCTTTTAGTGTACTCAGTTTAGTGATCAGTCGGACGGTGGAAGGAATACTTCGAGGATCTCCTCAATCCCGCCGTCACGTCTTCCATTGAGGAAGCAGAGGCTGGGGGCTCAGAGGAGGACTCGTCCATCACCCAAGCTGAAGTCACCGAGGTGGTCAAGAAACTCCTCGGTGGCAAGGCACCGGGGGTGGATGAGATCCGCCCTGAGTACCTCAAGTCTCTGGATGTTGTGGGGCTGTCTTGGCTGACACGCCTCTGCAGCGTCGCGTGGCGGTCGGGGACAGTGCCTCTGGGATGGCAGACCGGGGTGGTGGTTCCTCTTTTTAAAAAGGGGGACCGGAGGGTGTGTTCCAACTATAGGGGGATCACACTTCTCAGCCTCCCCAGGAAAGTCTATGCCAGGGTACTGGAGAGGAGAATTCGGCCGATAGTGGAACCTCGGATTCAGGAGGAACAGTGTGGTTTTCGTCCTGGTCGTGGAACACTGGACCAGCTCTATACCCTCTACAGGGTGCTGGAGGGTTCATGGGAGTTTGCCCAACCAGTCCACATTTGTTTTGTGGATTTGGAGAAGGCATTCGACTGTGTCCCTCGCGGTGTCCTGTGGAGGGTGCTGGGGGAATATGGGGTCCGGGGTCCTTTGCTGAGGGCTGTCCGGTCCCTGTATGACCGAAGCAGGAGTTTGGTCCGCATTGCCGGCAGTAAGTCAGACTTGTTCCCGGTGCATGTTGGACTCCGGCAGGGCTGCCCTTTGTCGCCGGTTCTGTTCATAATTTTTATGGACAGAATTTCTCGGCGCAGCCAAGGGCCGGAGGGTGTCAGGTTTGGGGACCACACGGTTTCGTCTCTGCTCTTTGCGGATGACATTGTCGTGTTGGCCCCTTCTAACCAGGACCTTCAGCATGCACTGGGACGGTTTGCAGCCGAGTGTGAAGCGGCTGGGATGGGGATCAGCACCTCCAAATCCGAGGCCATGGTCCTCAGTCGGAAAAGGGTGGCTTGCCCACTTCAGGTTGGTGGAGAGTTCCTGCCCCAAGTGGAGGAGTTCAAGTATCTAGGGGTCTTGTTCACGAGTGAGGGGAGGATGGAACGGGAGATTGACAGACGGATCGGTGCAGCTTCTGCAGTAATGCGGTCGATGTACTGGTCTGTCGTGGTGAAGAAAGAGCTAAGCCGTAAGGCGAAGCTCTCGATTTACCGGTCAATCTACGTTCCTACTCTCACCTATGGTCATGAGCTTTGGGTCATGACCGAAAGGACAAGATCCCGGATACAGGCGGCCGAAATGAGCTTTCTCCGCAGGGTGGCTGGGCGCTCCCTTAGAGATAGGGTGAGAAGCTCAGTCACTCGGGAGGAACTCGGAGTAGAGCCGCTGCTCCTCCACATCGAGAGGGGACAGCTGAGGTGGCTCGGGCATCTGTTCCGGATGCCTCCTGAACGCCTTCCCGGGAAGGTGTTTCGGGCATGTCCAACCGGGAGGAGGCCCCGGGGAAGACCAAGGACACGCTGGAGGGACTATGTCTCCCGGCTGGCCTTGGAACGCCTCGGTGTCCCCCCGGAAGAGCTGGAAGAAGTGTCTAGGGAGAGGGAAGTCTGGGCATCTCTGCTTAGACTGCTGCCCCCGCGACCCGGCCCCGGATAAAGCGGAAGAAGATGGATGGATGGATAGTGTACTCTCAGTAAACTACTAGTTTAGTAGTTTTATACTACAAGTTTACTAGTTATATATTATTTTTGCTCTTTTAGTGTTCTCTCAGTAAACTACTAGTTTAGTAGTTTTATACTACAAGTTTACTAGTTATATATTATTTTTTGCTCTTTTAGTGTACTCTCAGTAAACTACTAGTTTAGTAGTTTTATACTACAAGTTTACCAATTACATATTATTTTTGCTCTTTTAGTGTACTCTCAGTAAACTACTAGTTTAGTAGTTTTATACTACAAGTTTACTAGTTATATATTATTTTTGCTCTTTTAGTGTTCTCTCAGTAAACTACTAGTTTAGTAGTTTTATACTACAAGTTTACTAGTTATATATTATTTTTGCTCTTTTAGTGTTCTCTCAGTAAACTACTAGTTTAGTAGTTTTATACTACAAGTTTACCAATTACATATTATTTTTGCTCTTTTAGTGTACTCTCAGTAAACTACTAGTTTAGTAGTTTTATACTACAAGTTTACTAGTTATATATTATTTTTGCTCTTTTAGTGTTCTCTCAGTAAACTACTAGTTTAGTAGTTTTATACTACAAGTTTACTAGTTATATATTATTTTTGCTCTTTTAGTGTACTCTCAGTAAACTACTAGTTTAGTAGTTTAATACTACAAGTTTACCATTTACATATTATTTTTGCTTTTTTAGTGTACTCTCAGTAAACTACTAGTTTAGTAGTTTAATAGTACAAGTTTACTAGTTATATATTATTTTTGCTTTTTTAGTGTCCTCTCAGTAAACTACAAGTTTAGTTTTATACTACAAGTATTTTTTAAGTGGACTTAACATCACAGTTTACTAATTATTTATTAGTTTTGCACTTTAAGTGCACTACGATGTTCCTATTTAGGTATTAATTATTATACTTTAAATATACCTTTAATTGCACTTAAAATTATAAGTAAGTTCTTATGTACACTATCAGTGGACTACACAAAAATTCACATACTCAGAATTATGAACATAAGTTATCTTTATAAATCAATATTTTCAAACAAATCTATTGTATTCCACATAAACTTAAAATAACAATGACACTCACATTTATACTCCAGTTCAAAACAAAACAGTAAACACAATGTTTAAAGTAAGGTCATACAAGATATCAGTTCCTAAAGAAACCACAAATCCAAACAATAATTATTCAAATATATGACAACAAAAATATTCTATTCAAATGGGCTTCTTTGCAGTAGCTTGCTTGATGTAGTTTTCGTTGTTGCATTTTTTTCTTATGATGCATCTCACATCTTGCATGGTGATGTCAGGGAACTTTGACAGAGCATGGTCTGTGAGTTAAAACACACACACACAAACACATACAAACAGAACAAAACAAAACATAGCTTTTTTTCTGTCAAATTTATCATCCAGAATTAACACAATAAAACAGTCAAAGTAGCATGTAGTGATATGCAATTCAAGTTTCTGAAAACTAATGCAATAATTTCTATATTTACCTATATTTATTTTGTGATTATTTTCTTTTTTTCTTTTGTGACATTCACAAATCCAAACTGATAATCCCAAATTAAACTTTTATAGATTAGA
Organism: Romanogobio albipinnatus; assembly: GCA_023566225.1. Lineage (NCBI taxonomy): Eukaryota > Metazoa > Chordata > Actinopteri > Cypriniformes > Gobionidae > Romanogobio > Romanogobio albipinnatus. The sequence goes on from CM042257.1 coordinate 28,074,734, forward strand.
ACTTTTCACAAAACGTTTGGAATGTTCCTTTTTGATCCATGTTGGAGGTGACAGTAATTTAACACAATCCCTGTCACCTCCAACGTCGAACATCATTTTGAAAAGTAGAAATGTATGAGAAATGTGTAGGAATTTATTTTATTTTAAAATGAAATTTCCCTTAAATTAAATACTCACCAAATATAGCATCAAGTTTTGTGCTATCAAGCTGGGGCTTTGATTCCACATCTTTGTGTGCCCCTGACTGTCTTCCTGTCAAGCTCGAATGAGACAGGGTTTCCCTTCCATAGACAAGAACGGCAAGGTCCCCGATGTATACTGATGGATTTGCCGTCCGCAGAGAGTTAAGCTTTCGCTTGGGGACCTTGACATCACAGCCTGGCATGAGAAACACCTGAAAAATAATAGTCAGTTTGCAATTGGTTATACATTGTTGTTAGACACTAAACTAATGAGATGATAATGAAACACATTCCCTGGGATATATATTCATCATCTGTGCATTAATGCAAATAAACCAAGTAATTATTCCCCAACCAAATAGGAAATATGAGAGACATTACCACATTTCCCAATAAAATGAACTGGGTGCGAAATGCTCCTGTGCAATGTAAGATCCTGTCTAAATCCTGTCCACACTGCTTTTCCACAGCATTAAACATTTCATTGGGAAATATGGGAATGCTTCCTATATTTCCTGTGGTCAGGCAATATTCATAATAACCACTTATCACGCACATTCACCATGCAATTGAATATGCAGATTTTTCAGGTAATGTTTATAATTACTGCCTAGTTGATTTACTGGGACATTGTATTTGCACCTTACCACATGGACCGTAAAACTTATATGCATGTGCGGTAGTTACCATATCATCAGACAACACTTGAGGAGAAACACATGCAGAGTCTACTGATGTTGAAGGTGTTGCAGAGGTGGATGCAGGAGGTGAGGTCTGAAGTGTTATTTGTCCAATCACTTCTTTCAACTTCGTCACTACTGTGGGAAGCTCTGTTAAAAGAATGGAGATCTGTGAAAAGGCCTCATAACTGCATGTTGACACAAATGGCAAAAATAAATCACTACTCACAACAAAATGTTTTTTTTTAAAACCAATTAAATATTATTCAAAATAAATACTCATTGACTGATTAAATAGTTGCCATTCAACACACTTGTTTGTGCTTTGTATAATATTAAAATGGTTTAATTTGAGTTACGTCTGGTAAGGAACACTGTTAGTTGAAGCAGTCACTTTGCTATAGCAGTCAAACATGCTACAATGCTTCAGATTTATATAATGTGGTATTTGTAACTATTTTATGAGGTTGCAGGTGTTTAACCCTACACACAACTACCTTTTAAATGTATTGCTTTTATCTGCATTTTAAAGTGAGCCCACGCTTTTCTGTAGTTTTGCTCTGTCAGCCATGACTGTAGAGCAAAATGTAAACACACAGTTGCAACATCAAGTTGTGTGTTTGTGTTCAAAGGGCAGATTATTATTTTTTTTTTAATTCATATACCTCTCATGGCATCACGTATCTCTTTAATGTTGTCTTCTTTTAGCCTCTTGTTCTCTCTTTTAAGTTCCTTAATTTGCTGTTGTACCTTACTCCAGTTCCTGGCAAGTATGTCCTCATCTGATGAGGACTCATTTCCGATAGTTGACTGGAACACAGAGCAAAAAGAAAAGAAAAAAAGAAAGAAAGAAGAAAAAACGACTGTGTAAAACACAAGATGTAATACTGCAGCAAAAGTCACATAAAAGTTATAACTTCAACTCAAAATGACTTTTTAACTTCGACGTTTAACTCTTAAGGTTTTCCCTAAAATGTGCAAATCTTAAAATAATTTACCTGTAAAGAAGTTTGCTTTGCCATAAGCTCCTTCTTCAAGTTTTCAATCATTTGGTCTGCTGCCTCTTTTGGGGTAGATGTTGTCTTTTTACACTTTTGCTATCAAAATGACAATTTGAAGTTGTTCAATACCAGGGATTCAATTCAAATTGATTTGTATAGTGCTTTCCACAATGTAATTCCAAAGCTTTACAGAAATGCATGCTTCTGTTACAATATATTGCTTCATTATAGCAATGGACATTTGTATTTGTCCTATTCACATACAGATCTCCATATTATCTCCATACTGTTTTTATCCATGTAATTACCTGTTTTTTTGGCTGTTCATTCTCCTCTTCTTCTACATCCTCCATCAACCAACTGTTTGGCTTTGTCTTCCTCCTGAGTGTTTGTTTCCAGATGTCTTCACCCTTAATGAATTGGCTTTATGCACAGCTGCACTACTTCCTGAACTTCAGCCAGCTCCTTTGTTTCCTGTCTGCCATTATTGGACAAACTGATTAATCCAGGTGTGCCTGACCTCTGTAGTCGCAACAACAATAATCAGACACACCTGGATTAATCAGTTTGTCCAATAATGGCAGACAGGAAACAAAGGAGCTGGCTGAAGTTCAGGAAGTAGTGCAGCTGTGCATAAAGCCAATTGTTCCCTTTTCTGGCAGAGATCACTATAGTTGTCTGTCAAATAAAGTTGTGTAGCTATACATTGTGAAAAACTGAGTTCTCAGCTGTTCAAGACAGTCTGTGATATGTTTTGCTTGTTTACTTCTAATCCATCAAGATTAGTGATGCAAACCTTGATTAAAAGATTCAAGTTAACTTACCACCGAACATTAAAACTTTTGCAGGAAAAAGGGCTGGACAATTTTTCTTTTTTCTGCCTTTTTCCCACTTCACACTCATCCATCCATCTTCATCCTCGAGTGTGGGACATTGTGTTATAATTTTAGAACAATTTTGCTGGTCTTCAGTACTCATCCAGTCAATTTTACCCACTTCCACGCTCTTGTCCTTGAAATAATAAATGGCAAATGCCATTGTTTACGTGGTGTGACTGACGCTTTTTCTTTATTTTCTTTTTACTTTGCGGTGTTTGTTGCTGATAACAGGTCCGGATGTGCGCGAACGGATCACGTGACTTAATATCACGCCAGACGGTTCCACAATATTTTTAAAAAAATTCGGGGATGCATTTTTGTTGATGCAGGTGCTTGCAACATAAACAATGGCACAGCGTGCAGGACCTTACAAAAGATACTTAGAAGATGACTCAGAAAGAATTCCAAGGAGAACCAGGTTCAGATGGATTGAAAATGACATTATGGTAAGACATTTTTATTTTTAAACATGAAATTGTATTTTTGTAGCGCATGTTATAATCTTGTGGTGAACAATTAATCCGAACAAGTTAATACACAGAAAAAAATGTCGTTGTTTGCCGTGGTAATCTTTAATCAAAATCTGAAAAGTTATTTCCGGTCTGGAATGACATTCCTTTTCTGTTGACGTCAGTTTGACGGCTTCGGTTGAAAACGCTTAACCACTCCCCTCAAACCATTAGTCTGCTATGAGCAGAGATGGAAAGGAGGATCATTCCATCCTTATGTTCATAAACATTGTTCGCTAAATGTCTTGAGAACATACTGAATTGTATTTTAGAAATTCAATAAAAAAATATACGAATAAAATAAATAAAGTTCATGTTTGCTCTTTAAACCTTTTTTGTAACAATCTTTCCCACCCAAGTTACACCACGAAAACAGCGAACGTTAAGTCTTCACATTTTTTTATAAACCTCAAGAGTATGAGCAATATCGTATGAGTCTTGTAATCTATTATTTGGCTGTAAATAGCAGGATCATTGTGTGTAGCTATATGCCATGTTCAGTAATAGGTATTTGACTATTGTTAGCCTTCAAAGATTAGGTTAAATTAACATTTTATTGCTGACAATAGATGTAGGCCTAGTAGCTATTTCTTGTGAAATGTTTTTGATGAATATATATATATATATATATATATATATATACATACATACATACATACATACATACACACACACACACACACACACACACACACACACACACACACACACACACACACACACACACACACACACACACACACACACACACACACACACACACACACACACACACACACATTAAATTAAAAATTTTATAAATTAAATAAAGCCGCACAACTGTTTTCAACTGATAATATTCAAACATCATATTAGAATGATTTCTGAAGGATCATGTCACGTGACACTGAAGACTGGAGTAGCCTATGGAGTAGCATATAATGATGCTGAAAATTCAGCTTTGACATCACAGGAATAAATTACATCTAAAATACATTAAAATATATTATTTTGAATTGTAATAATATCTTATATTTAATATTTTGGTAGGCTACAATCTTATCATCAAACAGACTTTAGCCTATATAAAACAATATGTGACTTTTTGTTGATAAACTCAATAAAATAAAGATCATACACCTAAGCGGAGTATTAATTTCAGAATTTCTTGCAGAGTGAAATTCATTAAAGGCTTGTTCTACATGAGGTCCACATACTGCACTTGACCGGGTCTGTATACTTTTGCGTCCATTCTTTTCCTTTTTAACTCGTAATGGAAAAACGAATAACATGCTTTCTTCATTATTCGTTTTTAGACTGGTGAAAAAAAATATCCACATGCAAACTTATTTCCCATAGCATATAAGCTAAAATGCTTATTTAATTGAAAATCAAAATGTACAAACAATTTTTATTTTTTTGCGTTCTACAAAATGTGAAATTTGATTTCATTTTATTTGCGCTGACCCGCAACATTTAGATAATATGGAGCCGGCCAAGTGAAAAACAAAAACAAAACAAAAAACAATCCGTGGACAGTTTTGCATCCGTCTACTCAGTTTATAAACCAGGCTACTCACGAGTTCTTAAACTGTTCCCACGATCGGTTTAACAAATCGTGCCCAGGGATTAATAAACCAAAGCCTACCCACGATATTCTAATCCTCATATTTGTAAACCATGCCTTCAGTTTTAGCTATTTGTAGCCCACCCACAATTTCATAAACCGTGCCCACGCTTTTGCATTCCGGTCCCAAGGGTTTGTAAACTGCCTACACTGTAAAAAATGTAAGGCCTCTCAAAATTTTCTAGTGAGCGATCACATCTATATTTTTTAATTGGCCAAATTGAATTTCTGTGAATTGATTTTTATCCATTGTGGCAACAGTCTGTTAACATGGGCTCAGTTAGAAATAATATGTTGAGCCAATGGAAAAATTTAATTTACCAACACTGTAAAAAATGTCAGGCCTCTCCAATTTAAAATTTTCTAGTGACCGATCACATCTAAATTTTTCAGTTGGCCAAATTGAATTTCTGTGAATTGATCAAATGTAATTCACAGAAATTCAATTTGGCCAACTAAACAATTTAGATGTGATCGGTCACTAGAAAATTTTAAATTGGAGAGGCCTGACATTTTTTACAGTGTTGGTAAATTACATTTTTCCATTGGCTCAACATATTATTTCTAACTGAGCCCATGTTAACAGACTGTTGCCACAATGGATAAAAATCAATTCACAGAAATTCAATTTGGCCAATTAAAAAATTTAGATGTGATCGCTCACTAGAAAATTTTGAATTGGAGAAATGTTTTACCATGAAACTGTGAGATTGGTCCAATTAAATGTTTTAAATTGTAGTCACAATTGTTTATTTCTCACTGCCCAAAATACAAAAATGACTAAAAACATAGCCTAACTATATTAAGCGAAATACAGAACACAGACAACAGGGTTGACGTTTTATCACATTACTTTATTAACAGGATGGTGAAAATACCTTACTTTCAATAAGGAAAAACTCTGCATACATTCAATAAGTCTTCTGCATAACAGGATGTCTTAATGTGGTGAAGAAAACGCTTTATAACATTAATGACAAAGTTCCCCTGCATCACATCTGGCAAATGACAGAACAGAAGTTACTTCATTATATAATGAGGATGAGACGAATTAATGGATGAATAAGAAAATCACGAGCTTGACGTGTTTGATATTAAAAGACAATAACTCAAGCCCTGAAAGAGGCCGAATTCAACACAATATAAAGGCACCGGGTTGCATGGCACACATATCACACAAATGACTTAATTTACTTATTACCTATTTAGACATATAAGACATGAGGAAAATAAAACTATTGGCTACCATTACCATTAGAGTAAACGAGGTAAATGAGAACTCATGCATGAAACCAATGAATGCATGAACTCGTGATTCTACAAAATGTCTTTTAAACATCACCGGGTCATAAAGCAAAACAGAATAATGTCAGTGCTCAATACTCACCAACGTCTTTGTGAGATGAATATCTCTATTCTCTTGGGAATGTCTGTTTCGGTCTTCAGCACCTGCTGGTTCGGCTCAGCTCGCGCTGCCGCTCCCGTGTCTCCGCATTTGAAATCTCCACATGAACGGTTTTTAGGCTATAGGGGAGAGCGGGGCACGCTTTTTGACTTTCTCAGTTTGTGTAAATCCACTTGGGGTTCAGAGTATTTATTTTTTCCCACATTAATTGCACACATGTCTAGTAGGCCTACAAATATGTGGTTTTGTTTCATAATACATTTAGTGTAGGCCTATACTTTTTTCTTGATTCACCCCGAAAGAATGGAAGTGAAATGTGACAACATGCCCCATGGGGTATAGCCTACATTGTAACATGTGAGGGGCACAATGTAACATGACCAAATAACAGCTTAAAATGTTCTCTGATATAATCAAAAAAATATCCAAGACAAACTAAAATATTTTGTCAACAAAATACAATTATTACATTTTTAAAATTAAAATAATGGCATTTTTAATCATTTAAAATATAAGCATTTTGGAGTTTGACTACAAACACATCGCTAAATACAGCTATAAAGCATAGTTCAAAACATAATAATAATTAATAATATCTGAACATTAACTCTCAGTCATTATTCACCCTTTTCTCATGGTTTCTCAAAAGAATTAATAAAAGTATAGAATAAGTGTTACAACACACCCCATCTGCAACTGGGATTTAAATCGCGGCTCGCGTCTTCTGCTGTTAGATCAGCATTAAAGAACCAGCTCAACTGTTCAATAACAGATATAAGATTACAATAATATCGGATTTGCCTTATTTTAAATAAACACAAAAAACAGAGATGAAAACTAAACTTAAGTAACAAATTTACTTTTGCTATGGTTAAATACATGTTCAGTAATATCTTCCAGAGATTTTATAATTTTGGCGCTATTTTTTCCTCAAAATAATTTTTATATGGCAACTAGTAAATACACTAAGTTTCGTCATTCTGGCATGTGTTAAAACATGTTACAACTAACCCCGCCTAAGGTTGTGCCCCGCGCTCCCCTATACCGTTTTTCGGACATAGGACTTGTTCAGCCAACATCGATTTTTCACTTCGACTTCATAGACTTCATAGAGCACAATTAAATATATTCGGTGAATATACAATTTTAATTTTGAGTGAAGACCTTAAGCTATTAGTAGCCTACAATGCATCTTTTTGCATGGGGATAATTATTTGGAAGTCATTTATTGGGCCAATATATAATGATCAATTTGCACAATTTTTCCAAAAACATTTTTTTTACAGTGTAGTGTAGGCTATACACGGATTTGTGGCCCCGCCCCCAGTCTGTGCCGGGATGATTCAACCAGACCACCTGTTTAGGAGCGGGATGCATTGCATTGTGTTTAAACTTACTTTTTTTTTTTAATGGATAATTTCTTGAATTTTCTAAAAAGCCTAGCCTAGGCTACTTGTATCTTAAAGTCATTTTTTTCGGAGGAAAAAGCTCAGTATAATAGAATAAGCAAATAAAGACTTATAATAGGCCTAATACAAACACATTTCCAAAACTGTAAAAGGTTAGGTTATATGAAAATAGAACATTAATAAATTATTTTATGATAAACATTGCCTATTACTGTCTTAGTTAACTCATTTATAGTTATAAACGCAAATAATAATGATCATTATTATTATATTTAGGCTACATATGCTTTATCCAAAAAAAAAACGAACAAAGTAATTCATCAAATGTCATTCATAATAGGCTACAGGTTAGACAATAATAATACAGGGCCAAGATTGTCACAAATAAACACAAGATTTTGGCATATCCAAGGGTTTGTGGGGAGTGTGGAGCGTGCACTGCAAGGAGGCACGGGCGCGAACCCTTGCATTTCCTATCAACAGTGAAAACAACTTAAAATACTCCCTCATTTCTGGTCATACAGAACATAATAATACATCATTCGCAACTACTTTTATTTGTGTAAACTCACACTAATAAGAAAACGTTGTGCTTTTGTAGCCTATAATAAAATAAAACAATCAGACATGCTTTAATAATCTCCGTGAACTGTAGCATGGAACTGGCCTTCAAAAAAAAAAAAAAAAATCCATATTAATTTGTGAATATTTTAAATGTTTAATAAAGGCGCAAAAATTATTAAAAACAATTCTGAAAATACGTCAATATTTATTTTTCTTGCGCAGCATTTGGTGTATAGCCTACAATTCAAATTCAAATGTTGCTGTTCAACTTTGCATTTTTTATAATAGCCTACAACAACCGTTCATTTTTCATTTTTCAATTACGGGTTAAAAAAGGAAAAACGAATGGACACAAAAACACACGGACCGGGCAGCCTATTACTGTACATATTTTACACAATATGAACAAAAATCAAACATATATAATATGCAACTGTAACCCCTCCACCTGGGGCTTACCCCGCTCCGTGCGGGTCTCGGACCCAGGTCTCCGGCATGAGAGTCAGGCGCTCTAACAAGGAGGCTAAAACTAAGCAATTCATCAATTACCAGTCATAATACAGGTTAGACAATTATACTAATAAAGTGCTAAGATTATCACAAATAAACAAAAGATTTTGATGCACGTCATTCATATTAACTCGTATATTCCACCCCATACCCGTTACAATTGAGAATCACTTAAAGCATGCAGACGCAGTTAAGACAATTCTATATATTCCACTTAATACACAATAAAACAATATACACTAAGATTCGTTAACAACGTGTTCTTCTAAAATTAGGGTGAGTCACAAATTCGTGAGTAGGCTACAGTTTACAAACCCGTGGGAACTGTGGGGCTATGAATTTGTGGGGCTACAGATTGCAAAAACTGAAGCTATAGGCCACGGTTTACAAATCTGAGAGCACGGATTAGAAACTCTTGGGTACGGTTTATTAATTCGTGGGCACGATTCGTTAAACCGAGGGAACAGTTTAAGAATTCGTGATCACGGTTTATAAACTGAGGGAATGGATTGCAAAACCGTCGCCATGGATTGTTTTTTTCTTTCTCTCACACAGGTGACTTCGGAAAATTAAATTAAATAAAAATGAAAGGGCAACACAAACATAATTTAAAATTAATTTGCCTGCACCTATAGGCTATGTCATCTAATGAAATTCAGCACACCATCAAATCTATTTACACAAAAAAAAAATTACTTTTTGATTTATTGTACTTTATAAATGACAACAACTTCTAAAAATGTCTGTTACAATCAAAAGAAGCCAATATTCCAGGAGGTGACTTTTTCAAACGAATGTCCATATGATGTGCAACAACACTGATTCTAATAGTTATTAGTAACAATTATAATGCATAATTCATTTAATTTGAGGACTTTTATCTATCCTCTTTGGTCTTGAATTTATGGCACTTTTTTACTTTTTAATTTATTTTAGGCTACTTTATAAATTCCTAAAACTATCAATATATTATTAAAGGTATAAGGAATTTCCTTGACATGTCATCCTTCCCATTTTTTTGAAGGATGAGGATGATGAGGATGATCAAGACAATGGGGATGATCAAACAAACACAAAAGACATCCTGAGTAATGTGTCCAGCAGTGGACCAGATGAAGTGGACAAAGACAGATCCTTCAGGACCAGTTTATTTTGTGCTGACATTCAAGAGGTAAATACACAATTATACACAAATCACACGTCTTACCTTTGGTTAAATACCCTTTCCATTCATTGACAATATTTCACATCATATTTTCATTTATAACCTGTATAATGAGGAAGACCTGTCAGATTCCGAAAGGAACATGCTTGATTCTGAAGATGAAAATTATGTGGACAGAGAAGACTTGTTGGAGGGCAGTACTAGTGGAGAAAACGCATCTGAATTATCAGTGGTATGTAGTAAATGGTTCTGTGACACAGTGTTTTTGTTAGTGTAATAGTTCACATAGACCTGTTTTGCCAAAATACAGAAGTGAATTGACAGACACAAATAGAGTATTCTGCATTAACCCATGAAAGCACAAATAAAAACTAATGAGAATATTGAGACCATTACGACATATCATTCCTGGGCAATTCTAAAATTCAAGAATGGTTTGCAGCTAGGATATGATAAAGTGATTTAAAGTGAAGCTATTTTGTGATTATCCAGGGTAAATATTTCTAGGAAATAAACCCAAGAAAAGGAAAGAAAATAAGCTGGACTGATATTCCTGATCATTCTGCTGCTGCTCACATTTTTAAATATTTTTTCTCTCTCTCCCTGTAGGGAATTGAAGATATAGCCGTTACTGGTGACAAGCCCTTGTATCCTAGTGCACCTCTTTCAAAAGGAGAAAGTGTATTAATGCTGATGTCCTATCTGTTACGGCACAATTTAACAGGCAAAGCACTTACTCACTTACTGGACATTTTTAACATAATGTTTCCAGGTCTAATCCCATCTTCACATTACCTTTTCCACAAAGATTTTGGAAGTTCATCTGAATTTGAGGTTCACTTTTATTGTAAAAGTTGTTTAAAATACCTAGGCGTCAGAGGAGACTGTCCCTCTCAGTGTGACACTTGCAATTCAGAATTTGATGCCAATGCAAACCTTAAGAATGGATTCTATTTTCTTGTGTTGCCCCTGTATGCACAGATTCAGCAGCTTTTGCAAGAATATGGTGTCAATCTTAATGAAAAAACTAGAACCTGTGGGGTTCTCTCTGACATACAGTCTGGTGAAGAGTATCAAATGTTATGTGACAGTGGAGTTCTTGGAAAAGATGATTTGACGCTAATTTGGAATTGTGATGGCGCATCAGTGTTCAAAAGTTCTAAATGCAGCATTTGGCAATTGAGAAAAAATCACATTTTGATGTCAGCGTTATGGTTTGGGCCAAGTAAACCATCCATGCTAACATTACTAACACCATTTGTTAAAGAAGCCTTATTATTAGAGACTGAAGGCATTGATTGGCAAGACACACAGGGAAACCGGCATGTTTCTAAAGTGTTTGTGGTGGTTTGTAGCTCTGATTCAATGGCTCGTCCAATGCTTCGTAACACAAAGCAGTTTAATGGTTTTTATGGTTGTGACTTCTGCTATCACAAAGGTGGTAAATCCTATCCATACGATCAACCTGAACCCGCACTTCGAAATGAAAGAGATCATTTTAGTCATGCAATGTCAGCTTCAGATAATGAGCCAGTATTTGGAGTCAAAGGGCCATCTCCTTTAATGAAGCTTAGTCATTTCCAAATGATAAATGGTTTCATTCCTGAATATCAACACAACGTATGCCTTGGAGTCACTCGGCAACTGTCCACATTGTGGTTTGATACAGCAAACAGTGAAGCCCCCTGGTACATTGGCAAACAGAAGGAAGAGGTTGATATGCGACTTTTAAAAATAAAACCTCCTGTTGAGATAACTAGGACACCAAGATCAGTGAATGAAAGGAAGTTCTGGAAAGCTTCAGAATGGCGAGCATTTCTCCTATTCTATGCTCTCCCTGTACTGAAAGGCATACTCCCTGCCAGATTTTGGAATCATTTGTTTCTATTGGTGTTTGGCATATATACATTACTCCAGGATAAGATCAAGACTAGAAGCGTATTGTTGTCAGAACTGGCACTTAAAAAATTTGTAATAGAATTTCAAAGAATATATGGGAAAGACCACATGACTTTTAACATACACTTGCTCACACATATTGCACAAAGTGTGAAACAGTGGGGACCATTATAGGCTACATCAGCCTTTCCCTTTGAATCCAATATGGGTACTCTATTAAAGTATTTTAATGGAACACAGAATGTCCCTTCACAAATAGTAAGAAAATGTATGTTGTGGAAAGAATTGCCAGAAAAGGCTAAACATACGAGTGCAAAGGTCCAGTCATTTGTTAAAGAACTTTATTTTAATAAGCGAAGAACAGATAAATGTGAAAAATTAAATGATAGTGTCCAGGTTTTTGGGCATCCCCCATTTCAGGAAAACATCACAACTTCATCCAGGCTTGCTATTTCTAAGTTATGTGGAAATCTAGGTAACTGCTTCTGGTCTTACAGCCGTTTCTTGGTTAATGGAGTTCTGTATCACACTCAAAAATATGATCGACTGAAGAAAAGATATAACAGTGCTGCATACTTGAAAGATGGTACATTCTGTTTAATTAATGACTTAGTCATTTTTAAACAAATGTGTGCCCATCAAAGCCCTGCATATTGTGCATGTACCAAACATTGCTGTGCTTTAGTTGAGGTACTTGTTAAATCTAGCAGGCCTTTATGTAAAGATTCACAAATAAATGTAGAAAGTACTTTTGTACACGAGGTTAGGAAGAATGGAAAGATCAGTGCCATCTGGCCTGATATGATAAAAATGAAATGTGTTGTTGTTGAAACAGTTGACAATTTGTACATTGCCCCTTTGCCAAATCCATTTGAAAGAGACTAAAAAAGCAGTCATTAGTCATATTATACATAGTCCTAAAGTGTTGTATTGGCAATAATTTATGTTTCATAAAAAGGCTTACCTCTTTTCCTATTTGGCTTGATGATTTGTAATGAGATTTAAAATGTATCTGCTTGTATAGCTATATGATTATTATAAAAGCCATATGAGTAAATTCTGTTACAATACTCTTACACCTTGGAAGAATTGCCAATAAAATCATAAAAAATGTATCTGTTTCTGTGTGGGTTAGTATCACTGTTTCAATTTCATGTTCAGTTACATGTTTATTTTATTTACTCTATGCTATTCCACCCGGAATCTTGTTACTATATAAACTTGAACATGTTAGTCTATAAGACAGTGTGTAATATTATGTTAAAACGTATTAAGTAATAAAGTAATAAGTATACAAGTAATAAGCTACTCAATCAAAATAGTAAACATAAGTACAAGCCAAGAATACTTAGAATACTTAATTATACTTAATTATACTTTTAAGTATATCTCGAATAGCAAGCATAGGCCAAATATACTTAGACTTGTCTGTCAGTATAAGTCAAGTATACTTAAGTGCAATTTGAAGTATATTTCTGAGAAGTATATCTGAGTAGTACATACAAAGTAGACTGGAAGTAAACTTTCTTATTTTTAGTTTAAAAGAAGTATACTGATAGCACACTTGAATAAACTTCTTTTTCGTAAGGGAAACATGGGCTACAGGTGTACAGAGTGGGCATGGGCTCAAAATGGGCATCTTATCTGGGGCCCACTTGGGTCAACTAGGTAGGTCCCTCATGGGCAAACCCAGCTGGGCTCCCAGCCAACACACCCATGTGGGGCCCAAAGGGGTTGCACATGGGCTGATATCTGGGTTAGGGCTAGGGTTGATGATGGGTCTCTTGATGGGCTCATACCGGGCCCATATGGGTAACCCATGTAGTACCCATTTGGGGCCTACATAGGTCTGTCCATATGGGTTGATGATGGGACCCAAATAGGTGTTATGTAGGGCTCTTATGGGCCACAACGGGTATATATATATATATATTCTGTTTGGGTTATCTTATTTTACAGTAAACCCCTAAATACAAACATTACATGCAATCCACTAAACTACACTAAAATGTTAAAGGTGTGCTTTTTTCCCTTTTTTATTTAGGGCCAATTCAAATAACAAATGCACAAAAGATACCCATATAGTAACACTTTAGAATACTGTTCCAAATCATATGTAATGTCTTCTAAAGGATTTGGTAATACAAAGTAGTCCTTACTAGTAGGTTACACCAGGATCTTCACTTTATAATTAACACATTTTGAGTGTCTCCCACATCTATCACACGTGATTCAACTCATGAGCTCAGTAGAGACTGCAAAACCTGAAATGGGTGTGCCAGATATAGGAGACCTGTGCTGCGTCCCAATTTGCCTACTTATACTACAACCTAAAAGTATGTACGCTTTTTGTGAAGAAAAAGTACATACTTTTGAGTGTGTAGCAGAAGAGTATGCAAGCTTTGGGACATACTACTTTGTCATCTATAACAGACTCTGTTGCTTAGTTACATGCATCCCATCAGGGCCGGCCCAAGCCCTTATGGGGCCCTAAGCAGAATTTTATTTGGGGGGCCCTCTGTGCCACCAATAAGATTGACTATTGTCAATTCTTGATCATTTGCAAACCCAGTATAAATTGTATTAGTTGTAGTTGTGTTGGTTACATCATGTCTGCCTGTCATGTTTTTATCCTTATAAGGTTTTTAATTGTAACAGTAGCAAACCCACAAGAGTGATCAGGCGTTAATATTCAAAGTCTTACAGTAAGTCTTACAATATAGTTCACACTGGGATATGTACTTTTTTTTAAGTAGTCTCTTATGCTGAATATGCTCACTTTTCCCCAGGATTCTTTGATGAATAGAAGGTTCAAAAGAACAACATTTCTCTGAAATTTTTCTCTGAAATTAAGAAAGATTTTTTTAAAAAATCCTAAAAAACATTGTTCAACACTGATAATCATAGATGTTTGTTGAGCATCAAATCATCATATCAGAATGATTTGTGAAGGATCATATGACACTGAAGACAGGAGTAATGATGATATATTCAGCTTTGATCACATGCAGGAATAAATTACACTTTACTATATATTCACATAGAAAACAGCTGTTTTTACATCATATTATTTTACAATATTTCTGTATTTTTAATCAAATAAATGCAGCCTTGGTGAGAAGAAGTGACTTATTTTAAAAACAAGAAATGTTGATTACTTTCAAACATTAAACAGAGCTATTATTTTGCCGGAAACAAAATGTTATTTTTTTGTATTCCATTCGACTGTGTAGAAAGAACCTTTTTATTTTCTAAATAAAAACTTCCAAAATGTAGGCTACACAACTTATAATTTCAAGGGAGAAACTAAAAGCTATGCTGTCTACTCTGTCCAAAACATGCAGCACGTCAGACAATATATTCGCACTAAACCATATAGCGCATTCTCAAATCCCGGGCAAATGACGAGTACATTTTAGCGCCGATTTTTCCGCTCTTTGGACTTGATGAATCCTGACTAACAAGCGAATAGTGTCCAGCCGATGGCGCCGAATCAATCCGTGCATATATTAGAAAACTTTTTGCAATTTATTGCAATAATTGTTTAAGGCCATTTCGCGATTTCAATCATCATAAAATAACTTTGCCGGAGAGTAATTTATCGTGCTCTTGGGGGCCCTCTGGTGGTCAAGGGGGCCCTCAGCAGCCGCTTAGTTCGCTTATGCCTTGGGCCGGCTCTGCATCCCATCACCATTTAAACTGCCACATTCAATTTAATTTCCTACCTTATCGGAGAGAAATGTAGCAGACTCCTCTCATGTGTTTGCAGTTTAAATATAATGATGCATTTAAAAGTTAATGGCCAAACGTATCATTACAAAAGTTCACAATGCTGCTGCAGGTGAAATATAATGCGGATAATATTGAATAAATATCTTTTCGTCAGGTTAAATATTGATAATGTTCACTGAAACCTCTTTATCTAACCCTCTCTACTTAACCTCGCATAACCGTCATGTTTGTAGTTTTTTAATACTTTTTATCCACGTTGTAGTTCTAACCGAATCCTCGTTCATCTCGCAATGGGTTGTGGGCAATATCAGCTGTTAGAGTGCGCATCGATCTGCACTTCGAATTTTGACTGGAAATAGTAGACCATCCGGGAATCTTTGGAATACTCTTTTCAACATACTACGATTTGGTATATACTAATTCTTTTAGTACGGATAGTATGCGCATTGGGACGCAGCAATACAAAATTTGCAGGGCTGGTGGTGCTCCAAGACAGATTTGAAACCATAACCGTTTTACAACACATTCGCTTGTGTTTCTTATTAAGTGGGGGTCATCACTTTAGCTAACTTAAGTCTCTGAGATCCTGACACCTTGTACTTCTGGAGACACCAGTTAGGTTGCAGTTCTGGAAAATGGTTGGGCTGGAGACTAAAGCCTTGTTTATACTCGACCACTAGCGTAGCGTACCCACATTGACAGCTTGCCCATCCTGTCAGATCCAGGGAATTTTTTTTTTTTTTAATAATAATACAATTTTCTAACATTTAACAATTCTTCAATAATTCTTTAAATGTGATTTATTTTGTCATGCATTAGAACTGTATTCTAATGTTAATAAAATATGCAAATTCGTCTCTTCAGTTACGTCACACCAGTAGTAATGTTATGTTCGCGGCAATATGTGGATTCGAATCCAACTAGCAGTGCCTTTTTTTAATTAAAAAAATGGCTAAACTCAGTTATGACAGTTTAAGAAAGAAACAAGTCTTGACAAAGATGACAGGACACCATAACACTTTGCCATTTGAAAGTGAACTAATTAAGTGATATTATCAACATCTTCAATTCAAAACCCAGCCAACTCTTACTTGTTTAGAACAGACATCAGCCATACAAGGTAAGCTATGGGTAGGTTTTTAGTCTGGCCCGCCGTGGCATGGCAATCATATATTTGCATGTAATATTTGTGAGCACGTTTATTAATGACAGGTTGTCGCGCATTTTTTTGTCTTTTTCAAAGGGCCGTTGGAAGAGCGATGATAGAGGAGTGAGGAGCTGCACTGTTTTTAATTTGTTTTGTTTGTGTAATGCATTATCTTAGAGTGTACAGATATGCATATATAAACAATACAAGTTGTCAAATTAAGTTTGATAACTTCAAATTTTTTTGATAATTTTGTATTATAAAGTTGTAAATGTAATGATAGTCATATTCAAATTATTCCAAATAAACCTTGCTTAATAAAGTAAAGCATGAACTACTGGTTTCTGTTCATTGAATACCTTTAAAATTTTAGTGTAGTTTAGTGGATTACATGTAATATTTGTATTTTGGGGTTTCATGTAAAATAAGGTAACCCAAACAGAAATTTTGATAGCCCGTATATAAACCCGTTGTGGCCCATAAGAGCCCTACATAACACCTTTCTGGATCCCATCATCAACCCATATGGGCAGACCCATGTAGGCCCCAAATGGGTACTACCTGGGTTACCCCTATGTGCCCGGTATGAGCCCATCAAGAGACCCATCATCAACCCATCTGGGCTAACCCATGTGGGTCCTTCATGGAAACTGAGGACAAAATTAGTTGGGTAGCCCAGGTGGGCCCCAGATATCAGCCCATGTGCAACCCCTTTGGGCCCCACATGGGTGTGTTGGCTGGGTATAGTTCCATTACAAGGTAGAGTGAACAAAATTGGCAATTGATTCGACATGCCAGATGTTAATGTCCGATACAGGTAGACCACGTGATAAGATACAGGTAGACCACGTGATAAGATTAAGTCTAAAGTATATCCCTGAACATGAGTGTGGCCAGACACCCACTGATCAAAATCAAAAGAGACAATAAGATTTAAAAACTCTTTCACGCATTCACACTTACATATAATTTATAGAGAGTGAATTTAAATGCGTATTTGGCGTGCTGTCCGGGGGGAGGGCTTCGAGCTCGGAATTTGGCCCGAACCCAGTGTACCCCCACCCCCCATGTATGTAAGTGGTTAGAACTAAAAGTTTGGAGAAGGGGTGGTGGAGGGATGCTGATAAACTGTCAATAAACGGAGGTAAAACTGCTGTGTTTATATACCGCTTATTGTTGATTAGCTGAGTGCTCTCCACTTGTGTCAATTATCTGAACGTGCTCCTCCCAAACCTTGTTAATAAAACATAATTTAGAGAGTGGCTTAGAGTCGCAGCATACATGGATGTTAAAATCACCCAAAACGTCTCGGTTACGACTGTAACCTTAGTTCCCTGATAGGGAACGAGACGCTGCGTCATTGCTTTGGGAACGCCTCTGCGTGATTGCGTCGTGAAGCACGTATGTCATCAGTCCAATAGAGAGATGGAACGTCATAGGCAGGTGACGTCATAGACCCGGAAGCTATAAAGCACACCGGCAAACACACGCCGTTAGCTTCTGAAGAAGGCCTGAAACAAGGCGCTTGCGGGCATGCGAGGAGTATGGCCGGGTGACGCAGCGTCTCGTTCCCTATCAGGGAACTAAGGTTACAGTCGTAACCGAGACGTTCCCTTTCAAGGGAACTCGAGCTGCGTCACCGCTTTGGGAACGAGAATACCCACGTCCCCATGCGAGTCTGGATGCCCGCCTGTAACAGCTACGAGGCGAGCACCCGAGACCCTGGAGTAGCAGAAATATCTAGTTCATAGAACCTGACAAAAGTATCACACACTTCCTGCAGGGAGGCCCCTGCCAAGAGAGCTTGAGAAGCAGCCATACTCCTAGTGGAGTGGGACCGAACAGCCAAAGGAGAGGGCTGTCTGGCCGCCACATAAGCCAGTGAGATAGCCTCGACTACCCACTTGCTCATCCTCTGCTTTGACACCGGACCCCCACGGGATGGAGGTCCGTAGCAAACAAATAACTGATCAGTTTTCCTCCACAGGGCAGCTCTGTGGACATAAGCGTCTAAAGCGCGAACGGGACAAAGCAGATTTAACTTTTCCTGGTCTGACGTCATAAAGGGGGGAGGACAGAAGGCCTGGAGCACAATAGGTCTCACAGGATTAGTGAGGACCTTAGGAATGTACCCGGGCCTCGGAGAGAGAAAGGCCTTAGCCATACCCGGGGCAAACTCCAAGCACGAGGGTGCAACAGAGAGGGCTTGCAAGTCCCCAATTCTTTTAAGAGAAGAAATAGCAAGAAGAAAAATAGTTTTGAAAGTGATAAACTTCTCAGAAACTTCCTCGAGCGGCTCGAAGGGAGCCTCGGAAAGGCCTTGAAGGACGATAGATAAGTCCCAGGCCGGCACCCTGGTGCGTGTCACAGGTCTCAGTCTCAAGGTTCCACGGAGGAAACGGGTTACTAGCGGGTGTCGCCCTAATGAAACTCCACTCAAAGGAGTGTGGTAAGCAGCTATGGCCGCCACGTACACCTTTAGTGTGGAGGGGGCTAACCCAGCAGAGAATCTCTCCTGCAGGAACTCCAGCACCACGCTCGCAGGGCAGTTAACTGGATCCCGCAGGCGATCTCGACACCATAAGGTGAAGAGTCTCCACTTTAGGTAGTAAAGTTTCCCCGTAGAAGGAGCTCTGGAGTGTAGAATGGTCTCAACAACCTCAGTTGAGAGACCGGAACTTATGAGCTGGGCCCCCTCAGAGGCCAAGCCCACAGTTTCCACAACTCCGGGCGGGGGTGAACAAAAACTCCGCCCGCCTGAGAGAGAAGGTCCCTCCTGAACGGGATCTCCAGGGGAGAGCCGTCGAGGAGAGACACCAGATCCGAGAACCATACCCGGCCCGGCCACAACGGGGCTACTAGCAGAAGACGGGCCCCGTCCCGGCGCACTCTCTCTAGAACTCCCGGAAGCAGAGCGATCGGGGGGAAAGCGTACAAGGGCAGCCTCAGCCACTCCTGTACCATCGCATCCAGTCCAAGAGGAGCTGGAGGTGACAGGGAGAACCACAGATGACAATGAGAGTTCTCGTGAGTGGCGAACAGGTCCACTTGGGCCCTGCCGAACTTCTCCCAAAGGAGCTCCACCACATCGGTGTGGAGTCTCCACTCCCCGGGCCTTGGCCCCTGCCTCGACAGGATGTCTGCTTCCACGTTCAACCGCCCAGGAATGTACATAGCCCTTACTGACAGCAATTTTCCCTGAGCCCAGAGGAGGATAAGGCGCGCCAGCTTGTATAAGCGACGGGACCTCAAACCCCCCTGATGGTTGATGTAGGAGACCACCGATGTGCTGTCTGTGCGCACAAGCACATGATGGCCCCTGAGATGCGGCAGGAAGTGCTTCAGAGCCTGAAACACCGCCAACATTTCCAGGCAATTTATATGCCACAAACGCTGGCGCTCCTGCCACAGACCCTGGGCCGAGCGACCACTCATGGTCGCCCCCCAGCCCGTCAGGGAGGCATCCGTGGTCAGAGAAGTACGCTGACACGGTGCCCCCAGCGACGGGCCCTGGGTCAGGAACCTGGGGTCCTTCCACATAACCAAGGTGCGGAGACACCGCCGCGTTGCCTTGATTACGCGAAAAGGGTTCCCCCTCGGGGAAAAACCCCTGGTCTTGAGCCACCACTGTAGCGGCCTCATGAACAGCAGGCCCGAAGGAATAACGTTGGACGCGGCTGCCATCAGACCCAACAGTCTCTGAAACTGCTTCACAGTGAGCGGCTGGTCTAGCTTCACCCCTTTCACGGCTGAGAGGATCGACCCCACGCGAGGCTCCGACAGACGAGCCTGCATAGAGACCGAATCCCAACTCACGCCGAGATAAGTGATCTTCTGCACCGGAGAAAGAACACTCTTCTTGGAGTTGAGCCTCAGCCCCAACCTCCTCATATGTGCGAGAACAACATCTCGATGCTGAACCGCAAGACGCGCTGACTGTGCTAGTATCAGCCAGTCGTCAATGTAATTGAGAATGTGGATCCCCTGCAAACGCAAGGGGACCAGAGCAGTGTCCACACACTTCGTGAACGTGCGGGGTGAAAGGGCTAAACCGAAAGGAAGCACTCGATATTGGTACGCTTCTCCCCTGAAAGCGAACCTCAGGAACTTCCTGTGCTGCGGAAGGATGGAGATATGGAAATATGCATCTTTGAGATCTATCGTGACAAACCAGTCCTCGGACCTGATCTGAGACACGATCTGTTTGAGTGTCAGCATCCTGAACTTGAGCTTTGCCACGGCTCGGTTCAGGACGCGAAGATCCAAGATGGGGCGCAGCCCACCATCCTTCTTTGGCACTATGAAGTACCGGCTGTAAAAGCCTGACTCCCTCTCTATAGATCCCTCTCTACAGTCCTTCCACAGGACTGTAACTTTTTTTATTCACCGCGGCTATCTGGTCTAGTGGCAGTGTTTAAAAACATTTATGCCTGTCGCTGTCTAACAACTAGCCCTCGTTGCACCTTTGAAGTGCAGTTGCAGCTCACATTAAACAACTCACTGGTACTTGCCTTGGTTTATCACCGCCTCAGCCAAAGAAGAATATTTCTCAATGAGTTTGCAGAGTTCCTGGGGATATTGTTACCAGCTATGACAGAATATTAATTCCCTTTCAAGGGAACTCGAGCTGCGTCACCGCTTTGGGAACGCCTCTGCGTGATTGCGTCGTGAAGCATGTATGTCATCAGTCCAATAGAGAGATGTGTAATCTGATGCTGCTTTAAATGTTGTACATGTCATGTCGTGACTGCTATGTTGCTCGGAACTGCACCAAGAATTTCACCTGCTGTTGCACTTGTGTATATAGCTGTGTGACAATAAAGTGATTTGATTTGATTTGATTTGATTTGAGGGAATCTACAGACAGCTGCCAGAATGCAGCAACTTCGGGTACGGCAAAGGAAGGACAGTCATCCTGGCATAATGTTGCCTATTCTTAATTTAAATTAAAAATACACTGCTGTATAGGAATGCTAATTTTGGTTAAATTTCCCAAGGACAACCTCTGCTCATTACCCGTTTAGTAACAGTTAACTGATAAGATTATAATATTGAATTGGCATTAAATAAAAATATGATTGACGAGTGTCTGTGACCCGTTAAAAAGACCCGTTTTCACAGGTTTATTTTACCGTACAAACAGCAGCATACAGAACAGATAAAATATAAATAAAAAGAATAAAATAAATAGGCCTACACTAAATATTTTACCAAATAATTACCAAATTAAGATGACAAAACGAAAATACACTGAATCCGTTTGAAGCTTTGAAGAACCGGAATAGTTTTTTTGTCAAATAAAAATAGCAGGCCTACCTAAATCCACACCTTGTATGTGTTTTTTTTTTTTTTTTTAAGTAACATGTCTAAGTGATGTGGGTTAGTCTGGAGCGCAGCCTGTTGACAGTTAAACCCGTGGCAGAAAACACCTCTCAAGCCTTTATACTTTCTTTTGTCTCCACAGCGCGAGCCTCTGCTGACTGTGCGCGCCTTCTGCGCTCGCCGTTGTGCTGTTCTTTGGAACGACAGAGGGTGACTCGGGGTAATTGTTCTATAAACCATCAGGAAACAGCAGCGAGAAGAACATACGTGACAATGTTTTCTCTAGTAAACTTGACCAAAACCACACTACAAAAAGCCTTAAACAAGGCTTCAGGTGGCACCAGTGCCCCGGGAATACAGAGATAACGCCTCGCTAGAGTGGCCAGCCTTGGGAAGCGCCTTTCATTTGCTTTCCACCAGTCAGGAGCTTGTACTACTGCTGTATTTTAATACTGCGTAGCATATTTTGCAAGTAACTTCATCGCCCTTTCTGTCGAAATGGTCCCACACAGTAGGCTTCTTCTTTCCCATTGCTTCATTTTGTGAGGTTAGACATGATGTGGTTGCACGTGTCGATGCTCTCTGTGAGTGAACAAATACAGCATATTTTTCTTTAACCATGCAGCAAACAAACAAACAAAAAAAGCGTTAAAAAAATATATTTAAACCGTTTAACTGATGGTATTAATCAGTCAAAGTTCTTACTTTCGATTAACGGTTAAACGGTCAATATGAGCATCCCTACACTGCTGTGGATGTTGTTAACTTCATTAATGTGTTTACTGTGATGGACTGAGGATGGGAGTAGGATTCGGTATTCGGTTTTGGATTCGGCAGAATCTTAACCACTCTGACACGATGGTGTCAGGAGCACAACCTCTCCCTCAACGTCAGCAAGACCAAGGAGCTGGTGGTTGACTTCAGAAGGAATGAGAGAGAACACCGCCCCATCACCATCAATGGAGCACCGGTGGAGAGAGTCAGCAGCTTCAAGTTCCTCGTGCAGGCGGTACCGCAGCATCAGAACACGCACCAGCCGACTCCAGAACAGCTTCTTCCCACAAGCAATTAGACTCCTTAACTCTTGATCCATCAGTTCATAACACACACTGGACAGAATATCACTCAGCACAACCCACTGTAGATACACACACATTATATACACATTTATTTATCATATAGCATCTATTGTACATTGGATCTCTATATTGTGATTAATATTGTATACTGTACATTGTATATTACTATTATAGCTTATTGTATATTGTTTAATGTATGTTTAGTGTACATTGTTTAAAGTATATGTGTGGTGAGGTGGGTGTGGTTTTCGCGAGGTCTGCGGGCGGAGAGACGGAAAGGATCCGAGCGGCGAGTAAGCGGATTGAGCGCTGATTAAAAACACCTGTCTCTGATTACAGTAATTGGCGTGGAGAGAGCTATATAAAGCCGGTGCGAGAGAGAGGGACTGGGACACCACCGCTACTGCCTACACGAGCTGTGCCATAAAATATTGCTTGTTGGAGAAAGTGATTAAAAGATTGCTGTGTTTTGAGTGCGCCCACGAACGCTGTTATTTTTGAAAGTTTTGAGTATAAATAAAGAGCACGTGTCCCAGTCACGCCGACCCCTGTCTTCCTTCCTTACCCACACGAACCTTTATCACAATATGTATATTGTAAGTATGTGTATATTGTTTAAAGCTGTGAGAACTACACTCACATTGTGTAAATTATTTATTGTTTATTGTAGAGTTTACTGTGCTGTGATTTGGATCGCCGCTGGATCTTCGCAGGGCCTGCAGCTCCCCGTGAGTAAGCTAAGAACGATCTTCTTTGCAACATTATGTGGTTGTGTGTGAATACCTCGCTTTCTGCTAGTAGAGTTTGCTGCCTCTCCGTGCTATGTTTTCCCCACTATGTGGGTAACTGAATCGCGCTCTCGCCTGAGGGCTTGTAGCGTAGGGGGCGAGCTGTGTTTTTCCTAGCGTAAAGTGAGAAGTAGCTGAAGACCGGGTACGCGCTAATGCACGAGCTGTAGTGAGATCTGCGCCCAGCTCTGCTGGGCTTTGGGAAAAGGGTTTTTGGGGCCTCATTGTGTAATATTAGAGGTGATAATATTTCTTTCCCGGGCCCTGAGTAGATCTAGTGCGGACTTATGTCGCACCACTTGGCCTAGGCTTTGTCAAGGATGGGGGCATTCCCTTTTAATGAAGATGTTCGCCCCTGGCCTGTCTTTTTATTTAAGAACATGGCGTTGTTTATGCATCTTTGTTTCAGCCTCCTCTGTTACAGAGTCGTCCGGCCAAGGCCCGCCCCCTTCTCTGCGTTCTGGGGTCACAAGTAATGCAGACGAGGTGGTGCAGGAGACAGCGACTTCGCCAGTGGTCGTGGGGTGGAACTAAGCGTCTTTTCGCCAGTGGCGATTAGACTTTATCCGCTGTTTCCGCCTTTCGGAGCGTGGTCGTCGCCATCTGCTGGCGGCCCCCGGCCTTTTCCTGGAGGATGGTACGGCCGGTGGATTTCACATTTCTGTGATATTGTTCCCTTGCTTTATGTCTCTGCTCCACCTCCTTTAGGGCCCGGGTCGAGCTGAACATCGGATAATCCTTCTGTACGGTTTGGTCGGATGCTCCCCTGAGGCCCGAGCATTGCCAATGGCTGACGCCCTCGCAATCAAGGTTGGCCGCTGCATGGGAAGTAAGACAGCCGCCCCAATGCAGGTGACGTAAGTTGTACTCCCCTCGCTTTAGAGGGTCTTTGTTTAAGCACTTAAAGCACCCGCTGGGTACACTGCTGTTGGCAATGTGATTAGGTCCATGTTTGTAGGCACTGCCCAAGAGACTGCGCCGTCCTGGGGGCCCTAGGACACGGCGAAGCAGGTTGTCCCTAGCTGCCTCTGGGATGGAGCCAGCCCCAGGTGCGGGCATAGGAGCCAGCTGGCTTTGTGTGGCCAGCTTGGACGGTCTGGGCAGTAGGACTTCAGGACAGGTAGTAGGCGCTAACCGGCCTCCTTGCAGGAAAGTCCCGACACCGTGGCCCACGAGTTGGCCTCGGAGGCTTTTCTCCACTGGTGTCGACGTCAGCAGTGACCCGTCATTTGGCCCTGGGGATGAGTCCCCAGGTGTTAACTGGATTTCCAGGCCTTCGTCAGCAGCAGACAGCTGCAGTCAGCCCAGGTAGCAGCAGCCAGCCTTCTTAAAGTCTCGGCAGGATCCTTGGAATCTGCAGACCCCCTATTCGGGGGGTAGGTCCTGCCAGGCCTCCCTGAGAGGTAGGCTCCCGTTCTGGGTTACCTTCGCTCAGGAGCTAGGCCCTGTTCGGCCTCCCTGAGAGCCTGCTGTGGTCAGCAGGCGCTGCCTGGTCTCCCCCGAGGGGGCACCATAGGCATTAAGTCCCTCGACGGCTGGTACGAGCTGCTAAAATAGGTGGTAGGCCCTACCGGGCCTCCCTATGGGCCTGCTGTGGGGAAAGCAGGCTCACTCGACCTCCTCTGCGGATGGCGTTCCTGGGCCCCAGTCACTGTATGACTAGCACGAGTGCTAGTGGGTAGTAGGCCTCATCCGGCCTCCCTGAGTGACCTCCCTGGAGGCAAACTCCCGGTGCCCAGCCACTGTGGCGGTGAGCATGAAGTGCTATGAGTAGCACCTTCTGCTATCAGGTGGTAGGCACTAGTGATGCGCGGGTCGGCTTTTTTTCCAACCCGCGGGTCCTGCTTTTATGAAATTATTTGGCCCGCCCCAGCCCGCACCGCACCAGTGTATCAATTTTAAAACCCGCCCCGCCCCGCATCCGCGACCATTAAATAGACATACTAGCCATTGTAATGTAAATGAAAACAGCCTTTATTTCTGAAAGTGCTTGGAAACATGGCCCTGTAAACTGGCAACACCAAACGATTATTATGAATATGAACCATAAATCAGGTCATATTAATAACAAGATAATGATAAAGATTTTCAACCTTTAATTTTCACCAAAGTAGCGTTTGGATCTTGAAGGCTTAACCATTTTTTATTTCAGATTTGTATAGGCAGTTTATAGCCTCCGCTACATAACCACTAAACTTTTGTTTTATTTAGCACACAGAAATGTTCATAGCGTGTTTACATTCGCTGTGCAAAAAAAGAATGACGTCCACTGTACCAGGGTTTAATCTATTTCGGCTAGACTCCAGCACCTCTTCCATCTTCACTTTTATCTCTCCGTTTTTGTTGTCGTGGCTGCCGATGGTGGGAGCTGCTCGGCGCGCAGCTGTCATGACGTGCCGCGTGATGCCAAAGGCTTGGGGACATCATGCAAGTTACGTTGCTACGGCTTTCGTATTGTAACCTTATCAAAAAAACCTAATAAAATATGAAAATAGATACTCCCAAATATTTTATATAGGCTATAGGGAATTGCAGGCAACATACATAGATTTTTTTATTTTGTTTTTAATGACCCGCCCCAACCCGCCCCGCAAATAAGTGAAGATTTCTTAACCCGCCCCAACCCGACCCGCAGGTTACCCGCGGGGCCCGCGGGTTATGAGACGACCCGCGCATCACTAGTAGGCACGGATGGCCTCCCTGACGACGATCTCACGGTTCCCGGTCGCTGTGGCAATGAGCGTGAAGTGCTACGAGTAGCACGTTCTGCTTTCAGTTACGTTCTGCTTTCAGTTGGTAGGCATGATTGCCTTCCTGGAAGCGAGCTCCCGATCCTCAGGCGCTGAGAAAGCGGGTGAGACAGTTAGCGAAGCGCTACGGACGGCATGTTCTGCTACTAGGTGGAGGCATTGCGCCTCCCTGGAATCGTTCCCTGGTCCCCAGTTTCGGTAACGGAGCGTAGCATGGGCTGCTATCAGGCAAAGCTGCACGGGCTTCCCTGAGGGGATTCGCTTGGAGTAGTAGGCCCACGTGGCCTCCTCTGAGGGCACGCTCTGGTCTCGTGGTTTTCTGGAGGGTTCCAGTCACTGAGCAGAGGCCGGCTCCCCGGCCGCTGTGGTGAGCCCAGCCGCTGTGGTGAGCATGAAGTGCTACGAGTAGCACGTTCAGCTAGGCTGTGAGTGCCCGATATCTTTGCAGTTGGTAGGCCTGCTTGGCCTCCCTGATGGAGCGAGTCCCTGGTCTTCCCAGCTACCTCGAGGGCTAGCACGACTGCGATCAGGTGTCAGGCCCGTATTGTCTTCCTGAGGACGAGCGTTGCTATTGGATGCGCAAGCGGTCTATACAGGTTACCAGGTGGAGGCCTCTCTCGGCCTCCCTGGGGGACGAGTTCCCCAGGCGGGAACACACAACTGGCTTTACGCTGACAGCTAGTGGCCACCCGCTATCAGGCGCCGGTCTCTGGCCGTTTGCGAGACCTGAAGGCGGTGTTCTTACCCTAGCATGACGAGGTGTCACTGCGGCTATGCGGTCCCGACAGGACGGGACCTTCATAGTGTGCCTACGGCATGGTTACCTACCGGGCAGGCTTATGAGCTCCTCTCAAGCGAGGGTCTGTTATGAGCTTACGGCCGCCTGGCGCTGATCCATTGGTGGTAGGTCCCGAGGGGCCCCCCCGATACGTTCAGCCTGTAAGGCCTTTGGCCTCCTGAGCACGTTTTAAAGTAAGTGCTTGGTAGATCCGAGGATCGAGCGGCTCGACTCCCCTCGCTAGCAAGGTTTTGAAAGCACTTCGCTGAGCGCTGCTCTCCGGGATAACCCGTCTCTGAGGTCCGGCTAGTCGGTGACACTGCCTTTCTTGCAGCACCCTAGCGGGATGTCTCTTCGGGGGCGAGTACCAGAGGCTCTGTACTGTACAGACAGGGTTGACCATATTACGTGTCCCATAGCAGACTGGGTCACCAGGTCAGGTCTCCCTGGTGGCATTCGGTGAGAACCTCCCGAATAGTGACTGGCATAGGGTTCCCTCGTAGTTCCCTTGTCACGCTCCCTTAAAGGAACCCCTTCTAAGTCGAATGGGTTGGTTCCAGGCCTTTGAGCAAGACCTGGGGAGGAACTCATGTGTGTGAAGGTTTCCTTCTCAGGTGATAAGCTTGGGCTTTGACCGTAGGGAGCGCTGTCACTGACAGCCTAACGTGACCAGAAGGGGAGTGGTTCAGGCATTTCAGTGAATTTGCTTGTCTTGACAGTTGTCACTGCCAGTGGGCATGCACTCCCGTCGGCATGGCGGCGTGGGTATATCGTTCTCCGTAGCGTCGAAGCTGACGCAGCGCGAGTTCCCTTTCGAAAGGGAACGTCTCAGGTTACAAATGTAACCTTTGTTCCCTGAGAACAGGGAACGAGACGCTGCGTCGCTTTGCCATGCCGCAGGGCCCGCCTGCCGAAACAGTCCCTTCAGATGATTAGATACTGTCATGTTGGCAAGGTGCCCTTATATACTTCCTGGTCGCACCTTGATGACATCATAGGCTGTCGCCGGTCAATAGGATTGACGTTTTTTAATTGTGATTTCAGGCACCAGTCACGCTGGAGGCGTTCCCCGTAGCGTCGAAGCTGACGCAGCGTCTCGTTCCCTGTTCTCAGGGAACAAAGGTTACATTTGTAACCTGAGACGTTTTCAATCCGATCAAGTGTTTACATGTCCTCTCGATCAGATTAGAAAAGGAATAAACGACACCATTTTCAATCCAATCGAAATTTAATTTGGATCGATTAAGGTCTTTACATAAAGTATCTTCATAAGTATCTCAAGATGGCGCCGAGGATGGCTGCTATGTTGCGAGCTCCGCTGAAACACTGTAGTTTTTTGTTTGTTCTGTTTACAGTTTTTGTGTTTCACGAGTTCACACTTACATCAAATTAAATAGAGTAAATATTATGCGTATTTGGCGTGCTGTCCGGGGGAGGGCTCCGGGCTCGGAATTTTGCCCGAACCCAGAGTACCCCCCCGGTGATGGAAATAGTCTAGAACTAGACTACATATATTAATTTGATGTCTTATGTGAGTTTAATTAAGTGAGGAGAAGGGGTGGTGGAGGGAAGCTAAGAAACAGTCAACGACAGGAAGGTAAATAGGCTGTCTATATACACCTCCTATCGTTGATTTTTTAATGAGCTCCTCTTGTGTTCAATTAGGTTTAATTAACTGGGTCTGCTCCACTTAACAGTTTTAATTTCCTGAATGTGCTTCTCCTGAAATTTGTTTATAAAACATCAATTCACGAGTTCACACTTACATCAAATTAAATAGAGTAAATATTATGCGTATTTGGCGTGCTGTCCGGGGGAGGGCTCCGGGCTCAGAATTTTGCCCAAACCCAGAGTACCCCCCAAAATGCAAGAACAGAGGACAGCCACCAAGAAACCCCCCCAAATATGCAGATAATTGGTAGGCTGGCGTTTTGATAAGCCTGGTTGCTTGGCTAGGAGGGCCTGTTGCTTCTGATGGGAGCTGCTCGCGGCATCGGGCAGACGAGCCTTACTGGCTGATGGCTGGAAGCAGCCTTAGTTTTGAACGACTGGTCGGGAAGGCTCTTGCAACATCCAATGGGAGGCCAATGCTCACTGTATCAGATGGAAAACCTTACCGGCCGATAAATGAAAACAGCATGGTTGGAACTACTGTTCGGGAAGGCTCTTGCAACATCCAATGGGAGGCCAATGCTCACTGTATCAGATGGAAGAACCCTACCGGCAGATAAAATAGGAGCAGCATGGTTTGGAACAACTGGACGGGAAGACTTTTGCAACATCCAATGGGAGGCCAATGCTCACTGTATCGGATGGAAAACCCTACTGGCCGATAATGAGAAGCAGCATGGTTTGGAATGACTGGTCGGGAAGGCTTTTGCAACATCCAATGGGAGGCCAATGCTCACTGTATCAGATGGAAAAACCCTACTGGCCGATAATGAGAAGCAGCATGGTTTGGAATGACTGGTCGGGAAGGCTTTTGCAACATCCAATGGGAGGCCAATGCTCACTGTATCAGATGGAAAAAACCCTACCGGCCGATAATGAGGAGCGGCAACTGGTCGGGAAGGCTTTTACAACATCCAATGGGAGGCCAATGCTCACTGTATCATATGGAAAAACCCTACCGGCCGATAATGAGAAGCAGCATGGTTAGGAACTACCTGGCCGGGAGGACCCGTGTTGCCTCTGACGGGAGCTCATAGCACCTGGCGGAACGGGCCCTACTGGCTGGTAAGTGAATTTGGGGTGACGATCATGAAAGGCTTTTGCGTCATCCAATGGAGGCCAATGCTCGCTGTATTGGACGGGGAATAGAAGCCCTACCGGTCGAAAGAAAAAGAGGAGCACATGATTTATTCCGCCCAACCAGAGGGACACCCTACTGGCTGTGAACGGGGGGCGCGTTGTTTGAAACGGCCGGTCAGGAAGGCTCAGGCCGCATCTGACGGGGAGATCAATACTCGTGACGACAGACAGGTGAGCCCTACTGACCGATAGACGGGGCGGCGCAATTAAAAAGAAACGACTGACCGAAGGGGCCCACCCAGCCTCCACCAGGAGCATTTTCTGGCGTCAGGGGAGTTGGTCCTATCAGCTGACGGCACGGTAAAGGAGAATTGGAACACCCAGCCAGGAAGCTCTCGCCGACATCAGATGGGAGATCAATACTCGCTGTATCAGATGGGTAAGCTTCGCTGACAGGTGGAGGGTAAAGCATGAAAGTTCGCCCAGGAGAGCTTTTGCAGCATCCGAAAGGAGATCAATACTCGCGGTTTCGGGTAGCCTCGCTGGACGGCGGAAAGCAAAATGGATAGACATAGACCTGGAGAGCTCTGTGGTGTCCGAAAGGAGATCAATACTCACAGTATCGGACAAGCAAGCCTCGTTGGATGGAAAGAGAAAAAGATTGATAGCGACTTGGAGGGCCCTCGCGGCATCCGATGGGAGAACAATTCTCAAGGCATCGGAAAGGCATCCTCGCTAGTCAAAGAAAGAAAAAGATGGAAGCTGGCCTGGAAGGCTTCCACAGCATCCGACGGAAATCAGCTCAAGGTGTCGGATAAGTGAGCCTCGCCAGATGAAAAAATAAGGAAAAGGAAATAGCCACTATCCAGGAGAACTCTTGCAGTGTTCGACAGGAGATCAAGACTCGCTGTATTGAACGGGTGAGCCTCGCTAGATGGAAAAAAGAGAAAGATAGGATAGGGTTTTTATAAGGGTTGTTAATTAATAAGGGTTTGGTGAGCTTTCTTGATGTGGTATCGGTCGGTCCTAATGTAGCTTTGAAAAGCGTGAGAAGACCATCTCCCGAGAGCTTGGATCTGCTGCTGGGAGAGTCCTTTTTTGCGCTGCAGTTGTTTCCGCCCCAATGCGGAAGGAGTGGCTAGAAAAGTCAAAGCATCTAAGAAAGCCAAAGAAAGCTAAGATGAACATGGTATCTAGCGTGCGGGCTGTGTCAAGGGGTTGATATCCTGTACGAAGGGTATGAATGCATTTTGTGAGTAAGTCTAGTGTTATGGGTTGTCTACTGTCAGGGCGGGTGAGTTGTGATCGCTGAATTCCTTTAATCAGGAGGGAGGTTTATGAGTTATTGATCCCCGGAGATGGAGTGCCATGAATTAATTTGTGGAAAAATTGAAGACCGCTTAGGTAGCCTTTGATGGACCCAACTTGGAAGCTCTTAATATTGTTGAGATAGGAGATAAAAGAGGTAATTGAGAGGAGAGAAAAATCAGGGAACTGCAAGCTATACAAGAAGTGGAAAGATTTGAAACATCTCCAAACTGTCACATATGATTGGATTGTTCTGGGGGAAACTGCTTGGAGGATACTGTTGAGTGATGCGTCCAAGAGGGGTTTTAGCGGGTGGTTTATGGAAATATCAGTTCTGAATAGGGAGGTACTGGAGTTGGGAAAATATCTGCTTCTGGAGACAATGTCCTGAATTTAAACAAAAACAAAAACGAGACAGGGTGTCAGCAATTAGGTTTTCGGTCCCTGGGACATGCTTTGCAATAATGATGAATTGATCGCACGCCGAGATCCAGGTATGACGTCTTAGAAAGGGCATCAGAGACGGTTGAATGAGAACGGCCTTTATTAATGCACTGGAATGTTGCCTCATTGTCGCAATGCACTAATATGCTGCTAGCCGCCCATTCTTTCCCCCACAAAAGGCAGCGACTACAAGAGGGTAAGGCTCAAACAGAGCTGAGGACTGTAGCATGTCTTGAAACTGTGGTGGCCATGGAGACGCGAACCAGCGTCCTTCAGATTATGATGATATTTTATCTGACTGATGTTATGATTACTGACTTTATATATTTTAATGTGTAAAGTGTGTTTATCCAGCCCGCAATAGACATGGCATAATTACGTCATTGTGAAATGACGTCATTACGTTTGAGTGCAAAAGAACTGGTGAACCAGTTTTGATCCGGTTCATTGGACGAACTGTCCGAAAGAACCGGTTCGCGGAAAAGAACCAAACTTCCCATCACAACCGGGCAGGGAAGGGAAGGGTTAATCTTAGGACACAACGCAGTAGCATGTGCTACAGACCTGCCGACTGCACCCGAAATATTCCTGCAGCCTAAGAACCCCCTGCTGTGGAGGTCTGTGTCGAGAGCGACCCAGTAAGCGCACTGGTTCCACTGGGTTAGCCTCACGGCACACTTCTCAGAGAAGAGTTTGTGGTATGTGTAAAAAATGACCTCCCCCATAGGACAGTGCAAGCTCGGCTATGATTGCCAGATAATCATTCAGCTCACGGCGCCTTTGGGGGAAAACTGAACAAATGATGTCCGTGAAACGGGAAAAGGCAGACGAAAATTCAGGAAAAGAAAGTAAGCGGGATGAATGTGGGTTGGGTTTTTTTAAAGTGACTAAAAAGTCCCCGCAGTCTATTTGACGGTTTATGTCTGACACAGGAAACAGAGAGAGTGATGACAAATCAATGTCCAAACCTGCCAGGATCTGAGCCCGGATGTTTTGGGCCACTGGAGGCGGCTCAGAGGAAACAGCGTTAGCTGGGACAGGCATCTGTGTTGCTGTGAGGAGAGAACGAAGATTTAGTTTGCAGAAGGCGGTTGGAAGAGAGAGGAACCGGGGCTGCGTCTGGAGCTTGGAAGGAACAAAATGTTAGGGGCATGAGAAAGAGAAGGATGCATCTGAGACGTATGCACTTGTGCTGCTGGTAGAGGCGGCCCTGCGTTTGCTGGAGCTGCAGGCCACTGAAAAGAATGAGTGTTAGTAAATTGTTGATAACTTGGAGCTTGGACCGCTAGCAAGCTCGCGCTAGCATCTGCGGTGGGAGCTGGAGGCCACTGAAAATGCAAAGGATTAGGAACTGGAGGAGGAATGAGCTGAGAGGCTGAGGGGAGACCGGTGGGCCCAGCCCCAAACATCTCTGCGCCTGTAGAAGTCCAAGCTAAGAAACAATCAACGACAGGAAGGTAAATCGGCTGTCTATATACACCTCCTATCGTTGATTTTTTAATTAGCTCCTCATGTGTTCAATTACGTTTAATTAACTGGGTCTGCTCCACTTAACAGTTTTAATTTCCTGAATGTGCTTCTCCCGAAATTTGTTTATAAAACATCAATTTGTGTCTTGGATGTTGTCTACCTTACTACGTACGACAGACAGACACTTTTGGACATTGGTTCGGCAATTGCACACCGAAAACCGGACTTTAAATTCTTCAACGACGACCCGCTGCTTACAAACACGGCAGCGGAGCCCTTTGTGTGTGCAGTCCGACCGCGGAGACGGGGAAGCAGAGCCGGCGTGCTCATCAGAGTAAGACGCTGCGCAAACCGACCCCCGCTTCCCAGTATTTTACTGGCTAATGTTCAGTCTCTGGACAACAAACTCTGCGAGCTGAGAGCACGGATCTCTTTCCAACGAGAGACGAGGGACTGCTGCATTATCTGCCTTACAGAAACTTGGATGTCTGCTGAGATTCCAGATTTGGCCATCGAAACCACGGGGTTCTCCGTGCACCGAATGGACAGAGAAAAAGATCTCTCAGGGAAAAGCAAAGGCGGGGTTGTATGTTTTATGATCAACAGATCCTGGTGTGATCAGAGGAACGTACATTCTATCAAGTCTTTCTGTTCTCCTGATCTGGAACTTCTCATGGTTCTGTGCCGACCATTCTGGCTACCGAGGGAATTCACAGCGGTCATCATCACAGCTGTGTATATTCCCCCACAAGCCGACACAGACCGGGCACTAAAGGAACTGTATAGGACAGTGAGTGAGCAGGAAACCGCGCATCCTGAGGCTGCGTTTATTGTGACCGGGGACTTTAACAAAGCCAACTTCAAGCGCATTGCACCTAAATACCACCAACATGTTAACTTGCGAGGGAACCGTGTCTTGGACCACTGTTACTCTCCCTTCCGGGATGGTTACAAGTCCCTCCCGCGCCCACCATTTGGCAAATCGGATCACTCTTCCGTTCTCCTTCTGCCCGCTTACAGGCAGAGACTCAAACAGGAAGCACCCGCCCTCAGAACCATCCAGTGCTGGTCGGACCAATCGGACTCTATGCTACAGGACTGTTTTGATCACGCGGACTGGGAGATGTTCCGGTCGGCCTCTGATGACGACATCGAGGTCTACGCTGATAGCGTAACGTGTTTCATCAGGAAGTGCTTAGAAGACGTTGTTCCGACCAAAACAATTCGGCTGTACCCTAATCAGAAGCCGTGGCTAAATGGGGATGTTCGCGCGGCACTCAATGCGCGGACCTTCACTTTAAGCTCCGGTAATGCGGAGGAGCATAAACAATCAAGTTATGCCCTCCGGAAAACCATCAGAGCAGCAAAACGCCAGTACAGGGACAAGATTGAAGGACAGTTCAACACCACCAACTCTAGAAGCATGTGGCGGGGAATTAACACCATCACGGACTATAAAGGGAACACAAACTCCACCGTGAATACCGCTGCCTCTCTCCCGGACGAGCTCAACACCTTTTATGCTCGCTTTGAGGGAACTAACACCGCCCTCGCGGAGAGAGAGCTCGTGGCTGAAGATGCAGAGGTTGGTACACTCTCTGTATCTGTAGCGAATGTAACCCGATCCTTCCGGCGGGTGAACATCCGTAAAGCCGCGGGTCCAGACGGCATTCCGGGCCGCGTCATCAGAGCGTGCGCGCACCAACTGGCTGGAGTTTTTACGGACATCTTTAACCTGTCCCTCTCCCTGTCTGTGGTCCCCACATGCTTCAAAACGTCCACCATTGTGCCTGTACCGAAGCAATCAAAAACCACCTGCTTAAACGACTGGCGTCCTGTTGCTCTGACCCCCATCATCAGCAAATGCTTTGAGAGAATAATCAGAAACCACATCTGCTCTGTTCTCCCTCCCTCACTGAACCCACTGCAGTTTGCATACCGCAAAAACCGCTCCACTGATGATGCCATTTCATCTACAATTCACACTGCTCTCTCCCACCTGGAAAAGAGGAACACATATGTGAGAATGCTGTTTGTAGACTACAGCTCAGCATTCAACACCATTGTGCCCTCCATACTTGACATGAAACTCCGGGCTCTAGGCTTAAACAGCTTGTTATGCAGCTGGATCCTGGACTTCCTGTCAAACAGACGCCAGGTGGTCAGAATGGGCAGTAACATCTCCTCATCACTGACTCTCAACACTGGAGCCCCTCAGGGCAACCCACAGCTCCAATAGCATCATCAAGTTTGCTGACGATACGACGGTGGTAGGTCTCATCACTGACAATGATGAAACGGCCTACAGAGAGGAGGTGCATACTCTGACACGATGGTGTCAGGAGCACAACCTCTCCCTCAACGTCAGCAAGACCAAGGAGCTGGTGGTCGACTTCAGGAGGAATGAGAGAGAACACCGCCCCATCACCATCGATGGAGCACCGGTGGAGAGAGTCAGCAGCTTCAAGTTCCTCGGTGTCCACATCACAGAGGAACTCTCATGGTCCGTCCACACCGAGGCCGTTGTGAAGAAGGCTCATCAGCGCCTTTTCTTCCTGCGACGGCTGAGGAGGTTTGGAATGAACCACCACATCCTCACACGCTTCTACAGCAGCACCATAGAGAGCCTGCTGACTGGCTGCATCACCACCTGGTACGGCAACAGTACCGCCCGCAGCCGCAAAGCCCTGCAAAGGATAGTGCGCACGGCCAGCTGCATCATCGGAGGTGAGCTTCCCTCCCTCCAGGACATTTACGCCAGGCGGTGTGTGAAGAGAGCTCAGAGGATCATCAGAGACTCTAGCCACCCGAACCATGGGCTGCTCTCACTGCTGCCATCAGGCAGGCGGTACCGCAGCATCAGAACACGCACCAGCCGACTCCAGAACAGCTTCTTCCCACAAGCAATTAGACTACTTAACTCCTGATCCATCAGGATCATAACACACACTGACAGAATATCACTCAGCACAACCCACTGTAGATACACACACATTATATACACATTTATTTATCATATAGCACCTATTGTACATTGGATCTCTACTGTGAATAATATTGTATACTGTACATTGTATATTATTATTATTATTATTATTATTATTATTATAGCTTAATGTATACTGTTTAATGTATGTTTAGTGTATATTGTTTAAAGTATATGTATATTGTAAGTATGTGTATATTGTTTAAGCTGTGAGAACTACACTCACATTGTGTAAATTATTTATTGTTTATTGTAGAGTTTACTGTGCTGTGAGTAATTGTGGGCGCATCAGATGTGTAATCTGATGCTGCTTTAAATGTTGTACATGTCATGTCATGACTGCTATGTTGCTCGGAACTGCACCTAAGAATTTCACCAACTGTTGCACTTGTGTATATGGTTGTGTGACAATAAAGTGATTTGATTTGATTTGATTTTATTTGATAAAGGCTTTTCAGTGCGATTGAGCCATCAATCCGATTACTAATGGATTATTTGGTTGCATGTAAACGTAGCCACTGTGCTCTCTCTTCATTATCCACCATTGTACTACACTGGGCATGTCAAAGCAAACATTGAAAATCCATTTGTCCTTTGTATCAAAGGTTGTATCCAGTACTAGTGCATCCAGGATAGACAGTGTAGCATCACTAATCATAATGGGTTCTATTTGCTTTTGGCACGTTGCGCTGCTCGCGTCTGGTGTGGGTGTTGTTTTGGTAGTTGTGACGTTTGAAGTAGATTCATCGTCTGCTTTACGTTTACCTGGCACTAGCAGTCAAGCAAATTTACAAGAAATTTGTGCTCATTTACATTAACAATATTCTCTTCTATTCCTCTACACTCCTGGAACACTGGAGGCACATCAAAAAAATGTCCTTTCACCAACCTTCGGTACATTCCTTGGGTAGCATCATTGGCCCTCAGGCTGTGCAAATGGACTTGGGAAGGTGGATGCGCGTGGATGCCTCCTCCGCAAACCATTAAGGAGCTACAAAAGTTCAAAGGGATTACTGATTTTTATCGCAGATTTATAAAGGAGTTAACTTCAATCGCTAATCCATTAACCAGATCCCTTAGGGATAAGCCCAAAACCTTAAATTGGAGCAGGAGCAGGTCACAAGAGCTAAACTACAACATTGGGAACAGAAAACTAGCCATCAAGTTAGCCCTGGAGGAGTGGCGACACATGCATGTTATCCTTTCACAGTGATCACCGACTATAAAAATCTGGAGTGACTGAAAACAGTGAAATGGCTGAATCCTCACCAGGCCAGGTGGCAAACCCTCTCCAAAACCCGCTCCCTTTTCCCCACTCCAAAACAAAATGAAGGATCCTGATCCTACCTTCCTCTGTGTTTGGCTGTTCCATCCAATGGACCCAAGATGAGAGGATTGCCACAGCCACTCTTCATCTCGTATCAATAACAGCGCATACTTTAGCCCAGCACTAACGTAAATGACTGATGTAACATTGAAGTTTGCAAAACAAATCTTTCTCCATCCTTTACTCAAAGTAGTAAAAACAACAGACAATCTGCATTAATAGACCCAGTTCCCTTTCGTTCAGCCACTACGACGTAAGGTTAGTGACTAACAAATGGGGGTTTCGATTAGAAGCCAATCATTTTCGAGAATTTAACAATGCCTAATGGCAGTGCCAATGCCATGGTCATGTGGAATTTGCATGCGTAACTATGCCCCACCGTGTGGGTATATAAGGAAGTACGCTGGCAACATCGCATTATGTTTCTGCTTTGGAGCCAAGAGCATCTCTTCACTCCTGTAAGCCTGAATTCTGAAGTCCTCTCTACAGTCTTCGAGACGAGCAGTTCTCCAGGGTGTTGGTGTGACGGCGCGTTCGAGCGATCTCACATTGCCTGCCTGCTGATCTGTGCAGTGATCTGCAACAGCTGTGTGTGTTTTCCCTGGGCGCTTCGACACTCTGCAGAGCTTTCCTCTCACAAAAAGAGCTTGCGCGTGGCACCTCTTTTTCAAGACGGTTTGCCCGTGCACTTCCAGGTGCGATCGAACTCTGTTGCTGTCTATGGGCACGTTCACTGCTCGACGTGTTTGGGCTTCAGCATGTTCGGGCAGTGTTTGTGGATGTGTCATGTTCCCACTGTGGGAACGTGACCATCGCGATGTCTCGGTCGAGACTCAGTGATCTCCGTGAGGAGAGAGAATCACCTCTGCCACACCCCAATCTACCGTCTCCGAGAGAGGTGGTACTTTGGCTGGTGGCCAGGGTGACCTAAGGGCGGTGCCGTGGTATTAAGAACCCCGACGATCATTCCTCGGGCCACGCCCCCAATGCCTTTCGCTCCCGAGATGCATGAGGAGGTCCTGGAAGTCCCCATTCTTCCCGTGACCGTTCGGTGGCCTCCACCGCCTCCTCTATCCTCGATGGGGCCGCAGCCAAGGGTACACTGGGGTCCCTCCACTGTTGAACACTCTGTTGCGCACTACGGTGTCCATGGAGGGCTTTGACGTGGCGTGGCTATCCTAAGCGCCCCCTCCCCCAAAGCCTGTGGACTCGTCTACTTCGGTGGCGTGGTCCTGCAGAGCTACGGGGCAGGCCACCACCCCTTTGCACATGCACTAGGGTGGAGCCGACCCAGGGCTCTTCAATGAGTTGTGTGCCGCCACTGATCCCGCCCCCCAGGCGGTGAAGGTGGCCACACGCTCC
The DNA here is from genome assembly GCA_023566225.1 of Romanogobio albipinnatus. NCBI lineage: Eukaryota > Metazoa > Chordata > Actinopteri > Cypriniformes > Gobionidae > Romanogobio > Romanogobio albipinnatus. The sequence continues at coordinate 28,113,786 of CM042257.1, forward strand.
CTGGGTCGGGCGATGTCCACAGCTGTGGTCCGGGAGAAACACCTGGCCTTACCTGGTGATGTGGGGGACGTTGAGCGGGCCCGCCTCCTCAACTCGCCCATATCCCAGGCTGGCCTCTTCGGTGGCGCGGTTGAGACCTGTGCCCAACGGTTCTCGGCCGCCCAAAAGCAGACTGAGGCTGTAACATGTACTGCCCCGGCGGCCAGCTGCGGCACCCAGCCGCCGCCTCAGCCCGCTCACCGCCGAGGGCGCCCTCCCCCCTCCCGCCCAGCCCCAGCATCAGCCTTCACCTTCAGCCGTAAAGGTGGTTGCAGGATGACGCCCAGTCGCTCGACAGCCTGACTTAATGCCAGGCTGGAGGTGGACAACTCAGAGATGGGGTCCAGTTCTTTCCAGGGGATGGTAGCAGGGCCTCTCCTTCCCCCGGTGGAGTGCCGGGGGAAAAATCCTTCCGCTGCTGGCCCCCGGGCTAGCAGCGCTTGGAAAGAACTCATGTCCCCGTCTCTGAGGACCCAGAGACCGTTGATGGCAGTGTGCGCCGCCTCCGGGCCGCGCCGCTCTTGTCCCTCTCTCTCGCCAGCCTCCTCTCAGAGCAGACCCCAGTGGAACGTGCGTCCTTCCCTGGTCTCCTCTGTCAGGATGCAGCTGTTGATTGTTCCCCCACACCGGGACGCTACGCCTCCCACGCTACGCCTCCCTCCAACGTACGCGAAGACCATCAGGCTCGGCTACGCGATTCAGTTCGCGCAGGCTCCTCCCCGCTTCTGGGGAGTCTGCCCATCATGGGGCCTAATTCCCCAGTCATACGTGCGGAGGTTGCCACCCTACTGGAGGATTTATTCATAATTTGCATTTTGATAGCGGGGTTCCTATTTCTCGGCCTTGGGATTGTCCTGACCTATCGGAAGATTGGTAAGACAGCTGCCAGTAAATTCACCCATCCGCTGTCTGTGGAAATTAATGAGTGCTTCGGGGATGTGTGTGACCAACTGAAGGTATTAGATCAAAAAGTGACACAGATTGAGGAACTGTATCGTAACATAGCCCGGACTGTGGAGACGCAGGGAAGAGTGGGCTCCATCGGGGGTCAGGCTAGTGAACTGCTACGCAGTATGTCTGGTCTGACCATGAAATTGGATGAAATGTCCAAGTCAATTCATGAACCGGACGCTCGCCACTGACGCTGAGGATCAGAACGGATTGATTGATTATGGTCCGGAAAATTACAGAAGATCAGCTAAATGGATTAAGATATTGACCCCCTCCTTCCCTCACCTCACCTCACCGTCCACCCAATCAAAATCAAATCAAATCAAATTACTTTATTGTCACTCAACCATATACACAAGTGCAACAGTAGGTGAAATTCTTAGGTGCAGTTCCGAGCAACATAGTAGTCATGACATGACATGACATTTAAAGCAACATCAGATTACATCATCTGATGCGCCCACAATTACTCACAGCACAGTATACTCTACAATAAACAATAAATCATTTACACAATGTGAGTGTAGTTCTCACAGCTTTAAACAATATACACATACTTACAATATACATATACTTTAAACAATATACACTAAACATGCATTAAACAATAACTTTACTTTAACATTTACTTTAACAATATATATAATATTATACAAATAAAAACTTGTATATTTTTTAGACAACTCAAGATGCCAACAGAAAGAGTGTCAAAAGTCTGAGTAAACTAAAGTAAAAACAAATTACTGGCCAACAGTGATTCTAATGCCAATGTGTGTGTAGAGGGTTGATTTATTATTCATGCATGCTAGGAAGAGGGTAACCTAAAAAACATTTTCTGACATTTCTCATAGGAAACATTAATTATATTAAACCATATATGAAATACATCTGATTATGTAAATTAAAAAAAAAGCCATCAACTGTTCCGTTCATTTTCATAAAAGAATTACATTAATTATGGTGAATAAAACCTAGACCAAGGACAGGTGTTCTGTTTTGTTTTAGAAAGATAGCAACTGCTTAGAAAATCTGCTGAAAGGCAAATTGACCTTATAATGTCCTTTTTCCTGGTCCTTTTTCCATTACGACAGGGGAAATTATATAAATAGCCATTAGGGTTTTGACCAAGCACTTGCCTGTGCCAATACTCGCCCAGTAAAAGCTTGGCCCAGAGCATCCTGCCTGCCTGAGGAATGGCAGGACAGCAAGCTGGACCCCTGGAAATCTTACTGTCCCTCTAATGTCCTGCCAGCCAACCACCACGCTGGAAATGACAGACAGTCTGGCCACAGACAATGAGAACAGCCATGTCACGGAGATGTCTGGGCCCACCAAATCACAATGCACAACTTGAATAAAATATTAAATGAAAAACTATCTACACCCTTCCTCTTTGTCTAGTTCTCTGGTAATAGGAATAAATTACACAAGAAGTGATGTGGATAAGGGTGTGTCCACACTTGTAGTTCAGTTTGTAGTTCACAAGAAGTGATGTAGGGTGTGTTCACACTTGTAGTTTAGTTTGCTTGTTTTGTTTGGTCCAAAAAAATATAATAATTAGCCCTTATCGCTTAGCATTCACATTGGCATTTTGACACCAAACCTAAAAATACAGAACCTAAAAGCATAGGGATATGTTCATAACCTGATTGGCCAGTGACCTGATATTTCATGACAGAACATCCAAAACAATTCTGTGTGCTGGGCTTGTTGTACAGTATGTGTATAGGTTACATATGACGGTATTTTACCAGCTGAGAACTCGTGAAGAGCTTATAAAATGTGTAAAGGAGTCGAAACAGTGGCAGGAATCCCTCTGTCACACACACAAAAGGTCTTCTGCAAGGAGACCCGGTTCTATTGCCTGTATCCGAACTGTGATGGGCAACATCGCGATTATGATGAGAAAAAAGAGGTATGCTTGTTGCCTGTGTGAACATTATACAATGATTTTCAGGGGGTATCATTTTTTTAAGGAATTTCTGTATGCTGGGGGTCATCTCGATCAACCCAAATTGTTGTTTGGCACAGTGCAGCCGGATGTTAACTACTGTATATATTTAAAAAATGTGAGGTCTTTTTTTTCCCCTGAATTAAAAACAAAACAAAAACATTTTGTGACATAATTGCGATAAAAAATAGAAAAATGATGATGTGTTTATGTTTTTCAGTTCACAGTCTTTTAAGCTTAAGAAAAGTGCTTGAGAATCCTACTGTTGCTATTGTGACCTCAGTGCGGGCTCCAAGACTAAACCTAACCATAAAGCCCAAGGGCCCGTTCTTCGTACCTTGCTTAATACATCTGAGATGATTTGACAGATCCCAGATCTTTTAATCGTGATAACTGATGTCTGACTAATTTGGTTCTTCAAACGAATTTGCGGATTGGATTTAAATATCTGGATTAAATGATCTAAGATCACTGCGCGTTCTTGTTTTCCCTGAAGAGGGCAGATGCATCGATACTCGAAACCATGATCAGCAATGCAGCGATTGGCTGGCGTCAAGAGAGCAACGTAATGACATCATATAATTAAAAAAGCCACCTGGCAAAAAACTTGGCAAATTACACAAAAAACCCCCCACGAATATCTGGACCTTTATAAGGAAACAGCTAAACGACCAAACCAACATAAAAGTTATAATAGATCAATGATAAAAGTTTTTTTTTTACATGATTACCAATTATTTATATTTTCGATTTTATACAGTATTTGTACACCCTTTACATTTTTATTTCAATGTTGTAATTAAATTTTTTAATTCAATTTGAAGCAGATTTGTAAAGTGACAGTAATAAAGTTTCTTAAGGGTCAATATCAAATTCTCTGCTTCTCCTGCGCTGCATCAAGCCATCCCATAATATCCGTCATCACTTATATTAATGCACGGCTCAGATTAACTGTACAACATGTGTGCAAACTTCCAATAAAATTATAAAGTAATTATTCCATCACAAATAAATCGCTAAATCAAGTGGCTGTGTCTATAGTATTATACACAACATTATAATATTATATACATTCTCATATACATATACAATTTAATATTTAATTTAATAATTTGTACATTATTATTATTTAAAATGATTATTATTACCCCTGGTTCAGTAATGAACTCTTGTAATAAAGTAGAAGTGGCTGGGACAGATTTTAAGTATCACCTCAAGATGCAATCTAATCCTGTTTACATGAAATAAGCCTGCTCGCGAGCAGGTTTAAGTTTACGGACCTGTTGCTATGACAGCAAGTCCAGGATGAGCGTCGAAGAACCAAACAATCCAAGATCATGCCAAATCGTCAATAATCAAATCCGGCTAACTGAGTTAGCAAGGTACGAAGAACGGGCCCCAACTCTTAAACCCAATAATTGCAATAGCAAAAATCTCTATAAATGTTTGCCAATATTTTTGTATGGCCATACAATTCTCCTTCTTGGAGAATTATCACAAGAGTGCGTTTGTTACCTCCTCAGGTGAATGTGAGTGTCTTTTTAACGCCCTAACCGGTAATCAAATTTTTGTGATTACTGAAATGTTTGACATTCTTATTGAAATATACATCAGGCATAACATTATGACAGGCAAAGTGAATAACACTGATTATCTCTTCATCACAGCACCTGTTAGTGGGTGGGAAATATTAGGCAGCAAGTGAACATTTTGTCCTCAAAGTTGATGTGTTAGAAGCAGCACAAATGGGCAAGCGTAAGGATTTGAGCGAGTTTGACAAAGGCCAAATTGTGATGGCTAGACGACTGGGTCAGAGCATCTCCAAAACTGCAGCTCTTGTGGGGTGTACACGGTCTGCAGTGGTCAGTATCTATCAAAAGTGGTCCAAGGAAGGAACAGTGGTGAACCGACGACAGGGTCATTGATGCACATGGGGAGCAAAGGCTGGCCCAGGGTAATGTGCGGGATAATGTGCCCTACCACAAAGCAAAAATGGTTCAGGAATGGTTTGAGGAGCACAACAATGAGTTTGAGGTGTTGACTTGGCCTCCAAATTCCCCAGATCTCAATCCAATTGAGCATCTGTGGGATATGCTGAACAAACAGAGTTTTTGAAAGAAGTATCTTATTCTCATCAAAAGCTGCATTTATTTGATCAAATATACAGTAAAAACACAAAATACAGTTAAAAATGTAATTTATTCCTGTGATGGCAAGGCTGAAATTTCAGCAGCCATTACTCCAATCTTCAGAAATGATTATAATATGCTGAATTGGTGCTCAAGAAACATTGTTAAACAAACAGTTGTGGTGCTTAATATTTTTGAGGAAACCGTGATACATTTTTTTCAGGATTCTTTGATGAACAGAACGTTCAAAGGAGCAGCATTTATTTGATATAAAAATATTTGTAACATTATAAATACCATTACTGTCGCATTTGATCAATTTAATATTTGCTGAATAAAAGTAATAATTTATTTTAAAAAAAATCTTACTATCTACAAAGTCAAACTTTGAATATTAGTGTATAGTTATATATATAAAATAATAACTTCTTATATAAGGCTTAAAGAAAGTTATTTTTAAATGCACAATGGAACCTTATTTTTATTCAAATCCAGTCAGAGCTTCATCACAACCAATAAAAACATCAGAGAAAGGCTCCATGAGTCACACTGTGTCTCCAAAATGACCATTACACAATCTTCAATAACATTAAGTCTCCCAGCCTGACCCCAATATGAACTGATCAATCAAAAAACAGGACATGGCGAACAACTGCAACCCGCAGTGACTGCAGAAATTGCAGGAATGTGAGACGCTGCAAGTGCCAGACTGGGGGTAGTGACAGTGTCTGTTCTGACTCAGAATCCAATCAGGAAGACTGAAGCATGTTCTGATCTATACACTTGTCACCGCAGAAAAAGATAACGAGAGAGAGGATGGGAGGAACGAGGATAGATGCCAGCTCCTCCTTCACTCATCTGTATTCGTGAAGGACAGAGGAAAGCTTTGTTGCTTATGGATGGAGAGAGCACAGCGAAGTTTCCCATCAGGCTGAAACTGGGATTGTATTACTATAAATGTGAATATTTAAACAGAATGTAATGGCTTATTCAACAAGCAGATAACATTTCACTGAATATTTAAGGATTTAAATCCTAAACGTTCCAAGATCTAATGTTACTAATAATTATAGTGAAAAAAGTAGCACACATTAGAAAAATGCTTTGTGTGTGATACAAGACAAATGGAAAATGCCAAAAGACCTCATTTTACAGAAATCCCAACTATAAAATCTCTACCTCAGTTTATCTAAAATCCTAATTAGGTTTTGTATTATCATTTAACTATTGCTCAGAGTCCTGATCCTTACCCTCATTTAAATAAAATAAAATTTTCTTTCAAGGACATGTCTATAATGACCCAAAGTAGTTTAATGAAAGTTCTGACAGCTGATTAGGCACCCTCATTACAGACAGAGAAAATTATGTCAATGATTCATACATCTATTATTCAAAATATTTCATACATCCATATCTTTTCCCCTTTAAACCATATTGAGGAACTGAAATTGTATTTTGCCCACTCTCAATAACAACAACAGCAATGAATATTTCTAAACTCTTACAAATATTCTAAGAAAATATTTAACCCCCAGTAAAAATCAACCATCATGTCTTTTCAAACCTGCATGACTTTCATTCTTCTGTGGGGGATTTAAAACAGACATGAATATTACATGCTATTCAATCTCACTCTCTGTTCCTGTATGTGTGTGTTGGGTGATTTAAAGCACTGTCATCAGTGGAATCGCAGGAGAAGATGGTGCAGATGGATAAGACTTTGCACTATTTCACCCTGACCCAACAGTACGCCACTTTTCTGCTCTCGCAGACAAAGCAAGATATCACAGCTGAGACAGCTGATGCCCTGCCTGTGGCAAATGTTGCATGAAATAACAAACAAAATCACACTCACTCAGGTCGCCCGATGTGTTTGGGTGCGATTTTTCAAATTGTTGTGTTAAAAAAATACCACACTACTTAGGTCACAGTAGGTAGGGCTGCTTGATTGGTGGTGGTTTGGGAGATTCCCCCTTCCATGTAAAGCGCTTTGAGTACACTCTATAAATGTAACAAATTAAATTAAAAAATTAAATTAAATTAAATTGTCAGCAGCCAAATCATCCTGTAGCCCAAGACTGGTTTCCCACTGAAGCTAAGCAGGGCTGAGCCTGGTCAGTACCTGGATGGGAGACCAACTGGGAAAACTAGGTTGCTGCTGGTAGAGATGTTAGTGAGGCCAGCAGGGGGTGCTCACCTCTGTGTGGGTCCTAACACCCCAGTATAGTGATGGGGACACTATCCTTTGGATGAGATGTTAAACAGAGCCATGACTCTCTGTGGTCATTAAAAATCCCAGGATATCCTTTGATAAAGAGTAGGGGTGTAGCCCTGGCATCCTGGCCAAATTTCCCCATTGGCCCCTGTCCAGCGCAATATGGCTGTTGTTGCATCATCTAGGTGGATGCTGCACATTGGTGGTGGATGAAGAGATTCGGGGGGAATCCTATGTAAAGTGCTTTGAGTGCCTAGAAAAGAGCTATATAAATGTAACAAATTATTATTAAATTGATTATGGTAAAAATCATAAATCACGATTATTTTGCTCAATATTGAAATCATGACTATTTAACACGATTATTTGGTAGGTGATATGAGTCTTATTTTATGATATAAGTACTTTAAAATTTCACAATTATCAATACTTCAGCAAAAACTGATACTAGGTTAATTCATGTAAGTAAAAGTCCTCAAAACAGTCACAGAAGACAAGTAAACAGTCAGCAATACAATAAGAACAAAGAAACTAAATTATAAACAAAACCGACAAAAAAATAGAACAGAATAAAAATACAAAAATACAAATTGCAACTAATGATTTTGATAATTATTTGGCCGATTATTTCTACGCTTAATCGATTAATTGGATAAAAAATGTCTTCTTTTTATTTTATTGACAAAACAGACTATTCCACATCCTGCCCAATGCTGTCCTTTAAACAAACGTGCCAACTGAATGCTATGAAAACATATAGTGAATATATCTTATGTGTTAACAGATAAGAGGAATGTTCTGCAGGAACACACACATTCACTCAGGACACAGTAACCCTATTTGATGCCCTATATTTAACCCAGCGCTCATTCAGTACATTTACATTTTGCATTCAGTCATTTAGCAGACGCTTTTATCCAAAGCGACTTACAAATGAGAGCAATAGAAGCAGCTAGAACAGTCAAGGGCAACAGTATACAAGTGCTGTCTCAGTTAATCTAGCACAGAACACACAGGACAGAACTTTGTTTTTTTTGTTTTTTTATAAATTAGACAGACAGAAAATGAATAGAATGTTAAGTGCTATTCTTGATTGGTCAGGTGCTGCTGGAAAAGATGTGTCTAGATGTTTTTGAAAATGGCTACAGACTCGGCTGCTCGAAATGAAATAGGCAGGTCATTCCACCAGGTGGGGGCGGTCCAGGAAAAGGTCCGTGAGAGCGAATTCATGCCTCTTTGGTATGGCACCACAAGGCGTCGTTCACTGGCAGAACGTAAGCTCCTGGAGGGTGTGTAAGTCTGAACAAGCGAGTTTAGGTATATTGGTGCAGAGCCAGTGGTTGCTTTGAAGGCGAGCACCAGTGCCTTGAATTTGATGCGAGCGGCTATTGGTAGCCAGTGCAGACTGATGAAGAGAGGCGTGACGTGCACTCTCTTCGGCTCGTTAAAGACCACCCTCGCCGCTGCGTTCTGGATCAGTTGCAAGGGTTTGATAGTGCATGCTGGAAGGCCCGCTAGAAGAGCATTACAGTAGTCCAGTCTGGAGAGAACAAGAGCTTGGACCAGGAGTTGTGTGGCCTGCTCTGATAGGAAGGGTCTAATCTTCCTAATGTTGTATAACGCAAATCTGCAGGACAGGGTTGTTGCAGTAATGTAGTCAGTGAATTTTAGCTGATCATCAATCACAACTCCAAGGTTCCTGGCTGTCCTGGACGGAGTAATGGTTGATGATCCTAGCTGAATGGAGAGATTGTGATGAAATGCTGGGTTGGCTGCGACCACAAGCAGTTCTGTCTTTGCAAGGTTGAGGTGCAGGTGATGTTCCTTCATCCAGGCAGAAATGTCTGTTAGGCAGGCAGTGATACGAATACCAACCATGGGATCATCTGGTTGAAATGAGAAGTAGAGTGTCGTCGGCATAGCAGTGATAGGAAAAGCCATGTTTCTGAATGACAGATCCCAGTGATGACATGTAGATGGAGAAGAGAAGTGGTCCAAGTACTGAGCCCTGGGGAACTACAGTAGCTAGATGATGTGACTTAGACACTTCACCTCTCCATGACACCCTGAAGGACCTACCTGAGAGATAAGACTTGAACCACTGGAAAGCAGTTCCTGAGATGCCCATCTTCATGAGAGTTGACAGGAGGATCTGGTGGTTAACTGTGTCAAAAGCAGCAGATAAATCCAGTAAGATAAGTACTGTGGATTTGGAAGCTGCTCTTGCCCGTCTCAGTGCCTCCGTAATCAAGAGCAGGGCAGTCTCAGTTGAGTGGCCGCTTTTGAAGCCGGATTGCTTGTTGTCCAGGAGGTTGTTTTGTTCAAGAAAGAGTTGGTTAAACACAACTCGCTCAAGTGTCTTTGCAATGAAAGGCAGAACGGATACCGGTCTGTAGTTTCCTAAATGTGCTGGGTTCAGAGAGGGTTTCTTAAGCAGTGGGGTTACTCGAGCTTGCTTAAATGCTGTGGGGAAGGTCTCGGTGTGAAGAGAGGTGTTGATAATGTGAGTGAGTGAAGGAGTAACTGAAGAAGAAATGGCCTGGAGGAGGTGAGTGGGGAGACATCTACTTCGGAGGGCAGAGAGAAGGAGGGGAGCATGTGTGTGATGGTTGTTGAGATGTGCGTGTCGGTTTGTGGTGTGGAGAATTGGCTGCTGATGGAGGAGGTCAAAAATGATGCAAAGTCATCAGCTGTAAGGGTTGATGAAGATGAAGGAGGGGGGTGACAAAGGAGCGAAGAGAATGTTTTGAAAAGTGCACGAGAGTCAGAGCAGTTGTTGATTTTGTTGTGGTAGTATGTAGTTTTAGCAGTGGAGACATTAGCAGAGAAAGAAGTGAGAAGAGACTGATACAGGGTTAGGTCAGTAGCATTTTTAGTTTTGCGCCACTTCCTCTCTGCCAACCGGAGTCCAGAGCGATGTTCACGGAGAACATCAGACAGCTAGGAGGCAGAGGGTGTGGTGCGGGCTAGCCTGGATGAAACAGGACAGAAGTTGTCTAAGCAAGATGTTAGAGTGGAGCAAAGAGTGTCAGTAGTACTGTTAGTGTCTAGTGCTGAGAACTGAGCAGGTGGAGGGAGTGAGGATGAAACCATAGTGGATAGACGGGAGGGAGAGAGTGAGCGTAGATTACTCCGAAAGGTGATCTGCGGAGGAGTGTGTGTTGTGTCAGGAGTCAGTAGGAGGTTAAGAGTGATGAGAAAGTGATCTGAGGTGTGCAATGGAGTAACTAAAGTGTTGTCAGTGGAGCAGTAGCGTGTGTAGATAAGGTCCAGATGGTTACCTGATTTGTGAGTAGCTGTAGTAGATACTCGCCTAAGGTCAAATGAGGTCAGAAGAGTGGTGAAGTCTGCAGCCTGGGGTTTATCAAGGTGAATGTTGAAGTCACCAAGCAGTACCAGAGGAATGTCATCCTCAGGGAAGTGAGAGAGTAAAATATCCAATTCCTCCAAGAAGTTACCCAGTTGACCTGGAGGACGATAAACAACTACGATATGGATTTTAGCAGGGTGAGTGATAGTGATTGAGTGAGATTCAAATGAGCAGTTGCCAGATAGAGAAGGAATGGGCTCAAATTTCCAATCATTTGAGATGAGCAAACCAGTACCTCCACTCCTCCCAAATGGTCGAGTGGTGTGTGAAAAAGTGAAATTATTTGAGAGGGCCGCAGGAGTGGCAGTGTCTTCTGGTTTGATCCAGGTTTCAGTTAGGGCCATGAGACTGAGATGTGAATTAGTGGAAATAGATGAAATAAAGTCTGCTTTGTTTACAGCTGACTGGCAATTCCAGAGACCAATTGGAATGGACATTAATGTAGTAGAGGAAATAGGTACACTACGCAGATTATTAGGATTACAGCGTCTAGAATGTAAAGAGCGTTACTTACTGGTGTATGTGGTAATAGTAGAGATTTGAAAGCACATAGTGAATACAGGTCAGAGAAATAAACAGATGAAAACAAGCAAAACAAAAAAGTGGACAAAGTAGAGGGAAACCTATACTCAAGTGCATTCAGTAAAAGTTTAACACAGACTGTCAGATCGAGCTTTCATGCAAAGTGGAAATACTCATGTGCATTTGTAACACTTACAGTTAAGGATATAACCATAAAATTAAAGTTTTGCGCTGAGGAAACATATCACACATTAAACAGTACATGCATCTGTCAAAGCGCCTGACTGGGCAAGCCATGTTAAACATTATGCTAATGCATTGCTTGAAGTTTTCAGTGCCAGGTGGGCAGATGTGACTACTCGATAATGACATTCGTTGTCGATGATTTTCATTATCGATTAGTTGTTGCAGCCCTAAAACAAATTAAATAAATAGTGCTTTTGTTTGATCATCCCAGTGATGGAAAAGGAGCCAGCGAACGTTTGATGGAACTCACACAGGGGTGCAGAACAGCGGCTGAATACGCTCTGGCATTCCGCACACTAGCGGCTCAAACCAACTGGGTGAGTGACACTTTTTAAAGACTTGCTTCAGGAGAGGACTAACTCATGAGTTCCAGACGGAGCTAGCTTGTCGGGATAATGGCAGGAGCTTGGAGCAATTCATTGAACTCACTATACAGATCGATAACCTCATGCGCGCTCGCAAGTCAGGGCAGAGGCGCACTGATCACACGCAACCACCTGCAGACCTTGACCGTTCTGAACCCATGCAAGTTAATGCTTACCGTTTGTCTGAAGAGGAGAGAGGCCGTCGGTTAACTCACTGTCTGTGTCTGTACTGTGGCAGTCCTGGTCATGTGAGAAATAACTACCCAGTTCGCACCCGTCCTGAAAGCCCATGTTCGGTGCCAATCCTTATTACAGTTCTGAGATGTGTGTATCTGTGCCCATAACATTACTGATTAATGGCGTGCGACTAGAAACCACCACACTTCTGGATTCCGGGGCTGCCGGGAACTTCGTTTCCCAGAGCTATGCACAACAGCATCAGTTTCCATTGACCGCCTGTTCTTCCCTCACAGTGGAGGCAATAGACGGCCGGCCCCTCGGCAATGGACGTGTGAACACCATTACCCAACTCATCATTATGCAGACTGGTATATTTCACACTGAAAGCATTCAATTCCATGTCTTACCCACGTCTACACCATCTGTCATTTTAGGGTTGCCATGGTTATGCACTCAATCCTCATATCTGCTGGAGCGAAGGACAGATTATTCACTGGGACTCAAACTGTTTATCAAAATGTCTGTCTCACTCACCTCTGTGCATTAGAGCCATTCAAGCCGCAAAGTCGACGGAGACTGATGAATCCACTTTAGAGTTATCACTTCCTGTGGAGTATCAAGACCTTTCCCAAGCCTTTAGTAAGGTACGTGCGTCTCAGTTACCACCTCACCGCTCGTGCGATTGATCTGATTCCAGGGGCTGCACCTCCCAAGGGATGTATCTTCCCTTTCTCACAACCAGAATCTGAGTCCATGAAAAAGGAGGAACTGGCTAAAGGCTTCATCTGTTCTTCCACCTCACCCGCATCTGCAGACTTCTTCTTCGTGGGCAAGAAGGACGGGGGTCTCCGTCCCTGCATAGATTATCGGGGCTTGAACGAGATTACCATCAAATTTTGTTATCCATTACCTTTGGTGCCGGCGGCTCTGGAACAACTGCGCACAGCACGATACTTCACCAAGCTTATACCTAAACTGTATCCATGTGCTTATAATTCCAGAAAACTCATGGCAGCTGAACGCAACTATGATGTCGGAGACAGAGAATTGCTGGCTATGAAAGCGGCATTCAAGGAGTGGCGCCATTGGTTGGAGGGAGCTACACATCCGTTCATCGTTCTAACAGACCACAAGAACCTCGAATACCTCCACACTGCCAAGAGACTCAACCCCCATCAGGTTCGCTGGTCACTGTTCTTTTCACGGTTCCATTTCACCGTTACCTACGGTCCTGGGTCAAGAAATGTCAAGGCAGATGCCCTGTCCCGCCAGTTCGAAGGTGAGATCAACCCAAGTAATATTGACACTATCATACCTACCTCTCTTGTTGTCGCACCCATACAGTAGGATATCATGTCGGAATTAGAACAGGCCAACGAAGAGGGTGAGATACCTCCCGACTGTCCTCCTACCAAATTATTCGTTCCGGTGAACTTCCGCAGTCGCATCCTCGAGATTGTCGCATCGTCGCTACCACTCAGATCCTTCCAGAACTGGTTCTGGTGGCCATCATTGTCCAAGGACTCTACACAATTCGTCAAAGCCTGCCAAGTCTGCAATATAAATAAACCTTCCCATCAGATCCCTGCCGGCCTGTTGAAACCTCTTCCTTTACCACACCGTCCCTGGTCGCACATTGCCATTGACTTCATTTACCCATCTCAGACGGATACACTACCATACTTACGGTCATCGACCGTTTCTCCAAAGCCTGCCGCCTCATCCCGTTATCCAAGTTACCCACCACTATGCAGACGGCTGAACAGCTCTGCAACTGGGTCTTCAGGATCTACAGTTTGCCAGAGGACATTGTGTCTGACCGTGGTCCTCAGTTCACCTCCCACCTGTGGTCTGCTTTCTGCCAAGCACTTAGCATCAACGTCAGTCTTACCTCCGGGTATCATCCCCAGACTAATGGACAGGTTGAAAGACTGAATCAAGAACTTACCCGCATTCTCCGGTCGTACTGTAATCACAATCAAAACGACTGGTCCCGATATCTCATGTGGGCTGAGTATGCACAAAATTCCATTCGCAAGCCAGCTACCGGAATCACCCCATTTCAATGCATTCCGGGATTCCAACCACCACTGTTTCCCTGGTCTGGCAAACCCACCAATGTCCCCGCCATCAATGTCTGGATTAACCGGAGTGAGGAGACCTGGAATAGAGCTCATACTCACCTGCAGCATGCCGTCCGCCATCTGAGGGAGCAAGCTGATCGCCACCGTCGTCCCGATCCTATCTACCAGCCAGGTCAATGGCTATCTACGAGAGACTTACGTCTCAAACTCCCTTGAGTCCAAGGTACATTGGTCCTTTCCAAATCACACGTCAAATTACTCCAGTATCATTTCGCCTTGCTCTGCCTAATCACTTTCGTATCTCTCCCACATTCCATGTATCCCTGCTCAAACCTGCCAATGGTCTCGACGAGGAGGGGGAGGAGGTGTCCGCCCCCGTCCTGGTGGAGAGCGAAGAGGTCTATCAGGTCCGAGAGCTACTGGACTCCAGACGCCGGGGTAGAATACTCCAGTATCTGGTAGATTGGGAGGGGTATGGTCTGGAGGAACGCACCTGGGTCAACGCGGATGATATCCTGGACCCCAACCTTGTGGAGGAATTCCACACCACATATCCGGAAAGACCAGCCCCTCGGCCTCGTGGAAGACCTCGGCGTCGGTTGCCTCCTCTCGCCAGGAGACGCTCACGGAGGGGGCTCTGTCACAGAGATGAACTCCGTGATTCCCTCCTCTGGCCATCGGAGGGAGCCCTCTCCCGAGTACTGGCTCTCACTTACACTGACACACTACATTTCTCATAAGCCCGTGCCTTGGACTGATTACCTTTCTCCCTCAGCACCGTGCAAAGTCTTGTTTTGCCGTGGTGAACATTTCTGAGCGTTATCCCCAAGTCTGACTGTCTGTTGCTGATCCTGTTTGCTACCCGTTATCGACCCTTGGCTGCCTGTCTCTGACTCCTGCCTGTTATACCGTTCTGTGAGTGTTATCTGCGTGACCTACTGCCTGTCTACTGTTTATGATTCTGCCTGCCCCTGTTATACCTGTTTGCTCCAGCCTGACCCTGCCTGTACTACTATGATTGTTTCAAATAAAAGCATGCAAATGGATCCCTGCCAGAGTGATGATTCGTTACACTCACATAGTAATCCTCATACCCACTCCTGAGATGGTCAAAAATTGTTTGCTTCCCTCATTACACCTGACCTCACTTCCTCTCTGCTACCATATCCATTAAACCCACACTCCACCTAGCGTCTAACAGGGGAACTACAACAGACATTTAAATAGAGCATAATGGCTCTTACAGTAATGACTGCAGCAGATTTATTGATTTATTGGCTGCTGTCACTTTAAGAGCTAACGCGCTAACCCAATATACTGTTACACACTCTTTCTCAGTGTTTACATTCACTTTAAGACAACCGACTGTTTATGAGGATACTTACCATAACGACTGTAGTAAAGGTATGTTTGTACGGGAAGAAGGAGGCGGGAACCGGAGAACATTCAACAAAAGGTTTAATCAAACAAACAAAATAAAAGGTCGGCGACAGCCCCTCGCGGACGACTGTCGCCTATACACAAACACAAAATGAAAATAATAAGCTGCAGCCCCTCACGGTCGACTGCAGCAACACATAACAAAACATAAATAAAATACAACAAAAACGTCCAGGCCTGGTCCTCTCTCGTCCCTCACTGTTGTCGCTCCTCCTTTATAGTCCCTCACTCCTCCGCAAGGGCCGAGATCGCTGCGGCGCGCAGCTGGCGCTCATCCTTCCTGATGAGCGCCGCCTCGTCCCGCCCTCACGGTCCCTCGGCCTCGCTGCCCGCCACATACCCCCAACGCCCTTCGCAGGCCGGGGGGTACTCCCGAGTCTGCGCTTGACTCTCCCCCCCCCCCCCCCGGGGGGGGGGGGGGGCGATCACGGCGGCCGCGGGACCTGGGGGTAAGAACAGCGAGGTGAGAGAACGGAGCGAGGAACCTGAGGAGCGACAGGGACGAGAGAGTGGAGAGAGGAGAAAAGGGAAAAAAAAAATTCTGGTCCGGTTCCCAGACACACTGCCGCTCGGTCCTCAGCCAGCCGAGAGGCTCTTCCTCGCGGTGCCATGCGGTGGTACTGGACGGCCGGTGGACGGCTCGACGCTCCTCCGCCCCCTGGCGGCCGGCGGTGGCTCCTCCTGCTGAGGGCGGCCGGAAGCGAGTCCCCGTACCGCGCTCCCTGCTCCTCCCCAACCTGGCGGACGGCAGCGCTCCGGCTCCTCCCCAAAATGGCGGACGGCAGCAGGCTTCGGCTCCGGGCAAGCACTGGGGACTCCTTCACCCCCTCGCGGACGGCAGCCACCCCACCCCGACCCAGGGGCCCGGCAGCGAGCTCTCCGTCCCACCGACATTCATCCGCTCCAGCACCACCGCTTCGGGCAGCCGCTCACGGACTTCTCTCCTCCGCGCTGCCCGAACTCCGCGGCACCGCGATCCCCCTCAGCTGCGAGGGCTCTTCGACAGCGTGTCCCTCCTTCCTCCCGGGCTTCGGCACCACTGTAGTAAAGGTATGTTTGTACGGGAAGAAGGAGGCGGGAACCGGAGAACATTCAACAAAAGGTTTAATCAAACAAACAAAATAAAAGGTCGGCGACAGCCCCTCGCGGACGACTGTCGCCTATACACAAACACAAAATGAAAATAATAAGCTGCAGCCCCTCACGGTCGACTGCAGCAACACATAACAAAACATAAATAAAATACAACAAAAATGTCCAGGCCTGGTCCTCTCTCGTCCCTCACTGTTGTCGCTCCTCCTTTATAGTCCCTCACTCCTCCGCAAGGGCCGAGATCGCTGCGGCGCGCAGCTGGCGCTCATCCTCCCTGATGAGCGCCGCCTCGTCCCGCCCTCACGGTCCCTCGGCCTCGCTGCCCGCCACAACGACATTTCAACATTTGTGTGTAGGCTATTATGGGCGTATCTGAAGCCCACAGTATACTTTGCTTATGTGAAAAAGTGGAAGCGCTTATCTGCGGCATAATAAAAGCTCTGCGAAATCAAGATGTCATCAAGTTACGCTTTTGTTTTGAATAAGCGACCTCTAGTGGCAAAAAATACATATTGTGGCTTTAAATTTGATTTTCAGTCTTTATATTAGTGTAAGGGATTTTACGACCACTTTTTCTGCAGGCTACATCGTAATACCAGTAGGGGGCAAGAAGTATCTGGTTCCCTTTCGTTCAGTCACTACGACGTACGTTAGTGACTAACAAATGGGGGTTTCGCTTAGAAGCCAATTACCTTCGAGAATTCAATAGCGCCCAATGGCAGTGCCAATGCCATGAGTATGCGGAATTTGCATGCGTAACTCCGCTCCACCTCGTGGGTATATAAGGAAGTACGCTGGCAACATCGCATTATGTTTCTGCTTTGGAGCCAAGAGGATCTCTTCACTCCTTCTAGCCTGATCTGAGTCTTTGTCAGCCTTCGAGACGAGCAGCTTTCCAGAGGCTTTGGTGTTACGGCGCGTTCCAGTGATCGCATACTGCCTGCCTGCTGATCTGCGCAGTGGTCCGCTAGACGGCTGGTGTGTGGTCCCTGGGCGCTTCGGCGTTCTCTGCGAAGCTTCCTCTCCTAAAAGAGCTTACACGTGACGCGTCCTTTTGAGGATGTCTCGTCCGTGTACTTCTGGGTGTGGCCGGTCATTATCTTCTTTTGATGGGCACAAACACTGTCTGGTATGTTTGGGCTTTCAGCATTTCAGAGCGGGCACTAAAGGAACTGTATAGGACAGTGAGTGAGCAGGAAACCGCGGGACTTTAACAAAGCCAACTTCAAACGCATTGCACCTAAATACCACCAACATGTTAACTTCAACACGCGAGGGAACCGTATCTTGGATCACTGTTACTCTCCCTTCCGGGATGGCTACAAGTCCCTCCCGCGCCCACCATTTGGCAAATCAGACCACTCTTCCATTCTCCTTCTGCCCGCCTACAGGCAGAGACTGAAACAGGAAGCACCCGCCCTCAGAACCATCCAGTGCTGGTCGGACCAATCAGACTCTATGCTACAAGACTGTTTTGATCACGCGGACTGGGAGATGTTCTGGTCGGCCTCTGATGACAACAGGTCTACGCTGATAGCGTAACGTGTTTCATCAGGAAGTGCGTAGAATACGTTGTTCCGACCAAAACAATTTGGCTGTACCCAAACCAGAAGCCGTGGCTAAATGGGGATGTTCGCGCGGCACTCAATGCGCGGACCTCCACTTTTAACTCCGGTAATGCAGAGGAGCATAAACAAGCAAGTTATGCCCTCCGGAAAACCATCAGAGCAGCAAAACGCCAGTACAGGGACAAGATTGAAGGACAGTTCAACACCACCGACTCTAGAAGCATGTGGCGGGGAATTAACACCATCACGGACTATAAAGGGAACACAAACTCCACCGTGAATACCGCTGCCTCTCTCCCGGACGAGCTCAACACCTTTTATGCTCGCTTTGAGGGAACTAACACCGTCCTCGCGGAGAGAGAGCTCGTGGCTGAAGATGCAGAGGTTAGTTCACTCTCTGTATCTGTAGCGGATGTAACCCGATCCTTCCGGCGGGTGAATATCCGTAAAGCCGCAGGTCCAGACGGCGTTCCGGGCCGCGTCATCAGAGCGTGCGCGAACCAACTGGCTGGAGTTTTCACGGACATCTTTAACCTGTCCCTCTCCCTGTCTGTGGTCCCCACATGCTTCAAAACGTCCACCATTGTGCCTGTACCGAAGCAGTCAAAAACCACCCGCTTAAACGACTGGCGTCCTGTTGCTCTGACCCCCATCATCAGTAAATGCTTTGAGAGACTAATCAGAAACCACATCTGCTCTGTTCTCCCCCCCTCACTGGACCCACTGCAGTTTGCATACCGCAAAAACCGCTCCACTGATGATGCCATTTCATCCACTATACACACTGCTCTCTCCCACCTGGAAAAGAGGAACACATATGTGAGAATGCAGTTTGTAGACTACAGCTCAGCATTCAACACCATTGTGCCCTCCATACTTGACATGAAACTCGGGGCTCTATCAAATCAAATCAAATCAAATCACTTTATTGTCACTCTACCATATGCACAAGTGCAACAGTTGGTGAAATTCTTAGGTGCAGTCCGAGCAAACATAGTAGTCATGACATGACATATACAACATTTAAGCAACAACAGATTACACATCTGATGCGCACACAATTACTCACAGCACAGTATACACTACAATAAACAATAAATAATTTACACAATGTGAGTGTAGTTCTCACAGCTTTAAACAATATACACATACTTACAATATACATATACTTTAAACAATATACACTAAACATACATTAAACAATAACAGTATACATTAAGCTATAGTAATAATATACAATGTACAGTATACAATATGTTCACAAATTGAAATCCAAAGTGCAATAGATGCTGTATGATAAATAAATGTGTATATGATGTGTGTGTATCTCCAGTGGGTTGTGCTGAGTGATATTCTGTCCAGTGTGTGTTATGATCCTGATGGATCAAGAGTTAAGTAGTCTGATTGCTTGTGGGAAGAAGCTGTTCTGGAGTCGGCTGGTGCGTGTTCTGATGCTGCGGTACCGTCTGCCTGATGGCAGCAGTGAGAGCAGCCCATGGTTCAGGTGGCTAGAGTCTCTGATGATCCTCTGAGCTCTCTTCACACACCGCCTGGCGTAAATGTCCTGGAGGGAGGGAAGCTCACCTCCGATGATGCAGCTGGCCGTGCGCACTACCCTTTGCAGGGCCTTGCGGTTGCGGGCGGTACTGTTGCCGTACCAGGTGGTGATGCAGCCAGTCAGCAGACTCTCTATGGTGCAGGTGTAGAAGCGTGTGAGGATGTGGCGGTTCATTCCAAACCTCCTCAGCCGTCGCAGGAAGAAAAGGCGCTGATGAGCCTTCTTCACAACGGCATCGGTGTGGACGGACCATGAGAGTTCCTCTGTGATGTGGACACCGAGGAACTTGAAGCTGCTGACTCTCTCCACCGGTGCTCCATTGATGGTGATGGGGCGGTGTTCTCTCTCATTCCTCCTGAAGTCGACCACCAGCTCCTTGGTCTTGCTGACGTTGAGGGAGAGGTTGTGCTCCTGACACCACCGTGTCAGAGTGTGCACCTCCTCTCTGTAGGCCGTTTCATCATTGTCAGTGATGAGACCTACCACTGTCGTATCGTCAGCAAACTTGATGATGGTGTTGGAGCTGTGGGTTGCCACACAGTCACGTGTGTACAAGGAGTACAGGAGTGGGCTGAGAACACAGCCCTGAGGGGCTCCAGTGTTGAGAGTCAGTGATGAGGAGATGTTACTGCCCATTCTGACTACCTGGCGTCTGTTTGACAGGAAGTCCAGGATCCAGCTGCATAACAAGCTGTTTAAGCCTAGAGCCCGGAGTTTCATGTCAAGTATGGAGGGCACAATGGTGTTGAATGCTGAGCTGTAGTCTACAAACAGCATTCTCACATACGTGTTCCTCTTTTCCAGGTGGGAGAGAGCAGTGTGAATTGTTGATGAAATGGCATCATCAGTGGAGCGGTTTGTGCGGTATGCAAACTGCAGTGGGTCCAGTGAGGGGGGGAGAACAGAGCAGATGTGGTTTCTGACTAGTCTCTCAAAGCATTTGCTGATGATGGGGGTCAGAGCAACAGGAAGCCAGTCGTTTAAGCAGGTGGTTTTTGACTGCTTAGGTACAGGAACAATGGTGGACGTTTTAAAGCATGTGGGGACCACAGACAGGGAGAGGGACAGGTTAAAGATGTCCGTGAAAACTCCAGCCAGTTGGTGTGCGCACGCTCTGATCACGCGGCCCGGAATGCCGTCTGGACCCGCGGCTTTACGGACGTTCACCCGCCGGAAGGATCGGGTTACATCCGCTACAGATACGGAGAGTGAACTAACCTCTGTATCTTCAGCCACGAGCTCTCTCTCCGCGAGGGTGGTGGTGGTTCCCTCAAAGCGAGCATAAAAGGTGTTGAGCTCGTCCGGGAGAGAGGCAGCGGTGTTCACGGTGGAGTTTGTGTTCCCTTTATAGTCTGTGATGGTGTTAATTCCCCGCCACATGCTTCTAGAGTCGGTGGTGTTGAACTGTCCTTCAATCTTGTCCCTGTACTGCCGTTTTGCTGCTCTGATGGTTTTCCGGAGGGCATAACTTGCTTGTTTATGCTCCTCCGCATTACCGGAGTTAAAAGTGAAGGTCCGCGCATTGAGTGCCGCGCGAACATCCCCATTTAGCCACGGCTTCTGGTTTGGGTACAGCCGAATTGTTTTGGTCGGAACAACGTCTTCTACGCACTTCCTGATGAAACACGTTACGCTATCAGCGTAGACCTCGATGTCGTCATCAGAGGCCGACCGGAACATCTACCAGTCCGCGTGATCAAAACAGTCCTGTAGCATAGAGTCCGATTGGTCCGACCAGCACTGGATGGTTCTGAGGGCGGGTGCTTCCTGTTTCAGCCTCTGCCTATAAGCGGGCAAAAGTAGAATGGAAGCGTGATCTGATTTGCCGAATGGTGGGCGTGGGAGGGACTTGTAACCATCCTTGAAGGGAGAGTAGCAGTGATCTAAGACGTGGTTCCCTCGCGTGTTGAAGCTAACATGTTGGTGGTATTTAGGTGCAATGCGTTTGAAGTTGGCTTTGTTAAAGTCCCCGGTCACAATAAACGCAGCCTCAGGATGCGCGGTTTCCTGCTCACTCACTGTCCTATACAGTTCCTTTAGTGCCCGGTCTGTGTCGGCTTGTGGGGGAATATACACAGCTGTGATGATGACCGCTGTGAATTCCCTCGGTAACCAGAATGGTCGGCACAGAACCATGAGAAGTTCCAGATCAGGAGAACAGAAAGACTTGATAGAATGTACGTTCCTCTGATCACACCAGGATCTGTTGATCATAAAACACACACCCCCGCCTTTGCTTTTCCCTGAGAGATCTTTTTCTCTGTCCATTCGATGCACGGAGAACCCCGCGGTTTCGATGGCCGAATCTGGAATCTCAGCAGACATCCAAGTTTCTGTAAGGCAGATAATGCAGCAGTCCCTCGTCTCTCGTTGGAAAGAGATCCGTGCTCTCAGCTCGCAGAGTTTATTGTCCAGAGACTGAACATTAGCCAGTAAAATACTGGGAAGCGGGGGTCGGTTTACGCGGCGTCTTACTCTGATGAGCACGCCGGCTCTCTTCCCCCTTCTCCGGCTGCGTTTCCGCGGTCGGGCCACCCATACAAAAGGTTCCGCTGCCGTGTTTGTAAGCAGCGTGTCGTCGTTGATGAATTTAAAGTCCGGTTTTCGGTGTGCGATTGCCGAACCAATGTCCAAAAGTGTCTGTCTGTCGTACGTAGTAAGGCAGACAACATCCAAGACAAAAAACACAAAAACTGTAAACAGAACAAACAAAAAACTACAATGATTCAGCGGAGCTTGCGATGTAGCGGCAATCCTCGGCGCCATCAAAACACGCTGTGCTTAAACAGCGTGGCTTAAACAGCTTGCTATGCAGCTGGATCCTGGACTTTCTGTCAAACAGACGCCAGGTGGTCAGAATGGGCAGTAACATTTCCTCATCACTGACTCTCAACACTGGAGCCCCTCAGGACTGTGTTCTCAGCCCACTCCTGTACTCCTTGTACACACATGACTGTGTGGCAACCCACAGCTCCAATACCATCATCAAGTTTGCTGACGATACGACGGTGGTAGGTCTCATCACTGACAATGATGAAACGGCCTACAGAGAGGAGGTGCACACTCTGACCCGATGGTGTCAGGAGCACAACCTCTCCCTCAACGTCAGCAAGACCAAGGAGCTGGTGGTCGACTTCAGGAGGAATGAGAGAGAACACCGCCCCATCACCATCGATGGAGCACCGGTGGAGAGAGTCAGCAGCTTCAAGTTCCTCGGTGTCCACATCACAGAGGAACTCTCATGGTCCGTCCACACCGAGGCCGTTGTGAAGAAGGCTCATCAGCGCCTTTTCTTCCTGCAACGGCTGAGGAGGTTTGGAATGAACCGCCACATCCTCACACGCTTCTACAGCAGCACCATAGAGAGCCTGCTGACTGGCTGCATCACCACCTGGTACGGCAACAGTACCGCCCGCAGCCGCAAAGCCCTGCAAAGGGTAGTGCGCACGGCCAGCTGCATCATCGGAGGTGAGCTTCCCTCCCTCCAGGACATTTATGCCAGGTGGTGTGTGAAGAGAGCTCAGAGGATCATCAGAGACTCTAGCCACCCGAACCATGGGCTGCTCTCACTGCTGCCATCAGGCAGGCGGTACAGCAGTATCAGAACACGCACCAGTCGACTCCAGAACAGCTTCTTCCCACAAGCAATTAGACTCCTTAACTCTTGATCCATCAGTTCATAACACACACTGGACAGAATATCACTCAGCACTACCCACTGTAGATACACACACATTATATACACATTTATTTATCATATAGCATCTACTGTACATTGGATCTCTATTGTGATTAATATTGTATACTGTACATTGTATATTATTATTATAGCTTAATGTATATTGTTTAATGTATGTTTAGTGTACATTGTTTAAAGTATATGTATATTGTAAGTATGTGTATATTGTTTAAAGATGTGAGAACTACACTCACATTGTGTAAATTATTTATTGTTTATTGTAGAGTTTACTGTGCTGTGAGTAATTGTGGGCGCATCAGATGTGTAATCTGATGTTGCTTTAAATGTTGTACATGTCATGTCATGACTGCTATGTTGCTCGGAACTGCACCTAAGAATTTCACCTACTGTTGCACTTGTGTATATGGTTGTGTGACAATAAAGTGATTTGATTTGATTTGATTTTGATTTGATTTGAACACTGTCTGGTATGTTTGGGCTTTCAGCATGCCCAGGCAGCGTTTGTGGATGCGTCATGTTCCCACTGCGGGAACATGACCATCGCAGTGTTGCGGTCAAGACTCTATGAACTTCGTAATTAAGTGAGAGTCAGCTCTACCACACCCCGATCTACTGAGTCCCAGTGGCCCAGTACTTCGGCTGGTGGTCAGGGTGACCTGAGGGTTACGGTGTGGAACAAAGCCCCGACACTCATGCCTCGGGCCACACCCCCCTCTTGCACACTGCAACCCACGAGTGCTCAGGCACAGATCGCGGGGCCTGCTTCGCCCCCCCCCGCGTATCTCGTTTGGTGCTCCAGAGGAGGATGCGATGTCGGTCACCGCATCACAAGGTGTGCTCGAGTCCTCTGAGGAGGATGACTCGGCTGTGCTGCCTCGGGCGTTCCTGCATTGCCCGAGTCGGACCCAGAGCTGACAGCCATGTTGTCTCGGGCAGCCGCGAGCCTCGGGATAGAGTGGAACCCTCCGCCCTGTCCGAGCGCTCCCGGATCGATGATTGGTTTTTGGGAGCGCTCGCTGACAACCTTCAGTCCCCGCCCCCAATACCTTTCTTTCCTGAGCTGCATGTGGAACTCGCGTGGTCCTGGAAGTCCCCGTTGTCTTCCCGTGACCGTTCGGCGAC
This sequence comes from Romanogobio albipinnatus, assembly GCA_023566225.1. NCBI lineage: Eukaryota > Metazoa > Chordata > Actinopteri > Cypriniformes > Gobionidae > Romanogobio > Romanogobio albipinnatus. The sequence goes on from CM042257.1 coordinate 28,138,318, forward strand.
TTCCTCCGCCTTCTCTACCCTTGATGGGGCTGCGGCCAACGGGTACACTGGGGTTCCCCCAGTTGAACAGTCTGTTGCGATGCAACTGTGTCCACAGAGCGCTTCAACTTGGCATGGTGATCCTAAGCACCCCTCCAAAGCCTGTCGATTCACATCAACCTTGGTGGCGAAATCGCACAGAGCCGCGGGGCAGGCTGCCGCCTCTTTGCATGCCATGGCGATCCTCCAGGTTTACCAGGCCAGGATCCTCAAGGACATGCACGAGGGTGGAGTTGATCCGGGGCTCCTAAACGAGCTGCGTGCCGCCACCGACCTCGCTCTCCGGGCGAGTGATGTCCACAAACGTGGTCCAGGAGAGACACCTGTGGCTGAACCTGGCTGATATGCGGGACACCGAGCGAACCCGGTTCCTCGATGCCCCCATATCCCAGGCCGGCCTCTTCGGCGGGGCGGTTGAAGACTTCGCCCAACAGTTTTCAATCGCCCAGAAGCAGACTGAGGCTATCAAACACGTACTGCCCCGGCGGCCAGCTGCTGCCTCCACCCAGCCGCCGGCACAGTCGCCTCAGTTTGCTCCACGCCGAGGACGCCCTCCTAAGGCTCCCGCCCCTCCCGCCCGGCCCAAGCAGCAGCCTTCACCCGGGCCGGGTGGCAGAGGTCGCCGTAGGAAGGCGTCACAGTCCGCTCAGCCCGCCCTGCGCCCCGCTAAACGCCAGGCCAAGCAGCGCTCCTGAGACGGACGGCTCAGGGATGGGAAATTATTTCCAGGAGATGGTAGCAGGACCACTCCTTCCCCCGGGGGAGAATCCTTTGTTCAGCTGCTGGCCCCCGGGTCAGCAGCACCCTATTTTGGACAAAGAAAGAATTAACACTCCCATCCCTGAGCCCCCAGAGACCGGTGATGACGGTGCGCACCACCCTCGGGTCCCGCCACTCGCATCCCTCTCTGTCGCCAGCCTCCTGGCAGAGCAGACCCCAGTGGAACGTGCGTCCTTCCCTGGTCTCCTCTGTCAGGACGCAGCAGTTAACCGTGCCCCCAACAGCCTCCCATGTCCGGGCCGGTAACGCTGCCTCGCTGCCCCACACCGGGTACGTCTGTGGTCCGAATGACCCCGCTGGTGCAGTTCCTGGGAGTCTGACTTCAGCTTCCAGGGCTGTCCCGCTGGGTCGCGAGGACCGCCAGGCGCGGCTACGCGATTCAGTTTGCGCAGGTTCCTCCCTGCTTCCGGGGAGTCCATTCCACCGTGATCGGGGCCAATGCCCCCGTCATGCGAGCGGAGATTGCCACCCTACTGGCGAAGGGTGCGATCGAACCTGTCCCTCCAGCCGAGATGAACTACGGGTTCTACAGCCCGTACTTCATTGTACCCAAAAAGACCAGTGGGTTACGACCAATCCTGGACCTGCGCATCTTGAACCGTTACCTTCACCGGTTTCCGTTCAAGATGTTGACAGCGAAACGCCTTTTCGAATGCGTTCGTCCGGACGATTGGTTTGCAGCGATCGACCTGAAGGACGCCTACTTTCATGTTCTACCTCGACACAGACCGTTCCTACGGTTTGCTTTCGAGGGGCGGGCATATCAGTACGCGGTCCTCCCATTCGGGCTATCTCTGTCCCCTCGCATCTTTACGAAGATTGCCGAGGCAGCCCTTGTGCCCCTTCGGCAGCACGGGATTCGCATCCTGAATTACCTCGACGACTGGCTCATACTGGGCCACTCTCGAGAGCAGGTTTGCGGACACAGAGATCGGGTGCTCCATCACCTAGCCCGTCTGGGCCTTCGGGTCAACTGGGAGAAGAGCAAACCTTGCCCCGCTCAGAGGATCTCTTTTCTCGGTATGGATATCGACTCGGTCGCCATGTGCGCGCAGCTTTTGAGCGAGCGCGGGCAGTCTCTGCTGACTTCCCTTCGTCAACTCGAGGGCAAGAATGTGGTTCCACTGAAACTATTTCAGAGGCTCCTGGGGCATAAGGCATCTGCAGCCGCTGTAACGCCGCTCGGATTGCTACATATGAGACCGCTTCAGCACTGGCTACGCGATCGAGTCCCGAGATGGGCATGGCGGTCTGGCACGCTCCGGGTACAAGTGACTCGGGCCTGCTTACAGACTCTCACCCCGTGGTCGAACCTCAAGTTTCTACGGACCGGAGTGTCCTTAGAACGAGTTTCCAGGCATCTTGTTGTATCAACAGATGCATCATCCACGGGCTGGGGACAGGACCCCAGCGCCTTCTGCATGTCAATTGCCTCAAGTTATTGGCAGTACGGTTTGCCCTGCACCGCTTCCGAGCATTGCTGAGGGGTCAACATGTACTAGTCAAGACAGACAACACGGCCGTAGTAGCGTACATCAACCACCAGGGCGGTCTACGCTCCCGCCGTATGTCTCAACTCGCCCGCCATCTCATTCTATGGAGTCAGAAGCACCTGAGGTCCCTTCGTGCTGTCCACATCTGGGGAGACCTGAACCGTGCAGCCGACGAGCACTCACGGATTCAGCCTCTCCCTGGAGAGTGGAGACTCCATCCCCAGACGGTCCAGCTGATATGGGAACGGTTCGGCGACGCACAGGTAGACCTGTTTGCCTCCCAGGACTCTTCCCATTGCTCCCTGTTTTATTCTCTGACCGAGGGAACCCTCGGCACGGATGCACTGGCGCACAGCTGGCCGTCGGGGCTACGCAAGTATGCGTTTCCCCCAGTGAGCCTTCTTGCACGGGTACTGTGCAAGATCAGGGAGAACAAGGAGCAGGTCATGTTGGTCGCCCCGTATTGGCACGGCCAGACCTGGTTCTCAGAACTACTACTCCTTGCGACAGCCCCTCCCTGGCCTATTCCTCTGAGACCGGACCTCCTCACTCAGAGACGGGGCACCCTTTGGCACCCGCGTCCGGGGTTCTGGAAGCTCCACGTGTGGCTTCTGGACGGGACGCGGCAGGTTTGAGTAGCCTTCCACCTGCGGTGGTCGCTACCATCACTTCCGCTAGGGCAGAGTCTAGACGACACCTCTATGCGTTGAAGTGGAACCTCTTCGTCACATGGTGTTCTTCCCGCCAAGAAGACCCCTGGAAATGCCAGATCGGGTCCGTGCTATCGTTTCTCCAGGAGGGGGTGGAACGAAGGCTGTCTCTTTCCACCCTTAAAGTATACGTGGCCGCAATATCTGCCTACCACGATCTCCTGGGAGACAAAAAGGTAAGTCAGCACGACCTGATCATCAGGTTCCTGAGGGGGGCGAGGAGACTCCTCGCTCTCCTCTCATTCCCTCTTGGGACCTCGCAGTAGTCCTAAGTGCTCTGCAGAGGCCTCCCTTTGAGCCTTTGCGGTCGGTTGATATTAAATTCTTGTCTATGAAGACGGCTCTGCTGACCGCATTGGCCTCTCTTAAGAGGGTTGGGGACCTGCAGGCATTTTCGGTTGACGAAGCGTGCCTGGAGTTCGGGCCGGCTAACTTTCACGTGATCCTGAGACCCCGGCCCGGATATGTGCCCAAGGTTCCCACCACTCCGTTCCGAGACCAGGTGGTGAACCTGCAAGCGCTGCCTTTGGAGGAGGCAGACCCAGCCTTGGCATTGCTCTGTCCAGTACGCGCTCTCCGTGCCTATGTAGACAGCACGCAATGTTTCAGGACCTCAGACCAGCTCTTTGTCTGTTATGGTGGAGAGCGGAAGGGAAGAGCTCTCTCAAAGCAGAGGTTGTCTCACTGGATTGTGGACACCATTGTTTTGGCTTACCAGCAGCAAGGTCGACCATGTCCCCTTGGGGTTAGGGCACACTCCACCCGGAGTGTGGCCTCCTCTTGGGCTTTAGCGCATGGCGCCTCGCTAACAGACATCTGCAGAGCTGCAGGCTGGGCGACACCTAACACATTCGCCAGATTCTACTAACTCCGAGTAGAGCCAGTGTCCGACTATGTACTCGCCCCTACAGGTGGCCGGTAATGGACCAGGCTCAGGTGTCTTCGCTTGCTCGCCATTCCACTCCACGGACTGGATACGTGCGATATTTTCCTCAGGTGAGCTCCCCGAGAGCCCTGAGCTCCTACAGCACTGCTGATGCCGACATCAGTTCAGTCTGCCCTTTCGAGCCCAGACCCTCATGTCCGGCCAGGTGCCCCGTGTGCATGGTTCCCCTCCGGCGACCCCCACACGAGTATTTCCACCGTAAGCCTCCTCAGCGAACAGGTGTCTTTCCCTTGGCAAGTCCCTGCCACCCCTAGGGTTAAAAATCCACCTTCGGCTGGTACCCTAGAGTTCTTCCATATGCAGCCCTTAGCGGGTCATATGTGTATTCTCTAAGTCCTCCCCACGGGTAGGCATCTTGGCATATCCACACTGGAATATGCTTCCCAGTGTACCTTGGTATTCCTGTGATAAGTGGGAGTCCTTCGTCCGTACTAGTCTTATGACAGGGTACTCACACTTACGCAGGGCACTGGATGACAGCTGAGTGGCGTTGTTGTATTGGAACCCCCATTCGTTAGTCACTAACGTACGTCGTAGTGACTGAATGAAAGGGAACGTCTCGGTTACGTATGTAACCCTCGTTCCCTGAGGAGGGAACGGAGACGTATGTTTCCTCTGCGACGTCAGCTGTGCTGCCTGGAACGCGGAGTTCAGTCTTGGCTCATGCAGCAGTAACATAATGCGATGTTGCCAGCGTACTTCCTTATATACCCACGAGGTGGGGCGGAGTTACGCATGCAAATTCCGCATGCCCATGGTATTGGCACTGCCATTGGGCGCTGTTGAATTCTCGAAGGTAATTGGCTTCTAAGCGAAACCCCCATTCGCTAGTCACTAACGTACGTCTCCGTTCCCTCCTCAGGGAACGAGGGTTACATACGTAACCGAGACGTTTTCATTTAATCATTGAGTCATTGAATCGTTCATTTAACTACTTCTTTTAGAACACGTTTAGAACACTGATTTGTTCAGGAAATGCCTTTAGTGTGTCACTTCACTGAGACTCTACAGTTGCTTTTGGCTGGTTTGTAACTTTTCATTTTCTGTAGAAAAAAATTACAAAGTAAACAGCAATATTGTGTGTAAAATGTATGTTCCTCAATATTTAGGATGGTTCTGTACTACTTTTTTATGTCTGATATTGCTCCCTGTACTGCAACCTGCAACACTTGTGTGTTCATGCAGAAACAATTTAAGATTCTTGTAATACTAATATGTTAGGTATCCACATATTATGTGACCCATGCTGGCAAAAGGAGTCGAAATGTGCAAAAATGTATTCATTAAGCCCTCATCTAGTGATCCCAATGCTCTAAATAGCAATCAAACATCTAAAAGTATCTTTATTTGTACGTTTTCTGAGACAAGCATAAGCGTAAGGATAACAGTGCTGTTTTATCATATTAGATATGCCGGCTACTATGAGACACTTGTTGCACACTGTAGTAAGCTAGATGGATATTAGGCATGGTATTCGTGGTAAATCAAGAAAACGAGATTTAAACAATAAGATTAACCGTGTTGTATAAAAGCTGTATACAATTATTAGTTTACTGTCCATTCATGAATCCAAACAGTTGTTCACCTGTCTAATAAAACACATAATATATTAAGGCGTCTTTGGTGTTTCCATGGTTTCTACAAAATCAAACTGGAAATCGAGGGTAATGCAGGTATAATGTCATTGATAGGCTAGGCACGGACACAATCCGTGTCCTGGTTAAAATGGCTTATTTCTCTGGATTTAAATGATGTTTTATTAACAAGGTTCGGGAGGAGCACATTCAGATAATTGACACAAGCGCTCAGCTAATCAACAGTAAGAAGTATATATACGCAGCAGTCTTACCTCCGTTTGTTGAATTATCAGCATCCCTCCACCACCTCTTTTCAACACTTTTAGTTCTAAACACTTACATACAGGGCGGTACTCTGGGTTCAGGTCAAATTCTGAGCTCGAAGCCCTCCCCCCGGACAGCACGCCAAATACGCATTTAAATTTACTCTCTATAAATTATATGTAAGTGTGAACTCGTGAAACATTCTTGGAAACATCTGGGATAATGCAAGTACACAAGTCAACAAAATATATAACATTGTTTTAGTGTTTCTTTTAATATTTGAATCCAAAAATCCTACATATTGTGCCTTTAAGGAATGAAACAAACTATTATAATAATAATTAATAATTACATTATAATTTAGCTTGTGATAGTCAACTGAATAGGCATGACCTTTTTTTTTCATTTATTTATATAGCACACATAATACAACAGATGTTGCCCAAGGTGCTTCACAAACAATCGGTTAAACACTTCAATAAAACTTACATACAAACAAACAAACAAACAAACAAACAATACAAGCAAAACATTAAGACAGGAGACAACAACCCAGCCAACATTGCCATGTGGGCCCCATGTGGGTTTTTGATGGGCTGTCACTTGGGCCCTAAGTGGGGCCCATAGAATTTTGTCCATCGGCTCCACGTGGGCCCCATGTGTGTTAGCCCATAGGGGCATATGATGGGTCCATAGTGGGCTCTAAGTGGGGCCCATTTGTGTATTCATTATAGGGGCCAATATGGGTCCCATATGGGTTCTAATAAATGGGGCCAAAGTGGGCCACATACAGAACCCTTATGGGGCCCAAATGGGTGATACCACTGGGCCCACAAATGGCCCCTCTATGGGTTCTCTTACGAGAGGTTATCTCGTATTGCGTAAGTTCCTTACGCTACGGGAAAGTATTCTTTCTTCGAGATTTCTGAAAAACCCAAAATTATCCTTAATTTTGTAACATTGTCAACGCAGTGTGGCAGCCTGGCAGACCATAGCCGGCTAATCCAGCGTGCTATTGGCTGCTCTGCTGGCAACTGCAGCAGCCTATCGGTGAGCCCGCGTGACGTGGCGACCAATGAGGGCGCTTCGCGCCCACCTGGCCTCATTTGCCTACAGGTGGGGCGTGGCCATGTGTATATAAGCAGGGCTCACGGGCTGCATATTCGATTTTCTTCGAAGCCCTTCGCATCGCTGGATCTGGAACCCGCCGCCGTGATCGTGCAGATGAGCAAGCAGAGGACAGCGCCTGGAGAAGCCGGCAGCATCGCGCCACCTTCAGCCATCCGTGCCTGCTCTGCTATCCGGCAGCCCATATCCTTTTCACGCTCAAGTGTTGTCGCCGCTGCGTCACACTTTCTCAAAAAGAGCCGAGCGTTTGTTCCAAAATGTCTCGTTCCACCTGCGGCTCGTGTCACGCTCAGCTCAGTTCCGGGGACCGCCATGTGATCTGCGCTCTCTGCCTGGGCCGTGATCACGCGCCGCCGCACTTCTCGAAAAGTTGCATTATTTCTGGCTGCACGACTCACGCCGTATGTGTTTCAAATGCAGTAAATGTGCCCACTTTTCTGTGTTCACCCCTGCACACAAGAACTATAAACCCCGTGTCCCCCACTCACATAAAGCAGCCACCGGCCGCTCGAGTGCTAGAGTTAGGTCACGTGTCCGCTTGTTTGCGCCCACGACTAACCACCACACGCGCTGTAACACAGCCACTCTTAACCGGTCATGTTCCACACGTAAGAGTTGTGCCCGCTCAAACGCGCTCACACATTTTCGCGAACATTATGCCTCAGGCGCTACGCGCCGCGCCACACACCATTTGTTCTCCACCCAAGGTGGCCGGAGCGATGAGTGTAGGGCCACACACAAGCCACTCCCCGCTCGAAGCGGCAGAGATACAGTGTGTAGGGCGACCAGCCATCGCGAGCGTTCGGCTGGCCCACAGCACAGACAGCGCGCGCACTGCGCCCGCCCCTCCTATACAGGCCGTCAAACCCGCGAAGCGCGGCGTTTCGAGCCCGGAGGCCGTTCTATCCCATGTGGCACACGCGAGAGCGTGGGAAGCCATTCCAGGTGTATCAGAATGGGTGCTGAAAACAGTGAAGCACGGCTACACTCTGCAGTTCGCTCGCCGCCCTCCGCGCTTCTGTGCGCGTACGGAAAATCGCACCTCTCAAGCTCTTTCAGAGGATGCTGGGACGTATGGCCTCAGCTGCAGCTGTGCTCCAGCTGGGCTTAATGCGCATACGGCCGCTGCAATGCTGGTTAAACGCCCGAGTGCCTCACAGAGCCTGGGCGTCCGGAGGCTTCAGGATCAGAGTGACTCAGGGCTGCGTTTCAGCCCTAGAGCCCTGGTTAGTAGCCGACTGGTACCAGAGGGGAGTGACGATGGGAGCCATCTCACACCGCAAGGTCATCTCGACGGACGCCTCCACCACGATTTGGGGCGCCGTTTTCGAGGGCAGATCGGCCTCGGGCCTCTGGTCGAGCGAGGAAAAACTCCTACACATAAACTGTTTGGAGATGATAGCGGTAGAGAACGCGCTCAAGCAGTTTCTCCCGCTTATACGAGGACACCATGTGTTGGTCCGGTCGGACAATACCACGGTGGTGTCCTACGTGAACCGGCAGGGCGGTGTCAGGTCCAGGTGTCTGGGCTATCTGACAGAACGCCTACTCGTGTGGGCACACAGCTCGCTGCGCTCGCTGAGAGCTGCGCACGTACCGGGCCACCTCAATGTGGGCCCGGACAAGCTGTCCAGGGGCCTCATTCTCCCAGGAGAATGGTCCCTGCACCCCCAGACAGTCCAGCTGGTATGGCGCCTATTCGGCAGAGCGGAGCTCGACCTCTTTGCAACAAAAAAGAACGCCCGCTGCCCGAGGTTTCTGTCCAAAAGCGAGGATGCGCTGTCCCAATTTTGGCCCAGCCTCCCGCTGTATGCTTTCCCGCCGATTTCCCTATTGCCCCAGGTCATAGCGAAAATCAGGGAGACGCGCCGTCCGGTGCTCCTTATAGCGCCGCGCTGGGAGAACCAGATTTGGTACCCAGAGCTGGTGAAGCTGTCGCACTCACCCCCCTGGCCAGTTCCGCTGAGAGCAGACCTCCTCTCTCAAGCAGGAGGGTCAGTTTGGCATCCCCATCCAGAGCGATGGTCTCTGCATGTATGGGTGACCAACGGATACCCGTTGACCTGCCCGAAGGGGTTATGAACACGATTTCACACTCTAGAGCCCCCTCGACGAGGCGGTTATATAGTATATATAAGTGGTCGGTGTTCCCTGAGTGGTGTGTTTCCAAGGGATTGGACCCACAGCAATGTGGGGTCCAGCGGGTGCTCTCCTTCCTCCAAGAGCTCTTGGAACTGGGCAGGTCCCCTTCCACGCTCAAAGTGTATGTGGCGGCTATAGCAGCGTTCGCTCAGACGACGCTAGGTAGCACGCTAGGAAGGAACGAGCTCATCATCCGTTTCCTCAGAGGAGCCAGACGGATGAATCCCCCGCGGCCCCCATCGGTTCCTATATGGGATCTGGCCTTGGTCCTAGAGGCCCTGAAGGCTCATCCTTTTGAACCGCTCGAGACTGTGGAACCAAGGTTCCTTTCGCTAAAAACCGCGTTCCTGATAGCTCTGGCTTCAGTGAAACGCGTGGGGGATCTACACGCGCTCTCAGTGAGCCCGACGTGTATGGAGTTCGGTCCTAATGACTCTAAGGTCATTCTCAGACCGAGGCATGGTTATGTCCCCAAAGCGATCGGCACTCCCTTCAGGGCGCAGATTATCTCCCTCTCGGCTCTGCCAGCATCCGACGAGGGGGACGGTGGCAATATCCTCTGCCCTGTCAGGGCATTGAGGGTTTATGTCACACGCTCCGCCGCCTTCAGGCGTTCTGAGCAGCTATTTGTTTCGTTTGGTGGGCGCACTAGAGGTCTCGCCTCCTCAAAACAGACCCTGTCCAGGTGGATAGTGGACGCGATTGCAACTGCATACGCTTCCAAACACCAACGTGCCCGCTAAACACCAACGTGCCCGCTAGGTGTCAGAGCACACTCCACTAGAGGCATGGCCTCTTCGTGGGCTTGGGCCAGAGGGATTTCCATCCACGATATCTGTATGGCGGCAGGCTGGGCCTCCCCGTCTACGTTCGTGAGATTTTACAATCTGGAAGTTCTTGCCTTACAGGCGAAAGTGTTATCAGTTCAATAGGGCTGTTGGTTCTGCCCAGTGATTCTGCGCAGACATAGCTCACATACTGGTAGTAAGTTCGGTACTAGGCTCAGGTGAATTTGAAGGAGACCGGCAGTGCCATTCCCTCATTTACGAGACGAGCTGTTGTGAGTTTGAAGGTGACCGGCGGTGCCGTTACCTCACTCATATAACAAGATATTGTGAATTTGAAGGCGACCGGCGTTTCCGTTCCCTCATTCATGAGACAAGGTGTGGTGAATTTGATGGAGACCGGCAGGTGCCGTTCCCTCATTCATGGGACAGGGTGTTGTAACCACCCGTCGTAAACCACCCGTCAGTTCGAATGAAGTGTCTGTATATGTGGTGGCCCGTTTTCCTTACCGGCCACCCTGCCCGAGCAGTGTTATGGTCCCCGGTTCCCTGGGATACATATGCTGTACGCGAGGCGCGCACGGCGTTGGCAATATGTTCCCGTAGCGTAAGGAACTTACGCAATACGAGAGAACCTCTCGTAAGAGAACGATACTCGGTTACTTAACGTAACCTCGGTTTTCTCTAGAAGAGGGAACGAGTATTGCGTTCCTTGCCGTGCGCCCCGCGGGCTTTTGCACTTCAGAACTACGAAAACCGAATATGCAGCCCGTGAGCCCTGCTTATATACACGTGGCCACGCCCCACCTGTAGGCAAATGAGGCCAGGTGGGCGCGAAGCGCCCTCATTGGTCGCCACGTCACGCGGGCTCACCGATAGGCTGCTGCAGTTGCCAGCAGATCAGCCAATAGCACACTGGATTAGCCGGCTATGGTCTGCCAGGCTGCCGCACTGCGTTGACAATGTTACAAAATTAAGGATAATTTTGGGTTTTTCAGAAATCTCGAAGAAAGAATACTTTCCCGTAGCGTAAGGAACTTACGCAATACTCGTTCCCTCTTCTAGAGAGAACCGAGGTTACGTTAAGTAACCGAGTATCGTTTTTTTGTGGGACCCCAGTGGGTGAGAACTGGGCCCCATTTATATGTCTTTATATTCCTGTAAGTGAAATTAATGTGCTGATTTGCAAAATAAACTATCAAACCCTGCCAACTTTAAGTTAATCTATGTTTTACTAAACCTGTACCTGACCTTAATAATTTAAATTACATGAAAAATTCTACTGTGGAAAAAAAAAGACTTTCAACTCAGAATTTGCAAATCACCTTTTTATTGATCATAAGAAGAAAAGAAAAAAGAAAAGAAAAAAAAAAAAGTTAAGTCACACTGGACATGAGCATTGAAAATTCTTCAGTCCATCACTCCTGGGATTGGGCAGACCCATCAGTTTCATATCTAAAGAACAGTAATGAAAGAAAAGACAGAAAAGGCAATTTGTCAGGACTTCTGAAATGGAGGACCCAGATGCAGAGGGAACAAAGATAATTTATTGACAGGACAGTTCAACAAGTCACAAGAGGGTAGTGGATGAGTGAGTCCAAACAGCAGGGCCAACGGGGAACAATGACACTGTAATAATTTCACTTTTGGGCCCAAACAAGGGACGCCAATTATGTAGTGATTTTACCTTCGTCCATCCAAGGACGTTAAGAAAGGTAATGATTGGTACTCACGTCACCGCAGACGTTGTGATTTTGGATCACACATCACTTAAGGTGTGGTTATGAGTACATCAGATGACCACCTTCCCCCTTTCTTAGTTTGGGACACTAATCAAGGTATTTTACCTTGGCTCTATGAGAACGCTCCAAACGGGAGGCGGTTCAATCATTTTAGACTGAATGTAAAGTGGGGAGAGCTGATTTATCTGAAAGATTGGTGAGATTTCTAACTTGTAGAGCTTTTTCTGTATTATCAGTACAAGTAAGACACAATTGTAATAAAATAGATTTTATTAACATAAGATAAACAAGAATAACTAACACCACTACTAAATGAATACAATGAATGATAAAAGAATAAAGTGCATAAGATATATAAAATACATGTGATTAAGTTGAGTGTGGCTATGGAAGAGTTGCGTTATCTTATGGAAAGATAAACTGTTGTTTCTCTGAAACTAAGGTGACAAACCTTATTATGCATCAAACAAATAATGAAAGATTATTTGTTATTAACTAGCATCAGTTAAATTACCTCTAATGTAAATTAGAAAATCATATACTGATATATACAACAATGCCAAGGTTTCTGGAAAGAGGTTTGGTTAAGTGATATTTACGTTCCACTTGGTTGAGTAAGCAGTCCGATGGAGGTGACTTCTTCCACTGGTTGTGCTGGGTGACAGTGTGCAGTGGGAAAGGAGCTGGAATCCGTTTCAACAGTCTTGAACACGAAGATCTGTGGGATGCTGATCTCCTGGAGCACCAAAGGGTCCTAAAATCTGGAACACGCAGATGAGGCCCTGAAGTAGGTGCAGAAGGTCCTTAATCTGGAACACGCAGACGAAGGAACCTCAAAGTGAAGGTTTGCTCTCCTGAGCGTAACCTTGTTGCAAATGTCTCTGTGTGTCTCCTGACTCTGTGGGTCAGACACTCAGGACTTGGTCAATCCGCTTTGGTCTCTCTGGCATGGAGACTCGGGACATGCTGTAGTCTCGCTGGACTAAAACTCTGAACGTATTGGTTGTTAATGTCTCTTTCCTCACAGGCTAGAGGCTCAGAACGTGGTCATATCTGTTGCTGCCTCACAAGCTGTAGATTCAGATCCTTGGATCTTTTGTTGTCTCTCTGGATGAACCAGAGGCTCAGAACTTGGTTGCTCTGTCACAGTCTTATCCTCGCGGGACAGACTCAGAACTTGGTGAACTGTTTGTCTCTCTCAAGGAGAAACTCAGAACATTACGGTGTATCTGTTATGTCTCTCTTGAAGGGATACACAGAACAAGGTGTGTCTTTTGAAAGGCTACCTTTATCCTTTTCCGAATAGGAGGAGATTGCAATTTGGCACTTCTCCATTCCAGTGTTGCGATTGGCTGCTGGCATCAGAGGGGGTCCACAGTGAGACTCACCCTCCTTTCTCCTGTGAAACTCATTTGCATACTGTACACAGTTAGAAGTCTTTAAAGTTTACCAATGCATTTCTCACTTTCCAAACCACCATCAGAATACCCTTGGCAATATTCTAAACAAATAGAAACCAAACATGATGGGAAAAGATTGAACTGTTCATTCATTTGTTCATTAACAGCTGATTCTGTGTAAGACGTTGCATTACAACTAACTGTCACTGAGAATACTTATTTCTCTGAATAAGTATGAAATGGATGTGTGTAGTTTACATCAGTCTTAAGGTTTCCAAACATAGTTATGACTGGATTTGGATAGATCATTTTGGTCTCTCTTTCACCCACTACTGCTAAGGTCCTGTGGAATTTTTATGGCAGTCATAGACCAGGACATTAGGGATTTGGGTGAAGGGCAGAAACTGCATGTGGACGAATGAGATGTCTTGTCCTTCCTAGGCTTGGTACAAGAGGTGGTCCTTTTGGCCTCTAATACCCCTTTTCCACCAAGGCAGTGCTAGAGCTAGATCGGAGCCAGAGCTAGTCCCAGTTCATAGTTGGTTCAACTGAGGAGCCTGCTAAGAACCGTTTGCGTTTTCCACAGGCTAGTAGAGCCACAACAGAGCCAGGTCTTACGTCACTGTATACGTCTCATCTTTCTCAGCAACGCTAGCGGGAAACACACACACACCAGGCTTGTTTGAGATGCATCGGCGCTGCGCAGACCGATCCACGTATAATATTTTAAAAAAACGGATGAGTGAATCAAAAGCATAAGGAGTCATATGCTCTCGCTGGACTCGTTATCATACGGAGAGCGGTCTCTGCACAGCACCGCTGCCAACAAGCCTTCCATCAACAACTATTGATTAACGTGGCTTTACGATCCTACATCGGAATTAAAACACAACGAAAACACAGCGAATCCAACGCATTCGTGCAGTTCGCCGTAATTAGCATAGACGGAGATTACAAACGAGCAGCAGCTGTTAGCTCCATTAGCTGCTATTTCAACAATGGCGGATCTCAAGTCTGTGTTCGTCTTGTTGACCCCGCCCCCAGTGCCTGACGTAATCGGTTCTTACTTCTAGCCCTGTTCTAGCCCAGCTATGTTTTGGTGCTACTTAAGAACCACTTTTCCTGGCTCGGAGCTGGAGCTTTGGGTGTGGAAACACAAAGAACCGATTTGGAACTAGGCTCTGGCTCCAATCTAGCTCTGGCTCTGCTTTGGTGGAAAAGGGGTATAAGAGGTGTCTGGCTGTTGTCCAAGCATCTTTATCTGATGGCGTTGGACAGTTTGTTTGTGTCAGTCTACTAAGATCCAATCAAAATGTAGCAAACCTTTGTCCACTGTTATGGACAGAGAGGGGCCCGGCCATAAACTGGGCCCTGGAATGTGCTGTCCACTACAACACGACGGATGAGTGTGACTGCTGGAACCAGCTCCAAGACAGCAGGTTGAAGAACCTCTGAGGACTGACCAGACCAGGTAGATGGTAGTGGAGAAGACAGGGCAGGACACAGTGAAGCAGGGATCCGTACTTGCTGCTCACACACTCAGAACCAGTCCAGTTACCAGGTAGAGGGAACCAGCAGGCAGGGAATCCCAGGGAGGCGGCAGGAACTAACACAAGACAACACTCAAGACAACAAAAGAAAACCAAGCAAATAAAAACTGGCGAAACTAGAATACTAGAAACAAACGATAAACTAAATATAACTGGAGCTAGAAAAAGGGGAAAACAAAAGAGAAACCAAAATAAAGCCTGGAGAAAACTAGAGCAAAATAAAGATAGAACCTTGACTAAAAATTCAGGAACAAAGGGAAAAAACTGAAAATAAATAAACTCAAAGCCAAAAATATAGGAGACACTAAATCTCTAACTGACTTGGCAAGATGAACGAGCAAACACTGAATACATACATACAACGAACCAAGGAGGGAAAGGAACTCAATATAAAAGGGAAAAGCACATGAGGATCAGGTGAGCACAATTAGTGAAATGAGGACTAGACAAGGACTAAACAAGGGGGCGTGGTAACAGGAAACAAAGAGGTGGGACAAGAGGAACACAAGGCAGACACAAACAAAGACAGAGCCATGTGCTTAGACACAACACAAACATAGAAACATTAAACAAGGACAACACAGACAAGGGGCCCGTTCTTCGTACCTCGCTTAATACATCCGAGATGATTTGACAGATCCCAGATCTTTTAATCCTGATAACTGATGTCTGGCTAATTTGGTTCTTCCATCGAATTTGCGGATTGGATTTAAATATCTGGATTAAATGATCTAAGATCACTGCGCGTTCTTGTTTTCCCTGAAGAGGGCAGATGCATCGATACTCGAAACCATGATCAGCAATGCAGCGATTGGCTGGCGTCAAGAGAGCAACGTAATGACATCATATAATTAAAAACGCCACCTGGCAAAAAACTTGGCAAATTACACACAAAAAAAACACGAATATCTGGACCTTTATAAGGAAACGGCTAAACGACCAAACCAACATAAAAGTTATAATAGATCAATGATAAATGTTTTTTTTTTTTACATGATTACAATTTATTTATATTCACGATTTTATACAGTATTTGTACACCCTTTACATTTTTATTTCAATGTTGTAATTCAATTTTTAATTCAATTCGAAGCAGATTTGTAACGTGACAGTATTAAAGTTTCTTAAGGGTCAAGATCAAATTATCTGCATCTCCTGCGCTGCATCAAGCATTCCATAATATCCGTCATCACTTAAATGAATGCATGGCTCAGATTAACTGTACAACATGTGTGCAAACCTCCAATAAAATTATAAAGTAATTATTCCATCACAAATAAATCGCTCAATCAAGTGGCTGTGGTGTTATGGTATTATACACAACATTATAATATTATATACATTCTCATATACATATACAATTTAAAATGTATATATTATTATTATTTAAAATGATTATTATTGCCCCTGGTTCAGTAATGAACTCTTGTAATAAAGTAGCAGTGGCTGGGACAGATTTTAAGTATCACCTCAAGATGCAATCTAATCCTGTTTACATGAAATAAGCCTGCTCGGGAGCAGGTTTAAGCTAACGGACCTGTTGCTATGACAGCAAGTCCAGGATGAGCGTCGAAGAACCAAACAATCCAAGATCATGCCAAATCGTCAACAATCAAATCCGGCTAACTGAGTTAGCGAGGTACGAAGAACGGGCCCAAGGCTGCCAGGGCAGAACCCTGACACAATTAGTTTAAAATACTATCAAAACATTAACAAGAACACTCTCTTAAAAAGCATACATGATTATGATAAAGCCATGCCTGCACGAGGCAAGTGATTTTAGATTATTTAAAAAAATAATTTTAATGAAGTGTGTGTGTGTGTGTGTGTGTGTGTGTGTGTGTGTGTGTGTGTGTATGTATATATATATATATATATATATATATATATATATATATATATATATATATATATATATATATATATATATATATATATAAAATAGGGTTAGGCTGTTACCCATAATTGTATAAAAAACAAAACAAACTTCATACAATAAAACTTTACAATTCTAAATATAGCCCAAATGTGGCCCACATGGGACCCTCAAATAAACAATAATGGGCAACCTAACTGGGCCCCACAACTTTATCCAAGATGGGGCCCACATTCAGCCCATCAAAGTGCCCACTCTGAACCCATGCCCAGATGACGCCCATATAGCCCAGATAAAAACCACGTGGGGCCCACATGGACATGTTGGCTGGGAATATACTCGATAACTTTCACACAACGGGCCAGGCCACTTCAGACTGACCCCCATGCTACAGCTAATAAGTGGGTTTTCACTAATGACTTAAACACAGCCAACGACTTTGCTGATGTGACAGAGTGCGGGAGGTCATTCCACAGTTTAGGACCAACTCGCGAAAATGCTCTGTCACCTTTAAAGCTGTAGTCTACGATGTTGAAAATCAGTCGAGAAAGCCTGAATTTTTAAAAAACTCATCCCGCCCCTCCACACGCCTCCCCTCTGTGCTACCTGATCCCTCCCACCGGGAAACGACCTGAACAACGTCACTCAGTCAAGCAGGAGTAAACATCGGAACAGAGATGTACCATGTGCGATTTGAGTTCACGCCCACAAGATTAGCAACACATGCTAATGTAGTGGAGTAAAGTTAGTTTTAGGTTTGATATTCGCCGGATTTTCGTTTTCCCTTGATACAGTTCTAAAGAGTCAACAATCTTTCAGAGACATAAATACCATGAATAGTTTTAACAATTATGCAACTACTGTATAGCAACATAAACAATTAATTCAAAACCACTTACGTGTATTACAGCTGCATATTTATGCCTGATTTATACCCGAGAATGCTTTGACGCGCTATCACCGGGCTTCATGACAAAGGGAATGTCTCTAAATTCCCCAACAGCGTAAAAACGTCTAATTTGTATAAGTTAAAATGACTTTTAAAATAAAAAATAAATACAAATAATTCGAAGTTGTAGTACATTAAAAATATTTATGACTGACTTACTACAGGTGAAATTATGCCAATATCGCCCTTACTGTACGTACAGTACACTAATATTTATAGAAAAACAATTACAGTAACTCACCAAAAGGGTTTTTTCCTGTTCCAAAGGTTGTAGTACATTAGTACATTGTACACATAGTACACGAAAAAACCCTTTTAGTGAGTTACTGTATTTATTTATTTTCTATAAATACGTACAGTAAGGAGGATATTGTCTAAAACGAGATATTGGCAAAATATAATAAATATTTTCGCCCGCTAGGCATTTACATAGCCCTGTAAAAATTTATTTGAATTCATTGTTGAGACTCGATTTGCACTGTGTGGTGAATTTGCAGACGGTCCCTTAAGCAGCCTATGCCGATATGCGGCGAATATCAAACCTAAAACTAACTTTACCTCGCTTGCAATGTTCTATCGGCTCGAACAGAAAACCGCTAACATTAGGCTTATTGAAACAGTCAAGCACTTCAAGAAATATAATTACTTTGACCCGTGATAGGCGATGCTAAACGGCTAACATTCCAATGCCGACCGGCAGCATGATCATGTTGTCAGACTGATAAAAAGCTATTTATGTAATACACCACACCATAAAAGTATAAATAAATGTTTACTGTCTCAACAAAAAGTCAGCCATGTCAGCGTCAGTTTTAAGTCCAAGGTTTCTCTGAAGCTTCCTCCAACGGGCAACGGTGGACCCTATATTGGTTCGGCTTTGAGTCCGGCGTTCTTCACATTTATTTTTAATCTCTGCTCTTTCCTCAATTGACTTTCTCTTTCTTCCAACCTTGACTGTTGGGGCGAGCAGGGGCCGCTTGCTGCTGTCTGTTTGTTGGTTTTTCTCCATTGCTGAGTTGATGCTGCCTACTTTCATGTTGCAGGAGGGGGCGGGGTGGGGTGCGGTGGGTGGAGACGCGAGTGGAGCAGGGGATTGGATGAGAGCAGTTAACCAATGTAAACTGTCCGGCTGGACAGCTTACATTGGTCAATTTCTCTGCGGGTGTACACCCAATAGAGTGAATGGATTTTTTTCATTCTTTTTTCTCTTCATATTGTTAGGATTGTACTGTAGAACCATAACCAGCATCTAAACGAGGTTATTAATAATGAACAATCTTTGAAATCGTAGACCATAGCTTTAAGTTTCAAATTTGTTCGTATAGTCACAAGTAGATTTTGATTTTCCGATCTCAATGACCTGGACGGGATGTATACAGACAACAACTCAGCAAGGTATGGTGGGGCCAAATTATGTAGTGCTTTAAAAACCAGAACAATGATCTTGTAATGTACTCTATACTCGACTGGCAGCCAATTTAAGGATCTCAATAACGGTGTAACATGATCAATTTTCTTGGCTGACTTAATCAATCTGGCTGCAGCATTTTGAATGTTTTGCAAGTGTGCCAGAGCTTTTTTGTCAATCCCAGCATATAGTGAATTACAATAATCCATTCTAGAAAAGACGACCGCAGAAATGGCTCTCTCAAAATTCATTGAATTGGTTTGGTTTTAGCCAAGAGCTTTAAATGAAAAAAAAACTAGATCTGGCCACAGAATTTATTTGTTTATCCATTTTTAGATCAGAATACAAGATAAAACCAAGGCTTTTAACTTTGTCAGAGATTGCAACTGACAGGGTGGTATCTTTTAGTCGCTCAGACACTAAAGGCCAATTTATACTTCTGCGTCGAGTGCACGCAGAGGGTACGGCGTACCCTACGCATAGACGCGTTGGATACGCCGTACCCTACGCCGTACCCTGACGCGCACCTCTCCAAAAATGTAACAACGCGTCAATTCTACGCGGACCGCAAGCACTGTGATTGGTCTGCCGTAACCCTTCCCTCAGGTCAATATATAAATAAATAAATCTGCGATAGGAGTGTGTGTGTGTGTGTGTCCAGAAATGGGATGATAGTTCCTTACGTCTACTATAACACACTTTTTTGTAGTCCAGCGATTCTTTATGGTAGTAAATAAATACATAGATCCGCTGAGTATAGTTTATTTATTTTCTCATTAAAGCCAAAGATGTTAATCAGTAATTGCATATCAAGAACAGGGGAACATCAGGGTATATTTCGTGAATGAAGTCTCCGCAACAGCAATCGATTGCTCGAGCCACCGCTGATGAAAACAGCGGCCACGAGCTCCGCATGATTTCACAAACACATTCCAGCGCCAGATCGCCTTATTTAACTTTACTAATCAACTAGAGATGCTTAATTTGTATAAGATACAACAACTCAAGCTGCAAGAAAAGCCGCTCTCTCACTGCTGCTGATACTCCTACATGAATGAACACATTCTACACACGAAGCTGCTTCTTCTTCGGCTGTTGTCTTGATTACACCAACATGCCCGAGGACACTGCCTACTAGCGTCTGCATGTGTAATTGCACATTGACGCAGACAACAGCGCAGAAGTATAAATGCTCACGACGGCGTCGGCTACGCGCGTAGCCTACGGCGTACACTACGACGTACTCTCGACGCAGAAGTATAAATGGGCCTTAAGTGTGAGTTTGGACCGAAAACTATAACCTCGGTTTTATCTGCATTTAGTTTTAAGAAATGAGCTGCCAACCAGTCTTTCACCTCCTGAATACAGGCTAATAGGTTATCAAAATTATTACAGTTTGACTGTTTTACTGAAAAATAAAGCTTTACGTCATCCGCGTAGCAGTGAAAAGACATGTTGTGCTTCCAAAAGATAGAACAAGAGGTATCATATATAGAGAGAATAAAATAGGAGCTAAAATCGAACCCTGTGGAACCCCACACCATAACAGAGACCTCCCGGACATGCAATCTTTTACACACACAGAAACAGATCTATCAGCAAGATACTATTTAAACCACTTCAAGACATTCCCCTTTAAGCCAACCCAAGATTCCAGACGCTGCAGTACAATGTTATGGTCCAAAATATCAAAAGCAGCACTGAGATCAAGAATCATCAATACACAGTTTTCCCCTTTGTCCAGAGTCAAAAAAACATAATTTAGCACCTTCACCAGCACTGTCTCAGTGCTATGCCTTGACTCCGTTATGGAATTCGACCACAGGTGGTCTTGAAGTTGCTTAAAAACAACTCTTTCTAGCACCTTCGCTAAGAATGGCAGATTTGAAATCGGCCTAAAATTATTTGGGTCGTCCATAGGGAGGGTTGGCCGTTTTAATAAAGGAGTCACAACAGCATGTTTGAAATCAGTTGGACAGATGCCCTGGCTAAGGCATTTGTTGATTAAGTTCAAGATATTAATGTCCACGGTATCCACGATCTGCTTAAAGAGCCGTGGTGGCATGATGTCATCTTTTGAAGAGGAAGGTTTTAAATGTGCAATAATATCTGCTAGAGCAGAACAAGTCATAGGATAAAAGCCGCTCCACTCCCTAGGGGAAGTCCATGGTGACGGAGCGAGAACATCAGCCCCTACCTGTGGTATATGAGCACGGAGGTTCTCAATCTTCTCTTTAAAAATGTTTTGAAACTCTTCACAGGTAATAGTTAGGGGGTCCAAGCTGCAAATTTTGGATCGGATTTATGGCCGCATTGATTGTATCAAATAATTACCCCCTAACTATTACCTGTGAAGAGTTTCAAAACATTTTTAAAGAGAAGATTGAGAACCTCCGTGCTCATATACCACAGGTAGGGGCTGATGTTCTCGCTCCGTCCGTGTACCATGTACACCATGTACATCGGATTTCTATTTGTGAACATATTGTATACTGTACATTGTATATTATTACTATAGCTTAATGTATACTGTTATTGTTTAATGTATGTTTAGTGTATATTGTTTAAAGTATATGTATATTGTAAGTATGTGTATATTGTTTAAAGCTGTGAGAACTACACTCACATCGTGTAAATTATTTATTGTTTATTGTAGTGTATACTGTGCTGTGAGTAATTGTGTGCGCATCAGATGTGTAATCTGTTGTTGCTTAAATGTTGTACATGTCATGTCATGACTACTATGTTTGCTCGGACTGCACCTAAGAATTTCACCTACTGTTGCACTTGTGCATATGGTATGTGTCAATAAAGTGATTTGATTTGATTTGATTTGATAACACTTTGGAACTATTAGCATTCTTTAAAATAGTCTCAGAATAAAATTTATGCTTGGCGTCTTTTGATACCTTCTGAAATGTAACCAAAGATTCTCTGAACAAGTCATAATGCACTTGAATTTTGGATTTTCTCCATCTCCTCTCCACCTGCCTAGACAGTCGTCTCAGCGTGCGAATGTCATCATTTACCCAAGGCGAGGAGGTATGACTAGTATGTTTAACTGTGAGCGGAGCAATAACATCAAGAATTTAAGAACAAACAGATTTGAATTGCAATGAGATGTTCATCAACACTTAGAGAGAAGAATGCATTTTCTGAGCATGTGGTTGTATACTTTCTATCATAGAGCTCCGCGAACTCAGCACTCGTTGCTGTAGTTATTTTTCTAGCCCACCTTCTTTTCCGAGGCCTCATTAAAGTCTTTGCAATACACAGATTAAAAAACACTGATTTATGATCTGAAAAGGGCACTTCATCAACATTTAAGTCCTGAATGGGGAGGTTATGAGATAAAACCAGATCTAACATATGACCCAATCTATGAGTAGGCCCATTTACCCATTGTATTAAGTCATACGAGTCCATCACATTCACAAACTCCTTTGAGACTGTGTCCTTAGCACAGCAGAGATGTACATTCAAATCCCCAAGGATTAAAAAACAATCAAACTGCGTTGTCAGTCTTCCTAAAAGATCTGAAAATTCCGCAATAAAGTCTTTGTGTGCCTTGGGGGGGCCATACATAAGTGCAATGGTTATAGGATTTATTGACATGATCTGCAACACTTGGAGCTCAAAGCTATTGTACCGGGGATACGCTACTTGTCGACGTTTAAAATCATCTTTAAAAATAGTCATAATGCCACCTCCACGTCCGGTTTCTCGCGGTGTGTTAAAATACAAACAGTCTCGTGGCAAAAGTTCTGACATCGGTGAAACATCTCCTACCTTCAGCCAAGTCTCAGCCAAAAACAAGAAGTCCAGCTTGTTTTCCGCCTTAAAGTCATTCAGGATAAAGGTTTTGTTTCCAATCGCTTGTACATTGAATAACGCCATGTTTAATCGTGCTTCACCGCTGGTCGTCTGCTGCTCACGGCATAAGGGCCGAAGATTTTGCTGGTTAACCCCTCTCTCGTAGACCCGAACCACCGCGGTGCGGCCAGGAGCAGCCCCTTTTTCGGGGATAGCCGGCACAAGCCAACTACCCAACGCTTCCCACGATTGCCAGGTAATTTTCCGCCCCTTCGTTTCAACCGTAGTTTGTCTGGAAGATCTAATGCAGTTCCGGGCTCCAAAAGTCTGCTTTAATCTGGTAATAATTCCACCACGCTTCCCACGCTTTCTGCCGCGTCTGCATCGTTTAACAACGAAGGGAAGTCGCCGCAGGGAGCACGGAATGTCCTCCAGTAATGGTGGTGGAGGAAGATGCAAATCTTTATAGTCATCTTTAAAATAGGACTCAACCGAAACTTTGATGGATAATAGCTGAGAACGGTCATAGACCAGCAAAGAAGAGGTATGTTGAACAAAACCCGTTAACAATAACATAAATACTAAAACATAGATAGACAACGCAACAGGTAGACGGCATGCCACATCCACCGGCGCCATCTTGCCTTCACACGTGTGTGTGACTTAAACTGCTGATTAGCATCCTGGTAGTAAAACATCTTCACAATAGAGGTGTGATATACTGTGCTCATTACAGATTCACTAATGAGTAAACTGTGAGTAAAAAAACAAAAAAAAACAAGAAATGATTTGAATATTTAATCGTTTTCTGATTAGCTTTTAGCCATGATCCTTTTGGCCAGTGGTGTATGAAATCTTAAAACCAATCAGTTACATGAGAAACCTTGCAAGACCTCATAGAGGCACAAGCTGGTGGTCCATCACAATGAACTAATAATGTATGTTTTCAGAACATTTTATCTAATACTGCGTGGGAGGAGGTTAATGAAAACGAACCGTTGTTTTACAGCTGTAATGAATCAGCTAAAGGGGACATGACCATTCATCATTTATTCCATGGGGGAGGTTCATGCATCTAAACATAATGCTGGTAAATTAAGAGCAGACAGAAACATTTTAAATTAAATCTATATTATGCATCAAGGTTGTCTTAAATAATGCACTTTGTTCTGCTCTATATCTCTATTGCATTTACCACAATGATAATGCTGTTACATTCTATATTAGCAACACTAGAGCAGCCAGTAGAACTTCATGGACCATATATGTTGCAATAAAATTCTTAATCAATCAGAATTTCTACAACATCAGAAAAGTGAAAAATAGACTGGTTTAGCTGTAGCATTTTCTTTGATAAAAAGCGATAATGTAAATTACATATTTCTCGTATTTAGAACTGAGTGCCCAAAATTCTAACTCTTAGAGAAACTCAATTCTCAACCTATGTGAGTGCTCATCTCTGACCCAGTCCTAATTAAGAAGCCTTGACGGGGTTGTCTTTTGACTCCATCCACGTTTGTATATGGCTGAAATGGAAGAACTCTTGTTCT